>CM071619.1:14063383-14755623 GCA_036365135.1 Miichthys miiuy | reverse complement strand
TACTAAATCCTACACACTGGTCCTTTAAAATGAATTTTCATGTCACTTTATGCTTCTTGAGGTTTTGGCTATTGGCTGGACAAACAAACAACATAAGCATTGTGAAGTTTTTACCAACCAAACAACAAAAATTGCTTATTAATCCATAATGGAATTATTATTCTATACAAAACAGTGTAAAATTAGCTCCATCTCAACCAACTAAACCAATAATAAAATACTGATTTTATATAATTGCATGAGTCATAACAATCTAATGATCTAATATATAAAAAATATAACAGTCAAAGTGGCCATTTTTCTGCACTGAGTACTTTTACTCTGAATACTTTAAGTACATTTTGATTTTATTTACATGCTTGTTTTCGAAGAAGGACTTGGAACAGTTTACAGTGTGGTATTATTAGTTTTATTGACGCAAAGGTCTGAATACTTCCTCCACCACTGCTTGCTGTTAGAGGCAGATTTGCAAACAGGGGCCAATATATTCTGACTCTTTTGGTCCCTGTGGATCGCCCCTGGATCATTTCATGCATCTCAGACTTGTCAAAGCTCCTCCAGATCCACAGAAGATACTATTAAACTGTGTTTATGGGCTCTGTAGTTCTCATAATGTGTTAACTCGTCTCTGTATGTAAAATCAGCGTGTATCACGTCTAAGGTTGTGAGACTGCCAGTCAGACAAGTCATGTTGATGATACGGGACTGTGTCGCAACAGCACTACAATGAAACTTATTAATGCAGGTAAGAACGTGTCTAAGAACGTGTTAGGTTGATGCTATTTAGTGAGATGAAGTAATGCTACCTAGCCTACAGACTCACTGTCTGTGTATTTGTCATAAACCAAGTCCATTCATTCAAAGCAAATGCTTGTATTGTTTAATTTACAACCTCTGCTGAGTAAATCAACCACTTCTGACTCGACTCAGTATATGTGATACATATACAGTTTGTGGTAGTTTGTTCAGTTTGTCCTGGCAAATATCTCCTTGATGAGTATGAGCAGTGTCTGTCGATTAATGTGATTTGGGATGGTCTGTGTAAACAATCAGAGAAAGGAAATGAAAGTGTGACACAGAGGGAAAGACACCTTCCCGTGGGATAGTCTGCTTAGCAGCAAGGTGTGTCCCCTTTTATATGAAATTTTGACTCAACATGTACCATGACTCCAGTTTATAGGCCAACAAAGAACTGACATGAAGTTTCATTAAATGTCAAGACAGCGCCATCTAGTGGGCAACTTACTACAACGCTGTTCTGCAAAGTAAAAGTATTTAGTAATAAAATGTATCACCACAAACGGTTCCATATCAATCATGAAATATATTTGCATGTGTGAGAAAATATTTAACTTGGGCACAAGCCTTGTTATGTTGAAACATAGTCAATGCATGCATGGTACATACACACACTTCACTCATTATAAGTGATAAAATATCTCATTTCAGTTGCATAATTTCCGTGTTTTGATTAGGAACCTTCAGAAAAACCGTCTTATCTTCTAGATCCTGTCTCCTCCCTTCAGATAAGGATGTCTCTGAATGACAGGAATTAATGATAGGTAATGGAAAATGAGTCATTTGGCTATGAAATTATTCAAGGCAAAAGTTCCTTGCTCAAGGGTATTTAAGCTATGAAAATGTAGGGATTGACTGCAGGTTTAGACAGGTTGGGGAAAACTGGGGAGGAGCAAAGTAAGGGTATCTTTTTTTATTACACTTTTGGGCCCATATACAAGACAAATAAGTCAAGAAAGGTAATAATGCAGGACCCACCTGAACAGCCCATCAGTGGATATTCTGATTGAGGTGTATATTAATCAAATTACCACAAACCAGCTGTCACAAACTGAATATGGGGCCTTTAGGGTCCGCTTTGCTGGTTAGGTATTCCAGCCTTGAGCATACGCCACAATGCATAGCAGTAGAATCTGCTCATTTCCATGTTTTAAAGACACAGAAACCCTGTGCAATGAAATCTCCTGGTTTTGTTTACATTTAGATAACCTGAGTTTAACCTGAGTTTAACCTGAGTTTAACCTGAGTTTCAACACAGTTATACTAACAATCTAACTGTTGGATTGCATTAAATGGTCACGTATGAAAGCTCCAATTTGATGTAATTGTACTGAAATACCTTTTTACTGAGTCTTAATGTCAGATATTTGTTGTAATATATGTGCTCTTTATTGTAGTCCTGTCTGCAGTATGTTTAATGTAGCACCTTGGTACTTGGCGAAACACTGTGTACTGTGTATACGGTTGAAATGACAATAAAACTATTTGACTTGACATAAAAGTATTATATTTTTCGTTTGTTCTTACTTTTTTTGCTTTTGTTTACTTTAGTGCATCAAAAAATAGACAGTTGTTTATCTCATACCACAATATAATAAAACAATATATAATTAATAATATATAATATTTATGGGTGGTATGGTGTATGTTTTAAACAAAATGCTCCACTAAAGATTGAGCTTTCACGAATGACCTAAGTGTCATGTGACTAAAAACAAAGAGTCTTTATGTTCAAGACAGATATTTTCCGGCAGTCGAGCCTCAACAAGTAGCTAACGTGGGAAAACACCATTTTATCCACCAAACCAATGGATGTTAGAGCACTGTCGCATTGTCGCATTATAAATTACAAGTATATTAATGTGACTGATCTAATTAAACATCACTGTTGTGTTCTTGTCACGGTTATATGCTTCCAGGAGGCTGTCGACGAAGAAGAAACCGGAAGTGGTCGTAGAAAAGTGTTTCAATCCGGATGTGTGTCTTTGTTCTATCGAGCAAGTTCCCGGGCATCAAAACAAACACACACACACAGAAGCTAATGTCAGTGACAGCTACTGCTGTTCAGTCTGCTGTTCAGTCTGCTGTTCAGTCTGCTGCTTCACCATGCTACTGAAATCATGTTGCATTTACGGCACCGGCGTTCTTTCTGTGTTAATGTTGATTTTAGGTATTTCTCTGGTGTTGTCTAACGTCTTTCCACACTTTGTACAGTCACTGGTCACAAAGGTAAGCGCCTTGTTCAGGCTAACGTCTTATAACCGCTCAAGATAATCGCTATGGTGACGGCTAATGTTCGGCTAGCATGATTTTACAAAATATCAGAGATAGTTTCGTTTCCACTGAGTTTCATCGTGACAGTGTTTGCTGGACAACTTCAGCTGACTAATGGATGTTTACTTATATTTAGCAATGTGTGCTAATTTCTTCCCCAAGTTAGACATGTTGTGACAGCAGACTAACTATTTAGCATTAGTTAGCATGTTTTTAGCTGTTTGGGGGAGTCAGTTTAAGCCGGGCGTGTCCAAAGTCTGGCACGGGGGCCAATCACGGCCCGCGTTCAGATTTCATGTGGCCCGCAGCTTCGTTTTTATAATATATTATTTATGGCCTGCTAGGATTGTCAGATACTGTATGGCTGGATAATTTAGCTTTTTTTTTTGGCTGACATAATGAAGTATTTGAATGCACTAAACGTTAAGGACATAACTGCAGGTGTTTATATATCTGTAGATGTGACACAAAATATTAATAATAATATGAATGATTTTGTTAAAGACAAGAGCAAGAGTGATGAAAAGTTTGGACACCCCTGGTTTAAGCTCAAGTATTGTTTGTCACTAGCATACATACATGTCTACCACACCTCATTACTTAATGTTAAATAAATGGCAATCCAAATGGTGATTTCACCACTTGCAGCAGGTTTTATGAAACTGCAGCATCAGTGTAAATGTCATATGATGTGGGGACAGCTTAGTCAGCAGCAGCAGACTAGTCATCTGAAGTCAGGCATTTCTTTAACCCACTGCCCTTTGTCCCCCATAGGAAATAATTTTGAAGAATGGCACGGAGGCGTTTGAGGCCTGGGAGAATCCGCCAGCTCCTATTTACATGCAGTTTTATTTCTTTAATCTGACAAATCCCCTGGAGGTGCTGGATGGAGAAAGGCCTGCTGTGGTGGAGATCGGACCTTATACGTACAGGTAGGGATAGGAGAAAGTGCAGATCTCAAAGTAAAAAAAGCAGCCACACAGACTTAAAATGAGGGGGACGCAAAAACTTTTGCTTTTATGTCGCCTCCTTCTAAACTAATAAGATCACACAAGAAAGAAAACCCAACTGAAGAAGCCGCTCGCATACAGTTCAACTACTTTTTAGGGGGTTGGTTATGAAGTTTCACATTTACAGCTCATACAATAGAAATAAGGTCCTTCATCCCTCAAGGTTTAAGATGCCTAAAAAATCTGATGATTAGATTAACTGACACACAAAGAGGGCAGAAAAACTCCCAGAGATACACAGAGCAGTGCTCATGAAAGCACAACATACACAAGCTATATCTTATACACTATAATGCAAGGTATGCACAAAGCTATCAATGCTACCAAAGCTCTTAATGCTGAGCTGACCTGTTTTTCTCGTTCCAACACATTTCATACTGTTGACGCTGTCTTACCCTGCATAAACCTGGAAACTGAACTGAATGTGTAATGTAATAAATATGAAGTTTTGAATGGCCCTAAAGGTGTCAAGTTGTAAAAATTACAGCAACAGACTTTATCATAATAAGTGTAGGTTTACATAAATAGTGTGATTACAGCGGATCTTATTGGGAAAACATCCAAAAGTTGCCACACATGGACCTGATTAGCATCCAACATATATTTGATGTGCATTTTATTTTGAAAATACTTTTGTCCAGGCCTTCACTCAGATTTGTTTGTGCATTTTGTTGCATCTTCCGTACCAGAAAGTACTGTAAACAGAGGAATAAAATACATTTCTGCCATTACTAAATTATAGTCTCTTCGGTAATAACGGTGACAGCTGGCAGAGACAGAAGCAGAGAGATATTATTGCAGTCCTGTCTCTGGCGAGCTTGAGGCAGCTTGTTTTCCTCTCCACTCTCAGCATTGACAGACACAGTAGCTTTGTACGGCTGCCAGTTTGTCTCACTGAGAAATAAGAAATGCATCACTGAAATGTTGATATTTTTCCTTCTTTATTATCTGTCAAAAAAACACGTTATTGTGCCAAAAGGCAACTCTTTAAGATAATTATAGCAGAACAGTTTTATTTGCCAGTACTTGAAAGTTCAAGTGGAGCAATGAGGCAGAAAAGACAAACATTACTCACTTCCTCACTGAACTTTCACATGTATATCATGGTTTCCATGTGTCCTTGAAATCCTTGAATGTTTGTAAATTTGAGGTAAAAGAATTCAAGGCTGTCTGCTCCATGTCTCCTGCAGTTACGTCATTGTCTCACTGTTTCATTGTTGCTAGTTCTCATTATAAACTCTCTGTGTTGTTACAGTAATTAACTTGATGTGTGTCTCAAACTGTGCTGTTTTGACAATGAGTGTATCACAGTAGCTGTCACCATTGTTTAACCTTTTTTTTTTTTTTGACAGTCACATGAGTCAGTAACGGATATGAAACCTCTTCTTCCCGCATTATGCTATACTTAGCACAAATATATTGTTTTTTTTAACTTTATCATTATTCAGCAATAGTATTTTCTCTGCAGACTGTGCATGATGGGAAAATATTAAAATCCTGTTTTCATATATTGTGGTGCTAATGTTACTTTTTGTTCATTATTGAGCGTGGGGCTTAGGAAGCTTGATACTGTATCAGGAAGGATGCCCTGTAATAAGGAACTAACAGCAGTTAACTTAAGTAAACCCAGTTGTTATTTTCTTCCACACAGAGAGTACCGGCCTATGGAGCAAGTCAACTTCCAGGATAATGGCACCAGAGTAACAGCTGTCAACACAAAGACGTACATATTCCAGCGCGACATGTCCCGAGGTCCAGAGAGCGACCTCATCAGGACAGTCAGCATCCCTGCAATGGTGAGCCACAGAAACTCATCACGTATTAGTATTGTTTGTTGAATCACACATTATTTCATTGTACAGCCACATGCAAACAGGGAAGTTGTGTTTTATTAATGTCTTTTTAGTCTTTAGAAATATTTTTAATGGAAGAGATCACAGATAAATATTTAAATATGTCTTCCATGTAACTAAAAGGAGTAACATTACTCTTTGGAACAAAAAAGCAGTACTTTCACACTCACAGCTATTTATTACATCATACATATTAAATCACTCTTAGTCCAGGCATTTTGCCTCCTAAAAAAGGCTGTTTGATGATTTTGGCAGCAAAAGAATAAACTGATTGTCTAAAAATGATCAAGTTATTATATTTATAATGTTTATCATTCATATAATGCATGTTTTGCAATTTTTCCAGCTTCTATTGTTAAGTTCATGTCTCATTTTTAATGTAATAATCTCACTCTTTTCTCTCCAGTATTAATAATTATTTTGTTTTATTAGATGTGATTTCCTTTCACTGTTACAAATATCTAGTATTGCAGCAGGGATAATGATAATTTGTTCTGTTTAAACGTGCTACTGTAATATAACCTGTCCTATAGGTCCTTTTTACATGTTACTTGTAACTTGTAAGTAAATGATTCATTCTATTAATCTCCTTTGTGGAACTTATGCAATATACTGCTTTACATAACAGGTTGTTTTCTTTCTTTCTTTCATTCTTTCTTTCTTTCTTTCTTTCTCCTGGCAGACGGCGATGGAAAAATTCAAGGATCACTCTTTTCTAGCTAATATAATCTCCTCCTACATGACGGGCACAGGTCAAGGCCTCTTCACCACTCGCACAGTAGGAGAGCTGCTGTGGGGATATGAAGACGGCCTGCTCAAAGCACTGAAAGTGATTGATCCTGAGCTGGATGATGTTTTTGGACTCTTCCATAAGGTCTCATTTAAGCATATGAATACATTATTTTATGCTTTGTACAGAGTGGAGTGTGGTTATTCATAATTCACATGTGAGAGCTTGTTTTTTAAAAATGTTTGTATTTTTCTTACAGAACAATGCTTCCAACGATGGTGAATATGTTTTCTACACTGGCCAACAAAACTACAAGGACTTTGCTAGAGTGGATACATGGAACGGTGGAAGGTAACTGTCGTTTCCACAGTTTCCACAAACGTCAATGAGAATGATCTCCTTCTGCGTAAATCCAATTAGGGATGACCACTGATCACTTGCAGTTTGAATGGGTGAGAGTCAGATAACACGTGATTGTATCAGTACTAGACAGGAATGTGATCAAGGCTTGCTTCATCCTATTGATATCCACTGACACTGTCAATATGACATTATCTCTGTGTCTTTCATCACAGCCATTCATGTTAAAGAGCCACATTAATGTTAATGACTTTTTTCCCCTCCAGAGATTTTCTTTCATCATTGTCTCTCTTTGAAAACCTAATTGTTTCAGAATCCTCTGTTGTGTCTGGCAGTACGGTATATTGATGATCTTCCATACTGGACCTGCTAGTGAGCTAACACTGCACTTTAAAGAGTAGTTTGACGTTTTGGGAAATGCACTTACTTGCTTTCTTGCAGAGATTTTGAGAATATCAATGCGACCCTCATATGTCATCATGTTAATTATGAAACAACAGCAAGGAGATGGTTAGCTTAGCTTAGCCTAGCACAAAATGTCAAACTATTTCTTAAACACACAAAGGACTGCTACTCAGCAAAAGCAGTTGCAGCTTTTTCTAACCTACAAACATTATCAGTCTTGATCTGCTGCACTCTTTCAAACATATTTTTACCAAACTAACTGGGTAGCAGTCCTTCAATCAGCTGACAAATGAAAAACGATGACATGATTGAGTGCTGGGAGTTTTAAATGTACAAAATTTCTGGATTTTTAGATGCATAAATGTCAAACATAAATACTTACATAAAGCAAAAACAAATATTTTTGTGTATGCCCGCAGCTCGCTGAATTGGTGGACGTCTGATGAGTGCAATATGATCAATGGAACCAACGGAGCGTCTTTCCATCCAGTCATCACCAAGGATGAGACGCTCTACATGTTCTCCTCTGACCTGTGCAGGTGAGTAGACGGCTAAGAAGTATGTCCACAAATGTACATTGCATATATGTTCTTACAGACAGTAGTATTTAAATCTCATGGATGCACATTTTCTGGACACACAAACTGAGTCAGATGATGATGAGCCTTCATGTTTATCCTCAGAACTCATTTGGATTTGGGCCTTTTGCTTTTTCAGTGAGTGTCTGTAGTGAATAGGTAAGAAATAATTCACAGTGAGTCAGTCACTGTTGCAAAATAAAACCCACAATATCTTGTTTTACAGGAACAACACTGTTATTTCTGTATAACAGACCGCTGCTATGAATGACAGATTGTAGAATGCCATAATTGCCCAATCACAGTCGAGTATTCAACAAAGCCATAATAAACATTGAAATCACCTCAATAGCGTAAAAGTAACTTAAAGCTAACGTGGGTTTGGTTTTTATTTTCTCTTCTCTTTATCGTGTGTTATCATGAGTGTCATTAATGTTGTTATTAATTTTGTGCACAGCTGCTCATAAACTATTTAATATAAAACTGATTTCAGTTCAGTTTTTCCTCTTCCTGTTTTGCTGAGTCATTCTCTTTCTGGTCTTATCTGCCTCCTTTGAGTTGGTTAGTGAAATGACTCTCCCCTCAGTCATCCTCAGCCTTTCTCTCAGCATAATTCATATCTGGATATCGGATTAAAGAAACCAAATTAGCCTTGCTGCTGGCTGCACGGCTGGTCAGTGTTGGCCTCTTAAATGAGGCCAGAGTTAGCTTACTATGTATTAGTGCTGCTTAAAACAACAAATATCGGCTTTCTTTTGACTGTACATATATCAGAGCTCAGAGTGCAGTGTATACATATCAACTAACTGCTGACTGAAGTTGTGAAAAGACAGCTGTAGTTTATGAGGCAGTAACGTGCCAGGAAGGAACACTTTTTAGTAAAACCTGTTTGTTGGTTTCCTGTAAATCAGCTTACCGCAGAGCTCATGTACAAAATTCCATTTGTGCCTGCAAAGATTAACCAGCGTCTGGCTCTATTTCCAAGGTCTCTGTACGCTCTGTATGAGGAGGATGTGACCGTGAAGCGGATCCCTGGGTATCGCTTCAGTCCCCCAAGTGAGGTGTTTGCCAATATGACCGTGAACCCGGCCAATGCAGGCTTCTGTGTGCCTGCTGGAAATTGCCTGGGCTCCGGCGTGCTGAATGTCAGCGCATGTAAACAAGGTGAGAAGAGCATTAAGCAGTTGTTCTGCGTGAGAAAAACCATAAGATTGTTCCTCAGGAAGTGAAATGCAATCTAATTGAATGTTTTTTGTGTTTAGGAGCTCCCATCATAATGTCCTCACCACACTTCTACCAGGCAGATAGAAAATTTGTCCAGGATGTCTTTGGCATGAATCCTAAGAAGGAGGAGCACGAGACCACGATTGATCTCCATCCGGTAGGATTTCCAATTCCAATTCTTAAACACACATTTTAGACATAATCTATAATAATAAAGTTACAACTACTTGTCCAAACTCTTCAAACTGAAGTTACGATAAGCAAAACACATTTTTGAGCAGAGGATCAAATATGTGTAGACATAGTTGCAGTGTAGAAAGCTGATATGAAAACTCACAGAAGTGTTCGTGTTTACCACTAGGTGGAGATCTATCTCAGCTTTGCAATCGCTGGCCAGTGCCAACAGTGGTTAAAAATTAAAACAGAGGTGCATGGAACGGAGCTGTCGCCAAAGATAAGCTCTAACAACTCTTATCATGTGTGATACTGTAATAAATTGGCTTTGGCAAATCCTTTATAGTAGGAAGGAGACTTCCAGGAGCTCAATGTCTCTCTGAACATTTCATATACAGATTCTGCAACGGTCCACCTACTGAATATGACACTAATTTGACTGTTGAAAGAAAGCAGACGGAGAACAGAGACATAATCAGTTAAGACAGGAAGACGTTAAGATCTAATTATAAGACAGTCTGTTTGAGTCTTTCTTATGATTTTCTTTGGCAGCCTTGCACTGCTTGCTTTGCTTTATAACTTTATTTATCTCCTTTCTTCTTGCTGCAGTCTGTTTCAAGGTCGGCATCAACACCGTTTGAATCTGATAAATTGATGAGCAGAATGCATAGTGATTCATGAATATCAAAGATGGTGAAAAACATCTTGTAAGGAAGTGCCATCATTAACTGAAAACCAGTAAACAAGCTACTGTTTTATCTGTTTATCCTCCTTCCTTAACTGTAATCACGAGTTTATTAAGACTGAGCAAAGTCCTGCGACTTCCTTCATAAATAATAGATTGCGGCGCCCTGTCTGACTTGATGGGTAGACTAAATCACCTTGGCCGCCCCAGCATAGCTGTGATTTTTCACCTGGGCCGCCTGTAATAAAGATCTATGCAGATACATCTCAGTACGTGTAAGCTGGTGTTCACTCTCAGATCACTTGTGCCAACCAGACTAATAAAGTACTTTTAATGACAAATGGTCCATGCAGCATAAACATGTTAAACATAATAACTGCTGTCTTGATAATATGCGGTATTGGTGTCAAATGTGCTGTAGCATAGTTCTGCATCGTAAACCATGTTCTCTGACTGACATCGCTATTTTTCACAAAAGAAAAAAAGAACACATTTATGTAAGAATTCCAAATAAATTATTGACTGATAATTTATCGGCTTATCGGAGAAATACATAATAATGTAACATTGGCCCTGATACATATCATGCATCCCTCTAACGTTTAATTCTGTTTCACAGCTCACAGGAATCATCCTGCAAGCAGCAAAGCGGATCCAGGTCAACGTCTACATCGAGACAATTCCCACTTTCCGGTAAACAGCTGACTTCCTTCATCAGTCTCTGTAGCTGTACCTTTTTGTCATCTTGTTGTGGCTACACAAGTCTAGGAAGTGTTGCCTGTACAATAACTGTAAGCAATCATGCCACCATCATCATCAAGAATGGACTTTTGCACAGCCGTGGGTCACTTGTTATGTACCTACCTGGCATCGGAAAGAACAAACAGCAACGTCACCTTGAGTCCAACCGACGTGGATGTTGTCATCCTATGTGTAGAGTGTTTGATGAACATCTCTTTCCCATTTATTCATTAACTCACCAGCGAATTAAGAACACTGAAAAACATGAAACTTTGTGAATAATTCTATTTTTCTTTCAGTCAAACTGGAAACGTGAGGACGGTGGTCTTTCCTGTGGTTTATCTCAATGAGGTACAAAAAAAAGCATGAGTACACACACAATTTTGTCATTTAGTCATACACTTAACACTTGTTAAAAAGTCACACTGGTTGGCCCAGAATGTTTGTATTTTTATTATAAGACTAGCACTTGTTAAACAATAATTGCTGTTCTATCTTTATGAGACATCGATGTGGCAATAAAACTCTTTTGATAATTGACAGTTTGCAAATCTAAACACCCTTAAGAGGACACTTAACTTGAATTGAAGCGATAAAAGATCATAATAATTTCACCTTATTCCATTACTGAGTACTTACTTTGGACATTTTTGTACCGCTGAATTCATAGTATTTAAATATGTTATTTTAAAAGACATCTATATAAAGTTACGTGGTTTGAATTCGCCTCTCTGGATTACATTACGATACAAGAAGAGCTCGGTCTCTTCGGCATTAACGCCAAACTTTGCAAACTGAGAGACTGCACCTGATCTTCATCTACTTTATCTAAATTCAGATTCAGAAAGTATGCAGGGTTATGTGAACTTCTTTTTCTTGTTCCTTCCTCTCAGAGCGTTGTCATTGACGACGCATCAGCCCTGAAGCTGGGGAAGATTGTCGTCGAGGATAACGTGATGGTGAACGTTCCCTTCATACTGATTGGTCTGGGCATCGTTCTGGGAATCATCTTCATGTTCCTGATGTGTCGACAGAAGGTCCCCGAGGTGAGACATTAATAAGTTTGTGTGGTCATTAAAGCTGCGACTAACAGTTATTTTTATTATTGATCAATCTGTCAGTACTTTTCTTTAATCAATTAATTGTTTTTGACAATTAAATGTTTTGATTTGTCTGACTAACAGTCCAAAAGAAACCCAAACAAGAACATTTGCTCTGTTGGAATCAATAATTTTTAACATTCCCTCTGTTTGAGTACTGTTTTTAAATTGTTTTTTTTATTATGTTTAATATATATAATTGCAGATGATATGTTATTTTTTGTTGTCTTTTTTCAACATTTTTATGTCTGGTTTCATTTTTTCAGAGCACTGCTGCTGAGCGACAGCCCCTGCTCTCATCATAGCACCAAACAGGATGTGAAAGGAAGAGCACTGGCATGTTTGCAGTATAATTCAACATTTCAAAGGTTCAGTCCATCTGCAGTTTTTTCCCCCCTTAACCTCCAAGTAACACTTTGGATTAATAACCACAATCCCACCCTTTTAATCTGTTTTTTTTTTTTTTTAATCAAATGGTTTTAGGAAACTCGAGGAAGAGGAGTGTGCCTCTTGTGTTGTTTGTTACAGGGTTGAGGTTAATGATGCTAAAATCCTTATTTTTTTAAATTAAATCTTGAGTTTAGTATATTTTTATTTTTACTTCTGAATATTGGATTTTGGATTGAAACAATGTGAATTGAGTAATTCAGATCTCTTGCCAAATCTAATTAGAATTATCTGGAGAGTTGACTCTGAACTAATCAACCATCCGGGAATAAGCAAAGAAATACTCATTAAGTGTCACGATTTGATCAAAGCCTCCATTTTTGTGTGAGATTGGTGCTGAGTGTGTGTGTGTGTGTGTGTGTGTGTGTGTGTGTGTGTGTGTGTGTGTGTGGGTGTGTGTGTGTGTGTGTGTGTGTGTGTGTGTGTGTGTGTGTGTGTGTGTGTGTGTGTATGTGTCCATAAGATAAATGGCTACAGTATAATAGCGATGAAGGAATACTGTTTTTATCATCTTCTCGTGAGATTGTTGAGGCGTCAGGAAGAAAGTTTATACAACCGTTTTGATGCAAGAGAAAAATCCTTTTTAATAATTTTGTAACATCATTTCACATTTTGTGGCAAAGTGAACTGTGCAAAACGACTGCTGCCATAATGTTTTATTCTTATTTCTACAGCCTAAAATGTATTCCAAAAAAAAAAAGGTTCACGAGTCATTTTGATCTTTGGATGTTTTTGAGAATATCACATTTTATATTTATATATATATTTTTTCCTTTTACTCTCTTGAGTTTGCTAGCGCTCTGAATCTACGGAGAATCTGCTGTAGCCTTCAATGGAAATCCATGAATCCATAATACATGTAAATACTATGAAGTGGAATAACGTCCAGTAGTACTTAAACAGCAGCAGTGTAAAGGGAAGGTCTGGAGTATGATGTCCCATCTCATGATGGTGTGAAGCACGTGTTCTTTCTAAAATCAGTCAGACACTACTGGTAAATATTTTACCAAATACAAAATTGTGTTTTTCCTTTTAACTGCTTCAGATATGTTTTTATGGTATAATTCTGCACGTCTAAACAGAAATTTATCAGATTATTGTGACTATTTAATTTTTTTCTCTATTGGAATGAGAAATCTTTATTGGGCTATAGCTGATTAGATTAAAATGTAATTGATTTTCTGTCTTGCACTACACAGAATTATAATGTCATTTTTCAAATAACCACTGTTTCCTATACATCACTGACAGGTTGTCTTGTGTTCAGTTTGTTGTGGTCTCCGTTTTATATGTAAAAGACAATATTACACTACCCTTACTTAACAAAATCGACATGTAATCGCTGTTTACATACTCTCAATAGGTCACATATCTAACTGTTTGCACATTGTCTTGTCGTTTACTACAACTTCAATAAAACTCCTTCACATTCTCTGAAAGCGTGTTTGTATTTCCTCCGTCACACATTGCAAAATTATTTGATGAAGTACTGTATCATACCTTTTTATATAGAGCTAATCAGCACAGCATGAATTGCCTTACAGTTACAGCATTAGACAGGTCTGACTCATTTCTTATTAGCAGGTGTTGAAAGTCTGTGTCGTGCTTACGCACACATCGATACACCCTTGTTGATTTCAACAGATGAATCAGTATGACTAAGAGTTGTGCAGTGCTCACCTTAACTACAAACCTGCTATATATGTAAATTATGATGAGTTTTTAACCATTCAAAGGAAGTTGCATGTGAGAACAGTTTAGCTTTACATTAAATATTTCTTAGCCTTGAGCAGTGAACCTATGGGGACTCATGGAGGTCAATATCCCAGCCAGCTCATAACTCTTCGAGCAGCAACCTCTGTGGCTGTCAAGCGAACATGGAACGTTGAAGTGCCAGAGCTGCAGTTTATCAAACGTCCACTTGAAGCTGAAAACAAAACAGTTTTGGCTTTTGTAGCTAACTTACCAGTTCAAATTAAATTAATTAACTTAAAGTTATGCATAATTAACAGTGTGGCTGCTTTGCTTGAAAGGTTGGTGGTTTCACAGGTGGCTTGTTTGAGCTTCATTCAGGCCACCTCAGTTACACCCATTTTTGGATTAGTGAGGAGCTGGCAGTGCCAGGACAGCCACAAGCTTCACAACGGCTCTTGTGAGTGACATCATGGATACGACATCCATATTTTATACTGTCTGTTGTAACTCCACATGAAATAACAATTGTGTCTATTCCTTTAAGGATGTGTGCTCTTCTATAACATCACATTCAAATTGATATTCACAGTTTCTTTCACTCCTTTGTTGTATCATTGGCCAGTGAAACTGAAGTTGAACAAACAATGGGGTTGAAGAAGAGTTATTGTCTGGCCAAAGGGTAAATCAGCAGCTATTTTAGCACCTCTTATTTTCTCAGCCATTCTTTGCATTCAGTCTAGGTGAGGACCTTCACCCTTCAAGAGGAGGACCTTATCTAAAGGTGGTGTAGTGGTCAGCAGGTACATCTCAGCATGAAGGTTGTAGGGTCAGATCTGAATGAGACTGCAGGGGTGAAGTAAATGGATAAATGCATTTCTACTAGTCCCTGACATTCAGGTGGATACCTCCGACGTGGAGTTGTCCTTAGTTACTGGGTTAAAGAGTACTTTGGCTCCCCTGCAGATAAACTTATCATCATTTATCATTATAAAACTGATAAGTACCACTGTTTGCTTCATTGGGTTTGACTTAAGGCCTGCTTCTCTGTCAAACCACAGCCTAAGTCATTAAAGTAACAAATGAGAGGATTAATCTTTGAGATCTGTCAGAGTGTAACTCCTCCCCGAACCAATTAGAGCCTTTAATACAAGTGACATGGGACAACATGCCAGTCCCACCACAGAACAGCTTCTCTCTTGAACTTGATCTACAAACAGTATGAAGACTCTTCAGGAAAGAATCATCATTTTGTCAGTTTTTCTGTCTCTGATCTGCGTCATTCAGGTAAGTTAACAACCCCACATTTACTGTTTATATGTAAGAGTTTGTTTTTATCTCTTTTGTGTTGTGTTTTATTGTCATATATCATGAGAGTGATCACAGTTCTTACATTTGTCTTTACAGGTCAATTCACTGCCAGTGCCTGAAGACTGGAATGGATTGCTGCAGCGGACAAAACGGTCACTTCTGTGGCGTTGGAACAGCCTGAAGCCTGTTGGTGCCAGCTGCAGAGATCACGCAGAGTGCGGCACAAAATACTGCAGGTACAGCAGAGCTTCTCAGTCACAAGACATTTGGCACATTTAGGAAACTCGTGCATTCCTGACCTGCATTCACAGGCAGCAGACAGAAGAGTGTATTTCTGATAAAATTTTATTTAATATATGTGTTCTCAAATGTTTTGTTGTTAATGTGAAGCCAGATATGTTCCTTCAAGTCATAATAAAGAGACATAATGTTCCTTTTTGACTGTATGCAATATCTCTTGGCTGTATTTGTGCAGTGTGTGAAGTTTTGTCCACGTGCGTTTTGCATGGCATGTACAAAGTCAGAAAGTAATAACACAGCAATAAAGTTACTCTTTATCTTTGCAGGAAAAATATCTGTTCTTTCTGGATCTCCAGCTGAAGAAGAGATACACAAACATACCTTCATCAGAGTGACTGTCTGCAAAACAAACATCTGCTTTATGGACCAAGACCTACCTGTCTCAAAATGAACACTGTATGAAATTACTGCTGACTTGAACCGAAGGCCAAACTCCATTCAGCTAAAGTAATCTGATCTGGCGCTGCACTGCAGCAAAACAAAGCTGTAAATGCTGCGTTCACATGAACAGTCAAATGTCTCCATCTAGGGCAATTTTGATTTTTAAGGATTTGATTTGTATAAAACACTTGCAGGACATCAGACAGGCTGTATACATCTAAACATGGTTTTCATAAGAAAATATAAATCTTCATGCAAAGTTTGCAAGGTGCTCTGAGTTTATTGGTTCATGTTGTTTTTATTATTATATATTTATTTTTGTACATGTTGTTTACAATGTAAATATTCAAATATGTTTCATATTTTTCAAGGTTGTATTGCCCCAATTTTGTTTGTAAACAAGTTCAGAAGAAATTAAAACATTCCTCACAGTTCCTCCTACTCTCTCAGTGCAATGGAAAAAAACAAAAAAAAATTATGTTGGTTGGTTTAAAAAAGACTAAAGAAAGTTGAAAATTAAATATTTTTGTATTTATTCATCCGAGGACATGTGATACTGTGATTATTGACCGAGCAAAGAGACAAACTTTGTCTCACTGCTTTTACATTATTTTTAACAGACCTTTTTCACAGCAGCCATTTTGACATGAAACAGTGTCGACACAGGTGTTACCAATGATACTAATTAAGAGTTGGAACCTTCATTAGTATTGTTGGTAACACCTGTGTCGACCCTACTATTTTATGTCAAGATGGCCGCTGTGAAAAGGTCTATGATTGCTGTTTTTCCATCAAAAGATCTTGTGATGAGCAACAAAGCATAAAAAAATATTGAAATTAAAATAAATATACATAAATATTATATCCATGTGAAAAAGTAATGCGAGACTGGACATGGTTATTGTGTAAAAGGTCCTGGAATTTATAGTTGGGTTGGGAATTGTGAGGATTTTTTCATCAATTTAATGTCAAATTCTTTATGAACTCTATGAGGGGAGCTGATCAGACAGGGTAAAAAAACATGGTTGACCTCTGATATCTTCACTTCAGTACTAATGTCTGTGGCGCAGTCCAACACTTAAACAGGCTTAAACATGGTAGAGATATGCTCATATGCAATGATACTTATATCAATTATAAGTAGTAGTTATAACTCTGAACTCCTTGCCTCAGATGGAGGGTCCAGCAGGCCTTGAGGACCTCAGCTGTGGAGCAGCTCAAACAGAGTGGATAACTTGATCTGTTCCTGAATGATCCACAGACACAAGTGCTCACAACATTTACATGAGGCGTCCACCTTAAGGACTATACAGTGGGACAGTGTAGAAGAGGTTGCACCCATTTGCTCCAAAGAAGGGCGAGACAAAGCCTGTCTCTTTATTTATTATTATTGAAGATCTTTGTTGATCCCCAGAGAACAACATTACCACCACGTGGATTATGGACAGTATATAAGAGGAGGGAAACACATGATACATATTGTGCAACCGTCCTTGAAAATGGATGCATGGAGAGCTGAGCACTGCTCATTTTTCGCCACTGGAGGGCGGGATGAGCCAAGGTTAGTGAGATGAATGTGACAGCAGCACATGGAGGATGTGATCTGACCAACAAACTGTAAACAATATAATTATATAAACTACGTGTTGTGTGACTGTATGCATCATGTCTTCATTGTTTAGGCAATGAAACAAGTTCAGTGATTAATTCTACACATCTACTGATCTACAGCAATAACAATGACAAATTTGTATTTATGTTATCATAATTATATTATTGGAGAATAGTTTCAGTTTATATGGGTCAACGAATGAAAATCTATCTATCTATCTATCTATCTATCTATCTATCTATCTATCTATCTATCTATCTATCTATCTATCTATCTATCTATCTATCTATCTATCATGCCTTATTTACCATATTTGTGACTCATCATAATTTTACGCATGGCTGCACATGATGTTTATTTTTATCATTCTTTCCAAATAAATAAATAAAAAATAAAAAATACAAGCTTTATTAATAAACTCTTCTCCTACCAGGTGTCTTGGATACGTTTAGCGGCAGCCTCTCCTCCCTCCTCATTGGTTAAAGCCGCCGTGACGCCATAACTCCACCAGTGCTGAGCGGTGCTGTTAGCGGCGGCGTGTGGACCGCCTGTGTTTGTCCGGACCCCTCAATGTCGGACCGGTTTCATGTTACCCTGTAATACAGTTATGAATCTTCCCGTGGGGTTTTGAATGGCACATATCAGGTAACAGGGCTGAAAATATGAGCTTCCTGATGCACCTTTGACGTCAAAGGTGAGTCGAGCACTCGCATGATTTTTTGTTTGCTTGCATGATTTTTTAGATCTTACAGCGTATTTAAATGAGGGTCACCTGGAGGAAGAGGGTGGACATCACCTTTGACTGTTTGCAAGTAGGAGAGTCACTGATGATGATGATGATGATGAGGATGAGGATGATGATGCAAGAGATGGACCAGCGTTTGTCTTTTCTGATGCTAATGCTCACTTTGAGATTTAAGTCTGTCTGTGTGTGGAAGAGAGAGAGGCTACTGTAAAATGAGATTATTTTATAATTACCTTTGAAATGAGGACATTTCATCTGAAGAGGGGGAGGAATGTAAGATGAGATTTATTTTTGTGAGTGTAGAGATGACATGATTTTTGCTCAGGTTGAGTCAGAGAATTAATATCATTTAATTCATATTCTGTTCTTTCAGTTATAAAAGAACCTATATTTTAGCGCTACACTATTTATTCACTATATTGTTGTATAACATGTTGTAGAGTGACTTATGTTTCATTTCTATTATAAAAACACACATATATGTAGCAAATTTAGGACACACCATGAAATCACCACACCACAGCTCTCTTTGAACCTTTTTTACTGACATAGTCTGTAATGATACAACACAAAATACCCAACATCCATCCATTTTCTGTAACCGCTTATCCTCATCAGGCTCGTGGGGGAGCTGGAGTCTATCCCAAGTGACATTAGACGAGAGGCAGGGTGCACCCTCGACAAGTCGCCAAGGTCTTAACAGAGCTAACACATAGAAAAACAACCATTCACGCTCACATGCACACCAGTTTAGAGTCTCCAATTCACCTGCATGTCTTTGGACTGTGGGAGGAAGCCGGAGTACCTGGAAAGAACATGCAAACTCCACCCAGTTGGGGTGTTTGAGGACCGGGTGTGCTCCTTTTTGTTAGCATTGACAACAATGTTAGGATTAATCTAACACAATGATTGAAAGTTACCATAGATCTGTACACCCCTTCTCTCATTATTGTCCCCTTTAAATGCCAATTTACTTATCAGTTAGCTGGAATACTGAAGGACACCATTACATATACACACATGTATCTGTCCATATAGTGCACTGACCTTCTTCTTCTCTCTGTTCAAATATGTCTTTTACTTTTTAGGTCATCTGATCATGTTGAACCATTATCGGGTTCTTACTGAAACTTTTCCTCACATGGTTAGAGACGTATACGTGAGCTGTAATGATGTTGTCTCATTACAGAGCGACATCACTGGTAACAAGCATCGTCATCATCTGAGTCTGTTTCCAAGCGTGACAGCAAAAAAGCGACTTTTTTTTTTTTGCTTTCACAGAACCACCACAGTCCCATCCCTCATGTGAGATGGCTGACTCGTCCTGACAGTGAAATAGTTCAGTTCATCAAAACCATCTCAGTGTGCTCCAGTACCCAAAGATCAGATCAGAGCTGTTTGCCATAGATTTTTGTGCGGGGACTAGAGTCGTATCTGCTTTGCAGTGAAGCTGTTAGTCTTCTGCAGACAGCTAGTCAGTCACACTGGCCTACTTTCCTGTGGTGTTGAACTATTGAACTGTTGAAAATAAGCGGAGACAGGATAAATCCATCGAGTATTATATTATCGCCTTATGTTACATTAACAGAGATGTTAATCTTTATAATTATATTAAGATAATTATCGACATATTGATTTAAATTTATTAAAGTATAGCAGGTCTCCCTCCAGAGGAAGGGATGTTAAGCTGCGTATGATTACAGATTTACTTACCTGGAGATAAAGTCTTTTTAGCTGAAGGTAAAAATCAGATCTGGGAACAGTTTGGCGCTTCAGTATCTTGCTCAAGGACAAAACACCAGCCCTATAAAATAGCTTTCTTGCTCTACCTCCTGAGCAAACAAACCGTATTTCTAATTGCCTTTCAGTTTTAAATATAAAATAATACAATGTAATGAGCTCATATCTGGAAATATTAGAGTAGAAATACACTGACTGTATAAAATATATGTAATATTGGAGTGTACCAAAATAAAAACCTGGCTCTGGGCTGCAGAACCGAAACATAAGTCTCTTTTTTTTTTTTTTTTTGTTGAATTAGTGCTGAAGAAGTCTTGTAACCAAGCCGTACACACTTTTCATATTGATCCGACGTGCTGCGCTAGACCGAAATTACTTAGCTCAGAACATCTCCATCTATAACTTTCAAACCGATAATGACCATCACCGGGTAAATGGAGGTGAAAAGACGCTGACTCTTCCGGTTTGAAAACCTCAGCAGCCCTACAATCAGAGCCTAATAGAAGATGTCCTGTCCTTAAGCAGCTTGTTTAGGAGTCTAGAAGTCTTTATTCTACCAGCTTTAACGGGCAAGAAGAACAAAGTCAGTGTATAGTGGCACATTTAGCTGTTGAGAAATCTAGCAGAAACTTGTATTTGGGCGTCATATATGGAAAATAATGGCTGCAATATACAATTCTGTTTCCATGTTAACATTCCATAAACATAGATTGACCCAGTTTATTTGGGATGCTCTTTATGATCCGATGTGATGTGTTTGTTGCCATGGTAAGGATGTTGTTGTTTCGTAGCAATGTGATGATAAAGAGGATTACCTCTGCGGCAGATGTTCAGATTGTTTACACATTTTGTCCAGACAGTACAGCACCGAAATCTACGTACGTCTGTGAACTGATGGCAGCCTGAAGTTTGACAGAAAAACCCAAAACGGGATGCTGCATCTAAAATATTGATATGTCTGAGCATGATTTTCAGTCAAGTGCAAATTCACAACACAGCACCAAGACTATGTAACACTGCCGAAGGCAGATGTCAGTTAATGTGTGATTGTGTCTTAGCAACATTAATTATTACTGATAACTTATTCATTTTTATTCACTTTGATTTCCTCTTCTCTCTGTTTAAATGTCATCAGCACTCTCCAGTGGTTAAATATTTTATGTGCAGAGATGCTTTGTAATTACTTAGCAATAGTGCTCAGAGTTGTATTTCATGAAAGGATGATGATCGTTATTATACTGCATGATTTTTGTTGCAAACTTCAGCTCTGTAAAATCTGGAGAAACGCGCATGAATACAGCAGGACACGTTTTAATTAATTAAACTGATGTGAAAATGTATTTACACTTATCTGTGCAAGCGGAGCATCTCTGCAGTGCAGCTGCCCTAGTTACAGAGCAGCTGAGTAACTGTGAGAGACTGTGGTTGGCCCAGGCGGAAAGAGGAGGAGTTTATTAATGGTTGACTGAATTATGGAGGGTTGGCTGTGCTGAAGGCCAGAAGCAGACAACAAGAGAAGGACTTTGACTGGAGGACCAGCAGTGTGAAGTGAGGGAGCAGACTCTGACAGCAGTAGCCTGCAGTATTGCTTTATGTTTTTATGTTTTTCTATAACTGTTGGGATGTTTTTACCTCACAATTTATTTATAGGAGATTTTTTTTATACTAAAATCTGTAATTAGTTCCCTGAGGCTTTAAGCCTGTCGGAGCAGTACTGCTAGAAAGGCCACTGGGGGCAGGAAACTGCAAAGAAAATCAAGACACAGATCCACAGGGAGATCAATATAAGAGCTTCATATGCGGACACCAGCTACAATTTATCCAGATTACATTTACATGCAGTACCATGGTCTCCATGGTCCAACTGTGCACAATTTAAACCATTTACACTCAAATACAGAGGGTATGTAATGATACCTCTGCCAGGCTTAAACTTAGGTCTAACTTTCCTAGGACTTCTCTTACATGATTGCAGATAGAGTCTCATATTTATCTGTTCAACTCTATTGCTACATGCACAGATTGTGTTGAAGAGATATATTTGTGACTTATTTTTCTTATTTTTTCTTTTTTGTTGTTTTTATTCACTCAAACATACATGAACAAAATTAAACTAGAAAATAAACATAGTCATTGACAGGCAGTATATCCAACATCCAGCAATGTATACAAAGGCCTGTGATAAATTAACACCTGAAACAACCAAAATAAAGATTTGATGAGTCCCAGAGGTCCTACAGTATAAACACAAAATATGGCCCCATGCCTTCTTAAAGTTTTCCTCTTCATTGTTAATTCTAGCCAACATGTGTTCACATGATGCGATCTCTGATATAAATTCCATCCATTTTTTAAACATCTGGAGCGACTGTACGCTGATCTGAGGATCGTTCGAGCAGCTGTGACCACCCTGACCTTTAAAACCGCACATTCATATTTAGATATATTTGATTCTGATCGGTCTCCTAACAGACACAGTCTTGAAGACACAGTTACCGCCATGCCTAGGCATTTACTCATGTTTTCAAGTACTTTCTCCCAAAACAGGTGTACCAGTTTACATCCCCGAATTGAATGTAAAAAATTTCACTCTGAAATTTCCAACACAGAGTCCATTCAGTGTAATTTAATTGAATTGACTTATACTGAATAAATTTACTCTTCGCCTCTGATTTGTATATTCTTAAGTTCAATGCATGTTTCATCACCCTTGATAGACAAACTGTGTTCACATATGCAGTACCAGTGATAGTAATTGAAGTATCCATGCATATAATCTAGTTTGTATGCATGCTTTTGCACAGTTGCGATTGTTTCTACACCACTGATGCCACATTCAAAGCAGATTAATTGCACTGTGAAGTGATTATGTTCTATTCTCTTCTTTCAGGCTTTGAGTTTTGGAACATGGAGACAGTTTTCATGCCTCATTCAGCAGCATGATTGGAGCATCCAGTCTCTCAGGGGACACCCTGATAGCGTGCCACTTCCCTGTGGTTCAGCTTCCCACTTGGCAACTTCCTGTCCAGGCGTTGTGCAGCTCGGCCAAGAGGCCCGGCCGCCTGTGCTCAGTGGGTCTGACCCGGGCTGTGTCCCTCCCAGAGCAAGACTCGCTGAACCGAGAGCACGTCTTCACCGGTGGCCGAAAACATTTTTCGAGCAGTTACAGTAGTCTCAATGAGGATCGGGCGGAGGAGGAGGGGGGCAGTGACAGCAGCGGGAAGTACGACTCCACCTCGTCACCAGAGGAGACCAGTTCCCATCTGAAGAAGGAAAGCTCTGGAGCCAGAGGCAGCCTGCGGTCCCATAACTCATTCCTTCCCACCACAGAACTAGATGAGGAGGAGGAAGATGAGGATAGTGATGGAGGTAATCTGCACAGATATCACGAGGACTCATCTTTTGTGCTGCATGGAAATTCTAACTGGCCTCTAAGTAATGGTGCCAGAAATTATACAGTGTCCCACAGGGATGGGGGTAGTGAATGGGCCAACGAAGGCACCATACTGGGTACTGAGAGTGACCAAGAGTGGCTCTCTAACCAGCTGGACTCACTGCAGACTGAATGCCAGTGCTTCCATGTGAGTAGATCTGGCATCATAGCTTACGTAGAGCAGGACTCAGACAGACTGAAGGATAACATGTCCTGCTGTGTCCACAGCCAACACAAATGTTCCCCAGAGCTGTTCTCCAACAGTCACGCAGAGTATGTGAGCGACTCTTCCTGTAACAGTTCTGATGGCGTCCTGGTTAACTTCTGCACTATCTATAACAGAAGCAACAACCCTGCCACGCCTCATGACCTCAGCAGTCCTGCAGTTCACCCCTCTCAGTCATCTGAAGGATCTGTGTTCCTCAACCTCCAACCTGTTCCCAAAACTCCAGCCGAGGACGTCCAACACGATGACGCGACTCCCCCAAAACAGGAGGATGACATGACGCCCCTGCTTCCTGCTGGTCTCCTCAGGGCCTCGACTCTAACTGCAATCTTTACTCTCAGGAGCCATTACCCCCGGGTCTCTCCTCGCTGGAGGTGTCAGACCTGACTGCCTGTCTCCAAAGCCAAGCCACATTAGCCATGGGGACCAACCAGAAGTACTACAAGCTTGTGACTTGTGACCTGTCCTCTCAGTCGCCCAGCCCGGCCTGGTCCAGCCACACCAGCTGCCCTGAGGGTCCGAGCAGAAGTAGCACCTTTCCTCCCTCTGAGCACCACTTTGTTGATCAACCCAAAGAAGTCAAGAAGGTAATGTTGGAATTAAACAGCTCTCACTTTAGTCCTGAAGTAGATGATATAGCTATACTAAACACTGAAGTAAGGTCATCGCTGTCCAGCTTTTTTTGCACCATGTAGCACCTCTAATATGGTGGAAAAGGGGTAATACTGATCCGCACTTCTCTTCCTAATATTTCCTGTTTGAAGCCACAATTGCAGTTTTTGAACCATGAATATTACCTCTACTTACTCAGTTAAGTCACATTTAGCTCATATCATGGACCACCAGTGGTACTCATTTTCTACAGATGTGATAGATAAATTATTTTAAAAAAAACATGATTAATGGCGTACTAACAGTTTCTATGGAAGACTTGATGGCTCATAAGAAAGTGAGAAACCCATTAATAGTGTGATTTGGTTGTGTAAACCTAAGCCATTCTCTCTTTCATCAGGAGAAAGAGGATCAACAAAAGGAAAAGAGGTTCTCCTCTGCACACTGCTCTCCGTTTCAGAACTATGATTATCAAGTTGCCACCACCTCCACTGAGAAAGCCCTCTGTAGGAAGAAACATATAGACAGCATCCAAAACTTCTCCCACACACCATGTTCGCTGTGCCCCAGCGATTGTAGCCCACATAGCAGTAAATGCCAAGGAACAAGCATTGCATCCACACAGCCATCTGTGATTGTGGACCAGGAGCACTGTGATACTGAAGCTGCAGAGAAGGGTAAGGCAGTGAAGGAGAGATTATTTCTGTTTGTTGCTTTGTTTTATAAGTGAGACAGCAACATATTCAAAGATACAACACCAGAAACATCTGTTCTAACTATTTTGCTTATCCTCTCCCTCCTTCTCAGGAGCATGTTCATTGGAAAGTGCAGTGGTGCGCTACAGTAAAGCCCAGAGACCAACCTCGCTGCCCATTCAGCCTTTTGTCCTGGTCCCCACAGACAAACCCCAAACCCAATACGTGGGCTGTCTCTTGGAGCAGTACATAACTCAAAAGAGCAGCAAGTCTGGTGGCTCCCAACCAGGCTTCAAGTTCAAGGGCAAAAGGAGTCAGTGCTTCTCTAATCTTCAGCTTGAAGCTTCACCAATGGGCAGCCACTACCCCATCTTCCTGGAGGCTCCCTCAAGCTCCGATACCTGCTCTACCTGCACACCGAGTCCAGAGTGCTTCGGCCGCAGACACACATGGAGCCAGTCCAGCAGAAGCCAAGGACGCTACAGTCCATGTACATCAAAAAGCAGTCCGGATCCAACACACACCAGCCCAAAGCCCACACTGGTCCAGGTGCAGGATAAACCAAGCCCACACTCAGGCAAAACTTTTTTAAACCTGACCCCAGGCCCAGATCAGTCCAACCTTGTTAAAATCCCCACCTACCAGGACCTAATTAACCTCACCCCTGAGCAGAGCCATACCAACGCTGAGCCCAATCAGTCCCTCACGTCCTACCATTCAATACTTTCTCATACACCACCCACTTTACCCCTAACCACTGACACCCATCACCCGAACCTGCAGGTGTCCCTGTCTCCTCCCACAAGCTCACGACCGGATACGAAGTTCCCTCGGCACCGGGCGGCACCTGCAGCTGACTCTGGCTTTTTTCACAGTAGCTTTACAGCCGCCCTCTCGTCAGTAGCTCCTCTCCCCTCTCTGTTCTCCTCAGCTGCTTCTGGGCTACACCCACAGAAAATCTGGGACTCTGCTGCTGGGCTCAGCGGGAAGCCGGGTCAGAGTCAACACAGTGAATCTCTGATCTTGAGTGACAGGCCACCTACAGAGTTCTGCCTCTCACCCGATACATCTTATGAGTCTATGTCTATCAGCCATCTTCAGAGGAGAGGTGAGGCCAATGATTAACTACTATACACTATATCAGTTTGTATAAAACATGATGTTAAATGCAGTATATGTCATACAGTGAAATCTAAATGGAGTAAAATATGACCCAGCAGCAGTAATGACTGGATTCCTCCTTGATTGGATTGTGTATCCAGTGATGAGCTGTTGAAAGCAGCAATAAAAGCTCACAGTGGTGCAGCAGTGCCTTCAATACCCTGAAGGGGCTTCCTCTCAAACATGACCTATTTTTAACTCTCCCTGCACGGGATTGGCCGAGCCTTCTGCTCTGTAGCCTATGTGGGTGCGACTGCAAGCTCCAAGAGAGGACGAGAAGGGAGAAGGATGATGCAGTAGAAACAGTGGTAATGATTTATAACACACCTAATCATTTGTCTTTTAGTGCTACCATATGGGCCACTTGGTGCAAATTTAATTATATAAATGTGAGTCTTTTGCGACTGAGACGTTTTGCAGCAGTGATGAACAGCCAGTGTGGTGCAGCACTGCAGGCGGCATCAACATGCATAAAGAATTTACCGTGACATTTACAGAGGCTAGCCGGTGTGAGACGAAAGAAGGAAAAGCTGGGGAAAGCAAGTCAATGAGGACTGCTGCTTTCATCTTCAGTTCTCGTTCACATTTGCATTCCTGCAATATGATAATGAACCCTGAAAGCACTCATATTTTCTTACGCATCGACCCAGTTAGTGCTGTGAAAATAGAAAATACACAGAAATAACACACGATCCAGATTTCCCATGTAACGTTCTGTAGATATTAATATATATATATCTGTTTTGTATCTGTCCAAACAGTGCATAAAGCTTTAACCGCAACTTCAGTTCGCTAACATCTCATTCCAATGTCTCCAGGTTTGCTGAGGTCGGTGAGCCGGGCGGTTGATTTGATCATGGCTCATTTTGGCAGCAGCAGAGACCCTGAAGAAAAGGTACAAACTGGCAGAGCTAAGCAGCTTCAAAGATGTGTCACAATAGAAAAGTGCCAGTCCGCCAGTCTTACTTACATTCTGGAGTCAAATAACTTGTGTCAGCAGGAAATATACTGTGTCATATTCCTCTCCTTCTGCCACAGATGCGTCTGGGTAACAGCTCTCACAGTCCCACAATTGCCGGTCTTGTCCTGGAACATTTGTGTCCAACGATCCAGAAAATTTTGGAGGATGGCCTTCGGGATCACAAACTGGATCTCATCGTTGGGCAGCGCCGCAACCACTCCTGGAGCGTGGTGGAAATCTCTACAAGGATTGGTAAATGTGACTAGTGATCATGATTCAAATGAGATGTACTTCTGCATCAGTTTGCCAAGTAGTGCTAGATGGCTTTGGCTTGATGCACTGGTGGAGCAGCATTGTTTGTGGTTTGTGTTGTGATGAACTCCTTTTGGCCTCTCTCCAACTCTGCTACAGGTCCATCCACCAAGGTCCTTCAAAGCCTGGTCTCCAAAATCAGACTATGTCCCCAGCTCACCAGCCACTGCATGAGACTGAGAGCCTTCATCATGGGCCTACTTAAGTAAGCACAGAAACTACATTTGATCATAATGATGCTAAAGAATGCTCATAAAGTTACTGATTACATTTTGTTGGTTATTTTCTCTCTCTTTCAGCTTGAGATCTTTGGAGTTCTGGCTCAGTCACCTTCAGAGTCAAAGAGGTGAGCGCTCAGTGTACTGTGCTTTTTTTAATCTTTGGCCAAACTACACTGTATCAGTGAGGCACAATGTCAAATGGCAATGTCAGTTGGGACAGACCATTGGTTAATTGGTCTCAGATATCAAATATCAACCACTATTGAGTGGACTGTTGTGACTTTTGGTACCAATATTTTGCACCTTTTATCAGGTCAAAAATTGAATTTGTCCAATACCTTGTACCTGGTCCTATTTGGCAAATGTTAGCATGTAAACAAGGGAACAAGGAAAACTGAGATGTGGTTGAAAGGTCTGAAAATTGTGACTTTGTTAGCATGCCACTATTTGCATTTAGCTGTTAAACACTTAAAACCTTAGCAGCAAATTATTGCATGTGTTTGTACCTTTGTGTGTTCACACCCATTACTGTCCCCACAGATGTGGTGACAACATACTACCATTCATGGGGATTCCTGTCCATGTCACTGGGTCAGTGTCAGCCCTTGTTTCAGGAGCTGCTACTTCTGCTGCAGCCGCTCTCTGTGTTGCCCTTTGACCTCAACTTGCTCCTGGAGCCCCGACTGTTACTTAACAAACAGCTGTGTTCAGAGGAGGAGGATGTATCTCCACCTCCACCATGCTCAGCCCACCTAGTGACCAGCTGGCCAGTACTGCAAGCTGACAAAAAAGTAGACAGTCAACAAACTAAGATTTCACACCAGACTATTCTGCATCACCAAGAGTCTCTAAGTTCTCAGAGCTGTGCCAAGCAGGATTGCAAAGGGATGCAGGCCCGCAGGAGTCCACTAGGTCCTATTCCAGAGTGGTGGCCGAAAGAAGCTGACCTAATAGATGGTGTGGTTGAAGGGGAGGACTGTAGCCAGAAAAATGCAGATACTTGGTCCCAAATAAGTATGGACAGCAGGCATGAAGAAAGGAGGGGAGAGACCCCAAATGCATCAACTTGTGTCCAGGCTGAGAGTCCATGCCAGGGTTGGCTTCGCTGGGCTAAACTGTTTGGAGCAGCTGATGCATCCACCAGGTCTGAGATGTCTACTCAGAGTCACATTGGAGCACAAACCAGGAGGTAGGAACCAGCAGTGAACAATGAAGTGCAGATTCTATTGTTTTATTTTCACAGTACTTTGTGTGTACTCATAACCAATAAATCATTTCTTCTCTAGATCCAGGCGACCATCACAGTGGCTGCATTTGGACAGATCGCAACTTGGACTGTTGGCTCAATCTATCAGATCAATGAAGCTAGGAGGAGCTCATACTGACAACAAGGACTCCTGAAAACTAAACTCTCTGTGCGTGGAGGACAGAGTGGACTTTAGTTATAAGTCTTAACTGCATGATAATGCATACACAGTGTTCGATAGCACTGTTGAACTGATCAGAAAGCACACAAAGTACAGGATTAACAGTTTTGGCAACGGCCCAAATTCATCAAGCTGCACCAGCTCTTTGTCCATTAATAAATTTATTTGTCTTTTCTAAATTCGTCGTCTTATCAGCAGCAAAATAAATCAGCTTGCATCATTACAACTTCATGAATTTTCCAGTAAAAACTAATGTAAAGTAATGTGTGTGGAAAAATCTGTCATATCAAAAGCAATATGTAAACAGGAAGTCGCTGTAACATCGCAAGCTGGAGCATAATGCCAAAATTAACCATTTTAGGGTTCAACCTATATATTAAAACTAACTGCAACTCATTTGTAGATGTAGGTATTATTATATTTTTATGCATGCATCTAACAGATGCTAATTAGCTAGTCATTTAGTTTGCCGTTAGCATAACTTTTTGGAATTCGAGGTAACTATAGTCTTACTTTTGTGAAATGTAGTTCAAAATCTTCCCAGTTTACATTATTAGACAGCATTTTAATGAATTGTCAGTTCAGTTATGTTGGTCAGCAGTAAACATGCAGTGACAACTAATCTCTACATAAGTGACTCGTTTGGTGCATAATGATGCATAATCTCCATTTAGTAAACACTTAGCCTACTTTGAAAATACGAACAGTTGGTGCAACCAGCTCTTGGTGTGTGTGACCTTGTCTTAAAAAGTCCCTTTTGTTCTTGTTTTATCAGTGTACTTTTGTAAATTTGTGCTTATAGTAGTTATGAGATGAATCCCTATGAATTTCAACAGTAGAGCTCTTGTCCAGGAAGTAGCTTGATGAATGAGGGCCAAGTCTTCTATTTGCAATTGTACTCTGGGATAATTGTACGTAGGTGCTGCCAACTCTGTTTCCTGTCTCCTTTATATTTGTATGTATGTGTAAGCGAGTATCACAACATGTGAATACTGACCTGCTGTAGACTGTTGGATATTCTTGTGGTGCAAAACTATCCAGTTCTCATAAGTCACCCTCATTCTTAGTCTCTCCATAGTTACCTTTACCAGAAAAAAAGAGAGCAATACACTGTTACTAGTGCCAAATATGCTACACAGCAGCCCCGTGGATGGTCGGTGATGTTTTATGTACAGTAGCCTAACTTGCTTTTTTGAGTGAATTCCCAGCATGGATTTACTGTAGGTGCATGAGTTAACAAACATACAGTACAGTGCTTTAAATCTTACTAGATCTCTTAACTTCCCGTTAATGTTTTTCTAGCTGTAGAGGCAGGTTTCAGACATGTTTCTGCCGCTGATATTCAAAGTGTGTGGAATTGCTTGGTATGTCTTCCAGTGAAGTTTGTTCAGTTGCACAACTATAAGCCACCTTGTGGCTGTTTCAGGTATTTTAGCAGTGTGTGTCAGGTATATTTTGATAGACTGGAGGTTAGATAAGACAGAGGAAAGAACAGAAAATTCGTAAAATAGACTTTTTTTTTTTTTTTAATGTACGGCAATAATGTTAAGTCTGAAATTATTCCACCCAGCGTCATTTTCTCAACCTCTGAATGCTTCCTCTAATGCCCAGTGACAATCAAAGTCTGTCAAATAAAGACTTAACATGTTTACCCTTCTTCTTCTTCTTCTTCTAACCGTGAACATGACTTTTTCAGCACAAATTGGAAAAGTAAGGACTCCCTAAGTTCTTAGATTTGACTTATGTCATCTCGCCAGTAATGATCATTTTATTGAAGTGTTTGAGGGTTTTATGACTTTGCTGGACGGATCCTGTTGTTGCCACTTCTCCAAAGCATTCCGGGTAAGCTTACCGAAGGTCTGTCCATACATGAACTTATATCCTGTGAGATTGGGTAGAGTTAGACATGCTTGAACTTAATTGGAACACTGGCAGAGTGATTACTTTCACAAGGCTGTGTAGTATGAAATGTGTTGCTAGCACTGACAACGACCTGGGATGTGTCCTGTGAATGCCGACACCACACCCGTTTTTGACGGATAGATTCTAGGCATGGGGGTTACTGTACTGTCCTTCCGCCCTGGCATTGTTAGGGACGTGGGGTCACTTCGCTGCTGCTCCCCAAACTGGATCAGCGCCTGGTTGGTCATGATGGGGTAACCTTTGCCAATTAGGAAGCGAGTTTTTGGCACGTGACCTGCAAAACCTGTAAAGCGACATCACTCAGTGAGCTGCTGGAAAATTTTAGAAATTGTTTGGCATGAAAGAAATAAAAAGTATAAAAGCCAATATCAAAACCATATGACAACACCCATTTCTGCTGTTCTACACAGCTTCTCTTTTAGCCTCTTTTAGCTCATTGTTTTCGTTTTACAGTCTGCACGGTTGGATTTTCAGCCACAGCAAGCAGCTGTTTTCGTCCAAAAAGTCAAACTCCAAGGCCAAATGCATTGTACTAGAAACAACTGTAGAAGTTCTCTTTGTGGTACCTGAGATAAAGTACTTCTGTGGGTCATCATCATCCATGTAATATGGTCTTCCAAGAGGGGTGAAGGACTTCAAGGGCTTGTAGGAGAACGGTTTGTTGGAGATTGGTATCAAGGGGAGTTTTGTCCTCTGTAAAAGATAACAGAACTATTAAAACATGAATTACTCAGAGATTATACGAGATCTATGATCAAAAATGTTTGTGAGCTGTAACAGAAAGTACATAACAATATACTCTATATATAATACCAATAAACACAGGTTTAATTTAAACATATTCCAGTAAAAAGAAAATCAGTAAAAATGGAAATTTGTGCCACAGAAAAATTAATTATACCGCTGATAATTCCTTTTAATTATCTAAGAAAGCTAAATAATGTGAATCTCAGAGACATAACTGAAGAATCTGATGTCAGTCGTTCTGGAAAGCTGATCAGTTTCACCTGTCTGTCGTTTTAAGGGTGGATTACATTACAGTGAACTGACACTGCAGTTCCACCATGGATAATTAAACAAGAATGAACCTATTCAGAGGTGCCATGTCAACACGTGTGTGTGTGTGTGTGGACAATAGAGTGAGAGTGATAGAGCCTGAACATTTACTTCAAATTGTCGGTTAGTGTCGTTGGCAACAATTGGCAGCTCGGCTGATTGCTGCTGGATCCCCAAGCGTTCTTTGTGGTAAGACTCAGACAGAGCTCTACGACATGTTTCAGCGTAGCTGCAGCCAAAGTAGTCCTGACGTTTTGGAATAAGGCCTAAAAAACAGCAACAAGCAACATTAAAGAGTTGGTTTAGTGTTACGCCCACAAAATGGACTGCCAAAAACACGTCCATCTTCACTGTCGCAACACAAGCACGCATTTTGTCTTCACTCTGTACCCACAACGAACTTCTCTCATCCTCTTAATGGAATAGGACTTTTTTTAAGAGTAGGTTTAATGATTTTCATTGTTTACAGTATGCAGGCATTCAGGTAAGTAATATTTTAACCTTGTAATAACAAAAAAAATACTTTAACTGAACACACAGATGTTCTAAAATCAACAACAGATATAAAATGACTGTTTCAGTGTGCCACATCAGCTGAATCTATACTTGTGTCAAGCCATGAAGATAGGTTTGGTCTTATTCACTCAGGTTTTAAGATATTGGTTTGATTTCTGCCTCCACCCTGGTACAACGAAGGTGAATAGTATCAAAATTATACATTACAAATACCGGAAACACTCAGTACTCCACACGTTTCTTTGAGAGAAAGTATTTCCAATGAAAATGGTTCAGTGACATCTATGAGAGTAACCAGGATGTTTTGTTTTTTTTTAGAAACAGATGTTGTTTTAAGTTGTACATCTTAAAATACTTTACAAAAAACGTGTGTCAAAGTAAAGACTTTTACTTTGAAATCACCACTACAGACACTGCTCTGAATATGGCTGTGACATCTTGGTTTCCAACACTATTCCCCTTAACAGCTTATTCTCACATTCCCATTGTCTCGTGTTGTTGTTGTACCCTGAAAACTCACATATAATATGTAATGTATCTAAATTTCAGTTATAGCTGATACATGTTGCCGATCAGCATTTAGTTATCTAATGTAAATTCAAATGTTACCAAAGTTTGAACTGGGGTCTCCAGTAGAAAATGATTTTCCGTGAGGTGTTGAGTTACTTTGTTGTCCCTTACCTGTGCTAGCGTGTGAAACCTACCTGTGTATCCTGGTATCGTCTTCTTCAAGTCGCTGTCAGGGATCAGTGTCATGGCAGACTTGGAGGGGACAGGACCCCTGTAGAGGAGCAGATGTTTGGAGTGTTTCACTTCAGGATTGGTCAGCAGCTCGGCTGTTTGCTGGGCATAAGGCTTCCCAATGTGGAACTTCAGCTGTGGACAATAACCTGCATACCTGAAAACAACAGGTAGTCGACGGTAAACACAAACTCCTGTAGCAGCTTGAGATATATTTGAGTTAAATCTACAGATTTAAGACAGTTTCTCAGAAAATCACAGTCAGCATGGGATGTTGAGGAGACATGCCAGTTTTTACACCTCAGCTTGAAGGGACAAAATACCAGCAACACATAAAGCCTAGATTCAAAACTACTCTGACAAACTTTAATCAAATAAATAAATACATAAAACATTATTATAATTTTTAGCATGTTTGCAGGGCTGTCACATTATATTTGACGTGTTCGTGTCTCCTATGAATCTTACAGCAGTTAAGGGAGCCCAAACCCTGTGCAATTATATGAATTAATACACAGCCTATTAATTCATCTTAAATATTAGAATTCACGTCAGGAGGCATTTACTTACCCAGGTATATAATGTGGATCAGGTGTCACCAGAACTTTGCTAAATTTAGGGGCGTATTTGTCCATCTTTAAGGCTGCAGCAGGTCTCCTGATCACCGCGGTGTTTGCTGGTTGCCACAGAGAATTAAACACACGCAACAACTAACTTACAGCCGGATTCATTCACTCATATTCTTCTGCCTGCACTGTCAGATCCAACAGTAACTCTGTCGTAAGGACTTTGTTGATTTGTTGTTAAATAGATAGCTTAAAAAGTGAAAACAGGCGCGAGAATTGCAGAGCAAACACTCACAGTGTTGCTGTTATTTAAAGAGACTTTTAAAGAGACTCTTGAAAAATGCACAACAACGACCCCTAGCGACCGAGTATGAGCAGGAGCGATGCATCAGCAGACATGTTATAAAATGTTTCTGCAATTAACAGCAAAATAAAACCACATAGAAAATATATATGTTTTTATTTTTATTTTTGATTCTGCATCACAAACAGTATCATTAAAAAAAAACGCACCTGAAAATATGACAGAATATATCCAACTAACATGTACAGAGAGGTGACAAATCAAAGGAAATACCTGAGTGCAGAAACATCATAATAATATAATAATAAACTTAATTTATGTAGCACCTTTAAAAATAAAGCAGAGCATAATAAAACAGTGTTTCTCAAACTTTTTACACCTCACACTTCCTGCATTAACGTAACATGACTATGGAGCAGGCTGATATTGAAACATATTACAGGACCTCATTGTTTTTCAGTGTATTTTCATTCAAGTTTTGTAGTATTGATGTTATAAATGTTCAGAAATTATTTATTTATTTAATTAAAAATGTATATTTCAAGGAATCCTCCACGTACCACTCAAGAGAGCTTGAGTACCACCAATCTCACAGTTTGAGAACCAGTGTAATAAAACAAATAAGAATAAGTTAAAAACTCTTAATCAATGAAGAAAGTTAAATAAAATGTGACATAAAACATAAATAGATCAACGTAATGCCCTTTTATAAATGTGCGGTGTGATTTAAAATATGACACAGAGGTCATTCAAACAACCAGGAATGGTGCATCAGAGGATCTCAGGGAGTAAGAAGGGACATAGGGAATAAGAATTAAAACACTTAAACCAAGGCCCCCCTTTAAAGATAATCAATAAAATTTTAAAATCAAGCATTGCAAAGCATTCCAAGTAACTACCTCATGACGTCATGGTTATTCTCGTTTTGCTGTTTGGTTTTGTTCTCTGTAATTTTCCCTCCTTTTTCTGTTTTTTTCCCTCGACCAGGTTGTGGTTGACTGTACAGGTGTCAGTAATGAGGCACACCTGTCTATAAAAGCCAACACTCCTGTGCCAGATTATCCCGCACCAGTGAAGTGCTGTGATTAAAGCTTCTGTTTAGAGCTTCCAGTGATTTAACAGTGCTACTCTACACTGTGCAAGCTTTGCAGTACCTTACTAGTGTTTTTGTGACGTGGAGACTCATTCAAGTTTTTCCCCATGTGCTTTTGTGTTAACTCCAAACACAAAGCCCAACACATGAAGCTGAGAGATGACTTGTTTGAAGTATCTAAAACTTAAAACATATTTTGCTTTGTTTACTTTTTTTTTTTTTTTAATTTACCACACAATTCCACGTGTCACTTCAGTTTTGATGTCTTCAGTGTGAATCTATAATGAAGAAAATAACAAAAACAGAAAGAGAAGGTGTGTCCAGACTTCTGACTGGTACTGTATATTGTTTTATTTATTATCAAATAACCTCTAAGAAGGCTTGTATTAAAAAAATATGTATTAATTACATATTTTATTATTTAGTTAGGGCGGCATGGTGATGCAGTGGTTAGCACTGTCACCTCACAGCAAGAAGTTTCGAACCTCCCACTCCTCCCACAGTCCAAAGACATGCACTTAATAAGTTAGGTGGTGACTAAATTGCCCGTTGGTGTGAGTGTGAATGGATGTTTGTCTCTATGTGCCTTGTGATGTGCTGGCGACTTGTCCAGGTTGTACCTTGCTTCTTGCTTCTAGGCTCCAGCCTCCTGTGATCCTGGTGAGGATAAGCCGTTGCATAAGCAAGTCATTCTTATGCAAGTTACATGAGCTCAGTGTTTAAAAGTGTAGCAACAGCCCAGATGTGATGTGTGTGTTTTGTAGGGTTTATAATAGTTTCTACACTGCTGGTTGTTAAAAAAGTGAAATGTAAAAATAATACAAGTGGCCAAGTAGACTGGATGGAGGACATTCATCAGGACAACAACATGTGTGAGTGTGCACCGACACAAAATAATGTTTTGTGTTTCCAGGATTATCAATGCGTCTTTGTGTGTAATCAGATGCAGCCACTATTCACATGGGGAATGTAGATGATCAGATCAGCAGACAGGAGTCTTCATTCTCCACATTCCTATACTCTCAGATAAATCTTTGGGAAATGACGAAACAGCATTTACTCTTTCAACTTCAACCTCTTTTCACACATAGCATGATACTGTATATCCACTGAGGAATTTGAACGTATAATGTTACCCTTCTCATGATCACGCTCATAAATTTTAAGATTTGTTTTCATCTCAACTTGTGGGGAAATATGTACAACCACTAACGAGACCTGAGGCTTTTATCATTTTATTATCAGCATTCCTTTGCAGCTGTCTGAGTGCAGTTTCATCCAAAGTACTGTCAGTAAATACACAAAGTATTTAGTATGCAGGGTAAGTCTATGCGACCATGTCATGGCTTGTTCTTGTTATGTCTTGGATTTCTTACAGGTGAGAAGACAAATCTAACATTTCCAATAACACATGAGTCACTCTTTTTTCTCAGGACTGAGTGACACAAAGGAGCAGGTTTGAACATGCGGCCCTGCGCTGCGACAGGACGGATGATGGGGAGGGGCGTGGTGAAGCAGCAGAGGCGGATCAGAGGGGATGTTTTGAATTCTACATTGCCACTTCACCTCAGCTAATAACTGTGTGGGCCGTCCAAACTGCTGTTCATTTGCCTGCTGCAGCTCAGGAGCAGAAGAGGTGTGAAGTCAAACGAGGATGAATCTCTACAGGAGTTTTGGAAACCTAATGGAGGCTTGGGTATCTGAAGGAAGCCGGTGTTTGAATGATGATGACCCTCTTACTCCTTCCTCTGACACCAGGACGAACCTGCGCTCAGAATCGGTGGACTCTGGAGTGGAGACAGCCAGCTCTGACACGTCCTTTCCTGCTATATCCTGCTCCGTCTCAACAGATAACACAGAAATTGAAATATTTACACCAGAAAGAGAAGACGACTCAATCACTCCAGCTTCAACATCACTGTCTCCCGCTCTCCTCTCCTGCGTCTTCCTTATCCTCCTTTTCCTCTGTGCGCCTCTGTCCCAGCAGAGCTCAGGAGGGCACCAGCATCCTACAGCAAAAAGTGGAGCAAGCAATCCTGAGGATTGACTCTAAACATCTAAAGGAAAAGCCAGAGCCCCTCACAGTGGACGTGGTGCTCAGACGACGTCCTCGAGCATCTTTTCAACCCAAAAGGCACACATCTGAGTTAGTGAGAGGTCAAAGGACTGTTGACCCACTAGTGCATACGAGGCAGATATGCAGACGACCAATGTCTATGAGTTGTGTAAAGCCAGCAGTTCAAAGAAGATTAGAGGTGAGATACTGATTGTGTCACAAACCAACCTGTGTTCGAATGTCTAAGAATTTGTGTTTAATCTCTGTTTGAGCTTGTTTGGGTTTCAGGATGACATCAAGTTTCACAGTAACATGTACAGTCTTGCACAGCACAGGCTTGTAAATGTAAAAGTAAAGCATGAAAGAAAGTCCCAGAGGTGTGACAAGACCTCTACTTTGTCCTTAGTTAAAGGGTTGCAACACATCAAGTTGCTCTCAAATTTAAAGTAGGACAGGCATGTCATTACTCATACAGGATTTCTTTCATGCTCACAACCCGTCACGAGTCCGTCTCTGGTGCAAAGGGATCGTAAACCAGTCTGCCCAGGTGACTTTACGCCCACAGGCATGAGAGGAATGGACGGAGACGTGGGGGAAGTTGAGCTGTCTTTGAGGTTTCTGGAGAAACGTTAACCAGAATGGATGGAAAGAATTAGTTTTGAATTAAAATGTGATTTTGAACACCGATATTGGAGACATTCGTCTTCAGTTTGCTGTGAGTTAGTGTGCTCAGTGTGAAATCAGGTCATGCTTAAAACAGGTTTTGCTGTAACAGTTGAATTTAATTAACTTTACCTTTAGTCTTTGGGTGTGTTTCATTTCTCTGAATGAGAGCCAGGATTAAAAGGCTTAGAGAAATTCAATACTGAGAAACAATGCAATGCCAAGTATAATAACCGCTCAATTACATACTTTTTATAACAAGATGTAATTATACTTCTATTATCCTATTGAAAGACTCATCTACGTAACATGTATTAACAGCATATCTGGATAATCTGAACAGGTTAGGGATTTCTTTTTTAATGTTCACCTTAAAAGTTCACGAAATGGAAAAGTTAACACGATGCAGTCTTAATCCATATCCTTACATCACAAAGGTCAAACTCCCATACAGCTACAACTATTCATCATTTTAATATTATAATTTATTGTTTTTATGTGCACTGTTCTTTCATATTCTTTTCAGTTCTAGTTGGTGCTGAATGACATTTGTCGGTCAATTAATCATGACAAACGTTGCCATTTTAGTTATGTTTAGTTCCGTGAGTATCTTCAAAGGTTTGTACTGTTGATCAGGCAAAACATTTGTTTAAAACACAACTTGGACTGCAATGTATATTATTTTGTAGAACATTTAGTAGAAAACGGGACAAACAGATGAACTGACAATGAAAGTAATTTTTAGTTAAAGCTTAAATTCTAGTCATCAATGGGACAAAGAGTCGATACAGTCATGGTAACAGCTTTGTAACACGTCCACAATGTTGACCAAAATATTGCACAAATTATGACTTTTAACCTGGCACTAAATGAGTATGTATAACTATACAGTCTCACCAAAATTGTTGCAATCCATCCATTAGTTGTCAAAAAGAACAAACATTTACCTGCTGGTGACGCTAGAAAAACTCAATCTATCTATCCATCTGGTAGATGTTGAGATATTTCAAGCAACAATGGGTAGAAATTAGTATTTTAGCAGTGCAATACCAATGTTGTAAATATGGATTGTTTGTTATGATTGTATTAATTATGATCAAAAACTAGCGAGTCGACAACTTTGCTAGCAGCCAAACATCAAGCAAGGTCAACAACACAAGACATAGCAGCCAGCTAATATTACTTATTAGTCCAACAGCAAGAAGCCCAGCTTGGCGTCTTTCAGCCTTTTATTTCATGTAGCTATCAATGACTAAAAGTCAGTAACAGATTTAGTCTTGTCCAATGGCCTCTTGTTTGGTCGCTCCCTTCTTTTCTTTTATTAGCCTCCTCCATCAACGTCCTCTTCGGTCTCTTCGACTCATTATGTCATTATGTCCATAGAGGCCAGTTTCATTGCCTGCTTGCCCACCTCCTGTTCTGGCACGACGCTGGCTCTGCTCAACACTAACAAACACTCACCCAGTCTCTGAGCTCATACTCCAGACAGCCTGGCTAATAAACTGAGCTAACATTAGCTAACAGCAACTACAGTTCACAGCAGTTTACTTTGCTGTCCATCAGGAAACTCTGTAAAATCACAAATTAAATCAAATGAGTGAAATAGTTTGTGGTTTGTGACTTAGTGCTGTAAAGAGTTGTACAGACACACAGGGTGCAAAGAATGACAGAGACACCATTCACCTGATTACACGTCAGTGTAGCAACAACATGATTGAAATTTTTAAACTTTTATTTTATAGTAGAAAAAATTCAGTCGGCTTTCAGTGTGAACCAAAGTAGACTGACATCTGACCAACGCTGTCATCCATAGAGCCATGCATCTAGCACAGGATAATGTCTCCTATGATTTGTTTATGTTGCAGTATTTGCAGAGCAACAGTGAAGAAAAACTTTGATTATAAACTCAACTTGTTTTTTTATTCTATGCTTTTCTCCTTTAATAATCTCTGCAGGACCTTGGCGAGGAGGAGGTGAATGGATTGAGTCCTGGGCTCTGCTACTTGGAGCAAGTGTGTCAAATGTTGGAAGAAATTGCCAGACAACAGATGCACAGCCAAGCGTTACAGATGGAGATGAATGCCCTGCAGGAGTGTCAAGACTCGGAGGTGAGTCAGGTGAAAACATTCCTATATCACATCTTTGCAAAGCAATTATAAAACTGTCACATCGTCCACACGCCAGGCTGCTTTTCTAAACATGACACGAGCTTGTCAAGCTGGTGATGACAAGATGTTTTCATGCAGCCCGAGGGTTAATATGAATTAAACCATGACAGCATTGTCTTTATCATCACTTGACTCGCTTTCAGGCTCTCAACGCCTGTCAGAATGACTTCAAAGCGGCTGAGGAGGACCTCTCTTCTTGTCCAAGGCTTGAAAACACAGAAAATGCAGAGCACAGTTCCAGTGAACCCCAAAGGCGGAAAAATTACACTCATTTTCGTCAGAGATCAGCTTCAGACACAACTATTGCAACACAACATTTAAGTGAGTCCACTTGTTCTTGTTGTATATGGTTATATATTTAGTATATTATATGAAAATGGACTGGCAGTCTTTTCTGTTGCTATATTATTGCGTGTATGTGTGTGCTTGGTGCAGAAAAGTTGAGTGCAGACTGCAGAGGGCAGCATCAGAGTACAGATAACATACTGGAGAGGGTAGAGGAAAACCATGAAGTGCAGGTAGAGTACACTCAAACACAACACATCATCTGTATTTAAGTCATAAACAAAATCAAAATACCAGCTAAAGAATATCTACATGATATTGTTTGTTTTATTTTATGTTTATTTTATCTATTTTCTCTACCTATTTTGATTCATTAATATTTTATTTTGCCTTTTCAGGAGTCGAAAAAAGAGGGGGCAAATAAAAAAAACAGCAAGAGCTGGAAGCTTAAAATTGGGTCTTTGGGAAGAGACTCCTCTGTGAGAGAAATAAGGGGGTGAGTTTTTATATTAATAACTGTAACCTCTAAGGGGGCAGAATTATTAATCTCATATGATGCATGATGCTCTGAGGAAATGCTCCAACATGGCAGCCAGCCACACCGACGCAGTAGTCCAGACCTACTGCACCAGAAGATGCAGAGGCTTTGGTGGGAGTTCATTTTCAGTTTGTGCCTCTGCACCTCTTGAACATTTTGTACTTGTTTTTCATGAACCTTAGCTAACATACTGCTCACAGCTTTCTACAATGACTCGCTTTAGCTCTGCTTTCATGAATTTTTTATTCATACAGCCAACAGATGCAGTCATCTGAGAAAAACTCTGCACAACGACGGTTGAGCCAGCTGTTCAGGAGGACCAGGAGGAAAACTCAGCCTGTATAAATGATGATGGACATTTTTGGTTTCAGCTCTGAAGAGGGAGAGAAGAAAGCTTTCCTTTAGAAGTCTGAGCACTGTTGCTGCTTTCAAACTGACTACCAGCTCATGTGATGTAGCAGTCTGCCACGTTTATTTATTGTTTATGCTTACCAGTATTATTTATATAGGTAAATAAACTGTTTTTCTATAAAACTGTGACCACAAAGCTTTATTAGCTTTATTACAGCCTCAAACTTGTATCTTATTTTCTCTCATCAAAAGCTACAAATTCATAAAGAATACTGGTGTGGAGTTTATAGTGCATTACACTGTAAATGTCAAAAATATGTTGTAAATATAAGTATCTCTCTGAACGTTTGATTCTTGTTGTCTTAGTTTACTTCTGCAACACGAAAGAAACATGTTTTCATATCAAAATCAAATCAAATACCCAAATATTGCATGTCCATCTAAAAACAATCTGATATAACTGAAGATTTAAGCAAATTTCCTCAGCAAACATCTTAATGATTCAGTTTTTAAAATGTCAGTTTGAACCCAAATATAATCACAGTGATATAAAAGAAGCGAATCCTCATATTTGAGATCAAGTGAACGTTGTTAAACAGTTTCTAACTTATCAAAAGTCCTGATAAATCTTCATCTAATCCTGATTAAATTATCATCATCAACTAATTGTTTCTGATTTGGAGTAAATTAATGGATTGTATCAAAGGATTTTTTTAATGGGGTTTCTGCATAATTGAGGGCTTTTCTGAAGGACAGAAATTCCCTTAATTTTTTTTTAATTACTAAAGTAAATGCTATGAAAAACAACCCTCACGCTGTGCCTGAAAATGAACTTGAACTGTGAAGTATCAAAGACATTTCTGAATCAAATATGTAAAATTGGGTGTAAATTAAGGGGTAGCCTTTGTGGTATCTGGTAGGGTTTTTTTTTACAAAACTACTTAAACCCCCTTAAACTGTGCAGAACACACATTCAAAAATACCTTAACATATTAATTCATCCATTAACTATTCCCTTAAAAGCTACAAAAAATAAATAAATAAATCAATTTTTAAGGCCAACAATGAAGGGTTTCAGTTTCATTGTGCACTGGAACAAGAACAGGAAATCCATGATTCTGCAGCTTGACAGATAACACGTGCAGGCCACACAGAGTCACTTTTATCATTTATTTAATCTTTATTCACCTAGGTTGGGGGGATAGACCTCCCCTGGCATTCCCATGTAAAGAGATGTCAATGACAAACACGTCCAACCAAACGAGAGAGGGTGAATAGGATTCCAGTCCATACATAAAATACATTTATTTACTATTTATTGAACCACCGGCATCCATTAGTCCCACACAGTATCCATCTGTGCTATTAAATATATAGAGATAACATCTGTGGAGGGATTTATTTACTGTATGTGTGTGTGAGAGAGAGAGAGAGGGAGGATTGACAGAGAGGGGAGAGCTTATAGACGAAAAGAGTGGTGAGGGTTTAGGTGGAGGGGGTCGGGCAGCGTCGAGTCATGCCTGCAGTGTCCCCCCTTGTCTACATGATGCCACAGGAGGACAAGGGGTTGGCGATCTGGCAGGTGCAGGCTGACTGGCAGTATTGGCGCACAGTCTGGTAGCAGCTGCGGTCGGCGTCCCCGCCCCACTGCACGGGCCCGTTGGGGTCAGAGGGCAAGCGGCTCAGGATGCTGGTGTTGATGGCCAGAGCAGCCAGGCCATAGTCAGTGAACAGCACTGTCTCGCGTCGGCACGTGGGGCAGGAGATGAACTTGTACTTGGGACAGGACTCGTAGAGGATCTGCAGGCACTCCTCACACACCGAGTGCAGGCAGGAAAGGATGCGCGGACGCTTGCCAGCGAAGTTGTAGGTGTGACCGCAGGTGGGGCAGTCCAGGGGCTCGCAGGGCATGACGGGTCCCGAGGAGGAGGAGGAAGAAGTGGAGGAAGAGGTGGAGGAGGAGCGCAGCACGTACTGGTTGACAATGACGTCTTCCATCTTGTAGTGGAACTGGTGGTAGCAGATTTCGTTGGCACTGGTTTTGCGCTGCGCCAGGAAGCTCTGCTCCCTGCGCATCACTGGAGCTGCGGGGGACACCATAGACCGGGGGGACCCTGTCATGTCCAGGGTCAGGTCACTGCAGGCCTGGTTGACGATGATTTCGCCTTCACCTCCACCGTCCCACGCCACTCTGGGGGGTGGAGCATAGCGAGGCTGGGTGACGGGCACAGGGCACTCTCTGGGGAACTTCTCCGACTGGATGATCTTGACGGTGTCCATGGGGATGGTGACGGGCTGACGCCTGAGGCAGGACATTCGCACGTTTTTGAAGGTGGAAGAGAGAGGGGCTGTGGCTCTTATCAGCGCTGGACAACCCTGCCTGGTTCTGGACAAAGGGGAAAGACTTGGGCTCTTTCTGTTAAGTCAGCCATTCGAGGGAACATGGGGACGAATGGTTGCCTCCATGTTTCCCTCACAGATCCCCCCTGTGGTGGGCGCTATTATCAGCCTGAGTCTTTATGAGGGGAAGACAGATAGAGGAGCTCAGCCAGAGCACCGCAATCTGCAGCTCTTTTTCTGATATGTACAGATGATTTAACAGTCCAGCTTACAGTATGTGACCAGTGTTGACTATTTAAAGGTAGTTTTTCTTTTGTTGTTTTTACTCACCTATGCTGATGTTCCTGTGCTGTCTCTGATGGCTATTTGCAGAATATTCACACACAAAGCACAGCTATTTAGCACAAAGATATGTTCTCACTCAGTGATGACACCAATAAATAATCTCATATGCATACAGATGCTCACGTATATACATACAGTACAGGTTGGTGGATTTCTGCATTCACAGAGTGGGGCAGGTGGAGGATGGTAGGTTGAGTTCAGGCAGTTCAAAAAGGTCCAAGAGGTATTGTCTTAAACTATATCCTGTGGCCTGCCAAGGAAACTCTTGCCTTCTCAAACTAGCCCTTAGATTTCTCACTTAAATGCACGCTTAACTTCCTGTTTTTGGCTGCGGGTGTGTTACACATTAACTCGAGTGCGTGAGAAAGAAAAAACCTCCAGTCTTTCTCTCTGCTCTTGGTCCTTGATCAGGTGACCCTGTGTGACCCTTTAGGTGGTTTGTCCGTAAGAGAAATGGAGGAGGTCTTTTTTTTTCAGTCTTTTTTAATGCTCTGTTGGAATGACTCCTTCAAACTCCAAGGCTCCTGAATTCCTCAGAGGTGGGAGTGAAGGGTTTGTTTTGGACTTTCAGACAGTCCTCCCAAACTGAGATGTGGTAACAGTCTGAAGAATGCCTCTGTGCTTGTCTCCCTTTTTCTGTGTCTCAGACTCAGAACTTGTCCTTTAGGATAACTTTGGGCCACCTACCTGCGAAAACAGTAAAGATAGTTATGAAACACACACATTTCTTCTTCGTTAAACACATTTTATGCAGGATTTGGTAAATTATAATGATATTTAATGGTCCAGTGTGTAGAATTTAATGACATCTAGTGGTGAAGTTGCAGATTGACTGAATACCCCTCACCTCACCCTCATGTTTCAAGCATTAGTAAAGAAAGAAATGTTAAATGTTACAAACTGGACCTTTAAATTAGAATAAACTGTTAAAAAGCAACACAACATTGTATTTCATTCAAAGAATATTCGCTGTGGGATATTAGTTTGAGTCTGTTTCTATAATGAGTTAGTTTGAAATTCACACATATTTCTGTGTATGATTTGATTTATCAGCTTTAAAGTCTACTGTAGTTGCGTGATCAGTTTCTTTGTACATGCATATGATGACGGAAGCTCCAAGGATGTCTCACTCGGCGAATTTAGCATCTTGGCCTCAGCCCAGGTGTGTTTTGGAGATAATTATCATGTTGCCACATGCTCCAGTCCACAGCACGCAAAGTATGCCTTTCATCAGTGTGCCACAAAGTCGGAAGATCATGTTAATATGTGCAGTAGTTAGGCATAAAGCAATACAAACACGGCATGTCTGTGTCTGTGGTGAGTGCAACTCAGAACACACATTTGTTTTGTTCTTTTTATTCATTATTACATGTTTGTTGCAGCAAATGCCAGATCCCAAGTAATTTTTTAATCAATGGTCTATTTTGGATGGTACTATTGGTTGACAATGACATCTTGTAGTGGAACAGTTTCAACAGTATAAAAACAGTAAAATAACCCAAAGATTTTCAGTTTGTAATGAGATTTTGTTAAATAAATGACTTATTAATAAACTATTAAAATCTATTTTGTGTTGATTGCTGTGAACTGCATCACATAGTGATTGTGACACATGTTGCAGCCCTTCTTTTGTCATACTTCCTGCTCCCTATCAGCATCATCTTGTGAGTTGCGTCAGTTAGACTCTAACATGCGTGGGGGGGGGACAGGTTACAAATCCTCATTGTGGGTTTTGTGTCATACTCTGTGTGGGCTTGTGAAAAAAAAAGAACAAGAAGTGTATGGATGAAAATGTTTTAGTTTGACCAAAACAATAGCTGCCAAACAGCAGAGGAGGGAAGATGACACATCTTTCATTCTGTGCACGGCTGTCAACAGCGATGATTCATTAGAGGAAAAAAAAAACTGAGCAGAGGAGGTGACCTACATGGCGACGAAGTGAGAGAGAGAGAGAGAGAAAGAAGAGAGGGAGCGCAGAGCTCGTTCTGGTTTCTATTTATGGTTTGTTTATCTATGTACCTCTCAGTGGTTTCCTGCCCCTAACCCCTGCTAAAGATTCACACCGAATGATAGAGATGTACCGAGCAGGCGGAAGTGCTTTAGCCCATTTACTTTCAGGTGCTGCAAGCCATGTTGGGCAAGCAGGTGGCCGCTTGTTTCTCTCCTTTATCCTTTCACAATGAATCTGTTGACATATTTGCACACCCCACACTCACACACACAGAGCTTTTAGCCAGGATCACACACAGTCTCACCAAATGTGTTCCTCTAGCACTGCAGTGCTGCAACACGTCACCAAAAATAGCCTTTCTGATCCTCTCGCAAACACAGAGTGCATTCATACACGTTTGATACAGATATTGATATATTTAGAGGGCGAAGCTCGATGCTTTCAGAGGATATGTATGTGAGGAACACTCATCGTGAATGTGTGAATGTGTATGCGATGCTCACAGGTACAGACGTTAACAGGAAGAAGAAGAGCATGTAGCAGTAAATACCTCAGCCTGTAAGTGCGGGTCATGATAATATGATAACCAAAGTCATTGAATATGTCTAGTTCATGATACAAAAGCTGAATGATATGCCTACAATCAATATCAGTATTAGTCAGGATAATGATTAATATGGAAGTGTGTGCAAAATCAAGCACAATTAAATTAATATTCAATACAATTAACTGTGTCCTGCTGTTCTGTATTAATTGGGGATTTATTGGAATCATTAATTTAGACATTATGAAAAACAATACAATGATCATAGTGTGAATTATTGCTGGATCATTATGATACATTCTTAGTCATGTTTACTTATTTTATGATCTGATATTTACTGGTTTAAAACTTTAGATTGTTTAGGCAAGGTTCTATATATGTTTAGACAGTGTTTAACATGGTGTGACGATTTAGGAGAGCAAAGCCAGGTGAGGTGATTGACGCAGCTGGAAATGATTGTTCTTATCACGGTCCCTTTTACCACAGTTATTGTGCTGGACCAAAGAACGAGACACACACACACACACACAGAAGCCAGACGACACACAGGAGACGCCGGGTGGCCAAAAGCACACAGAGAGCCTTATTGTCTGTAGTAAATTAAGTAGTGTGTGTGCAGAAGTGTCAAGAAAGCTTGCTGTGAGGTGATACGTAGAAAAACATGTTTCCTCTCAGGAAACCTGCCTCCTAATCTAGACCTTCAAGTATGACCTCGGTAATAAATTATAACTTAATTTAGACACTTCCAACAGGAGTTTTGTAAAGATAGCAACTAAACTCAGATAAACTATCAGCATCAAATGATATCCTACATCATACTATAATATGCTGTAATATATTGTCCCAGCTCTGTACATACAAGGCTTTAGACCTAAATTTTTAATTGAGTTCAAACTACAGTAAATTATAGACTAATAAATCTGCTATATATAAATGTAATGGTGAGTATTTGGACCAATAAATAAAAATAAATTGTAGCACAAATACATAAGAAAGATACGTTTGAGGTCTAAGGGGATCTAAAAAAAAGTACATTTTATGTGTATGCTGTGTTTATTTTATATTCATGTAAAAAAAAAATGCATACATGATGAAAATATGATGTGCAGATATTTAGCTATTGTTTAAAATTCAAATAGTCAGCTGCACTTGTATCATGACCACACAGTTATACTGTTTGTCTAGACACATTTTGTAAATCCACATCAGCTTGGGAAAACATGTCTTGGCTGGTGGAGGCAGGGGTCGATTTGATAAAGCATCCAGGCTGCAGGCTGAGGAGCGTCTGGAGCCTGGGGGACGTGAAGCAGCTAAAATTACCCTCGTATTTGGTGACAGTGCTATGAAAAGGGCTGATAACCGATGCAGGCTGCCTGCTGATGGGCCAGCTTTGGCGCAGCCTCTTCCTAATCGACGGAGCCCTCACTCCAGTTATGTAAGGAGCTCATCTCTGACCTAGCCATCACATTAACACAGTGCTGCAGCTCTCTCACAGTCTTGACATTGACTGTGTGTGTGTGTGTGTGTGTGTGTGTGTGTGTGTGTTTGTGCATGTTTGTGTTTGGGTCCTCTCCCTGCAGAGGAATTATCACACTAATAAAATCATGGCAGGCATTTGACCTCGTCATCACAAGCAAGAGGAGGAAGAGGAGAAGCTGACCACAGAGATGTCAGAGGAGTCTGTCTCAGCAGCAAATTCCTCATGGCATTAAACACACACATACCCAGTATCACACTCACACACACACACACACAGTAAAATCCTAGAACATTCTCACCCTCAGACAACTCCCGATCATGTACACGGCACCACCCTTTACATTCCAGTGGACTCACAAACAAACAGATAATGAACAGATACGAGCCACTAAGAGGAACATTTTTAAATCTGTTCATCATCCGACCGACACAAACACACCTGAAGAGAAAAAACACGCTTAGAACATTCCTATCCTCTCATACTCCCACCATGTTCCCTCATCTCGCCTCTTCTATCTCTCTCATGCTCATACACACCCGCACACAGCTGATCAAAACTGGATAGATTCCACCTGTGCATCGGATCAGAGAGCAGGGAAAGGGCACCATGTTCTGAATGAGTCATACATACCCTGCATCAGCCTGTCTGCCTTCCTGTCTCCTTTCTCTCAATGGAAATCTAGCTGTCAATCTTTTACACCCACCATCCATCCATCCATGTGTCCACAGCATGGACCGAGTCTTTCTTTGTGCCCCTGCACCACCACATACCAGCAGTATGTCAGGTATGCCAGCTATGTAGAGATGTGTATCCACATTCATGCCTCGGCTGGTAAAAAAAAAACCATCGCCACATTTCTCCTCCTCAGACCTGTGTGTGGGATATTATGTGGTTATCTTGATTATATAACACGTTATGACCTTACGAGGACAAATCCTCAGATTTACTGTATGTTTGCTGACCGCAGCTTCTCTCCGGACATCATTGGGGCTTTGGCGAGGATTCAGTGAAAAGAATATTTAATGTGGCATTGTATAGATGCAGATGACAGGTGGATGACTCTGTGTCTTGCTTGTTTTTATGTCCCCGGTGTTTGTTGCAGCCATATACAGCTTTAAACACAAAGATTTCACTCTTATGTAATTATTGATTTCATGACTTTCTCAATGGGCTTTTGTTTACAACCATTTTCTGAATAAAGGAATTGATTTCATTCACATATAACATCCAGTATGATGATGGCAGGCTAACATGAAATGTACATTTTTTTCTCAGCATTCAGATCCAGATGTTTGGATCTAATTCGTGCACATACGGCCGTTCCATCCAGCTGTGTGTACATGTAGTTATTCCACAGTCCACTACCTGACGGCAGGCTGATGTTTGTGTGCTTCTGCATGGGCGCAAAGTGCTTAGCGAGTACGTGGGGAGGTGTTGTTTTTAATAATTCAGCCCACTGTCATTCATGGCAGACATCGGCCATTTTGCCTCGCAATTCATTACAGCCAAAGTGCTCTTTGTTCTCGTCTATGTAGCTCCCACGGCAACATGGCAGAGCTGCACACCACGGGCAGGAAAGAGAATAAAAGCAATAACCATCATCGCTGTGGCTGACACAGCTTAAGAGGGGAAAGTCTGGCTCTTCAATAACAACAGTGGCTCGATTGATTAAGGTGATTGATATGTCCTTTTAGGGGCTGCATCAGCACAGCTTTAAGGTGGAGGTTGTTGAGATTAGAGACGGAGGTGGCCAAAATATCTGGACCGTTGTGAGATACTAGCAGCTTTAGCATGTGTGTGTGTGTGTGTGGAGGGGGGGGGGCAGTTATGCAATCGCAGCATGGTGTACCCAGCACTCTCACTGCAGCGCCAATGTATGGCCAATATGGAGATGCCTTAGTGCTGCTGACAGCTACAGAACAGGCCGTTCCTGCCCTGTCCCTATCACCCCACCCATCACCCCCACCCCACCCTCCCCTCCTCACCCTTCCTCCTGCCCCTCCCACCCCAAACTGTTTGTCTGTGCAGAGGGCTGTGAAATGTCATAACCGCTGGAGACACGAAGATACCATCTACACCCATTCTCACACATCATCGCCGTCCTATTCGCAGATTTAAGTCATTTGCTTGTGGCCGGTGCAGATAAACAAACGCGTGCAGAGGTGTGTGTGTGTGTGTCTCCATTCATGCATCCGTGTGTGAGCGTGTGTGTGTCTGCGAAATGGACGGCCATGATGCAACAACCATGTAAATCCCAGCTTAACATAACAAAAGGCTGTCAGTTTGATTCTTGCACACACAGAGAGAGACGAGCCACACCTAACAGATCTGAAACATCCAGGTAAAAATGATGAATATTAACGCAGAGTAAAAAGCTCAGTATCATTTCTATGAAAGACAGGCGAAGCCCTTTCTCATCCTCACCTGTCTGACTACGCACTTGTCTCGTTCGAGTCCTTCCTCGCCTCCTGTTCCTGTTATTTCTGTCGACGTTGTTGTTGTTGTTGTTGTTGTTGATGCTGCTGCTCTGTGAAGATAAAACCAAGCCGCTCAGTCTCTTTGTCGGGGCGTATGTGTCACCGGAGGGAGGATGCTCTCTCCTGTCCGTTTGATTCTTAGCAGGATGAACAACAAGCAGGAGCAGCAGCAGCAGCGGTGGTTTCGGCGGTGGTGAGGGGAGGAAAACATGGAGGAGATGTAAGATGGAGGAAGCTGTTACAAGGTGGATGCGTCATGTCTCGCGGCTGCTTTTCCGCATCCCTCTCTCCTCTCTGGTACCTTTTTGTCCTTCACTCTCCCACCCCTGCTCCTTCTCCTCCGTTCTGTAGCTGAGCGTCTCCCTCTGGTCTCTCCTTCTCCATCCCCTCCACCTGTCAAATTATTCACCTTATGTCTGTGCAGTGACCTGTGCTGTGTTTTCTCTCTGACGTCCGTTCTCTTCCTCCTGGTCTTCAGGTAAAGCTCTCTTCTTCTTCTTCTTCTTCTTCTTCTTCTCCTCCTTCTTTCCCTTCTCCTCTTGTCTCAGCTGCCGTTCATCACTCCTCTTTCTCCTTCTCCGTCTGCTCCAGTCGGTCACACATGCGCAGTGTTTTCACACATGCATGCACACTCACACTCACACACTCTCTCCCTCTCTCTGTCTCTGTGCCTCTGGCTGCCTCCTTATGCATGTGGCTTGTTTTGCCAGCCCACCTACCTCCCCCCTCTTCTATCTCTCTTTGCTCTCTCTTTTGCACACACTCCCTCTCTTTCTGTTTCGCTGCTTCTCTCTCGCTGCAGCACACACTGCAGTGCCTCTGCAGGCAGGATCACGTTTTCTAGTTGCCAGAGAAGAAAATGTCTCAGCCAATGAGGAACGCTAACAATGTTATCCCCCCTCCTCATCCTCCTCCTCCACCCACCCTCCCGTCTAAACACCCCTATGAAAACACTGTTGTACATTTATGCACACACCCATCTGATATATGATGGCTTTGCATGAGAAGCATGAATCATACTTTGTATACAATATCACACACACACACACACACACACTGACATATGGTTAGGTACACCAGCCAGGCACACAGGAAATACAGGAAGCTGGTGCAAATAGATCTAATCTAAGCAGTGCAGGAGATCTAAAAACGCAAAACAAAGCATCAATTCACTCATAAATTAATTTTCTATCAGGCTGTTCATTAGAAGGTTTGGGAAAAACAGATTCATCATATTCATAACACACCACATGTATCTCTTTTTTTTTTTGCAGATGTGGATTCCTGCAAAAGGTTCATGGCACAACACAGCAGAGAGATTTCATTTGTATTCATTCCGCCTTAAAACTTTGAGTCCTCTTTTAAAAAAAAAAGCATGCTGTGATTCTATAAAATTCACCCAGAAAACTGAAGGCAGCATCCTCAGATCAACCGCAGATCTTGAACATTCAGCGACGTTGCATAACGAGGATTTTAAGCCTTAGTGCTGACCGATAAAAAAATAAATCCTCAGATCAAAGTGGAAAAAAAAACGGAAAAAAAAAACAAAACATGATGTGATTTTTCATTCAATCTAAGAGGGTTATTGCTTACATAATATGGGCATCAAATGCAGTAATGCAATGAGAGGAAATAGAGCGATAAGGAACATCTGGACACCAAATAGCTCCTGTTTGAAGGAGTTTTAGCAGAGAACTGTTTAAACTTTTGTAGTTTGAGGAAGATTCACAATATGTGCTCAACACATCACTGATGCAATAAAAGTTCCTCAAACAGACTATCAGATGTTCGGCTCTCTGTTGTACTCTGGTATCTCTTCTATCTCTTACCCAGCAGCACCCTTTTGTAGGCATGTCAAATATCCATGACCAGTGTTGGGCAGTAATTAAACAGACAATAAATGACAATAAAACACTGCAACAATATAAAATGTCTTCATAGGAGATGTTATAAAATTCTCTACATCAGTAAATACTTGACAGGTCCTCCTAGCGGCTTATAACTACATTATAGTGTGTATTATATATATATATATATATTATATATACAGTAATTTTTACATTTAAATATTATGTTCTGTTTTGAAGTCTTACCAGGAGTTTGATGGATGTTGTGGGGCCACTTCCTGGAAGTGTGGTGAGGCAGCTAACCTCCATAAAAGAGAAACATACACACTCTGTAAGTCCAAAGTTAATAGTATTAATTACATACTATTACTCTGTTTATTTGTAGAGATGAAGGGTATGACAGTAAGATGAGGACAGGACAGAGCTGCCAGGATCATGTTAAGCTAGCTACCGTAATGCTGAGCTTGCTCTTCAGTATACACCTCCAATGTTGAGCTAGGTGTTCAGTAAATATCTCCAACTGGAGTGCATATACTTACTTGCATTCCACCATTGCGCAACACTATAAATAAATAAGCAGCAAGTAAAGGAAAAGCCTGAGTAATTATTCACTTATAGCACTCATAAAGTCAACTTCTTCAGATTTGTTGGCCCGGCAACATCAGCAAACAGCTTCACGACATCACGGTCATCACACCGGAAAACACAACTAGTGCAAAACCCAGAAGTTCACAGTGTAAGAGATATGAAAAACACTTTTGTTTAATAGTATTATGAGCTTATTGTAAATGACAGTGGATCAAAACACAACCACCATCATGTTTTGAACATCTCCAGCCATGATGTGAAGCTAGCTGTTAAGTGAATATTGTAACGTCAGGCTGGTTGTTTGTTAAATGACAATGTCCTATTTTCTAGTTCCACAAATGTCACAGTGGTTTTGGAGGTTTTGGGGTTAAAGGTAGCTTTGATGAAGCTGATGTGAATGCAGGATTTTACAGTTGTAGTTGGTCGAGATGGGACTTTTATAGCACTGCAACTAATGATTATTTTCATAAATTCATAAATTCATAATCATTTTCAGAAATGTTGTCACGAATACCCAAAGTAATGCTTTCACTTTCACTTTAACAAATGCTTGTTTTGGCCAACCAACTGTCCAAACCTCAAAATGATTACAAAAATAATAATAACTAAAATGATTGGTAGTTTAAATTCTAACAATATATCGTGTTTTATAAGTGCTACATATGTTTTGTATGCAGATCAAGTGAAGTACCTCTAATATTTACTGATAGTAAATACTGGAATTCCACCATTGCTCAACAGTGCTAAAGCATAAATAAGCAGCAGTTAATAGAATAGCCTGAGTAATCATTCATTTCTAACACTCATGAAGTCAGCTTCTTCAGAACTACGTGCGTGTGATTTGAACAGATTTATAGGCTTGGAAACATCAGCAAACAACTCCACAACTGTCATTGCACTGGAAAATACTGGAGTACAACTAAAACCCAGGAGTTCACAGTGTAATTGTTTGTCTAAGAATATACCAAGAATGCTACTATGAGCTTTTTGTGAATGTCAGTGAGCCAAAACATTACAAAAGGTGTGTGTGGGAGGTTTACAGCCAAGTGAACTCAGTTGGCCATAAACTCAGGTTTATGGCCAAGTCAAGGTCCTTAAGTGATGTGAGAATTTCCCCGTTGCAGTCTTAAGAGGTGAAGTGCAGCTCTGAGTAACCATAACCTGATGAAGTGTAGCTGCTAGAACAATGAGTCAAGTCATGTATAAAGAGGGCCTCACATACCCTGAGGCATGTTTCTTTCAACAAGGCCTGTTTTCTACTTTACCTGTTTGAGTATGCCAGACTGCAGATGACAAGAATTCATACTTTGTCTTTAAGGAAATGTGATTGCGGTTAGGTATTCTTGGTATTTTGTGAAGATGTGATCTAACAGTGGTAGCTAAGAGGCTTTTTCACACCTAAACCGCATGTTTGAGCTCATCTGCAGATGTGTTATGAGGCTATATGCCTCATAACACATGTGCCTATATGAAGCCACTGTGTTCAAACTGACAGCTTGTATTTAAACAGAACAATGCACTGTCATTACATCACCAATTAAAAGAAATTAGGTCATCTGTATAGTTTCATGAAATCTTACAGTCCTGCAAAAAATATCACTACAGAGAGATTTATTGTGTAGTTTGTGGAGTCATTATCTTTTGAATTATTTGGATGTACATATAGTACATGGATGGGTGTTGAGGTGAACAAAACCTAGTTATGGCCGTGATTATGTATGAGAGTTATGTATTAGTCTTTCACCCTTATTTCCGATTTTAGAAGTACATTCTGCTCACGCGATTTAAGGTTCTTTGCTGTATTTTATTCCTGGATGTTACATGTTGAAAATTTACACCTCAAATGACGCCTCTGGAGTGTGGAGAGAGCTCAGCCTCTTTCACAGACTGGGTCGAGTAGACAGACTTAATGGGTTGACTTACTGCTTAGACAGAAGTCTGGGTTAATAAAGCTTGGGAAGAACATACAATACATATTTTCTTTATCAATGTGAGGTGATGTTCCCTGTTCCTAAGACCAGTCTGCGAAGCCTGAAAAATGCATGCCCAGGTCCTTTGCCTGACAAGGTACCCGACCTCTATGCCTTTCCCTGAAGGTGGCGGGCCCGTCGGGTGGTGGCTCTACGTTGTTTCTTCGGGCTGTGCCTGGCCGAGCCTTGAGTAGAGCCGTTGCTACTTCTAAGGTGGGCATCTGATTAGGATGTACCCTGGGTGCCAACTGTCCAACTGGGAAGAGATCCTGGGGCAGACCCAGAACCAGCTGGAGGGACTACACAGCCCATCTAGCCTGGGAATGCCCCGGGATTAGCCAGGAGGAGCTGAAATGTGTTGCTGGATAAAAGGCCGTCTGGAAAACCCCGCTCAACCTGCTGCCACGGCAACCCGACCTCGGATAAGTTAAAGGCTGAATGGAATTTCTTCATCAATGACTCACTTTTACAATAGGTTATCTATCACAATCCACTCAGTCTTTGTTTGCAACTTTCAAAGAGTCACTGTGTGTAAAAGTGGCTGACAGATGTTGTTTGGGCAAAACAAAAATGTCTCTTCTGACTGTCCTCCATGTTGACCTTTGACTGTGGGTTGTTACACTTAGTCACCAAGTGAGCCAGAATAATCACTCACCCGTGTAGTGAATTAGGGGATAAAAGATATAAACCTGCAGCATACAAACGAAGAAAAAGCCATAAATCATTCAACATCGGTGCACGTATTCAAGGCCAAGATTACTGCTAAGTATACATTAACCACAGAGTTAGTGATAAGAGCGAGATAAAACATGTGTAATAAGTCTTATGGTAAATTAAAAAGGGATCACGTCTGTTTAACAGTCAGTATTTATTTACTGAGTACATACAGGTTATAATTTACACAAATCAGAGCATTTTTACCAGAAATCTAATGTAATAATAAAAACAGCAAACCAGTATTGTGCATTTTCAGCAGTGAACCACCAGAGGGAGGCAAAGCAAGTCAGTGCTCTGCGTAATTCACAGACCTTCTTCCCTGAGATTCATTAACACCTAAAACAGCTAAGATGCATAGGTTTAAGTGACAGCATTCATTGACTTTGAGCACACATGCTGAGAAAAACAAGGCTTAGGTAGAATGAGGTAGCAAACGCAGGAATTTTTTTCATCTCTACTACATCTTTCATCTTGTCCTCATTATTTTGTATCACGTGATCTCTATTTTTTATGATTAAAGGCAGCGTTCTGAATTAAAAACAATTCATATACATTCACTTACATGTAAACTAGAAAGTCAATCAGACAATAAAGATGCGTCTAGATTTCCAGTGTTGAGAATTAAATAAGAATGGGCATCATCATGATCAAACTTTACAGCATTACTGCCAAAACTAAAAACATTCTGATTATCTGAAGAAGTTCACATGAACGAGGACCTGTGGCTCTTTTCAGGTGACGCCTGAGTCATCCATGAGTCATCCTAATTTATGCAGTCATAAAAGCAACAATAAAGACAAGCAGAAACTCATAGTTAACACTGGAAGACCTACAACTGTGCAAGCGGTCAGAACAATGTGAATCGGATACATGTGAATATTTATGCACAATATTAACGTTAATGTTTTAGGTGTAATGTGAGTTAAAGGTCCAGTGTGTAGGATTTACTGGCATCTAGCAGTGAAGCTGCAGACACTGCAACCAACCTTCCAACTAATCTTCCAAACTTGTAGGAGAGGTCTGCAAGTGCATTAACTTATTTTAGAGAAGGGGGTGCAGCAGTTCATGTGGTCATAAATTAAATTAATATAAAATCATGTCCATCCGATCCACTCAAATATAGATTACAGTATCCGAGAGCAACTGGAGTCAGTCGAGTTTCTTTAAGCGTAAAAACCATGGCAGAAAACAGCCACACACAGGAGGATGACGGCGTTGGCGTTGACCACATTCTTCCATAGAGGAACCTCTGAGGTGTCTGTGAGCTTCTTCTGCAGCTCTGCTTGCTCGGCCTCACTTAGCGGAGGAGCACTCTTCTGCTCCAGGCCGCAGAAGCACATCACTGCCTTTTTGCAGAAGCCTGGCTCCTCCTCTGGTTCTGTAACAGAAAAGACAAAGGCGATAAAGAAAGCTGCTTATGTGTCTATACTTGTAAATTAATCTACAGTATTGCACGTCTGCTGATTACCGTCTATGTCCATAGTGTTGGAAACTTGGTTATTAACCCAGTCATCTTGTTCAAGGTCCACCCTCTCCTCCGTACAGTTCCTCAGGCTCCAGCACAGTCGATACAACTAGAGAAACAACACAACACATTGGTTGAAGCATATTATTTATCATTTTTGGTTTGGTGTCGTCCATCACACAGCAGTCACATACGTGCTTGTCGTCGATGGGTTTGGTCATGAGAGAGACTGCCAGGATGATGACACAGGAGATGACAAACAGGATGATGGAGAAGTAGAGGTAGTGGACTCCACATATGATGGTGGGACAGTTACTGGGATGAACACAGCTGCCTGTCCCATAAGCAAACTCAGCAATCATCCTGGACAGGCCGATTAACAGGCCAATCATGAGACCATAAAAAGCACCCTGAGAAAAGAAAAAAGTAGGACAAATTGTCAGTTTAGATGAGTAACGTCTGTATTAGCAAAATTAGCAAGAGTCTACAGTCATGCTAGCAGCTTTGTGAGGCTCTATGTTTGTAGAGTGGTGCTTTTAGCTATAGGAAATGCTGACATTAGCATTGTAACATGTCCATAACATGAGTTACTTTTAGTTTAGGTGTATTGGCGTGCTAATATTTGCAAGTTAAGAGCTGAGGCTGATTAGTTTTACAGGTATTTAGTCATAAAGTAAACTAATAAAGTATTAGATAAAATAAAATGACCTGATGATCGTGCCAGATAAAAAGTTAATGGATCACCGAATTTCATGTGAATCCATCCTATAGCTGGTAATTAGTAGCAGAAATGTAAACCAAGCAGCACCCTCCGTGGCTGTGAAGTGAAGCCAATGCGGAAGTGCCAAAAACTGCAGTTCTTCTAACGTCCACTTGAGGCTGGCTACAGAACGAGTCAGTCTCCATAAGTCCCCATGTTAAAATGTCCAACTTCACAGCAGAAATAAACGTTTTCAGGCTGGTACAAAAAACAGTTTTGGTCTCTATAGCTAATTTCCTGTTCATGACAACTGTACTGAGTCTGAATTTTTATTGAACTCACCTGTTCAGATTATATTAAGGCTTAAAGTTGTGAATAATTAACAGTGTGGCCACTTTGATTGACAGGTAGGTGCCATTACAGGTGGCTTGTTTGAACACCCAGGCATCAGCCCTCCTGAGGTCCACTGATCGTCCACGCCTTTGCCAGTTTTTAGATTTAGAAAACTGTGAGTGACATCACACATACGCTGTCCATTCTTTATACTGTCAGTGATGTAAACCTTCTGGTGGCTCTATAGGAAAAAAAAGGATCACCACAGTAAACTTCTCCCTCTGGGGACCATGAATACATCATGGTAATCCATCCAATAGATGTTTTAGTCTGGACCAAAGTGGTGGATCAATCAACCCCACATTGCCATCTATAGAGCCATGTTGCTAGCTCTTGCTCTTGCTCTTGCTCTTGCTCTTGGGGATGTATACATAAATCTGGAGGTATGTGGAGGGGCGTCCAACATACATGTTGTACAACAAAGATATAAAATATACAAAATGCAAGACAAGTCATGGCAAATGTATTAACAAGAAACCAGGGCAGAAGAAGTTAGAGAAATGAGCTGAGGCAGAAGGAGCATCAGCATGAGTTAGGTCAGGTTATGAAAACCTCCTCAATGACTTGTCTGGGTGTGACTGGTGATTGTATAAATCTGCTGTTAACCTACACTGATCAGCTGATAGTGTGCATGACTTCAGTGTTTTTGCCTAAGCTAATGTGAAGGTCATGAGAGTAAGAATCATATCAACAGGGCGTCCATGTTCACACTCAGTTCACATAATACATGTTATTCAACTGTTTGTGTCCACAAGACACCCAATTACGCAAGAAGTCATAGAAAACAGTAAAAAGACAGACCCTCAGGCAGTAATTAAGATGTTTATAGTGGACTGTATTTGACCACACAAAAATGCACATCACTGTTTTCATCCATCCTTAGAGGCAAGGCTCTACAGATGTTTAACGGTTGGTCAACCACTTTGGTTGGACTGCCATGACATATGGTACAGATATCCAGGGAGCCCAAAGCATGACTCCAAATGACTTTGGTGATCCTATGACTTTTCATCCAGCACCAATTGTCTCAACAATTACTGTATTTATTGACATGAGATCTGGTCTACATATTCATGCCGCCTTCATGGTGAATCGTTGATAGTTTGGTGATCCCCAAACTTTTCAACTAGTGCCATCATCATTAGTACAGCCTCATATAGTCGCTAGCCTGGCTACAGACTTTTAAACTTGTTCATTTGGACAGGCAGTAGATTGCAGTGAACATTGAAATGTGTAAATACAGAGATGATTGAAGTGCAAACTCACAGACTCATTGACACGCTTGCAAAAGATGGCAAGCATGAAGACAGCTGCAATGGGTGGTGTGAGGTAGCTGGTAATGGACTGGATGTAGTCAAAGAGCTGACCACTCTGGGCTGACTGCACCACAGGGATCCATGCAATGCTCACACCAATCAGGCCCAAGATAAACACTCTATACACAGTCAGACACACACAATTGGAGATAGTTGCAATGAATTCTCAACATTCGAAATCCCATCAAATTGAACCCTAAATGTGTTTTACCTGCCGGCAATCATGAGTTCCTTCTCACTGGCTGAGCGGCGAATCTTAGTGTAGATGTCCATTGTGAAGAGAGTACTGGCACTGTTGAAAATGGAGGTAAGTGAGCTCATCAAAGAGGCCAGCATCACAGAGAGCATAAGACCTCGCAGACCTGAAATAGATAGAATAAAATGGGAGGAAGATTATTTGAAGAAAAAGGGGCGTCATTAGCATTCTGGCTCATAAGACAATGGTCTTTAGCAACCCACCATTGGGCATAAGAGCCACCACCAGTTTGGGATAAGCAATGTTGGTGCAGCCCACACTGGCCCCACAGTGTCTTAGACATTCTTCTGGTTCTACACATGCCACCACATCTAGAATAAAATGAATAAGATCAGCAGGATGTGAAGAAATACTTAAATCCACGATATGTCTGTGGAAAAGCGTGAGCTACGATAGCACTTTTCAGACATTGGTCACCACGACACACTCACCAGTATAGAGGATCCTGCTGATCATCCCGGGGAAAACCATGAGGAACATGGGCAGCAGCTTCAGGTAGCCGCATAAGATACAACCTGCCTTAACGTGAGACAAATTCTTGGCTGAGAGGCAGCGCTGGACGATCACCTACAGAAAAACAACATGGGAAAAGATCAGTAGTGCCATGAATCAATCAATGGTAGATGGGATGGGTAAATGAATGAAAAGATGGTTGTAGTAGATGCCAAACTATTCTTTATATTTCTGGTTCAAAATATTTGTAAATACAAAACATAAGCCAAAAAGCCAATCGGATACGCTTACTGATAAGAATTCTCCTCTGATAAATGAAGCTGACCATAATGTGTTTATGTGTGTGCTTGATGTCAAACATTTGAATTAGCATCTCATTCTTCTGCCTGTTACTCTTATCTCTGAGAGTGCATTATCATCTAACTAAAAGCATGTCAGCAGGGCACCTCAGACCGCTTGAGTGACTCTGGCAAAAACAGGCCAGATAAAGACGCATCAATGTGTGTACAAACGTGTGGGAATCAGTATTGTATGTTCGTGTTGATGGCTTGTCTTTTCTAATAGCCTCCATTGACTCAGTACAAATAAAGTAGTGGTCACGCCCAGTCATTTGCTTGACTGACCTGATCTGTGCACCAGTACCAGGTGGCCTGAATGGTAAGTCCGAACACAAGGCCAGGCCACGGCAAATCTCCTGTAATCGCATTCCTAAAAATATGAAAGGAGTCTGCCCGAGGCTCGTAGCAGTCCGCACTAATGTTCGTTGTCATCGAAGGGATGGACTCCATGTAGCTGGTCTGGAATTTTTCATAGCCTCCCACCTTGTTGAAAGCTGAGGACATGTGTGCAAGTTTGATTTTCAATCTTCCACAATTTGATGTCACAAACAGGATTAGTCTTGTCATGACAACTTATCAAAAGCAAAGGAGTATAAAGATACAAAAGGAGAATAATATATTACCAAAGCCCATAAGAATGAATGATCCAACAACCATGATGATGGTCTGTAAGGTGTCTGTATAGATCACTGCAGCCAATCCACCTGAGAGACAATATGTGATGTTATCCATCTGTACATTTTTATTAAAAATCAACACATTTTAATTCCACTATTTTACATAAAAACAACTTTCTGGAGAGAATAAAATCTAATTAACTTTGATCCAATTCATCGTGCCAAATTAGTTATTCAGTGTTAAGCAGTGATTATGTAAGAGCTCTTTCACCTCTCGTCCTGAAAAGCTAAAGTTCAGGTGTGGATACGTTATTACAAAACAGCAGCAGGGCTCTTCCTACTTATCGCAGTCCATGGGTAATTAACCACAATAACACACCACAGATAGCTTAGCCAGTCTGAGTGTATGTGTGTGTGTGTCTACATGTCTACATATGGCCTTGAGAAGACTTTACCCCCAGGCATGGTGCCATTTACCCTGTAAAAAAGATAAGACTTTAGCGATTTTAGAGTGATTTGTTAGTTCAGTTGAAAAGGAAGTTAATACATCCCGAGTGGACAGACCTGTGACGGTGTACAGTGCAGTAATCAATAGCAGCATGATCACAGCAAGGTAGATATTCAACCCAAGAGCCTGGTTGATAAAAATGGCTCCAGAGAACATGTCTGCCTGAGTGATGACGAGAGGAAAAAACTCATTATTCCAGTTTATAATGCACAGCAGAGGAGAATACGTTAATGAGGGTTAAGATGTGGTGACTTACTGAGATCTTGGTGAAAACATACAGGATGAGGGACAGCACAGAGAGATAGATGCGAATCCGCTGTCCTCCAAACCTCTTCTTCAGGTACTCAGGCATGGTGACCACCTAAACATATTCATGATGAATGAGATGTTTATTTGTTTTTGTTTAAATTTACACTTCCTCTTCTAACGTACTTTTTATGGCCTGACACTCCTAACAAATACCTTTATATATATATATATATATATATATATATATATATATATATATATATATATATATACATATAAATATGGATATATATATATATATCCATATTTGGATGGGTAAAATGAATATGTATAGTTGTATTGCTCATCCAACATGTGGCCTATGTATTCTGCTTACCCCAGCTTTGATGTAGATGGGCACAAAGAGCCATCCTAGAATGACGACCACTATAAGAGCCTGAAACACACAAAAATACAACAAGAACACAATCAAGATTTGATGCTGCCGGTTGCTGGAAAAAGGGTTAGGGTTAATCTGGGATTAGGGTCTGGGGTTAGCTCACCTGATAGAGATAACAGATAATATCGGTGTCACAGGTTAAAAATACATTTGTGTAAGGAGTGATAATGGTGTCTTTAGCGGCATCAGATATGGCTACTCACATTCCATTCAAATCCACCGATGGCTATTCCTGCAGCTGCAGCCGTCCCAGCAATGCCTACAAAGTGGCCACTGCCAATGTTGCTGGCAAAGAGTGATGCTCCGATCTGTGGCGTGCATGATTTTATTAATGAATAAGGTTTTTTGACTGTATTGGATTCTATGAAATGTGCTGAACAGATATCGAAGGAGAGGAATTAGATTGCACTGAAGAACAGCTCTTTGTAGTGTGTCACGTAGTTGTGTAGTAGATACATAATAGATGATTTACACATCTAATTATTCCACTGAACGCCAAGTACTTCCGTTATGACATATTTTATAATACCAGACAACAGTAAAAACTTATCAGCTGTCATGTGTGCCTGCCTTCATAATGCCCTTATTGCTTGGAAGACTTTTTGTCTTATTCTGAGCAATAAGATACCCACCGGCCACCACACCATACTCCTCCCAGCAAGGAAGAAGCCACCCACAGTACCTCGGTTGGTGCGTACCATAGCCTGCAACATAAATGCCATAAATACTTGATAATTTGTGAAAAACAGTGAAAAACAATTGACAAAAACAGAATGGTCGACTAAAAGACTGAACAACTCACCCATACTCCCACAGCCAAGACAACTACAAAGTAAATCACAATAACTGAGATATCTGCTGCATTGTTAAGCGCCACCGTGTTTGTTGCATTGCTCCTTATTAATCCAAAATCTGATCGAATTCTGGAGAATCCAAAATAATCGTGAGACATTTTGCTGAGAGGGTTAGAGAGGACCAGAGAACAGGAGTGTTGCTGGAGTCGCTCCTCACTGACTGAAGCACCTGCACGGATACTTACACTATGTACCTTTGGTGGAGGTGTGTTTATGTGTGTGAGTGTGTGAAGAGAGTACGCAAAACCATCGGGGGGCTGGGAGGTGGAGTAAAACAAAGATAGTGTGTTTATCTAATAAATGACCAGATATGTTGTGTTTGGTTGCAAGTGGATATGAAATAAATAAATAAACCTAGCTAAAACATGAGTGTTGATGTCAAAATGAATGTGTTAAAATGTGTAAGCTTTTAGCAAATAAAACTGTTAATGATAAACCCACGAGTAAAGGAACAGGTGTCAAACAAAGGAGCACAGATAAACTTCGTCAGAAATGTAGCTGAACTTGATTAAAATCAGTTGAAATTAACTCAGTTCAATTGAATTAAAACACACATGGTGACAGATAACACTTTTCAAAGTTAAAGAAGTTACTTTAATTACAAAAATCAGTTCAAATAGTGTAATAGTGTATGTAAACTATCATTTTTAAAGCACAAAAACCAAGCCTTCTGATAGGAATAAGACTATATGTTAACACATAAATGATATGTTACATACAGTAGTCCTCATTTGCACGCTCACACTGACTTCGACACCTTTGTCAATAAGTCAGAGGACTATCCAATAAGTACCCGTAACAGTTATGTTCACACAATAACAGAGTAATCCAGGCACAAACAACAAACCATAAATATTATTATTAATCTAATCAAATCTTTGACTCTAAGCAAGGCCTTCATTTTTGTTTTCTAAATAGGTCCAACAAGGAAATATGTTCTGAATTACTGTAAGTCTATGACAAATACAAATTCCTAACCCTGACCTCACCCCACCCACAGTGAACACTGAATGTTCCTCTCCATTCTATTTGTGTGTTAATTATTAGCCTAAAGAAAGAAAGTTTGAAGAAAGGCACAACAGAGACTGAAAACTAGTGGATCATCAGTTGTTACAGCTGTCTTCATGTTAGACACCCTCCAAAGAACACATATGTAACATGTATGATTGCTGAAAAACATAACAAAAACTACAATTACAAGAAAAGTACTACTAGCAGCCTCTAGGTGTCTCTGCAGGACAGTGATAGTCTAAGATTTCGACCATGAGCTCTTAGAAACTGAGTATATCCATTTTATGCTACTTTGACTCATCTTTTTTTAAATCTTTACTTAAGATTATGAATGCCTATTTTTGTTTCTACTCTGATGTACTGATACTTTTTCTTAAGTGCAGTAAAAGATCTGTATACATCTTCTACCACTAAAAACCATACAATAGTGTCAAAGCCCCTACATGCTCCAACCACACAGGTGTTTTCACTTACAGTATGTTGCCTGATTCTCAAGACTGTGGGTGCGGTCGAATAGTCAGAAAATGACCTCCTATGTCCTTTCCTAAACATTTTTCCTTGACCTGAATGAGGTCAAGCAAAGATAAAAAGGAAAACTCAAAAAGACACATCAGCAGTGCTTAACAATTAACTGCACTTACACTAGACTGTAATTATGCAACGGCAAATGTTACTGACGTGGATCTCTAGTGAAACGTTCCGAAGATCGACAACAAAATGTGCCACTTAGATATTTCTCTGCGTACGTTCTTACCTTGTTGTTTCATGCAGGATAAATAAACGTGGAAACCCAGTAAAAATATAACTTCATTGCTGCAAGGAACTTTGGGATCCTTTAATTTGTGAAATATAATGTGTGTACTGTGGGTGTGGCTGGCCAGGATGTACATTTCGGTTGTCCTGGGTGCTAAAATAAAACTGGAAAAGAAAAGCCACCTCAATATTTACATTGCAAAACACTTTTTATGATATGATGGATGTTTTATTCTGTATTTAATTTGTGCATATACAGTTTTATTTGGAGTGAAGCAATAAAGTAACATAGACACAGAGGAGGAAATACCCGCTGTGTAGTTATAGGTTCAATACCCAGAAAACACCCATTTAGGTTTTAACCTAATTATAGCTGTGTGTACATAAGCTGAGCAACAATGGCCATATCGTAAATATATCTTCAATACCCTAATTATAACCCACTGTAATCAAGCAAGTAATTAAGTAATAAATCCCTGCAATTAAGTGGCCTTACCCATTCATTACCTGAAAAACTCACCATCTAATTTACACTCAATAAGCGGTTATCGAAGACTGTTGTATTGAAACCATGCATGTAATGAACATTTTTACCTTTTTAGACCTGTTAATCTCATCAAATATGAAATGTTGATTAATTTGTATGTAAAACAGTCACACTTTGTATCTGACCAGTAAATCGAACACTCCCAGAACAAAAGGAGAGGGCAGGCATAAAATGAGGTAATAGAGGGTTAGCGGGGAGCTAAAGCACAAACATATGATTTGTGTTGTGTTAATGTTCCAAAAGCCTCAATAAAGACAAAAGAATGCTAAACCATTACAGCAAATGTGTCAGCTTGTTTAACTAAAAGTAACAGCCTGGATGGTGTAGAGAGGAAGAGATGAAAGGGAGTGAGATGGGGGAATTATCAGACTAGTACTGTTACAAATGGCTGCTTGAAATCTCTAAATGGGGACAATCAATATTCACTTGAATGAGAATCAATCACTGGAATGAGGCCAGTGCTCTGTGGGGATTAAGGCTCGGTCACACTCGCTGATTTCAGTTCTGATTTTAAACCCAAGAGGCGACTTCAGCCTTCTAATGGCACCAGAGGGGTCAAGATTTTCTCAGACGTGTTTGAGTGTGTGTGGCCCAGTTTACTTACCATGTTCACAGAGACTGAAATCTGAGCATAATCCTGGCAAGAACAAGTTGGTGTGTAAAACACAAACACACCGCAGAGCTGCTCACATCCCAGCAAGGGCAGCAAGACCACAAACAAACACTGCTGATTAGTGCAAGAAATTGATCTATTGCAGAAGTCCATTCCCTATAGTCTACATTGTATGGGGATATACTGTGGCTGTCTCTGGCAAGCAGAGCAGAGACTTTGTGGCCTGCAGTCAAAACAGACACAATTGTGTCTTATGTACTTTTCCCTGTTTCTACATATTTGTCTGATTCAGAAACCTTTGGCAGAATGGATCGAAACAGGGGAACAAACCTGCAGGCCTGGCCTCAAATAACAGACTAATGGATAGTATTTATCCCGTGACCAGTGGTGAGTGTTTCACATTGTGCTTTGTCCATGTTTCAGTGTCAAGTCAGCATGGATTACTTTTTTTCAAGCAAATCTGTGTATTTTCATAACATATTGATTTCTATGGCAACATACTCGCTGATTTAAAGGTCCAGCATGTTTGATTTAGTGCCATCTAGTGGTGTAATTGCTGGCTGCAATGTCTGTTGCATCACCCTCTCCTCCCTAACATGAAGGTGAAACTATACTTGCTGCGAAATGCACACAATATGCGTTTAGTTTGTCTATTTTGGGATACTGTTGAAACATGGCAGTTCAAACTGGCGGACTACAGTATATAAGGCTAACTTAAAAGTAACAAAAATATAACTAACTTCTTATATTCAGGAGATTATACACAAATCTTTCCATCATTATACATATTCTGTAGACGGAGCCCTCTAAATCTTACACACTGGACCTTTAAATAAAAAAACTGCTTTGGAAAACTTCAGCTCCAGCGCATGCTGGCTCACTGTCACACTGTCACACTGTTGTGGCTCACTAGGACAAAAGACCTTTTTCACAGCAGCCATGTTAACATGAAATAGTAGGTAAACACAGGTGTTACCAATTAACTAATTAAAGTGTCATTCCATTCAGGTAAGACAGAGTCAGAGTGTTGTGCACGTTGGCTGATTGGAAAGGCTCTGTTACAATAAATGGAAAAGAACCTTAATTAGTATCTTTGGTAACACCTGTGTTTACCTGCTATTTTATGTCAAAACGGCTGCTGTGAGTAAGGTGTATTGAAAACAGACATTGTTAAGTGCTTTTCGTACTAAGTGGAAAAGACCTATTGTGTGCACCCAGTTTGCTGGTATTGTGTTTGAGCTTCAGTAAGAGAAATCCTCCATTCAGAAACATTTTGTGGAACAGAAGGCTGGACTTGACTCGATGTTGTTTGAACTAAATAGCAACACATTTTAATTAATCTGCGGTGCACAGGTAATGAATTACAGCAATATATTCATTGACTCTCTTAGTGCACTTCAGCTATGGAAGGCAATGTGCAGTGCTTTTAGTTCAGATGTGCTTGGTTAATGCAAAATGCATAAACATCCTCTCAAACTTCAGTATAAAGTATCTCTTGATTTTAATTTGTCTTAATGTTGCAGTGTGCTGCATTCATTTTGTGTTAGTAAAGACATTTAGCCATGATTAGGGTGTAATGATCTAATTGTTTTTTGGGTTTTTTTTTTTTTGATAAGCAACAACTGTGCTCCATATTAACAATATCGATCCATATTGTTAATTAAACAATCATAAATCAAAATATTTAATTTCTGTGCATATCTGGATAAATTAAAATGTGTCTGAATGTCTGTTAACTTGCAGCTGGAAGAGTGTCTGGAGGTTTTATTACCTTATTATATATATCTATAAATAAATACACACAACAAACTAAACTATAAATAAATCTTGTAATTTACATACAGGAAACTGTAAAGAATGATGAAGAATTTTCTTGCAGGTCAACATAATTCATTCATTCATTAGTTCAGGAATTGTAACCACACCACCATCTTTGGGTCTGGTTCCTATTCTATAGGTCACAGAGGGGTATTATAAGCACAAGTCATGACAAAGACTGAGGGGTTTTCACACAGGGAGCTGCTGATGTCATACGGGGTAGAGGCAGAGGTGAAGGGAGCGCTTCAGGGTGATCAGCTGCAATTTGCACACACCACCTGGGGCAATCATTATAGGGTGAGGATCCCATGTATGTCAAAACCACAATGCCCCCTCCCTCTGATCACACTGGGGTTCACATGAGCAGAGACGGTACGTGGCTTGTCCTGAGCCTCAGCTTCTTCATCTGCTACTCACCCTAAACAATGAGGGTAACACAAAAGCGAGAAAAGCAGTCACACAGAAGTCATTTTGACTTGTCAAACACAGGTGTAATTCATAACATTGTTAATTGCTGCAATTAAAGTTGCAGGAACTGAGCCATCGATCCACCTGTGCTTTTCCTGCTATGAAAAGTCAGAATGTGTGCTGTAAAAAAAGTCCCATGAATCCAAGGGTTTATTTAAAACATGAGTACAAGATGTACTTGTGGTATACTCACTGCTTCAAGTTTGTGATGAACTAGGAAGTCCCAGCATAACATCATTATTGAGAATTGTAGTCCACTAATATAAGCAGTGGGAGCTCAAGGTCATAGAGAGTTAATAGGTGATTGAATGAGTATGAGTGGTTAAGGTACTTACCAAAAGATCCTGTTGTTGTTTGTTCAGCACAGAGGTAGAAAAAAAAAACCCTTTCCTGTTTCAGTTTTACGCAAGAAACCTTTAAAGACATGTCAGCCACAAGGTGGCACAGAAGTGCAACACTGCAGAAATGGTGCATCGCTGTGATGTGAGGGAGAAGAGACTACTAGAGCTCTGGCAGCCCAGAAATGAGATAGATTGGTGTGGTAAGATGTGTCTTTCTAAATATTCCCTCATTTCATGAATTATCCTGTCTTATGTACGTTAAAAATGTTGAGCAGGGAATGTCTTTCATCTGAAAAAGTGTTATTATCTTCACAAAGTGTAAGTAACCACTGAGCAAAGCCCAATATCCTCCCTTACTTTAGTGACTATGCTGATGGGTGTGAATCATTGAATGTGTAGGCAGTTCATTTCAAACAATTCCATAAAAAAATCAACTCAACTTAACATTGTTCTTGTCCTTAAACAATATGTACCAATTCACAACAACAGATGGAGCAAGTGAACCAGTTATGCTACATATAACAGAGTCTAGTTTGTAGCTTTAATGCTGCTTGGCTAACATTTCTATCTGTCCAGCTGCAGTTTGTACTACTAATTAGTCCCAATAAGTGTATATTAAGTCCAGTTTAACCTAATGGGATATTGTTCTGGTCTTTCCTGTTTTTTAGCAAGAAGAAACAAGTGATAAATGTTACCCAGCGTAGAAGTGTCAGAAACAAAGTGTTTCTCTTCCCCAAAGCTGCCTTCATTCAAGAAGAAAGGATAGCTAATTAATGACATACAAACTGCCAGGACTGAAATATTGCCTATAATATTGCCTTCTAGCTGAAATTAACAAACAAGCAAAAAACCCCAAAAACAAAACAAAAAAGGTACAGAAAGGTGAGATTTCTGCTTTATTAAAAGTACTCTGTAAGCTCAGCTGTAATTTAACAACTCAAGAATTAGTTTACCGAATGTAACATTACCTTGAGTAAATTCCTGAATTGGTAAAAGCAAGGTGAAATACTAACATAACTTTACCGTAATGCCAAAGTAGCTAACTAAGTAGTAACTAGTAGTAACTAAAATCTAACGCTGTGTGACAAAAGGTTTGTAGATGCTTGATGTCTTCTGTAAATTTATAGACCATGTGCTGAGCTTGGAAACTTGGAATTTGGAGGTTACAGCAAACCTGAGAGTGTTTTTAGCCATGCTAGCAGTGCTATGTTTGTTGGTCGGTCAGTCCACCACTTATTTCAAAAACTATAGTATGGGTGTGCACAAAATTTGGTGCATATATTTGTGTTTCCTTGGCCTTTACCTTAAAGACTTTGGTAATCCTGTGACTTTTTGCTACAAGGTGTTTTTCTAAAGGCTAACCCATGCTGTGTCTCAACTCGCATACATCCATGCCTACTCTGTCTATTTTGAGTACATACGTGCATTCACACTCCCAGTTATGGCAAATATACATAATGGTCAAAAAATCTAAAATAAAGTCTAGAACGCTTGAAACTTCTGACACTATTTTGGCTCTGTAGCGGAAAGGGGGGACCACCGGCATTGTGAAAATAGCAGCCAAGGAAGTGTAATTGAGACACTTCGATGCTACCTAGCTAAATGTTTGACTTTTGTTAGCTTTGTCTGCTGTTTTCTACTGGTCATGAAGCATACAGCGCTTTTAATTATTTTTAATTCAAAGTTAGAATTAAAAGTAAGAATGGAAGAAGGCAACCTTTCCTTTAAATAGGGGATCATTTACTCCCTTATTAAACCTGTCAGGGTTTAAAAATACCTCCTGAAAAGTCAGTTTGTCAACTGTCTTGAACAAATTTCAGTCATGTACTGAACATTTTTTTTTTCACTTTTTCTGCCTCCTGGTTCTATGGCCTCATTATCCTCAACCCTTCTCTGTTCTCTGTGGGAAATCACCTACTTTAAACAAGGCAGTGGTTATTTCAGATTTTTTTTTTTCAGGCGTATGAATATGTCATTTATGTACCCAAGCTTGCTTATCACCTCACCTGCCTTTTAAACTCTTTGCCTGATACCATTTCATATAGTCTGCCATAGTAACCCGTACCTCTCTATTAATGTGCTGCTTATTTTGATGTGGCTTGTACATAAATGTATTTTTTCAATGAATATGAGCCAAGCACCTGAAATTTAATGCGCCCTTAATGCACCTAATACGCTGCATAAGCACTGCCCTAATAACCAGTGTGGTCATGAATAAGCTGCTATGTGTATACAGACTGAAACAAAATGAAGCTCTTTAATCTCTATGCTTCCTCCATCAATATTTACTTTGTCGATGAAAGCTAAGCTTTTTTTGTTGCATTGTAAGACATCCATGTTCAGGGGAGCGTATCCCATTTGGAAAGGCAAAGTAGCTATTGCAAAAACTGCAGGACCGCATTATAAGGATAGTTTGGTTTTTCTTAAGTGGGGTTGTATTAAGCGTGCTGCCAGCTTGGAGAAGCAAACCTAAGTCCTGGCATGGAAGTAGAACAAAGCACTGCTGTGGATGGGGTCAGCAGAAGAACTTGTTTTGGCCACATAAAAAAGGCCCACCTAAAAGAAAAATCAATTTCTGTTTAATCCCCAAATTCCACCGGGCACAGATGCACCGCCCTCCGTGTGCGCCACGGACGCGTCCCGGAAGCGGCACTCCACTCAGCACCGTGGGGCATACGTGCCCGTTCTATTTTTGATAGACGCCACGAGCAAGCCGCATCAATCCTCACAGAGCAGCTCGAGCTGGCGGTCGTAATGGAAACTATTTAACTACGTAGTATATTTACACATTTAGAAGCACCTGAACCAGGAAAATGACCAAATCTGAGCAAGTAAACAAAGACTCTCTCTGTGGGGTTTGAAGTTGCATGGACTTTAACTTGCCTTCAGATCTGTGGTAATATGCCATGCGCAACACTGTTGGGGCTTAGGCCTAAGAATATGTAACTTCTGCGGTTGATACAATGTAGGGGAAAGGGAAAGGGCTGTCTAAGGGGGTAATGTGAGAATGTGTTTACTATAACGTATACGTAGACGAATATTACGTTTTTTTAGGTGGACCTTCCTAATGGGGATAAAATACACTTTTCTCCTGACCCCATTCACAGCAGTGCTTTGCTTTACGTCCATGCCAGGACTTCTGCCTGTTTCTCCAAACTCCACAGCAGGTAACACACTGAATATGCAGAAGTATCTCATACAACGCCACTAAAAAACCCTGAACTATCCCTTTAAGGGACCCAGCTGCAGACCCGCTCCCCCTATTCCTCCCACTCTCTGTAGATTGTCTGTGTACCCGGTTGCCATCAAGTACCCATCAGTGGAAACAGCCGACTTTACATGGCAGCGTAATTAGAATTTTTCTAGAGCCCAACAATCCAATCAGTTCCTCTAATCAGTACTCCTGCCTGACCACAAGTTTGCAGTGTATCAATTAGTGTGTGGCAATTTGATTAAACACAAAATGATTAAGAAATGTGCACTGTATGAGCACACAATTGCACAAACTGAAATAATAAATGTAGGTAAAATTACAGGAGCCATTTGAAGGCCCTAGACATTTCAGTTGATATTGTCCCGTAGTGGTGCATGCTCCCTGACAAACAGGTCTTTTTCACAGCAGATGTTTTCACTTGTCGTAACAAGAAAAGCACAGGTGCAACTAATACTGAAGGTACCCTGGGAAGCCCGGACATTTAGTGAGCGTGCACAATACCTGGACTCTGGAATTCACACACATAAAAGGTATGCAGGCATCATTAATGTTATTAGTTACATCTGTGCTTTTCCTGCTGTGATATGTCAAAATGTCTAATGTGAAAAAGGCCTGTTTGCAATTAGTCATAGATTAATTGGCACACGGTGAACAGGATCATAATGATATTTAAAAGTGGCACTTAAAAAAGGAATTATTCTAATTGAAATGAACTTACTGGATTGTGCTATCTCTGACCTGAGTGTGGCCTGTACGGAGTTGATAGTTGGATCAGGGTGTGCAGGATAATTGGACTGTGAGTTAAAAAAAAAAAGAAGGAAAAAAAAGCTAAATGTGGAGGTAAATTGGGTGTTTAACTGTAGGGACAGAAACTCAGTGGAGGAAAAGTGGTGACAAGGGAGTACGATTGGCTTTCCTCTAATGTGCCCTGGAGAGACTCCAGCTCCACCTGGCCCTGAACACGATAAGCAATTCAGTTCCACAAAATGGAAATACCTGAAAACTGAAAAGGCAAATTTAGTACTTACTGACATTCACCTTCAGAATAAAGAGCCATTTAGAAGGTTTAGAAGTTTGTACATGGCTGAGCAACCATGTTGGCAATTTGCGGCAGCTAATCTAAACAGCGCTGCATTAACTTTAATTCTTAATATAACTTGAATGGGCGAGTTCTATAAAAATTCACCCTCAGTACAGTTGTCATGAATGGTGAACTTAGCTATAGAGACCAAAATAGTTTTTTGCACCAGGCTGTCAACATGTTTATTTCTGCTGTGAATGATTTTAACATGGGAACTTATGGAGATTGACTCGTTCTGTAGCCAGCCTCAAGTGGACGTTTAAGGAACTGCAGTTTTTGGCACTTTTACATTGGCTTCCCTTCACAGCCACAGAGGTTGATGCTTGGCCCAAATAGGGCCTTTACAGATAAAAAAACAAACAAACAAACAGTTGGTGTTAATAAATTAGTTAAGACAATTTCTTAGACAGCTCCTCTCAGATTTTAGCACATTGGCATTTGGGATGTTGAAAAATAAGAAGAAAAGAAATAAGAAATAAGAAAATAAGCTCTTTTGAGAAACAGATGTCCAATTTCAGTCTCAATTAGTTTATCAAGAGCTTTGAAATATAAGAACAAAATGTTAAAGGTTTTCAGCCATATGTACTGTTTGTATAGTTGCAAAGCACATATATTATTTTGAAGTTGAAAGTTATGTCTGAAAAAAGCATTTTATTAACTTATTTTTGTATCAATATGTCAAAATCCGAAACAAATGGATGGGAAGTAACAAGAAAAGAAAGTTTAGAATGTTTTTGAGTGGGAGTCTGTAATAAATAAATTTTCTATTATTATTATAAGAGAATAAATTAAGGCTAAAGTGACCAAAAAGGTCAGGTCTGATCATGTTAGTGATAAAGCATTAGCAGCATTTTTAGACTGGGGTAATAAAGTATGGCAGGAGGGCAGACTGCCCAGAATTTGGAAGCCAGTAAGCCTATTAATTATAGGTGGATTGCTTCTCTGAAAAACATATCTTTGTGATCTTTGTGAAGTAATGGAACATATGACAACGAAAGGACTTAACAGAGGCTGGAAATGAATCATGTCTTTAAGTGGGGTCATGAAATGGACGGTCACCATGGAAATTGAGATAAATAGAAGACAAATTGGGAAATGGTTGCAGCTGTGTTCTTGATGTTAATGAAAATTAGGATTTGATATATAAGGGTTAGTTATTTATCAAAAAGACGTGATTCACAATTTCAGTTATTTATATTTACTCTGGTCATCCTGTTCAGGAAAGAGCTTGAAGAATGTTAGTGTATAATCACCTGAAAATAAGAATCATTATGTTTTTTTGTTACCTTAGAACGAGCCTTTTATATCCATAGATGGCACAGGTCTTCTTGTCTTGTTTCTACAGTCTTCACAGAACAGACAAACTAAACACTGTCACTGTCAGGCCTTTTTCATGCATTTCAGGGCCACCGTAGTTTCTCCTTCACACTTGAAAGGACAGAGTGAGATAAGGTGGTTGTAATCAGCAACTACACAACTAGATCCCACTAAATACTACACATTAGACCTTCAAAGAAGTCTGGTTAAGTCTGCTGATATTTTATATTTTTCTTTTGGTCAACAGATCCAATGAAAAGACCAAAAATGAAGCAATGAACTGATCCTACTGACGAGTTATAGAGCTTATATCTCAATTGTCGTACAAAAACAAATGTGTATTAATCTGTTGCTGAAACTATTTACTCTTGTTTGAGTACATTTACTACATGCAACAATGTCCAGCTGTTAAATTATTAAACCTGTTTTTAAGATTTACATTCCACTAGTATTGACAAAGTATTGAGAGACTGACTGCAACAAATTCCAGTTTTATGAACACTGTATCCTTGTCGTATCATTTTAAATGGGCAGTTGGTTGGAGTTACGTATTGATTCAGTTGTTTCCCAATTAGACATGATTCCACTTAAAAAAAGGAGGATGACTCTTGGCATGAGTCAGAATTCCTTCAACCAGTTCAGGCCTTAATCTGGACTTGTTAGAGTTTCTAACAAGACAGCAACTGAGACAGTGCCATAATTTTGACTAGGAATTATTGACGCAGAGCAACTTCACAGCCTTAACCCCTCCCCGAGCTGCTTTAGTATTACAAGGGCAGGCCAGTGATTTGATTTTATGCACATGCACATCGATGTCAGTCAGTCATGAAAATGATTTACTGGAGGACTGTAGCAAATCAGGGTCACGCTCATGGAAAAGTGACACACCAGTTCACTCACGGAAAAAAAGCAGATGCACAGAGCCTCACAGTCGGTCAATAAGGGAAATACACACTGTGTGTTTGTGTGTGGTGGGCAGTACAGCAAATGACAGGTGGAGTTACTAAAGTCAGTATATTTTTACTCACACTAATGATGCCTACAGGCTGTTCCGCCAACATCCAAACACCTAAAAAGTCATCTTTCTACAGACTAGCCACAAATTATGGCAATTATGGAAAGCAAGCATTTAGGAAATATTAACGGCGAACGCAGGTCTAAGAGCTGGGTAAGTACGGCAGTTCACTACAGAGCTATTCATAAATCACTGTGCCATGATGAGGCTTTTTACAACCTTTGCTGAACAAAAGAATAAACTGGACTAAAAGCAGTCATAGCGAAGATGAAGAGACTCTGAGATTTGTATTTATTTTTTTATAGCTACCACTACAGGTTAGAAAACAGAGAAAATAGCGAGCATCACATCTGGAACTAGCTGCCAACCACAAGGCATGCTGTCTTGAACCCACAATTGGCAGATAACTTAACTAGGCTGCTGTTTTTGATTATTTTCAGTAAGTTAATTTAATTTAATCAGATGGTCTCGTTGAGATCAACATCTGTTTTTCATGACGCGAGAACAAGAAACATTCATAGACAACCACATATCCAGCAGCCAATGAGTATGGACTAATACAGCACGCAATACGAGAAATAGCAATACAGTATGTACTGATCAGTTCCTGCTGCCTGTACTGGGTGTGGTTGTGTTACTGCCAAAATACTCTGAGTCTCTTTGGCTCTCTGTCCATCAGTCTGACAGTTTATGTTCCAGTCTGGTCCCATACTGCAGATGGCACTAAGGTACAGGCTGGCAGGCCTCCAATTGGTGTTACTTTATGAATTTGCTTGTGTTGTCTGTATTTTCCGTCCATTTTTTTGTGGCGACTGTGCTCTGTGTGTCAGATTGTTGAGTCTGTTTCTCAGTTTCCTTGCATCTTATTTATCGGCCTTTTATCTGCAGTTTTATGTGTTTCGCTGAAATGGTGGGACTCGAGATGAACCAGGTGTCTGTCTGGTATACTGCTGTGATTTGGCACAAGTTTACGTTTTCAAAATTGAAGGAGACTGAACCCGTGATCGAGGGGGATTTCATCGAAATGAACAGATTTATGTCTGAAATGTGTAAACCCAGCCCTAACCCTCTGCCTTATTTTCACGATTCAGCCTGAATTGGTTGACCATGTGCAGTCACACCCAACCTCTGCTGTTAAATTAAATATCAGTCACATTTATACCCTTTGCTTCAGCAGAGGAATGTTGGCTCACATCTCATCTGATGCCCCAAAGCACTGTGAGATGGACTCGATTAAGGCTTAAGGCTCCACTAAAGGCCTGGTCCATGTTTTCATTACATACAGGCTTCAGCAGAGAGTGCTGCTTTGGCTCTTCATAGCAGCACAACAAATACAGTTATCTTGTGAGGCCAGACATTGTTCTGCTATAATATCAAATGAGAGGTTCAGTCTTGAGCTAACTCCACCATTGAAGCATCATATGGAGGTCCTTAAGAGAAAAGGAGTCATGTGAGGACTTGATGGAGAAGTGTTGAAGACAGAGGTCATGTTCACTTTATATACCCATAGACCAGAGGTTCCCATACTTTTTTTTCAGCTCAACCCTGAGGAGAAATATTGTGTGTCTTGGGACCTGAAACTATGGGGAATTCACACCGCTGCATGTCGACTCACTGCCTACAGTTATTTCAGTGATAGGGCGCAATGGTTTTGATCATGGCGGTTGCAATATGAAGTGGTCGCCGCCCATGTGTAAACGCACAGATTTTCTCTGTCAAACTTCAAACCATGCCGAACCAAGGCACTTGTGAAGGTAGGTAGTTGTCCGGGTGGTTGCCGTGCAGCAGTTTGAAATGGCCTTTACAAAAAATATTATATATAACAAAAATTGCTGCAACATCTACATTTCTAATCTACTGATAAAGAAGCTAGCAACACTAGTCACAAACAGACCCACGAAAAGACACGACTGACTTTCCTGCTGTCAAAACACCGTCTCTTGAAAGTCACGTGACTTTCCCTGATACTGAGAATGCTTCATTTCAATTTTCTTAGAAGAGCATCCTCTTCACTTTATTCCTTATTTCCACTCCTTTACTTCCACTTTATTCTGCCATTTGGGCACCAAACAAACCAAATACAAGCCTATGTTTGGGAAATACTGCCAGAGAGGAAGGCTTTAGGAGCGGTAGTCTCCTGACATATTCGACTGGCACAAGAGGAAGGCTAACAAAAAGACAACAGAGCCTGCAAAGAGGGCCTCATGTTGGCTGTGGATAAAAAGAAATGATCTCAGCACAACACATATTTGGGGGAGTCTAACATTCCTGTATGTATAAACAGGCCTTTGATATTGAATTTATGTGGCCAATTTATTTTAGCTGTTTATCCTCAACAGATAAGATGCTTTCCTGGATTGTTAGGTGTGTTTTTTTAACCGTGTTAGCAGTCAGTCTGTCGGTCGGTCTGTTAGTTGACTGGATGGTCGACCCACCGCCTTGAAGATTTGTACAGACATTTATGATTCCCAATCAGTGAATCCTAAAGACTTTGTTCTTTGAATCATGATATTGTTGCGAAATTGCTGATATAATATTGACCATTTTTCAAAGATATGGCTGTTTAATTTTAAGCTTTAATACCTTACTTTGAAATAGCCACTTACCTGGATGCTCACAATCAAAAAATATATACTTTAAACAAAAATTATTAAATATTTGGCAATATTATTTTATTTTAGTATTTCTTGTGAAAGAAATGGCTGCATTAGATACAATCCCAGTTTCTGGATCGATAAAACTCCACACAGTAATTACCAAGGAGTGCCAAAGGAAGGCCTGACAGCAGTCCATAATGGATGTCAGATGGGTCAAGACAGAGAAGGTTTTGTGAGTGGAGCAATGGCTCTAACTCAAAGACAGATGGTTCACAGCCAGATGTCAGGGAGGGGTTGATGATATCAGTCAGGAAGTAGAGCAGATCAGCAGAGATGGTCCGGGAGGGGGAGAAGGGTTCAAAAGGGCAGAAGTTAAGTCTGCTCATGGGAATTTTTTTAGTACTTCATTAAGGATGGGTTGAGGGAGACATTAAGCTCATGTTAGAAGGGTCAGAGGAGGAGACAGTGACCATAGGGTAGCCTGAAAGATGAGCCTCAGCTGTCATCACTCTCTCAGTAGTGCTGAGAGGAGAGGAGTGGATGGAGACGAGCTTCTGTGGGTCACAAGCAGGAGGCTGGGGAGTAGTAAATTTGCCAGCAGAGAGAGAGAGAAGATACTAAAACTCCTCCAAGAAAACCAGACTTATGGAATTTACTCCCAGCTGCCCGAAGGCTTGACCATTTGATTCACAGCCGAGGAGCAAGTGGGAACAGACTGACAAGCTTAAAGGAAAGAGAGAAGGTCCAGAGGGGATAGGAGGTCAGGTATAAATGTTGAGGAAGAGATCTCATTGAGGGAATTGGAGCGGGTCAACAACACGGAAAGGGTCAAGAGAGGCTCGTAGCAAGGGCCTTCTTCTTTTCTTTATTTTTCTTTCAAAAATGTCTGAATGATTCAGGAGGCCTAGAAAATATACAAGGCCGTGGAACATGCCAGGGATTATAGATATTTATTGTTTCAGAACTGTCATCATAGGGCCAAGAATTTCTATTTGTGCCCATGGTTGTTTGTGAACTACTTACATTTTTAGAAATGCCCTCGGTCGCTTCTCCTTATTAGATATTGTATGTCTCCGTGATGATGACAAATCTGAGTCTGGCATGACCCCAGCTTAAATCTTACATTTTATGGACAAAGCTCTTCTGACGTTTCCAAAATCTAAAAGTAAAGACAGGAGTATCAGTGCTCAGGCTTCTGAAACGTTACAGAAATCAAATATGGCTGTCAGTGAATTCTGTTGAGATTGAAGATACTTACAAATCTGCACCAGATTTACCTAACCTGTAAATAAAAGTGGCACAATCCTGGTACCTGGATTTCATATCAGGACGCATTGCATTATGCAGTATGACGAGAAACGATACCTTTGTGTTTCACTAGCAAGGACCACACCATCAACAACAAACATTTAAATGACTTAACAAAATGAAAAGATTGTGAGTGAAGCGCAAACTCTTGTACTTTCTGTTGCTGCTGCTATGGCACCCGGGGCGGGTGGTCCCACCTCAGAACCCTATGGAGAGTAGGAAGGAGAGGGAAAAATGAGGTGTGGTCCTGCTCCTGAAACTCCTCCTGCTAAAAAGCAAATTTTCTCAATACTATACTGTTCTTGTTGATGGGAAAAATAACTTTAAATTGTTGCTCATATCTTTTGGAGCAAAGTTGTAGTCTTATCCTGTTATCTCCCTTTTACGGTATCTGATTCAGTGGTTACTTTTCGCAAAGTGTGTTGTGTACGAGTACTTTCGTTTACTTCTACAATATGTGCAAGAAAAACTGCAAGTTGTCCATTTGTCGCTGCATCAATGTCAAGTATAATTTTGCATTTATTACACTTAGTTATGTATACCACCGTTTCCAGTCTTGCACACATACAGTGTGCACAGTTTATATTAGGTCTGTAGGATGTCCGCTCTATTTATTTCAATTAACTTTTTTAGCTTGAATTCAGTTGTTTTTAGTGCGAGGCTCATTTACATGTAATATGTTTTATCCATACATTTTTATGACACATCTTCCACAGTACACTAAGACGTTTTATTAGGATTAGGGACAGAAGATGTTTATTTTCTTTGGAGATTGGCCAAATAATGTACTTAGAGTATTTCTGTTTTTCTGTTTTTTTGTGTGTGTTTATTTGTATCACTTTCACTCAAAGTAACTAGGCTGTCAATAAGAGTCCCCAATGTTTCCCAGGCAGTGAATTTCCAGTCTATGACTTCAGCACCATCAGCTGATTAGCACCACCTTGTGACTAAACATTTCTGAGAAAACCTCAGGCCTCACCACTTTACCATTTCTACTAAGAATTTCACATAAATTTACTTTCTGATTCAATTGAATAAATAAATAAAGAACATTTCTATACCTCCTTTGATTTTTTTCTCCCCTCTCTTTTTCTGTGCAGCTTCTCTCCCAGTCTGTAACTCAAGTCATTTTATGGTTGGCACCATCTCCTAGCACATGACAGTCACAAGGCATGATTTCAGCAGGACTCTCCCTTCTCAGCAGTGGATTTTATTTATGTTCATCTCTCAAACAAATTCCCCCTGTTGCGTAAATCAATCCACAAAAGAATACACCCATGACCTGAAGATTTTTCATACAGTGATGTAAATTGAGCTAAAGTAAGTAAAGGTTAAGATGAGCGAAAATAATATTAAAAACCATCAGCCACACAGTACTGTAATGTTTTATGTATGATCCCCAGTCTGACGTACTGAAAGCCTCATCAATATTTAAACAATGTTTAAATATGAAAAATATTCATACCACACGAGCGTTACAGAAAAGTAACAGGATGGCCTGCATGGTAGAAGCATCATCCTGTTTCATCACAGACATTGTCTCATTTCTTGTCTTCCAGAAAACACTCATCATGTCTCAGTTTTTATGCAGTGGTTGAGGTTTGCCAAAACCTCACTGCATAAATATTGCATCCAATAAAACCAAATTTATTTGCCACATGCGATATTTAACTCTTTAAAGACTAATAATGGTTAAACTTTTATACGGGGCTGTCACAGACCCGTCAGCAGACATGTTGGGTCAGCCGGGGTTTATACACTAATTAGAGTGGAATCTGTATGACACTGTACGCTGTCACCCCATCACACATAGGCCAAGTTCATTCAGGAGTAATTTAATTGCATACTTTATGTGTGAATTATTCACGCCCCAGCGGCTACATTGTATGGCGAGGACAAACACTTTTTATGTCATGATTTTTGGACACGGAGGATGGAAACAAGGATTTCGGACAGCGTGTTCTATTCCGCGCTGCAAATCATTTAAAGCGGCGCGATTATGAAAGAATAAATGTGGCACGGAGGGCCGTCGTCTATGAAAAATTCCCCTCCCAAACACATTTAAAAGCACTTTTGACACAACCACCACCCAAAAACACATTTACTACACCATGGAAATTTGCATAAGTTGTTTTATTCATAGTTATTGTCCTTTTTATATTTCTTTTTTAATTGTTTTGTCTTTTGTTGAGGTGGACATCCCGTAAAGTTAAGCCTGAAGCCCTTAGCTGAGTTGTTGCACATCACCCTCTGAACTGAAAAGAAAGGGTAAGAGGAGGAGTGGAGTGGGCTTTTCCTCCTTCTCTTTCTCTCGCTCTCTCTTTATCTCACTTTCTGTATCCCAACTCAACCTTTATTTTCATTTGTTTGAACAAAGAGTGTACCTTACAGTATATTTACACATCATACTGACTGGCTGTTTAACAATTTCCACTTAGATAATGCAAGGAAGATTGAATGTTTTCATTGTTTTCTACAGTCTTGTTCTCCTTTGACCCACTTTTCTCCTCTCATGCTAACTTTGTAGTGAGATTTTCCTTGTCATCATTGAGCTCTTCACCACCATTATGATCATCACCATCATCGTCATAACATCATAATCACCGTTATTATATTGATATAACTCTTTTTCAATAGATTCCTCTCTGACAACTGTACAATCGTACACAGTGTTTGACTTTTATATATATTTTTGGGAATATATTATTTAAACCTAAGAAAAGAGGAACAGAATCCCAAGGAAAATATATTAGTATCCCAAAGTAACAAAATCATGCATGTTTTAATGTATTTGTCCATAAGAACAAAACAAAACAAAAAATTAACGTATTGGATGGGATCTGGTTTTATTTACAAATTGATCTTGGCACTGTTTTTGTTGTCTCTTGCTGGAAACTGGAATGATCATAAAGAATACTTTTGACTCTACGGAGCGTAACACTCTCCTGGTATTATAAGTCAGTGACCTGCTGTAAAAGGCAGGTTTGCGAGACATATTCTGTTTTTTTTGTTTTTTTTAAAGCACAAAAAAGATAAAAAGAAAGAGGGGGAGGGGGAAAGAACAACATTAGAGAGTCGACCAAGGGGCAGAACAGAAACAGTGTGTAGAAAATGTATTTCACTTCAGCTTTACACTGTGGCAGTTTCCTCTTTTAGGCAGAAACCCTGTGACATCATGTCTTACTGACATTTTTTTTTTTTTTCCTCACAAACACGTCTCATCAGGTGCACTCACTGGTTACCATTGTTAGGGTGAAAATCCAAAAGAGAACATTGATTCTGTCAAAATTCTTCTCGTAAAGCAGCATTAATTGACTCTGGCAAATAAAATAAAGTAGACAAACGTAACCGAACACCACCAGTACAGACCTACTACCTCAGGTTTGGCAGGCAGGTAGGGGTAGCTGTCTAAAATTTCCAGTGTTGCCTTGTCAAACAAGTGCTTGACTGTTGATCCAAGGATCTTGTGTGTGAGCAAACATAAGGATGTGTGTGTGTGTGTGTGTGTGTGTGTGTGTGTGTGTGTGTGTGTGTGTGTGTGTGTGTGTGTGTGGGTGTCTCTGCATACTCATATTCAGTGCAAACACATTGGGTAAAAATCCCATCTTGACCACGGCCCATCAGCTTTGTTGTTTCAATCGAAACACTTGAATCTACAGTATCGTCCATCTCTGACTGTCTCTTACATTTTTCAGTTCTCTGTTGCACCTCTTCAAAGAGATAAACCGTCAGGCAGACTGACATGCCTTTCGTTTATCCAGCCTGATGGCGGGCCAACTGCTGCCAAAGCAGCCCGCTTCACCCTCCCCAACCCCCATCCCACCCAGCCTCAGGTCCTAGCACAGCCCAATGTACTTGAGATTGTTCTGGATGATCACGTCCGTGACAGCGTCGAACACAAACTGGATGTTGCTGGTGTCAGTGGCACAGGTGAAGTGCGAATAGATCTCCTTGGTCTCCTTGTTGCGGTTGAGGTCCTCAAACTGCCGTTGCACATAGACAGCTGCCTCCTCATAGGTGTTCTGACCTTTGTAGTCAGGGAAGCACACTGTCAGAGGAATGCGTTTGATCTTCTCAGCCAACAGGTCCTTCTTGTTGAGGAAGAGGATGAGCGACGTGTTGGTGAACCAGTTGTTGTTGCAGATGGAGTCAAACAGACGCAAGCTCTCGGCCATGCGGCTCTGTGTGGATATGGAGAGAGAAAAGGGAATAAAAAAGTAAGATCAGGCCGCGAGGGAACGATTTCACAGCTAAGAAAAATGTAGTATTTACTTTGAAGCAACTTCCCAAATCAATTTATCACACAACCCCATTCAGACAAGCGCGATCATGTGATTTGGCAAAACCCAAAGGAGAAAATTAGACCATTTAAGGTCATGGCAAGATTTGAGGATGAAAATGAAGACAAGATAAAAGGAGATCTAAGGTCACAGATATCCACTTGACTAGCCAAAGGTATGGCTTCTCTGTTATGTCAACAAAGACTTGAGACTCAGACAGATGAAGACCTGAGTTTGAACTCTCACATTCTCGTCTGAAACAGCTGACTACTTCTTTTAGCACTACTCTTGTTCTCCATGTCCAAAACTACCTATCAGTGACCAACATACTGTATATTTACTGTTCCATGTGAACATTTGAATGGATCACCTGGATGCAGGCTGCTTTCACTGACGACAGACTGCTTTAACTTTCTCATTTCATCGAGACTTCTGGCTCGATGATATTGTTTTCTTCTTCATCTTTCAGCTTTGTTAATAAATTTTAATAAAGGTTCCCTGAATGTCAAAGATTTAATTAATCACAGCTCTCTAATGGAAATCATTTATGTCTGCCTTGATGCCTTGTGTCAGCATTAAACCAGAACATTAACAATGTACCATAATATAATATATATGTAGATTTTTTTAATTGTTTATCAGTTACTTTTGTTCGGATGTAATATTACAAAATGGATTCAAATGGATGGTAAAATATGCTGCTTCTATATAGTCCATGAATGAATCTCTGTGTGTAATGTCTATGTATGTCTATGTGCATGTATATGCATGTGCTTTTTTTTCCCCACTGTGTGCGCTCATGTGACGTTGAATGTATAAGAGAAAAAGAAAGAAAACAGAGAAAGTTGATCTGTTCATGGCAGCTGCTGGCATGTGGCGACTGGCCAGTAGCTTGTGACTGGGAGGTTGTCAGATGGAAGACTGCTGTTTAAAAGGTTACGGAAACAACATGATGCTCTGAGCAAATCACAAGATCTGCACAGCATGAAAAAAGATATTGAGGGGGAATAGCGAAGGATTAGACAATCGTAGGGCCAACCCTGATTATTCAGTGGTGTAAGTGCACTATTTTTGGATAATGATGACATGGCCACAGTTATGAGAAAGCTACATGCGTCTCTTATATGCAGCCTAAAAAATGATTCTACAGCTTCTAAAAGACAATGTTGGATTACTTATATCGACAAGAGATGCCTCTTATGTTATAGTATGTGACTCCTTTTTAAAGTTTTTTATAGGCTGTGACATGAAATTTGACAAAATATCCCCTAATAAAAACATCCCGGAGTAAAACTGTAAAAAGAACAAAAACACTAAAGATGAACTGATTTCTGTTGAACCACAAGTCCTGCAAACTAGCCACTGGATACTGTAAAAACATCTCCTAAAAGACTTGTTCTCTTTATACTGTAATAAATTATCTAACGCCACAAGAAAATGGAAATAAAATGAGGTTTCTTTTAGAGTGTGTTAGCAGTATGTGCTCGTTCTGCACTGAAAGGGTTAAAACTCCTCTGTCTTCATCCATAAGCTTTCCTCTCTGCTCCCGTTCCTCTCACATGTTGTGAGCCGATCAGATTGAAACATAAGCTATCCTTTCTCTATAAGTATGATGTCCCCGGGGACAAAAACGGGCCCCTAAAGATTTTACACCACTCTTCTTTCCAGGGTGTCATAACAAGAGTCCGGCTGCTGAGAGAGTAAGGCAGGAGACAGACAACTGAGCCCAGGGAGTCTCTATACTTGGCCACCACAGCGCTTGTACAGTAAGAGTTTCTTGATGGAGTTGGAGGAGGGGTAGAGCATGCAGACTGCCTTCCTTTGCTTCGTACACACACTAAAGCAACGTACGTACCCCCCGCCCACACACACACTGCTTCTCCCCTCACCACCTCCTGTCCAGAGGTGCAGGCCTTAATTAAGCTTAAGTATTAATGAGGAAGTTCATCCCAGTGTCATTGCTTTGTTTCCCATAAATACAAATCACTTAAGTGTGCAGCCACCCCTTCGTAATTCATTAAGGCTCATTTTAAATGTCACTGCCTTACAAGTAGAGGTGCCTCGCACTTATCCATGATGATTTTCTCTGTCAGCGTGTTTTTTTCTGCTGTACCTGAGAGTTACATCAGTCAGGCTGCCACCTTTCTGTTTTCCCTCTCTGTTTAATTACTAATGTCTCTGTTAATGTGGGCAGCAACACTGCTGTGCTGAGGTTTGAAAACAAACACATTACAGTCATACATATTATATTATTATTGTAAAATTACATTTTTGGTTATGAGCAAACATAGTCTTGAATTTTACATTTGTCTTTTGTGATGCGCATATGAGTTGATGTTTGACTCGTACCTTAATACTACATTGACACTATAGAGAATGGACGGCGTGTCCGTGAAATTACCCGTAGGTTTCTGAAGAGTGTCGTGGCTCTGCCGCTGCCATGTTGGTGCCGTGGATCATTGGTGGATCTGAGGCAGGCTGTGCTCAAACAAGGCATCTATAACAGCACCTACCTATCAGCCAAAGTGGCCACTATGTTAATTATGCATAGCTTTAAGCCTTAATATAATTTGAATCGGTGAGTTCATTAAAAATTTAGACTAAGTACAGTTGTTATGATCGAGGGAATTAGCTATAGAGACCAAAACTGTTTTTTGTACCAGGCTGTAAACATGTTTATTTCTGCTGTGAAGTTGAACATTTTATTATGGGGGCTTATGGAGACTCGTTCTGTAGCCAGCCTCAAGTGGACATTTGAGGAACTGCTGTTTTTGGCTTCACTTCACAGCCACGGAGCTTGACTAAATCTTCAGCCTGGAGTTCATCGAGAGCATTTCAATATAATTTAAAATAATTGATATAAATAAGATAAATGTGGAAAACATACAATAAATAAGCTTTTGCTATTACAGCAATAGCCAGATAGCAAAGGGGATACATTGAATCCTACTGTATGTGAACAGGTAAAGCCTGCTAAGGAGAATATTGGCAAAAAAAAAAAAAAACTCTCTTTCAAAACACCATTATGTCATATAAAAGCAATTCAATTACATGATAGTAATGCCTTTGATAACCCAATTAGCATCGGTTAAGATGCTGTAGCTGGGTGAGGAGAGACTTTCCCTGAATACATTTTGAGGCACCGTTCTGACGCCTGTCTGTTGGTGTGATTTGAAGTCATTTCACATTCAGAACGTCGTCTTTGCAGCAACACGACAAACTTTTAACACACAAACATGAAACGCCAGTAAATAATTTGCAGTCGTCTTTCATGTGACAGGTGATTCATTCCTGCGCGAGGGATTAATGAAATAATAATTGCGACAATAGAAAAAAAAAGCTGACACTGCACTCAGTGTGTGCTTTGATGTTTGGCTAACACAAGCTTAAACAACTGCTAACCTCACGTCGAAGGCTTTTCATTTTCACCTCACACACACACACACACACAAAGAATTCACTGCAGTTGCTCAGCCTCAGCCAGTGCATATAAACCTGCGCTGCACATTCATAATAACGCACCCACAAAACACTCACGCAGGCACACAATGCATGCACACACGCACACGTACACACCTCATATCTATTCTCTCCAGCGCTGCTGTTTGTTCCCCCTCCCTTCCTCTCACCCTCCCCTCTCCCCTTCTCATCCTCCCTTCCCTAGTCACAGCTCACTGTCAACAGCGCAGGATTAGGAGCATTTGACTGGCCTGTTGCTAAGCAACCGTAGCCATGGCAACCGATTCATTATGAAGACAGGGATGGGACAGGGAAAATGCATCAGGGAATGGGTTGATGGGTAAATGTTGTACTGTAATTATTCTGGTGTGTTTTTTTTTTCTGTCTTGTGTGAGCTGGTGCATTGAAACTGAACCGTTTGGATCTCGTCTGACCAAGTTTGTTCTCTGCTCGTGTGACATTGAATAAAGCTTCGACAAACACTGAGCTTTGCCACCTTTTTTTTTTTTCTTTGTTCCTGTGCCATTCAACTCCCATAATCAGCCGTGGTGTGTTGTATTTCCGTTAGATAAGACAGAACTCACAGAGCCTCTATTGAACAAAGCACTATGCTACTATTGTTCTCAGATTTTCAGCGCTTGCAACTTTGACTATGAAATAAAAGAGTCAGAGATACTAAAACTGATGAGTCACCCTTGGTCCAGAAAGTTGAATTTGTGACTTTGTTGTACTACATTTTTGTTTCATCTCATAAAATTTGATCTTACATAAATTAATGACCTCTTTTTCATGCATATGCATTCAATCGAATGCACTGTTGACTCAGTTGTGTGAGTGCTAAGGTAAAGAAGGTCATATATTGTACTTACATGGCAGTAAGGAAGGTAAATATTACTGATGGTGGACGGAAACGATCTCCACTGCTAAGGCAGTAAAAACAAATTAAAATGACAACTCCCCTTAACAATGCACACATTGATAGCAGCATTCTAAGAGCTATTGATTGGAAATCAATATATATGCTATACAACAGCTTTACTGTGTTCAACGTTTCGTCATGGGAGGTTTAAACCAATACACATGACATAGTGTGTCTTCTAATATTGTCCCAGCAACTAAATCTAGTTTCTGTGCTGTAAAACTGAATACATATAAATCTTTGTCAAACCTGTTTTCAGGTTAAGTTCAGGTTGGATTATTTTGTCAAAGGTTAGCTCTCATCGCACAAAAAGTTAAGGATGTGGTCATGTCTTTGTTCTTTATCTAAAATCTGTTGAGTGTGCACTGTTTTTGTACCAGAGAACTGTGCCACATGGGATTTCTTTTTTTCTTAGCAGTATGAACCTATTTCCCGTGAGAGCAGTCTGCCTAATATTCAGCTGTTTACCAGAAGCTTTTTTTTTTGCTCTAGTCGATCGTCAGTATCTGTTTTTTCTTTAGATTTAAATATGTAGCATGTTTTCTGCCTAGCGTACATCAGGCTTTAGCATTTTGACAGCTTGTTTCTGTAACTTGTTGAAATTATTCTGGATATATTTTTTAAGCATCTTATTTGGAGGCATTGTGCATTGGTTTGTTGATTCAAACTATGGTACGTGTGCCACTGGTGGTACGCTGCCTCCCTATAGTGGTACTTGCAGGAAACTTTTTAAAAATTAAATGACTTCATTAAAAACATATTATACTATTAAAAGTCAGCCTGCTATCAGTGTTTAGCATACATCTATAGTTACAAGCTAAGATGTGATGGCAACAGAGCTAAAATAAATAATTGAAAAATTGAGGCTCCAAACAGGAAATATTAGGATGAGAATTGCAGATCAGGAGAACCGGCTGATCAGCTGCTGCATTTTAACATGGGTCATGTAGGAGGTACCTGGACAGCCTGATATTTCCTGAGGTGCTAAGTTTGAGAAACACTGTTCTAAACGGTAATATTATTCTGTATATATGCTAAACTGTTGGATCTTTCACTTTTTTTCTACACAAGCTTGTCAGTATAATTCTGACATCTTTGCAGCTGAATCAGGGTCAGCTTAATCATCCTTTACCGTCACATCAACACTGACTTTGCACTAACTGATGCTTAACACAACTTAACAGACGTCAAATTGCTGTTATATTCCCCATCAGCTGCTATATCATCATCATCATCATCATCATGTAGAAATTGTAACCTGACACACGTAAGATAGATACAGATACAAACACTCTTCTCTTTCTCACATTGCAGATGTATTGAGCATGTAGAGCCTAGACCATGTGTTAGGTAACAGCTGTTCAGCAGTGTTGTGTCAGCTGACAGTGGTTATGGAAGCGAGCGACTCCAAGATGAAGGAATTCGATGTGGAGCCTTCTGTATTGAGACATACCTGCACTCAGGCCAGTAACATTTAGATTAGGTGTACAGTGAATGTGACATTCAGAATAATGCTGCTGCATTTTGCTTCTGCCTGGTGGATTCATGAGGGTGTGCCCTGATGGCCACCATTATGTGGTTTGTGTGCTGCACAGACTCTCTTTAACAAGCTAGCATAGAGCTTTTGTATAAATGTTCATATTACACCACAAATGGCTGCAACATCTCAGCCATAATTGTTTGTGTGTGTGTACATATATATATATAATATATATAATATATATATAACATAGAGATTTGCTCAGACTGACTCACCATCCATGGTCTTCTATGAGTTACATATTCTCATCAATAATAAGTACAAGTATTTGATGTGGCTCAGTGGTTGGCACTGAACAAGATTAGGCGATAGACTGGCAGGGTGTACCCCACCTCTCACTGAGCACATGCTGGGATAAGATCCCAACCACTCATCCTGAATATGTTAAGTGATTTAGAAAGTGCATGGGCAATTATTTAACAGTTTTTAACACTCACGCAACTAACCGGATGTATATAGCATCGGTATTGTAGTACAGAATAACACTATCACATCACGAGTGGGCGTGGCTTTAGCGCCCACTCGTGATAGGAGCAGTCAAGCAGCAATTTTAAAGCGACTGAAACGTGTCACATGAGTTCAGAAAATGACTAACTTGACTCTGAGCGAGATGAATTAATCTCTATCTCTCTGCTAGGGGTGCAGGGGTATGCTCAGGGTGGCCTCAGTGTGTCATCGAGACACCCTTTAGGACCGCCCACAAAATCCTGGACTGAAAACTGTTTTAATCTCTAATGTTCAGAGTCTTTTCACATTTTCACATTTCAGCAACTATTTTCCAACATATTTAATGTATTTTGAAAGAAATTTCAGAATTGCCTTTACACCGATTTTAAGCTTATCTGTCAATAATCAAATGCTACCACAAACCAACCATGAAAATGTCTGTATTTGTACCCTGTAGGCTCTGCAGCAGGGTGGCTGCTCTAATTTCAGGATGTCTTTCTCTCTGATACCTTAGATCCATTGCTTTCGTCTTCCTCCTCCTAGCATAGAATAATAAAAGTTGTTTTTTCCAGCACCTGTGAACTCCCATTGCTACACAGTGCCTTCACAATCTGCTAATTCTCACAGGTACAGCCTCACACATTATTCTGTGAACCCAATTAACACCATACAGCATTTTTCTCCTCAGACTTTATTTTTAACCTATAAAACTAATTGATTTCATGTTCCAACCTGGCACAGTGTACACCCTGTTTTATCCGGGTAACCCATGAATTATCAGGCCAGTTCAGCTACAGGAATGACAAAAGTTTCCTCTGTGTTATTTCTTGTGGAGACTGTATAAAGAGGCGAACACGGATACTGGAACCTCTTTAGAAAGAAAAAGGTGATCATGTCTGTGAAGGAACAGAAGATGGATGATCCCTCAGAGTTTGTCTAGACTGAAAAAGTAGAATAATATCTATTGTTGACCTTTCATTATCGTTATACAAGCAATAACTACCCAACTATTCTAAAACACTCAGATAAGAAGATAGATATGCTATGGATAGCAAATTGTTCAAATTCCACAACCATGAAGAGGAGATAAGAAACACCGGACACTCTTTTCATTCAGACAGGTTTAAAATAGCTTTGCTACCACATTAAGGCAGAGTGAATGCATTTCAACCATTACTATGAAATCAGTCCACTCATGACCCCCGTCAAAGGACTTTGCTTGTCCACCATAAAATTTGGTTAAGGCTTTCCACAGTGTCTGAAACAAAACTGAATGAACTGTAGAGGGATTACAGTATGTAGGCATATTATTTAGGATGAACAGGGTTCTTCAAGTATTCCTGGATGCCTGGTGGGGATATTGGGACAACTAACCTTTGCAGTTATGTCTTAAACATTTAGCTGGCACATTTGTATGATAAATCCAATCAACAGTTAGTCTAAGAGGATACCATAGTTTTTCTGCCTTTCTGTGGCAAACCTCCAAACGGTAAAGGTCATTCATACAACCTCTGAGCCCTACATTTAGGTAGACTTTTTATTTTCGCATAAAATTAAAGTTTCACATACTTGTATCCTTTAACTGTAGACTTGTATAACTCAAGGTCCACTATATAGTTCACTCAGTAGAATGAACTTTAACACCCATCATGTGTTTGCTTAGGCCTGTCTGTTTTCCCACAAGCTGTTGAGCTAAAGACTGTGCATTTGTTCCCAGCAAAGAAAAGGCAACACATGATTTACTTGATCTACTGAAATAAATGCTGGGAAAACAATTATACTTTTAATTGCTGCAGCTTAAATTCAAGCTCTTTGCTCACAGTTTGCGAAATAAATAGCCTTTATCTTCAAAAAAAATATGCTGTTGCAAATAATATGTGTGTGACAGAAACAAAAAAAAAAAAAAGTAATCCCTACATCTGTAACCACAGCATGGTCGTTGTATCTAAGAAGGGGATGTACAGAGAGGAAATGACACAGCAGAACAAGCTTGTGTTCTCTTTGCTTCTCGGAACAGTTACACCATTTTATACAAATATGATTAGCTTTGTAGTATTTACACCTTGCCGTAATTTCCCTTTATTCACTATATGAATATAGTAAAGTATGTATGTGGACTAGAATCTAGATACATAGATGATTGCAGATTATCAGTCAAGCATTATCTATGTCATATTAGAGATATATTCTCACCACTCCTGTGAGAAATAAGTGTTGCATTTCTCATCACGAATGGTGTAAAAACTTAAGAGAGATCATTTGTGCTAACTGGTTTCTCTTCAGATTACTGTGTTAGGGTCAGTGGCTACTGCATACATGTGTACATATGCATACATTTACTGTGAGTAAAAACGTGGCCCCTTTAAAATGAATTTTTCTTACCGTCTGGTTGTCCTCGTAGAGTTTGAGGTCATAGCCACTTAGCTCGACACAGAAAATGATTGCAGTCACGCCCTCGAAGCAGTGGATCCACTTCTTCCTCTCTGAACGCTGTCCACCCACATCTACCATCTTGAAGGTGAGCTCCTTGAAGGTGAACTTGTTCTCCACAATGCCAGTGGTCATGTCACGGGATCGCAGGATGTCCTCTACAGTCGGGATATACTCAGCTGCAGAGATGCGATCCAGGTCATTCAGGTAGTAGGCAGTGTTGTCCTCTAAGTGGTACTCATTGGATCGTTGAAAGCATTCCTGGACCCCTGAGTCAGCCCACAGACGTTTCATGACCCCCAGCAGCTCTGGAGTGATCTCCCCCTTGCTCTCAGCCGGCCCTGTGAGGGCAAAAAGCTGCACAGCGTCGTAGGCGCGATCAGGATTGTGAAAGTCGATCTTGAGGGTGGTGAGGGCACGGATGATGCGGGTGAGCGAGTCGATGGCATTGTACAGGATGAGAGGCTTGTACTCCTTGCAGGCCTCCAGATTGAAGCCTCCGCTGTGGATGATCTTCATCTGTTTGACTATGGTGCTCTTGCCCGAGTTGCTGGTACCCAGCAACAGTAGCTTAATCTCACGCCGCTGCCGCTGACTCTCTGACCGCAAATGGCGGTCGATTCGCCGCGAGCGCCGTGCCGCTTCCTTCTCCTCCGAGCTCTGACGGCATCCCATGGTCCTCCACCACGTGGTAAGCACAAAGGAACTCGTGCTGCTGCTTGGTGGTAAAGCAATTTATAACGAAGTGGTGACCGAAAAGGACTTGGTGGAGGCGCTGGACAGGGTTTTCGCTAAAAGTAGAAATTTGCTGGGGAAGAGGCAGACTAAACTTCACAACAATTTAACAGTAGACAGGAGAGCCACCACACAGAGGAGTGACTCAGGAGTATTTCATTCTTTTTGTTCAGGTGCAGTCTCTGAGTCCTGTGTGGGCAGAACCCAGACTTGTGGGATGCCCACACAGCGCCTGGCACTGAGGTTGGACTGCCTGCTGAAGCCAAGGGAGCTGGGGTTCATAGCAGGGGCTCCCCCTGAGGAAAAGCTCTGGAGGAAGGCTGGGGAACGTTCAGTGTATGTCAGTAGAGAAAGTGTTTGGGCTTGGTCCGTGCGAATAGCAAAACTCCCTCACTCTCCTCCCACATGGCTCTTGTGGTGCGTTGCACTTGTTTTTGCTCTTGCAACCGACCACTTCAGTTCGATATTTGGCACGTTTTGCCTGATCTTCTTGATCTTCTTGATAAAATCGTTTCTGCTTCTTCTCTGTTGCGATATCTCCCCATCAACTGAATGTCTCCGAGTCTGCCAACACACAAGACAGAGAAGAGACGTGAATATACATTTTTAAGACCAATGAGAAGACATTCAGCGTTTTGGAAATGTAGCTGGAGCCAAGCGGTAGTTAGCCTAGCGAAGCACAGAAGCAGGGGGAAACAAAAAAATACATCCATGTCATCTCTGAAGCTCACTAATTAACACGTATCTTGTTTGTTTAATCCCTACTCAAACAGATATGTGAAAATTACATTGGTGGTTGCCTGGTATGGCGCCATTGTACCTGCATAAAGACCAAAGCCTGTGCTAACCGACTCTAGCAACTGAATAGATAAACCACAAATGATTGTTTTTTGCAATTGAACAGGTCAAATAAACATGAAACAATGTGCCAATTTGAGTATCAATGAACAGGATTTTTTTTAAGTTTGGAGAGATTACCCTGATTCCAGTCTTTATGCTAAGCTAGGCTAATTGGCTGTAGCTACACACCGACATGACAGTGAGATCAATCTTCTGATTTCAGTCTTGGAAAGAAACAAAGACAGTATGTGTATTTTCAAGCTGCTGAACTATTACTTTAATAAAAATATCAAATTTAATACTCTACCTTTAATCAGCAAATGGAAATATACTGATTACATTAAAAACACATTCAGACACATACTAACCTGCACACTTCCCATTCAACCATTGCCATCCTACCCTTATTCTGTGTATACTGCCTCTTCAGATTTCTGCTCCTAACAGTCACACGCCCCAGCTCTCTCCGTCTGCAGTCCTGTGTTACCATAGACTCCGAGCCAAAGTAGATCTCAGCCGACCACGCCTACCCATTTAACACCACCGCACGCACACATAGACTCATTATATGCACAATCAAGGTCAAACACACGCATTGAAACAGGCAGAGAAAAACAAACTCCGGCATTTGAAAGGAAGCCAATGCAGGATTAACGCGACACATGCGTTTCCTTGTAACCAATAGCATCTTCTGCTATTCACAGCACACCACAGCACCCCTGACTGTCCTCGTTTTGATCTGCCACACTTTCAGAGCTGCTCAGCAAAAAGACATCAGGTGAAATGCTTATTTACTATCGCAGTGGAAAATAACAGGCTCAAGCCAGCAGGTGCCTCTCATACCGCTGTAAAGCCTCTTCTCCTTTTGCCCAGACATATGTGTTTTTATCCAGAAGATTCTCCACTGTGAAGAAGAATAAAAATATTTCTGGGAATATTTGAGTTCTTTCTGCTCCTGCTTTGATAGCTGTTCAGGAGGCGGCGCTTTTACTTTAATAAAACAAATACTGAATTCTAATAAGTTTGGGGGAATATTGTCTTTTAGTATGTGATAAATTTAAAGCAAAAACAAATTTGGAGCAGCGAGCGCCTGTGGGATTCTGTGATAAATAGATGCACATTGAAACAGGCTGCATGCTATTGGCTGAGTAACAAATGTGAAATCATACTGTGGCCTAGTTTTGTTTGGCGAAACTATACTCTGCAGACCTGTCACACACACACGCAGAGAGAGAGAGAAGAGAGAGCAATTCTCAGAGCTCGGCAAGTGAGGTCCACTCTTCAAATGACTGAGAGGACAAACAGAGCAGAACAAAGCCATAACAAAGCATCACAACACAAACAGAGTGGAGAGCATTGTTTCCTGGCTCCAGGCACCTGACTACCCTCTCAAAATGGCATACCCAGCCAAACCGGTTAATGCACATCACTGATTTTGAGAGCCTATGAAACACATTAAAGCTGCGTGGAAAGTCTTTTCAATTTGCCGTTTCAGAAATATGCAGCACTTGCATTTCACACTTTTTGAAGTTATACCACTTTAGATAATTGCTATGGAAGCAAAGTGTCGGCAGTGCAAAATCAGTGTATATTTATATTACATTAAATCCATATTAATAATATTCCCCATGCCATTACACTGCATAGAGTAAAACGTTGGTCTCCTGCTTACCTTCACCCTAATAACTAGAGCATAACACAGCGGGATGAAATGCCTGAAACTTAGAAGAATTTCAACAAAAAATAAACAGAAATTAATTAAGGAAGCGCCCATGGGGTAAAAATATGCTCACTCTTTGTAACAAATTACATTGCCTAATTTAAAGTTGAAATAGCTCGCCATGCAAGCAACAACAAATAACTGACTAAAGGCCAGCAAAACACCCAAATCTCTGCTTCACTCAGTAAAGATACATTTCCAGGCTTACCTCCTCCGCTAACTCATATCTATCCTCATAAATGTCAAGCCATCTTACCATTAAAACATAAAAAAAAGACTGAGAACACCTGTGCTATCGCACAGTTGGCCCTGGTATGAGGAGGAGGCGTGTCACTTTAAGAGTAAGTGAGTGGAGGTAGAGCCATGGGGGCCACAGAGAGAGGCCAGCATCTCCATGTATCATGCAGGCTGTGGTAATGTGATAGCCAAGATGAGACCGAATCCTGTCCGTCTCCTGCCTTCAACTTTCACAGCTCCTGCTGCTGCTGCTGGTGCTGCTGCACACGGCCCCCATCTCTCAGCTCTCCCATGTGCTTAACTCCTGTTATTAATTTACCATGCCGCAAATAATTACAATCACGCCCTTTATTAGAGATGAGTACATGTAGTCACAGTGTCTTTCTGTTGTATAACGGCCTCTAATTTCCTGCTGCGGTTGTTGTGTCCAGAAAAATGCTATTACAAACTGGGGGGAGTCATTTTAGATTGAGTGGTGGATTTTAATCCGTCAGTGGCTCGGATGCTAAATATATTTAATGATAAATGCATTAAACAGTATAGTTTGGACAGTCTGAATAGACTCACAAAGATCATTGTGTTTAAATAGTGTGGATATTTTCTAGATTTGTTGCCACTTCACACCTGGAAAGATAAGAAAACTTGTTAAAGTGTCCAGGTAGTCATAAAGATTTTATTTAAAGAACCACATCAACTTTTAAAAAGAGCAAATAATAGATGAGCTGCAGGCGTAGTGAGAACACCATCAGGTAAATGGCAACAATAAAAATTGGCGTTCCAGGTCAGTTCAGCCATTCTTAAACAAATACAGAGCATTCAATTGTATCTCATAGCAGCTATTTTAAAGAGTTACACAAGCGTGTTAAATCCATTATGTGTTAGTGTGGAATGAATCTTGCCGCGCTACTGAAGACACGTAATTTAAATTAAATGCAATTAAACCACATATAAATGCAGATGACGCTCTGGCACGGCGGTATAACGGGTCACGGTGAGCCTGACAAATGTACGAGCGTCACACTTGTGCTCAGGTGTGTCAGAGATGCAGAAAGAAACAAATGCAGGAAATGAATTATATTTATGAATGGAAAGCAAATGTGTGTGTGTGTTTGTGACGCTAAAAAAGAAAAAGAAAAGGCACAGATGCGCTTTTAGTAATCTCGTAATGGTTTATGAATGAGGCGTGCAGGTGTGTGTTAGTGCTGTGGTCAGCAGGCTTGTGTTCGAATGAGGTGTTCCAGTGAAAATAAACCTGCTGTGAACAGGAAGCAGGAAGAACACTCAACTTCACAACCTGTCAGTCATAAATAACAGTTGTTTTAAACAGCAGTTTCCCATTTATGAACCACTTAACCAGGATCCATCTACAACAAAACTAGCAAAAGCAGGCCAAGGATTTTTTGAACAAGCAACCTGGGAACTGACACCTGTGTTGGGAAAAGTGACATTCAGTATTCTCATTAGGATTATACAGAGAGGCATACAGTATGTATGGCCAATTTAACCCTGACTATTCAGAGCAGTATGGTGTGAAAGGAAATGTGACCTTTTCATGACTGTACGGTAATTCATATCCATATTCCCCATAGGTTAGCAGGCCTACTGAACTTTGGGTGTCACCGTCGTTCATTTGTAGTAAACATGTAATTATATAAATACTAATGAAAAGTGCAACGTTATCTCTGTCTCCATGATGAATGCTGGCATTACATAAAGAGTTAGTTAAAGAGTTAGAGTGCCTCGAGCAAACTGACATACAGTACATGCACAGAGAAAAACAAAACAGCTCACATGCCTTACGATCAGCTGCACAGTGCTCATGCTTTCTTATCCAAAGGCAGCTGCTTTAGTGGCTGCTTCTAGCTTTCCCCTGGCTGCATGACAAAAAGAGGTTACAGAAAGACTTCAGGCTGTCTGGTCAGTGTCTATATACAGCGGTACAGTCTTACTGGAATCTAGCAGAACGATTTTGACAATAATATCCAAAACACCGGCAGTGAAACAGTAGCTAATCCCCAGATCTGTACTAAGTCTGTGCTATTGTGTCAAGATTAAGCAGTTAAAGTGAAACTGTGATCAAACCTTTAGGCCGTGTCGGATATTTATGAGCTCTGCGGCAACTGTCAAAACCAACTATGTGCGATTTTTCACTTCTGGACTCTTTGTTTTCAAAATTCAGAAAAATCAGCAGCAGCAGCAGCAGCAAAAAAAAAAAAAAACAGCCCATGCCGAGCCAAGCAGGCCTCTAAGCGAGACAAGAGGCTCTGCTGGAGAGACGTTATTAATTTATGTGATGCCACAGAGGCAGTGAATAAGAAATGCATTAGTGGGAAAATGCGAGGCGATCGATAGGCATGCTTTCTTCAACTACTGTTGTCTTCAACAGTTTACACAGTCACCACAAGGTGGGAAGACTACAGAAGGAATTTGACCAGACGTTGATGGAGTTGGTTTGAGTTAAAATGACAAAATTGGAACAAATGGAAAGCTTTAATTTCCAAACAAAGGCATATGTAATGGAAAATCTGCTGAACGGATGTCGGCGCCGACTAATCCTCTTTGAGATAGACATGATTGTTAGCATTCTTTCCACACAGGGCACACGGTGAGTCGAAGCACACCAGGGAAGATCATTCAAATGGAATAAAATGATAAAAATGCACCAATGTGAAGATTTGTACACACAAATCAGGCTGCTGACCCTGTGTTGAGGTGGAGGTCGGGCTGATATTCACCGGTTTGTGTAGATCGTTGGGGGCTGTGTTGATGAGCTCTGCACACCTGCTGAAGGTTTAGTAAAATTTCCATGGACGTTAGAATTTCTTTCAGAGGGATGAGAAATTTAAACTCTGGTCGTGACACTGTTGACAGTTGAAACACACACTTATCAGAAAATCAACTGCAATTGTAAAAACAGTAAACAAAAGAACAACAGTCCTTTTGAAAGAGCAGACTTAGGTTTCATTTGAGCAGTGAGGCTCAAGTGTTGAATATGTATATATATATATTTCTTAGCACTGCTTGGTTGGTCATTAACAATCATAGACTTGAGCCTGTAATTGCTGGATGATTTTAAATATTTAATCAGGAGCAGACATGTTCTAGCAGCTGTTGCCTTTTCAAGCAGATGTAAATATTCCTGTTTTCAAGTTGCATATTTTGAAAGAAATTATTCTTTATTGCTGTGCGACTTATTACTAAATGAACAAAAGGAACCATTGTCATAGGCAAACAAACACTTTTACAGCTTTCTTAAACTGAAACAAATGGACCAAGTAGATAAAACACAGAATAGATGTGCCATCTATGATAAAATGGACACACGTGTATCAGTAAAGATCAGTAACACCAATGAACTAAGGCTGAAGGACGCACTTACTAGAGAGAAATCTTGAATTTTACTCAAGCAAAGCAAAATTTAGTCTAAAGTAAAATTCAGTTTTAGATTGAAGACATGAGGTTTCAATCTTTGAATGCTCGCTCAATATTGTGGACCACAACGTCTCTGTGGTTGATGGGCTACACATGACTCAAATCAAGCTCAAACTCACTTTAAGCTAGTCTGGCTTGATGGATCTAGAATATGTTTACGTGAGGTAGACACCCATATGAAAGAAATTAGTTGGTGTTTGTTGTAATATACACAGTTTTTATATGATGATTATGACCACTGGCATTAATATATGCCATCATATTACCTGCTATATGTAAATATGTTTATGGGATATATTTTAAATTTACAGCAACTCATTAGACATTTTGGGGGATAGTGTGTTATATTTAAAAGTGTTTTCATGGACTGCACATACATTTTTATCTAAACTGAGATCCGTCTGAAACACTGTTAACACAACTAAACCTAACAACGGAGGGGGCATATCACAGGGTTATTATACTGGACTGATTAAGTACACATATGCCTTATAAACTGGTGATTCATTGTGTTTTTATTGGCTGTCAGTGTCAATATTGACTCTTTTGACAGAGTGTAGACTACATTATGAAGAATGGTAATAGGAGCTGAATTAATTTGTTTGATTTAATTTATTTTCCCTAAGTTGATGGAGGGGAAATATTACAGATTTTTTGAGATATGTAATATTTCATATAATCTGTCTATATATACCTATATAATGTATTTGTATAGATTTTAAAAGGGCTGCTGCTATAATTCACAATGACAAGGTCACGTTTCGTCAAAAGAATGATGGCATACCTGCATAACTTCTTCTTCTGAAACTTTAAGCTTAAGCTACTATGGTGGCCACATAAATGCGCTAAAACCTGAAAGGCCCAGTGTCTCTTTTGTCTGTTGTGGGCTACTGTAGAAACATGGCGGTTCAACATGATGGATCAGCAGTGTCTGAAGATACAAATAAAAACATAATAGTGAATATTATTCAATTTCTTCTATATTGTGTAAATAGAGCTCCATAAATCTTACACATTGGACCTGAGGTCTTTAAATCTTAAGTAAGATATTGAAATAATACAAGCAGTTCACCGTAGAACATCTACTTAGGCCTACTTCCTAAGGACAGAGCCGAGAAGAATCTTTAATCAGTTCCTCTTGATCTCCTGGAAAGATTCTTGGAGATGTCTGGCAAGGTCTCCAGGAATTCCTACATCTAGCAGCTAATACTTTACAACACGGGAGGCTACTTTGCAGATTACAATCTTAATCTGTCAAAATCCTTTTGCCACCCTAAACAGGGTGTTATAAATAGAAAAGAAATGTCTGTTGTCAATACAGCTATAATCTTATATCTTATCCAGTATGATCATCTTTTTTACCACACTGTATTTACGGTGTTAGCAGATGCTAACTAAGAACAAATGGTTCATGGCATTTTGAACTGATTTGTAATGGTGGCAAACCGTGTGGATGCTTCGCTCCAGTTCCAAAGGCCAAAGACAGAAAATGAGATTGACTTGAATTGACGTTTTACTCTTTACAGTAATCAGTATCGAATCGCATGTAAAGCGAATCAGTACATGTGAGGCAGTAGTCCAGCTCCACAGAACTGATCGTGTTAATAGAGAGATTTCTGACTTACAAAAGGACAGAATGAAGCTGTAAATTATATGTTGATTATCAATAGGTCACTTCACTGAATGCTTTATTTTGTGCAATTTAAAATGGATAAACTGCAGCTAAGATTGTGGAATGTGGGGCAATAGGCAGTCATTCAATTGAATGCTCCTAGAATTAGAATGGTAGATCAATGTCACCCCAATGCCAATTACTAACACAGATCCTGTATCGCTGAATCCTGTGATGCTTCTAAAAAAATATACTGTGTGTCTTGCTGCTAGTAATAAGTAAAATACATGCTTTTCTGTCCATATCTCAGCGGACCGAAATAAATGAAGCCTTCCAACCTAGAAGGCCTGTGTCTGTGTGATGAGTCAGAGCTTGTGGTCGGCCCATCCTACGTCAGAATCATATGAGATATAGGTCGCAGGCAGAGTGATCTTCAGCACCATTCACCAGTTTCCACCACTTTATGCAAGATTTACCATTTGATCCTAAAAAAGCTGCATCCGGGCTTCATTTTCAGACAAAAATCCAGTCCAAAGTGAATATCGAACAAGCTGTGCACCTTGTCATTCAGACTGAACACCTAGTTAACCACATTTATGCAGTGAAGACACATTTTAAATGGGCTGTCAAAGAATCTCAGGCCTGTCAGCAATCGTGTGTCTAGGATTTCTCTACAAGAAGACTCCTGGGGAGACGTGTCTGAAAGCCTCTACTGTCACATAGCACCATCGCATCAAAACCATATGTTAAGTGACATTGTGTCTAATGGACTATCCAGAATTCTTGTTACAATTTAAACGTTTTGTGCTTGGAGTAGGTGAACTAAAAATCATACAAAACCAGTTCTGTGTACTTTAATTAAAAATACTTACCTGTATTAATCAATACTTGAAATCATGGAGATCTATCATCAACAGTTCTGTGGAGCTTTTGAGCCTTTTTTACATTATTGTTTTGGTTCCTGCATTTTTACCGTATGCTTGAATCTGCTATCATGAACACCCATAGGCCAAAAAAAAAAAAAAAAGCCAGGAAAGGAAAAGCCAAGCATCAAAAATGGTAGACAGACAATGTTAATGACTAGCTAATGATGAAAGTGAAACATCTCTCAAAAAGCAGTTGGTGGAGACCAAAAATGGTGCAAAAAAGAAGAGAAGATGAATGTACCAAATCATCTGGGAGTTAAAACTGAATCAAACACTGGACAGTAAACTGAGGTCACTGCCATTATTTAAAAAATGTAATCTAATAATTGCACCTGGTTATTAAACTCTTAATTTAACTCTCACAATGTTTGGTCAACATTTCGTGTTATCGCTCCCTGACGTGCCGTCCTGAATGCGGACTTCAGAGAAAGATGCCAGTATACTGTACACATGTGAGGACACTACTCATTCATTATGGAAAACAATGGTGGGCAGTGTTCTCCTTTTTCTACTCCCCCAAAACAGTGGGACTGTTTAGAGGGTGGAGATGGGGTGGGGGTGAGGTCTCTGTATGCTAGATGCTTTTTCGTGATAATGCTCTGTTTAACGTTCCTGATCTCAATGGCTGTGTTCCCCTTTCTCCAATCCAGCGGGTCACACTGAGTCACAAGGCCAGCCAGCGATGACAATGGCATGTTTGTGCACAGGCTGAGCTATGGCTAGGCTGTCTGATGTGAAGGGATAAGATGGCACAAGGTGGACACTAGAGTCTGGTGTGCATGTGTGTGTGTGTGTCTGTATGTGTGTGCACTGGTGTACACCTTTGGTATACATTTGCTGTCAGTGCGCACAGTTGTTTTCTTCACACTTTATATCACATAGATCAAACCGATTCAGGTCAGTATTACATGCAGTCCAATCTACATTCAAACACTCACTCCGGCATAATATTAATTTGGGTCATGACAGATAAGATAAACGCTTTCTGCAACGGAAAGGAAATTGTAGGTAACGGACACTTTCAGGCTTCTACAACCCACAGACATTATCTGCAGCTGATGATTTGATAACTGGAACAGGAAGAGGAAAAATATCTCATACTGCAGCAGATGCAACAATATAACAGCCATTAACCCACCAAGTCAACACTATGAAATAAATGTTGTAGGGTCAACGGTTAGTGTAATAGATGCTAAAAAGGCAAATAAAGAAAAACATCTCACATGTTGCAGTAGAGGTGGCTGCCTCTGCTGAGACTTTGCAAGATCTACCCTAAGTGACCTTCCAAAACCTGTATTTTTATTATAGATGTGTATATGTTTGCTGTATTACCAAGCCTCCAACAGATGCCAGACACTTTAACTGTATGTACTCTGTGAGGATGAACGTGTGTGTGTGTGTGTGGATGGGAAAGACATGAGAAAATATCACCTGTTCAAACAAGCAAACATACTGTGTGTTAAACACCGTATCACAAACACTATTCTACGATTTGTTGTAAAAACTTTGTGGTGAAGGCTGAGAGGAAAGATCCCGGTGGACAGTCGAGGTTAGCTTCTCTCCACTTTCAGGTATTTTCCTGGAAGAGCAGATGTGCACGCCATCATCAAAACAAGCTAATTGTTGTGCTGTAAACTTTATTTTTGGCCGTATTCCTGAAAGCCTGCATTAGTGCCACATAATGCAGAACATACAGCATGTGGGCATATACGTGCATGCAGACATGCATATACACACTCACTCCTTTCATTTCTTTTTAGTGCAGATCACCATCCCTCACAAGTGGGTAGTAGGCCATACACTCCCTCATCATCCCCCACCCTCCCCCCTCTTGTCCACCTCCTTGTTGTCATATGACCGCTGTTATGTGTGTGCAATGGAACACAAAGTTGCTCTGTTAGTCCCCTCTGCTCTGCCCTCTCAGATTTGAGTGCTGGAAGTAAGGCCCTCTCACTCGCCCGGCCTCAGGAAAACAGACAGGCCCCTGTATGTGACTACCAGCAAAGATTAGAAAGGAGGGCAAAGAGAAAGAGAGGGATGAATTGAGCTGATGTTATTTTATTTAACACCAAAAGATAACTTCATCCGTACTTATTCACAGAGCCCCGCCCTAAGATTTTGTTCGATTCAACCGACTTTATTAGTCCTCTCTACATCAGCACCTGTCGAAAAGAAACAGTGTCTTACAGCCGTTTGTGTGGAGATGACACTTTGTCCTAGTACCTGGCAAGGATTAAAGACCCAAAACAAACACGAATGCTGAGCCAGCTGAATCAGAGCAGTGCCCTGTCTGAACATACAGCGTGACAAAGCAACTGGGAGATTTTATGGATAAATACTTGCTCTGTAGGATATCTAAAAACCTCTGCATGGTGTCAAAGATCAGTTTTTATCTTAATTCTCAAAACTAATAAAGCATACACACAAGATGTGTGTGGTAATTCTGTTACTCCCTCTCCAGGAACTAAATGACATCTTAGATTAATCATTTTATTAAGTAGGCTGCCGAGGGAACTAGGCTTGGCCCCCTTGGTACTTAACTGTAACAGAGCTGAGTTTAATTGTCCGAGTCAGCGGTGGGCTCACCTACAATGTTAAAGATGGCTAAAGGTCCACTGGACGGTGACATTGGCCTCCTCAGTGTCAGAGCTGCTACCTCAACAGGCCACTGTCGCTTTAAAACCAAGTCTGTCCCCGCTGTCCCTTGCCATTATGTCACCCAGTGGAGTGGATGTAGCAAGTAACAAAAGAGGTGGAAGGAGGTCAACTTAGCATAGGTTTTGTCCCACTATTGGTCATGTTTTGATACGCATAAAGGTCACTTGAGTGGCAGCATGTTGCATACTAAGAGAAATAATACATCAGCTGTTGGAAGAGGCGTTATGCTTAATTTATGTCACGTGTATTGACGCTGATTTAAGAATTCATGTGGACGTTTGTGTGTTTGCAACACTTGATCAGAAATCAGAGCAATTCTCTTTCTTCCAATATTATCTTCAAACAGACAGGTATAAGGGCATGATGACATTTTTCGGTGTGCGCGCGTACGTGTTTGTGTGTGAAACTTGGTGAAGGCCCATTATGTAAGCATGTGATTAACCTTTATATTTCACACTAGATGTCGTTCATCCATCATTTTAAAGCCAAGGTCATCGGCGACCTGACATTTTTCTGACATGTTGCAGAGGAAAACATTTTACAGCTTAAACAAAAAAAAAAAGATGAATCAGATATTAGTGCAGCTCTCAGGGTTGATTAGAGTTTTTGTCACAATGAACGTGACCTTGGTTTGTCTACTAATAGTTACCAAATAGTGACTGAGACTGTAGTAGTTGATATTGACATGAAGATGATTAAGTATCTAGATCTTACTAGACACTTACTACTACCTACTTGAAAAACATGTGAGTGAATGGTGAGAAAATATGATTTGACCGCTGCAAAAACTTTTTATCTGATTTCCAAAATCTAAAACATTTTTTTTTCCAGGAAGAACAAAATACTTCAACTTGCAGCTAGCCACAAAAGCTTATCCCAATCTGTCAGCATCACACTGTGACAGCGATCAATATTCCTATCCAGTTTTTCTCACAAACACCAATCATGCAACATTACAGAGGGTTCAGCATAAGTATCAATCTAATATACCGTGATCCATTTAGGTATCAGTGCTCGAGAGATAAAGGCACAGTGGAATTTATCCACCACATCGAGGCCCTCGGACATCTGAGCATGTTTGGAGGCCTCGTGTGAGCTGCTGCCTGTGGAACTATCACAGACACAGTCAGCATTCTTTCTGTGTCATATGCTCAGAAAAGCACGTCTTTCTACCACCGTGAAATTATCACGGCCTTTCTCCCATCTCTCTTTCAGCCTATCTGTTCCAAATCTTCTCTTCCCTTCTTTCTCTCTCTCTCTCTCTCTCTCTTGCTCTCTGCTGCATCAACCTCCGCCCCTCTGCCCCATCTGCCTCCCTACTGTTAAACCCCCCCAGCCCCTCGACCCCTCCCTGCACTGGTCTCTCTCTCTCTCTCTCTCTCTCTCTCTCTCTCTCTCTCTCGCTCAAGCATGTAACACAAATACACATACAGTACACGCAAATACACATGCTCTCCTGATGCTACACGACCAATCCCAACCGCCATTGAAAAAAAAAAAAATACAGTAACGGTCTGTTGAAAACGCGAAAGATGAAACAGAAAATGTCACAGATCATCCTGCTTTTGTCTGCTGAGTAACAAACATGCTCCGCTCTCTCCCTCCTCCCCACCCACCCCTCACTGTTAAGATTTACATTCGTAAACACGCACAGGCAAACCGCACATAAATGAACCAAATGAATCCAAGCTTGAGATTATTAATGAATGTCGATGTTAAATATCCAGCAGACAGCAAGCTCTGCTGTCAGGCCATAATTTCCCCGCTTTATCCCAGTGCCCGCAGAGCCAAGCTCCACGGGATTTGCACACCTCCCACTGCAAATTCACATCCAACGTCTCGTAAAGCCAGTTGTAAGTACTGAACACCTGATCGTGTGTGATTGGTCTTTCAACTCCCTCATTTCCCCCTCTTTCTATTTCATAGCTCTTGGCCTGGACAGAGTGCACAGAGACATACACACACACACACACACACACACACACACACACACACACACACACACACACACACACACACATCTTTGATGCATCCTTCACTTGTCCTACATAGAGTAATTACATGAACTAAGCGCTGTGCTCACATAAAAGCATTCTGTAAGACTCAAAGGATGCTCTGAGGAGATGATGAGTCAAATACCAAACATAAAATAGCACAGCGCTAGCAGGGTGGAGGAGGGGACTGGACAGGCTGCTTGCCTGGTGCCATCTCTGAACATCACCTTCTCCATTTTATCAGAAAAACACACTCGCCCTATGCAGAATGCCTAGAATGGAAAAGCATCTTGCTCCTCCTCTGTGTGTCTAAAGCAGGGCAGCCTTGCAGTGATTACAAAAACAAGCTGTTGTGTCTGTTTGAGAGTAGTCAGGCTTACCGTGTTCACAAGCCAGCATCCATTTACAAAGGATACTGCAGACAAGCCCTTGCAGGGAGAGAAAGGCTCTGTGCAATCCACCTTTAGTCCTGCTGCTTCATCTTCATGTCTTCCTCATATTCACAGTCACACACTCACATACATCTCTCTCTCTCTCTCTCTCTCTCTTTCAGAGCCCCTCTTTCGCTGTCTTATTAGCGTCTGTGTTCTATATCCTCTCTTGTTTGCTCCAAGGCAGTTGAGACACTGCAGCGATGGGGGTGGAGGGCGTGTATATATGTGTGCGTGTGTTCGAGTGTGTCAGAGACAGAGAGGCAGAGAGAGGGAGTGCAGGACAGAAATGAAGGGAGGAGTCAGCAGGGATAGAGAGAGAGAGAGAAGGGGGAAATGGTCAGGATTAAATCATGAGAGTAACACACAGAGAGAGAGAGAGAGAGAGAGAGAGAGAGAGAGAGAGAGAGAGAGAGAGAGAGAGAGAGAAACAGGCTTTGATGGGGTAGCTACAGCATCCAGGGTATCTTTATTTCATGCTGTAATGATAAAATATACATTGGCCATTAAGGAATCTGAGCCCTGCTAGCTAGAACAGAGGTGAGGCAGTGAGTGGATCAGTTTCTTGGGGTATTATATGCTTGCTGACAGGCCAGCAGCAGGATTGGTTGTGATTTCATTGATGACTGAAAAAACATACAAGATAGGGAGAGAGGGATGAGGAGGAGGAGGAGGAGGAGGATGAGGAGGAGGGGACTGGAGAGAAGAGGAGAGGAACGGAGGGGAGGGGAGTAATGACGACAAAGGAATGGGAGGAGGATTGGACGATGGTGTAATGTGCTGTTTCCGTGCCAACTGTTTCTGTGACAGTGGGACCACTTCCTTTATTGCTATTGGCTATAACCAAGAATTGATAGAGGCTCGGGCAAATGGGGCATCATGCCACTGGGTGTGAAAGGGGTGTGGTTCTTTTCACGTGTTTCTTCCACTTCTTGTTAATCTTAGAGAACAGATTGCAGCCATAGAGAGCACACATGCATGAAAAACAAAACAAAAAAAACCCATAGTGATCACAATGCTGGAGCATGATGGGAATTATCGCTCTGTCATTATGGATGCCACCAGTGTGTAAAAGAGACTCCTCCCATCCTCCTGACACACACACGCACACTGTCCAGCAGGAAAAAAATCCCCAGATTAGGTTGCTCAGAGTGTGTAGTGTAATGTAATTGCCTGGACACCAACCCTGGTGTCATGAACTGTGAGATAATTAATCGGCTATAGGCCAGTGCAAGTGCACATCTGGTGGGGTGAACAACTTTGCCTCTCCATGACCTCTCATCTGGCCCTTTTAATACAGGCTGGCAGGCAGGTGGTGTATTGTCCCCATTCTTTCTCTCCGTCACTCTGTCTCTCCTTGTGTCTCTTTATCCCCTCATTCAATGTATATCGTTAATTACCGCATCTTATCATGTGATCCCTTCTTCTTTAGCAGTGGTTTAATGCTGCAGAAAAAAGATCATCTCTCAGAGTGAACTCAACTGCTTAAAAATAAGTAACAGAAACCACAGAGAAGAGTACAATAACATGACATAATTAAGGCGTATGAAACTGACAGCTGCCAACCCAAACCTACACCGGAATGTCCCTATGCATATCAACATTTAACCATATCAACAGTCAACAGGACAAGATGTCATGTACAGCAGCCTCGGCTCTAAACTCAGTTGTTTCCACTTAGGCTCAACAGCTGCTGTTGACATCTCACCTTCAAATGTCAAACCTGCCATGATCTACCTGACCTCATCAGGAGGTAAATCTCTAGGTGTGATAGAAACATTAACATCTGACATGTTTCGATGTATTTGAATACCAAAAGGTCTCGATCTCTGTCCTGAATAAGAAGATGTAGTATTAGAAAACACAAAGCCTGATGATCGTAGGTGATGATGATGTACCATATTGCCATTTAACAACCAATCAGATTCTCTTTTTCTGTTTGCAAAATTGCAGCAGCAAGGCAAATGAAGAAGAGAAGAGAACATCACCCCCCCTGTTCAGCAGCTCTTCGCTGGTTGCCTGTTAGTTTTAGATTTGATTTCAATATTTCGTCATTAAAGCACAGCAGGGTTTGTCCCCCAGCTACATATTAGACTTAACACTTCATGAGCTGCAGAGCAGCCCGGTCCTCTGGGAGAACTCTTGGTTGATAACAGAATGTGGCCGAGTTCCCAGAAGGTCCAGCCAGAAAAGCTAAAGCTGCTAAAGACTGCCTTTCAAATCGCTCCAAAAGACATGCTTCACAGAAAAACCCAGTACTTTTTGTTCTACTTATTAGTCTACTGATTTATTTGTTTTTTGAAACCACTTCTCTGACTTCATTCTCCGTTCTGTTCTCCACAGATGTTCTCTGCCAATGCCTTATGACCCCTCTGTCTCTTTCAACATTTTTCCATCCCTTTCACTCTCCATAACCCTCACTATCTCTTTTTGTCTCTCCCAGATTGTCTCTGTGCCTCTCCCAGCTTCCTGTCTCCCTAATCCTTAATCCTGTGGAAATCGGTCAGGCAGAATGAGCCAGCTTTGATCAGGCTCTCATATCAGGCATGGTAACAGTGTCAGCACACCCGGATCCCACAGAACCCTGGAGCCCAGGGGGAGAGCTTCAAACAGGCGTTCACCCCCTGACTCTGCTTGAGAGGAAGGAGAACGAGAGACTGCAGAGTTCCTGTCTCAACTGCCATCTACAGGCTCTGACACCAGTCTTCCTTTTTTTTAATTTGCATTGTGATTTTTTTACACGATTTATCTGCGATGCTACCTTTGCTTTTGTTTTGTTTGTTAGTTTTGTTGTTTCTGCATGAGCTAAATCTGCCGTGGGAAAAGAGATCAGCAGCCAGTGTTAACGCCATGTGAAAGTCGCTTTTGCTCTTGTCATTGGCGTCCTTGACAGCAAGCATGAAATCTGTGTCACTGTTATTTTGATATTGTGAACCACAGCCCAGGGATGATACCTGCCTGAGTAGGAGGCATGTCACAAAACACCTGGTGATCTTGTGGCACAAATGCATCATGCAGGACAATTAGCCTTCCTTAAAGGTCAGCTTTGCACAGCGCATCTAACAAAGTCAGAAAGAAAAAGAAAATACACAACCTGAATTGTGATTTCTGCTTTGTAAGCATATTTTAATCCAAACATCACACCTTAAAGATGTTTGGAGTGATCACTGCAATAGAATAACTTGAACAAACCTGCTGCTTTCACTCTTGGTTAGTGTTTGAAGGGGGCTACCTTTGTAAAACATGCATTTACAGACTGCCACGAGGTGCATAAGTACGTACCACTGTAAATATTCTTTGCACACAGCCTGCAAATAGATAGTGCAGTGTAAAGGTGATCCTACATTGTTAGATTAGGAGAGGTAGAGAGTAATTCACAGAGCATATGACCTTGCAGAACCAACTGAAATGGGGCATAAAGGTTTTTCCTCCTCACAACCACATGACCTGGAGGTTGGAGCTCTCTGCAACTCTACAACAATACTAACAGTGTCCTCACACACCCGATTAATCAATTCAGATCATGTACTTTACATTAGCTGGAGAAACGAAGCAGTCGGTGCAACATCTGATGTGTGAGCACCTGTGATTTGTTCTTCAACTGAAGAACTCCTTTTGTGATTACTGTGCAAACAAGACCTTCATGAAAGTAACTGATGTGGTGCCTGAATATAGCAGCATTATAGAATCAAATAATGATACATAACAATGTTTAATATGAAATACAAAGTGGAAAATCTGAATAAACTACTTTTTTTCTGCTTATGGTCTGTCGCCATGTGTCTCATACAAGCAAATGCTGGTATCTAGTGGCCAAGCATGTGTACTACATTATTAAAAGGGGACATATTTGCACATTTTTTGGTAAGCATTAAAAATGATTGAGCAAGAAATTGGAATCATGAATTATAAAGTACATCTTTTAATTGTTTACACAAATCTCAATTCAATGTCACGTTAAGGTACACAAACTAAACAGAATTTAAAAGTGAAAGGTGTTTTTCTTTATTAAAATGTAACACAGGACCAGTAATTTGCGTCAGATGAAGTGTCCATTGTTTAAGTTCTTCATATATTTACTTAATGATTGTAATTAATGTGGTTAATCGTGGTTAATAAATGTGATTAATTGTGGCTATGCCTCCGTGCTTATCTTCAGTCTATTTAACATTGGCTAATTTACTCTTATCTACATTCACAGCTTATTATTTGCACTTACATTATAAGCAACACACAGAAAATGCTGCTCAACTGGTGTTTAAATTATAAGTGATTTCAAATTTGTGGCTTCCTGATCTGTGTATTCAGCTTTTGGATGAAGGTTTAGTCATGGCAGTAAATACTTGATGTCTTAAATTAGCATTAATCTACACATACATAAGTAATTATAAGCACTTCTCTCCAAAACCAGCACACATATAGCAGTGTGAGGTCTTGCTGATAGTGGGCTGCAGGTTAGCTGGTTGTTCATGCTTGTCAAGGTCAACTCAGCTGAGTGCAGGTTAATGGATGCAGCAGAAGAACCTTATTTGCCCTTGAATGAATAAGGCCTTTGGTTATTGCTGCTCCAGTATCTTGTGAATACGTGATTCTGTTGCTGAGAACAGATGATGTTCATAATCTGTAAGAAAAGCAGCTCTTTGCAGACTTTGGTAATCCCCACACTCTTTGGCTGGGGGGAATCCTGCTGACCCCTTTCTAAACCTTAATGCCATCTTTATCTACAGGAAAGACACTGTCTCGTCTGGCATCAGCTAAGCCCTAATAGGAAGGTTTTCTATTGTCAAGCATGATTATTCATTCCACTGGCCTTGAATCAGTGCGTAAAACCTTCCTTAGATCAATACATTTATTTTAACAGCGGGGATTGTGGGAAGAAAAAACAAGGCTTTCCTGTATGTTTTCTTTGTGATTTAGACTTAATCAGGATGGGAAATTAAAAGCTTTGCTATGTCCTAACAGTCAAGTGTATATTGGACAAGACAAGAGAGTCGCGTATGTATACAAATCTCACTGATCACACAATGCCTTACAGCGTTCTCATGGCTTCACTGCCAAACCATGAGTATGTATTGTTTTCTTGATATCACTGAACAACAGCGATCAGTGTTGTTGTGTCTACACCACACGTGTTTACAGAAATTTGATACTGAAAATGTTTAAACTGACATTTTTCGAATGCATTGAGCACCCATATTTGTGAAGGCAGCAGCTGAATTTGGAGGTGAGCACTGAGACTTGTGAACGTTTTATAAATCAGCATTTGCATATCTGTCTTGACAGGTAAGGCTCTGTGCGACATTGAACAGAAGCAGTATGACCTCTAACAGAGGGCTCAGGTGTTGCTGATACACTTAGACGCTTTGTATTTAGGGATGTACCCTTACTTAATTTGGTCCATCCATACATGTGTCCATCTCAACATCAGTCTTCATTCATGAAAGATGACATTTCAGTGGCTTCTGTCCAGATTACCTGATGTCATTGACTAAACATCTGTAGATATTCATGGTCTCCAGAAAATTAATCCTAGTTTGTGTGTCACTATGACACTAAAATGTCACATTAACACAAGAAATCTAATGGGCAGATAGCCGTGATCCCCAGAGGATATACCATGTCTATTTTGGTCATTCCTCCTTTAACAGCACACCTCAGTTCATATTGTTGATTTGTAAACAAAATGTAAAAACTAATAATTAGATTTGGCTGAAATTTCTGAAAACTTTCATGATCCCCAGAGGATGAATTGTAGTGTTTTTGGTAACCTTTACTCTCTCACCACCATCCAGCGAAAACATCCACTTGTACGCATCAAAATCTCATGGGCAGATTGTCATTGAATTCGCTGACATACGATAAAAGTTTCTATCAGCCTTCTTTCTAAACACCTTCCAGCAAAAAGTCAACTTTGACCACACCATACTGTATCTCATAATCTGATTAGTATATTTACTGTTATGAACTGTTGGGTTTTATCCCTGAGGGCACAAACCCTGATTCTGATGACCTCCTTGGTCTTAGAGTTATGCTGCCTACTGATAAGACTCTTTGAACAGAGCAAAAGAAAGAGTCTGCAGCCACGCTGGCGGCTCTGTGAGGCGGTAATGCTCATTGTTATGGAAAACAAACTGTTTGAGAGAAAAGGCACAAATTGAAATTTTGATCAGATGATGGCACTAGATCGAGGTTCGATAGCAAGTTGCTATTGGCAATCGTTTTTCAGAAATAAGCAACTCATTTCTGGCCTTTATGGCAACCACCTTTTACAGACAGCAAACATGCATCCCAAAATTATTTTTTTAAATATTTGTTGCATTAATGATATTTAAATATCGCATAACCAGACAAGCTAATGCACTGTACCAAATGCATGGTAATCTACCCTGTTGTTGAGGTATTTTACTGTAAACCCAAAATGCCAGACTCATGGTGGTGCTAGTGGACCCATCAGAGGATCTCCAAAGTTAGCAGACTTCATCCTATGGAGACCACAAATGTCTGTACAAAATGTTACAGCAATACAGGTTGTTGAGATATTCCAGGTTGAACTAAAGTTAAAATAGACTGACTGACATTGTGCCTCTAGCATGCCTGATTTAAAATTGTATGCTCTTTGTTACGTCTAACATTGTTACATTGAGGGCTATACATTACAGCCTCTAGGGGTGCTAATGGAGCCTTAGTTTAGTTAGTTTAAGTGAGAAATGTTTGTTTAAGAATTATCCACAAAATCTCTGCTAAAAAGTGCTAATTAAATTTTACATTAAGTCAACAATAAGGATTTGCCTTGAGGTTGAAGCTTTTTTTTTTAGGTGTATATACAGTATATATTTGCAATTATATTCAAACCAGCACAACTTCAGTAAAGTGAAGAGCTCTCACTTAAAAGTGCTACAAGTTCTGGGGAAACAGAGAAAACTGAGTGAGCATAAAAACTACAAGGACAAAGTCCCCTATTACTAGTTTATCAGAGGACCCTCCTGGGATCTGTGTCCAATAGAAAATTTAATTTCTAGTAATTTCTGCAATCATTGCAAATTATGAATACTAGACTACTGAGAGCTCTACTCTGCAATGTCTGTTTAAATCCTAAAGTGTAACATATATTCAATAGATTTTAATTAATTAGCATATTGCAACACATTACAATGTTTGATATTTATTTGTTGTGTTGATCTTACTCTTACTCTTACTTTTATCCTATGACAGTATAAAAAATGGACGCTGTATCCGTGACGTCACCCACAGGTTTCTGAAGAGACACCATGTTGGCACTCCTGCTTCTTCTGTCTCCGGGCTAATCTAAAAATCAGCAAAGATGTGGATCATCGGCAGACCATTCATCATCAAAGGTCCAGTGTGTAGTTGACTGCAACCCTGCTACCTCATCCCCTCCTTGTAGGCATGAAGGAGAAACTACAGTGGCCATAAAATGTGCGGAAAATGCGACTACCTAGAGCCAGTGTTTAGTTTGTCTGTTCTGGGATGCTGTAGAAACATGGCGGACTCCATGGAAGAGGACCCTCGATGTCTGTAGACTCAAGTCTCAAGTATAGTTACTATAACTATAGTTATGAATATTGCATATTGTAAATAGAGCCCCCTAAATCTTACACACTGGACCTTTAAAGATGCAGTGTGTTGAAGTTGCAGATTGTAACTAACTGAATACTGCTTGCCTCATCCTCCCGTTCCAAGCATAAAAGATAAACTATGGTGGCTGTGAAACTTGAAGAAAACAGAAAGGTCCTATCTAGAGTCAGTGTTTAGTTTGTCCATTCTGGGCTACTGTAGCAACATGACGGTTCAACATGGCAGACTCCACAGAAGAGGACCCACTCCTTCTGTAGATATAAAAGCTCATTCTTATTTTCAGGTGACTGTACACAAATGAAACCATAGTTGTACTTATTATACTGTATTTCTGACAGTATATCCTCTTGAATGTTACAAACTGAACCTTTAAACAAGTCTTTCTTTGCAATATAGTATTAAAAAAAGCTAAGCATGTGTAATATATATAAGTTCTATTGATAAATCCTAGTATTTACTTGTAATTTGTTCACAAAATGTTTTTTATAACCTGTTCCTCATCTTAATAGTCAATTAAATTGAGGGATAATCATTTTTTTCCCAATACTTTTTCAGCGATTATATGGCAATTAATTAAGTATATAACTATAAATGACATTTTTACAATCGACGTAATGATAGTTATAGCTGTATGATAGGCTGCAATGCTGCCAAGCTGAAGGGAAACGATTGCAAGCATTCACAGCGCACAAAAAAAAAAAAAACGTTTCCGTGCACGTCCTACTTGTAAAGCTCTACAGCAGGGCGATTTTGCGCGTTCCCGAGACTCGCCATAGAAAACAAAGCTGAACGTCTTCCATAACAGCTAGGGGAGCAGACTTGAGGAATATCCGAATGTATCCTGGACACATCAAGCTGAATATGGATTTACAGTGGGTGTAGCATCGCTGGAGACCGAGCCTTCTCGGCTGGGGGTGACGGCAGGACATTAGCGAAACCGACGAAAATAACATCAGTGTTTTTTTTTTTCTCGGGGTGCTTTGTCTTGTCCACCTAACGATAGCAAACCATCATTCCCCATTTCAATTGCAAGATATTCAGCTAGTGATTACTAGCTGCTGCCGGGATGTATCATCATGTTGTCACCTAAAAGTAACTGCTAAAGGACGTCGGATTGTGAAGGATAAGCAGAAAACCTCTCCGAGGTTCTAACGGGTTGTCACCGGGACCTGAATCTGTGTTAGCCACAGTCGCGGAACCCACTGTTTTCGGCGATATGGCGGAGCAGGGCTACTCATCTTGGTGAGTCCACACAGGCATCGCGCTACCGATTAGTAGTAGCTACCTAACGTTAGCTGCTGGTGCTGCTGTTGCCAAAGCTTGATTGATATAGGTCACTAAACCAATGAATTATATTTCTGACAATTCACGGTAACACTTGGCTCTTCACGCCTACGCACTTAGATGTATTTATCACCGTCTAGAGAGCAAAATGTCACTCATCCATATATTTTTTTTCCCCCCTGCAGCTGTGATATTGCTAGCGGCTAACTTGAACTAGCTGGTTAGCCAGCAGCGGCTAATCAGCTGTGCTAACGCTATGTAGCTTAGCTTCGATCCCAACGGCTGCTATTGTGCGCGAGCGCTAACGAGGCTAGCTGCCGAGCTAACGGCTTGCTAAGCACAGTCAGTGAATGAGTCGTTCGCTCATATTATATAAATATATAAAATATAATTTATTGTACCATATGCACATCGTTGCATTGCCGTGCCAAGCAGATTAGCGGACGTTAGCTGTGTCAACAAATTAGCGTTAGCTGATTAGATAGCTAGCAGCCGTCGTCGATCTGCTCGCACACAATAACAAAGGTTCTGCCGTAGAGCTAAAGCTAGCTCACTGGCATCGCAGTCATGTCTCAAAATGCCAGTTTCAGGGTGAGCTTGGCATTTGTGACACGACAGGTTGTCTCAAATCACATTTACAGATTTATAAAGGTGTACACACTCCAGGCTAGGTTAACGTTTATGGCGTTTTAATGCTCGGTGAAGAATAGATTAAAACGAAGCCAGACAGGGATGATGTGATCACTGAAATGCGTCGTCCCCATGAATGAAAATGACCTGACTTTTGTTGAGGCCTAGCTAATTAATGTAGGCTAAATGACGCCAGGTTCATCACCGAAAACACGGGTTAAGTGTTTGTAATGGTCATTTTTTTAAGCAGAGCATCCTCTTGTGTGTGAATAGTCTGAATCAATGACTCCCCAGTGAGCAGACATGGCTCATTGAATGGTAGCGGTTCAGTGAAATGTTGTGTTTGTGAGTCTTATTTAATGTCATAACTTTTTCGTGGTTTTTCAGGAACTTGTGGTCTCTTTATATGGATTGTATGACGTTTATTGCCTCAGGATTAGTCAACCAAAGTTTCTCCTGTCATTAGTCATTTGTCATTTCTAAACACGCTGACTCTTTTTATTTTGACAATGTAACTTTATGTCATTGTAGTTTTCCTAAACTTTTTGTCAAAGCTTCACAGTTGGGGAAATTGCCTTGAGGGGGGAAGCCCAACCCCATCAGGATTTCCACTTTGATGTAGGATTATCAGGATTATATTATTACAATGTACATTTATTCATCATCGTGACTTTTATTCTGTACTGACATCCATTTTTACTATCAATGTTCAGCATGTAGGAAACAGCAGTAGTTTTTATCAGACGTTGTTTTGGGAAATCTCATCTATTGGCTTTTTAGTTTATCCCCCCAAAAGTCCTCCTTTAACATTTATTTCAACATGAAGACTTGAATAGTAAATTAGTTTGTTGCCAATGAATAATTTTACACATTTTAGTTTGTTCAGGATTGAGTACAAAACTAAAGTGCTCAGCCTAAAACCCCAAACAGAGTTTATTTTAATATTAATTTGATATTTTAGGTTTTCAAAAGTTTGTGAGAGACATTTTCTATGATCAGAGGACAAATACACAAACACTCAGAGATGCAGTTTAACTCATTTCCACCTGCATTAATGTGTGATACGCTGTAACGGTAAACTGTGCTACGGGGTGCCAGTTAGGTCTGAGCCTAACAATTTCTTTAATTTAAAAGTTTACCGTCCACAGGGTTAGGACAAAGAGCATTAAAAAGAACTCATCTTAACCCCTCAGATCATCCTAAAGCCCACACATGATATAGATACATCACAAACAAATAATATTTCAAACACAGGTTGTAAGTGCAAACAGTTGGGGAAATTGCTTTTACCTAGATTGTCCAATACACGGGCCTTTGCATTTATATCTGGTGTTAATAAATGTTGTTACTAGTGTGGATGCCGAACCGGCAACTAACTACTCCTACATACTTTGTCCTTCAGAAACCATTCAACTATCAACGTTCATCTCATTTAGGACATGATAGTTATTATTTTACTCATTCGTGCCATTCATACTTTTTAAAATATTCAACTTTTTCCCTGTTCAAATTTTCCATTGAAATGAATGGGACAAACTTCAAATCTTTGTACGAACCTTCAACACTTTCAACTTTCACTACTTCTACATACTTTGTGCGACAGACTTCATTCAAACTTTAAACTTTATCACAATATTTACTTTTTCAACATTTCACACTTTATTACACTTTTCAAATGTTTTTCAGCTGATTTCACATTTTTGCGTTTTAAATCACTTTTACTTGATAGTTACTACTTTTGCCCGACCGATTGCATCAACACTTGGTGTTTACACGTTTTTTTCTCTGATCCAGTTATTATATTATATCCATCACATGTTTAATTCCAGGTGTCTAAAATATAAGGTTTTTGACATGTTAACCCAAGGCTGACACAGAAGTCAACACAAAAATACACGGCTCTGATTAAAGAGAAGAGAGGCAGACACATTACAGCAGCTTCCAGATAGTCTTATATATATTCATGATGTAGCTTCCAGACTTTGTTATAAACAAGGCTAAACATGTCTTGGACCTTCACAACATTATATCATGATCAATCTTTCCATCTTGTTCCTGTTAACACCACAAACGTATTTCTTAAAATGTTAATGTTTTCCTTTCTAAAATCACGGAGCTCCGCTGGAGAAATAAATCCTGTCTGAATGGTGCGTGAGCATGAAGCTGCTTAATGTGCAAGCTCAGCAGAAAAAAAACATTAAGGACAGTGACCATCTATTGTGCCAGAAATGGCCTAAATGTCAGTGAGGAACTTCAGAGATGAACAATTGGTCCAGGTGGAGAAACAGTCGAAGCTAAATCAAAGCTTGTGCGTTAAAGTTTTGATCTGCAAGTTGCATATTTTTTTACCAGTGCAGCGTGCAGAGACTCAGACAGTTGCATTTTCATGCCCGTCCTTTTATTTTAAACCTGTTTCAGGTGAGTTGTGTGTGTGTGTGTGTGTGGGGGGGGGGGGGGGGTAAACAAACACTGTGTGGTTGTAATTGTGAGTCGTGTTAATGCTGTTGCACCTGTTTAGAAACTTGAAACCACCCCCTCTGTGTCTACATACAGTTACACTAGATGGTCTGCTCTGTGTGTGAATGCACCTGTAGCAGTTTATTATCTGTCTTATCTGAGAGCAGATAAGAAGAGAAGAGAGAAGTCAAGCTATCTTCAGCAAACATTTGGAGATGTTACTTCTGGCAATTTGGGTTTTAAAAAAAAAAAAATCATTACTTCCGAAAGCAGAAATACCATCACCCATGCAGTTGTGACATACCTTTCACATTCTGCTTCATGAGCATTTAAAAAAAGCATCTTGATACTTAACCATAACATAAAGCAACTGCAGGCGTTAGCAATGTGATTTATTGTATTGGTGGGTCAGGTGTTAGAAGATACAGACCTCTAATGACTGTGATTAGGATGCTGCGTTCTGTTCTACACAATTAGTTTTATAGCTACTAAATTTCTGCCTGGATAAATTGCTAATAAGTAAACCACAGCAGGCCCTGTTAAGTTAAGCCTTGTGGTAACCAACTGGCTAATGTCACAGTTTTGAAGGTGCCTTGTCTGATGCCACATTTAACAGCCTTCACAGCAGCAGGTAGCTGCTGATTACTAACCACTGGTAGGTGGTTTCATGTTGCCATCGCACTGGTACCGTATTTGTCAAGAGAACAGTTTTCTCCCACTTTCTCTTCCTCATTTTCAGTTTTGCAGCTTGTCATGCGCACACTGTGTTTGCCTACACTTCTCAACCATGACATTTTAGGTGCAATAGTGAACGTAGCGCTTCCTGATGTGCACACAGTGAGACCCAGTCCTGTGCAGTTGTCATACAGTATTTAATTTTACCTATCCATCCAGGCAGATGTCAGATCCCACCTTTCTTTGTACAGTTACCAGTCAGTTAATCTGCTAATTAGGAGAGACAAGAAAGATTGCCACTACCTTCAATCACTGCTAGTTATTGTTTTTGCCCAGTTTGTCACGTGCCTTTACTTCAGCTGAGCAACCAAATGGTTCAGTCTATAGTATCATCAGGGCTGGTTGTAACGTTCATGGTGTGGAGAGGGAAGGTAAACATGATGCAATGGTTGTGTGTATGACTGTCACACATCAAAACACACCTTTTGTTTTCTTAGTGACTCAGTGATAGGGTAATACTTGAAGTAATGCGTTCTGTGCCTGATTTGTCCAAACAAAATCTTTATGCAAATGACTACGAGGTGACTACATTTATATTGTGTCGGTCATATAAATTGGCTTTAATAAGCAAGCTCATAAGTAAAGTAGCACAACGACACTAAGGTATCACCTTGCTTCGTGGCCTCTCAACTCTCGGTTTAATTATTAAAAATGAAACCAAAATGGGGGAGAAAAAAAAAACACACACATTGGAACCACTTTGCCCTCAAATTGACACTGTGGCAACCACATCCGTGGAACTGAAAGTATACTTAGTGATGTGTTTCCCACATAGACCGTATCTCTGCTGACAGTAGTTAAGAAGGTAAAGTCAGCCTAAAACATGATAATGTTAACGTACAAGAAGCCGTTACCTGATAAACGACTCGCATGTTTAGTTGTTCGTCAACTTATTGATCAGTTTTAGCGCTTAAGTTTTCCAAGTTATTTCTGCTCAGTGTGTGGAGGATTGATTCGTAACGTTGCAGTCCACGTGTGGAGACAATCTTATGATGTTGAGTAACAAAGGGATGTTTTTTCTGTGTCACAAGCAAAAACCGAGCACATTACCATATTTTTTTGCAGTGTAATGGCTTTGCCTCATTGAAGCTACCTGCTAAACCCATCACGGCAGCACCTTTTTACTGCCTTGCAAGATGTTTCAGAAGCTTGTTGTGGTTCTTACACGTGTGGCTGGGGTTGCTGCTGTGTAGGTTATTAGCTAACATGTTTAATGTATTTACTTTTAACAACGGCAGACTTTCTTTTACTGCAGTCCTTGAAGTAGAGTTATGAAGGTTTAGGAGCGGCTTGCCAGCGCTTACCTCAGACCACGTACTGATAACAGTCGTACCCATCTGTGTAGCCACCTGCTGTAAAGTGTAACCAACAATTTCTGAGATTAATGTAGGATACCGTCCAGGAACTATTATCACACTGATTGTATAAAGGTTTGCCAAAAGTGTCATCTTAAATGTGTCTCTTTTTTGATATTGCTGTCAAATATATCATTTAGAAATTTGCAACATCCGCTAAACAGAAGTGCAAAAACATCTTTCTCTTTTTTTGGCTTTTTTAATTAATGAATTTAAGCAAGGGGGGAAAAAGTATCCTTCCTCGGGAAACATGCGTATTAAGACCTAAATCCCTAAATCCTATTATTAAGACTATCCTCAGTATAATCTGACTCCAGCTCGGCCTTTTCTAGACACTGACTAATCAACTGGCGATGTTTAAATGCTGCTTTAAAATAAGCCTGTTTATACTTGATTAACAGTGAAATCTAGTGTCAGGCTCTTTGTAGCCGCTTGCAGTGAGAATCTTAGCTACGCCAAAGCAGCGTGTACTCACTCTAAATACAGTATGTTAAATAGACACAACCAATGCTGTTGTATCCTCGGCTAAGAGCACACACTGTTCGCTTGTTTGAGTCTGACGGATTACTGCAGCACCTGTTGCTTGTGTCCTGATCTGAAGCACCACTTAAGCCTTCACAATTTAAGAGACGAAGTAGTTTTTTTTTTTTTTTTTTAAGTTGGAGATGCGGTCGTCTAATTTTTGAATTTCAAAGCTGAGACTTTTCACTCACTGTGTTCAGGTGCTGCGAGGAAATTTTCAAAGTGATTAGATCAGGACTGTTTTAAAAGTGGTGACCTGCAGCTAGTAGAGATCAGTGTTTTTTCCCCAAAATGTCCTAAACAACACGGTGCTCCACGGCATCCTTGTGATTCTCAACTGAGACGTGGACCATGTAATCGTAATATCCCAGACACGCCTTTTCGTACGCCGGTCTCTTCCGCCTATTTCTACGTTGATCCCTTATCAGCGATCATTCAAACAAAGACATGCCACAGAAGGGTGTTAACACACAGAGCAGCAGCGCAGGTAGAGGTGTATTTATGTGCATGCAAAAAAGGTCACCGTTGATCACACATTAAATTCCTGATCCCAATTATGTACGTACATAATTGGATGAGACGGTGGAGGTAGATAAATTCCTGAATGAAGACATGGGGGCAATTTCATCCACTGGCTATTGTAAGCTGATGGATTACTCGCCTTTTACTAAAGACAGTTACAGATAGTCGAGTAATATACAGTACAGTTTTTCTGTTCAATCGCTCTCCATTTGTATGATCTGGTGTGACTGGACTAAGACATTTGTGCACAGGGGCAGGATTTGCAAAAGTCCTCATTGTGGCCTGGTGACCTGGCCCCTTAGTGGTCAAGTCATGCATGCAACTGGCTTGATGGAGGGACGGTATTGGAATTGTGTTATTGAAAACCTAGTCTGTCAGTGAACAAGGACGTCTTATGGCACTTTGGGCCACCATCCAGCCCTCAACAGTCCGGGATTGTATTTTGTTTTTAAATGTTCCATTCATCTATCTCACCCATGTTCTACAGGCTTCTGTGCGCAGAATTCAGACGAAGCAGTTCGATACTAGAATATGAATTAGGCCCGTGGTTGATTAAACTAGCTGTCTATGTGCTTGCTGTGTTGACAGTGAGGCAGTGACATCATTAGCATCTGTGTGTAGAGGAACAAGGTCAGCTTCTTAATCACTTTCTTAATGCTTGACGCCTGAATAGGTTACACTCGGGTCCGCTGTTTTGTTTATTATGACCTACATCTCGGGACAGGTATTCCAGGCCGCTATTGTAGTTTGACGTATTTGTAAAGATGATGCCTGCTGAGTGTGTTTTTCAGCTATTAAGTAGAAGCCTGTATTGGACAAACAAGACCGGGGCAAAGCTACATGATGCAGTATTGTCCCGGTGTCCTGTTTCCACAGTGAACTACATGTTACCCATCCCCTCTTAGACACCCTGTAGTCATCCCTGTGCTACTGAATGAATGAATGAATGAAAGAGACAGACGGGTTTCTTGCCCCCCCCTTACTCCCCTCAACCCACAGCATCACAATGAAAACTGTGAATTCCTGTGTCACATGCACACCAGAATGAAAAATGATTTGGAGCACTGTGTCTTTTTTTTTTTTTTTTTTTCTGCAAGGGCTGTTCTCTGTGTCAGTACTTGGAAGAAAACTAATGCAGCCCAGCAATACTCAGAACTGAAACAGTATTCACTGCATGCCAGCAGAATTGGGCTGATTTTAGTTGCAGGGCCTGATATTTCTATACGCATGAGAAGTATCTTGTTAGCAGATATTCTCCAGATGATGAGCCTTGTTCATAACATGTTTATCATGTTATACTTCATACTTTTATTAATGTAATATTTCAGTGGGTTTTTTTTTTTTTCCAACATTTTACAGTCCTTCGAGGTTTGCAGGCACGGCCAACGCGAGCTGAAGTGCAGCCTGCTTGATATAGTACGTTGCAGTGGAAAACCATTTATATTCACTGTATGCTGCTTCGCTCAAGTGAGGATTCATTTGCTGGCGACAGTTGTAGTAGAGTGGGAGACATGTTTGCTTTCAAAAAGATGACCCAGAGCTCACTAAATCAAACTTGAAGAGCCACAGCAGGAGAAACAGAAACCGTTACTGCTGTTGATTCAACTTGGTTGTTCTTTTTTTTTTTTTTTTTTTTTAAGAACGGTATCTTGAGGTATAACAGATATTCTGTTAACTGTCATCTAGTCAGTGTTGTGAGTCAGCTTGTCAACTATTGTATTTTTCTTTTTTAATGTAATGTGGTTTTCCTGTGTGGAGCATCTGTCGCTTTACGTGTACCGAAGCTATGCGTACCTATGAAACTATGGTTGTCCGAGAAGCTGGTAGAGCTGTGAAGGACCTGTCTCGTAAGTCTGTATTCTGAATATGAACTACATACTGTGAGGCTAAAGAGCATATCGGCTTTGGACTTTCTTTCTTTACAGTACTATGTATTATAAAATGTTTTAGGTCCATGTCTTTGGCTTTTATCTCACAGGGCAGATGCAGTGTTCAACAAATATCTTTATTCTGCCATCTTTTATGTTATTTTCTACTTTTGTTGTAGGTATTTTCTTTGGTGTACTTCTGTATGTACAGTTATGGTAAACTGATTGCAGCTATGTGTAGAACTTTTGCCCTGGGCCAAATTTCCTTGCAGGGACAATAAAGTATATCTAATCTAATCTGATCTAATTTAATCTAATCTAATCTAATCTAACCCATTGTCAATATAAGAGACTCAGTTTACTCTATAGCTAGTGAAGCAATCCAACCTTTCTGAATAAAGCCCAACTTTTGAGGCTGATATGCTCATGAGTCCTACCTTTTTAAAAAAAGAATATTAAACAAATATTCGAAGGATTAACGTGGACAACCTCTGAAATTATTGACACTATTTAGTAAGTCCCTCAAACACATGTTTGTCATGTATGTACTGCAGTTTCTTGTTACTTATTGGGCAGCTGTAGCTCCGAGGTAAAGAAGGTCGTCCACTAATCGGAATGATTGTCGGTTTGATCCCAGCTCCCTCCAGTCCGCATGTCAATGTGTCCTCGGGCCCTACACTTGCACTCATGTGTACAGTGTGAATGATTAGCCTCTGCCATCAGTGGATGGATGGGACATGTAGTTTAAAGTGATCATGGAAAGACACTACATAAAAGTGCATTAGTTTTTATAATTGGATTCAAAGCTAATATTGTTATGAATCATCGTCATTGCTGTGTAATCACTGACGCGTGTATGAAAAGTGACGCATTGCATCATGGGATTGTAGGCGAATATAGTCGTGGACGATAGGCATCATATTATGGGAAGTTTTTAGAGCACTACAATGAGTTTGGACCCTCAAATAAAATGGTGGATGGTAAATGTAGAGCACTAAGTAGCAAAATAGGGACAATTTCAGACACGGCCCATTATTGTGTTCATACAACTGTAAAACAATATCAGTGTATTCACTTGGTTGAATAGAGCTGATATGCCGGCCAAATGGATATGCTCATAGCTAATGGATTTTGGTCTTAGATGCCTTTTTAAGACACTAAAAAAAATCTGAGCTAAAATGCACACTAAGAACAGCTTTGATGCCTCCACACCGCTGGAGCAGTGATGATGATGATGATGATGATGATGATGATGATGATGATGACGATGACGACATTATTGGCTGTTACTGGTATCGTTTTCTTTTAACTCCAGCCTATGTTTGTGGGTCAGAGTTTGACAGGAGGCCGATAGGTCAGGATCGGGGTCAAACGTGCACCTCTCAACTGAAGGCAGGAACTTCACAAAGCCAGCCTTGTCTTTGCCCTAGAAAAAAAAGCCTGCATTATGAGGTTGCATGTCAAGTCTAGGCTATGCCAAGGACCCCAGATCATTGATATGGGAACAATTTGGTGCACAGCATCGGTCTGCAAACTAGAAGCCTGATTACACTTTTGATTCACTACATTTGTTTTAAAAAATCAACTGGTGACTTTCTGCAGAAATGTAGGATTAGTCAGATGTGTAATTCTACAAACCTATTGTTTCAGAGAGCTCAGAAAATGTGGCTGATTATACCCGACTAAAAAGGATCTGGATTAGTACTATCTTTAACCTATTTTCTTTATTCATCAAGAAAGTGCAGAACTGTGGTGCCAACCATCTTCAATCTAAAGTGCATGGATGCTCTTTTTAACAGCAACCCTCAGCTGAGGATTCGCATCATGATGTCCTTCATCAACTCCTTTTTTATTTTGTCTAGTTTGTCTTTCAAATCACAATACCATGCACAGATGGCACAAGGAGGATGTAGATCAGGGGTTGGCAATTAGCGGCCCGCGGGCCAAAACTGGCCCGCCATCAATTATATCTGGCCCGCTAGATGACGTTGATTTATTTTAAAATATATATATTTTTTTAATATATCTTTTAAACCTCGTGTTTTCTGTCAAAAGTACAACAATTCCACAGATTTCACAACATTTATTGAGAAGTAGCTGATAAGTAACGTGACAAAACAGCAGCCAGAACATCCTTGCAGCCTCTTTACTTGACGCACAGGTTGGAATGCTAATTGGCACGTGCGTGCGCTGTAACCTGTGGAAAATAAAAGTGTCCTGTGTCCCTCTTGCAACGGACAACGTGAACAAATATGTTTTATTAAATAAATAAATTTTTTTTAAAAACGAACAAGGTCGGCTCAAATATCAAATAGCCTAATTAAAAAATGTGAATGCACATCAGCGGCATGGGGAAACAGATCTGCGCTGCTGTATACATTAGTTACGGCAGGTTGCTAGGGCAGGTTGCCTGTTTCATGACAGACGCCAGGAGATGCAGCAGTGGGCGTAATAACAGCACATAGAAGTAAATTAATGTTTTAAATTAAATTAAATGCATTTTTAAAGTTAAATAACGTTTATTTTTAATATAATAGAAAAAATAGAAACCCTTTTTTTTCCAGTAGGAAAGCATGGTCATGGCCCGCGATTTTTTGCTGTGTTACTTCAGTAATTCCAGTAAGTTCTCCATATTACTTGCAATAAACCCAGACTGCAGTTTTTTTTTGCAAAATCATGTTTGGTTGCTGTACTAGATTATATAGAAAAGATTGATCTTCTTGCAGGAATGTCTTGCATGAACATCATATATATTTTTGGCTGATGCATTTCTTTCTGCTCAGGCACTTTAAGTTAATGCTCATATTTCAATTTCAGTATGTGTTTCAGGACTAGAGCTTGACAGTTTTTCAGTAAATATGTTCAACCTACCTTCAACATGCTGCATTACACAACTAATACACACCAATTTATATCATTTAATACTGATTATAATTCATATTAAGTGCCTTTTAAAAAAAAAAAAAAAAAAAGCAAGGTGCTACAAATGACACCCGTCACCCAGGTTTCCGAAGCGCCGTTTTGAAGCAGAAAATATGCGGCGCTGGTCGCCGCCATGTTGGCTGTACTGCTTCTTTCGTGTCCTGGCTAGTCTGAAAATCGGCAAAGACGTGGATTGTCAACAGACCCGAGGCAGGCTGAATTACGCCTCTGTGCTCAAAGAAGCCATCTGTAACGGCACCTACCTGTCACCCAAAGCAGCCACTCTATTAATTATGCATAATGTTACCTTAATATCATTTAAAGGGGCGAGTTAGTTGTCAGCTATAGAGACCAAAACTGTATTTTGAACCAGGCTGTAACGTGTTTATTTCGCTGTGAAGTTGGCCATTTTAATATAGGTCCTTATGGAGATTGACTCACTTTTGCAGCCTGTCTCAAGTGGCCACTCAAGGAATTACAGTTTATAGTACTTCCACACTGGCTTCATTTCTCAGCCATGGAGGTTGCCGTTTGGGTGCTACAAAAGACAGACGCAAAAGACCGAACAAACAACCCAGCCAACTATCCAACCAATGACCCAACTATCCAACCAATGACCCACCCATTCACCTACCTACATTCCTCCTTTGCACGCTGTTTCTTGAACATTATGGATCACATTTTCCTTATTGATTTTCATAACCCATCATTTGTTTTTCCCTTTTGCAATTTTTGCAAATTTTGCCAATCTTGTTTTGCCATTCTCATCTCGTCTCTTTGCTGCCTTCTGTGTGTAATGACATTCCCTCGATCTCAGGGGAACAGAACATGTTCAGAAGAATTTTTCAGTAGTGTGTGCACTACCAGTGTGTCGACTGTAAATGCTTTCATATTCTCGGAGAAAGATATTTTAAATTCTTCTCATATTTTGACTTTAGTCTTAACACCGAAATTGAGCTGTGGATATCCAGTTCACCCAATGCACAGATCAGTTGACCAGTGTATAAAATAAATTTACCACCCAATACTTGTAATACTACCTATTATACATATACTATATTTCTTAATATTAACTCCTGATATAAAATTTGCTCCACCCCACATATAAAATGCAGTTGCCCGTTTTCTTCGCAGGGGGAAATATAATGTGCTGTAGATTCAAAGCGGTGGTGATAAAATTGCCATAACCAATGCAGCATGTGAAAATATTGACTGAAATGACACCGACACAGTACTACTCCTTTTTTTTTTCTTCTCCAAAGCATCACAGTATGAAAAAAATCACAGCGACAACTGTGCAAGAATGAGCTATTTTAATTTCAAACTACGTCTGAAGTGATTACAGAGTAAAATACAGTTGGAAAACCACGTTTATTCCAAGAGAAAGAAATATGTGTGTACTTTAACACAGTTAAACAAATCCAAGGGTAACATTTTCTAGCCTGCTTTTAGAGCTCAGATGTTTTCTCTTATAATCCACGTTAAAAGTAGATGTGGCTATTCTGACTCACAGTCTCTATTCTGAAGGTATCTCCGGTTATGAACTTGTCTTGGCCTCTGTTTTTAGTGTTTTAGCTGGTGCGTTCATTTGGGTGCATTGTTAGAAATAATAAATGTGCAGTACTCTGTCCTTTTTGGCTAAAACCCTCACTATCACACTTGGAAAAACAACAAATGGCCGAGGGACAGATTAATCATTTGTGAAAGAAACATTTGAGAGGCTTATCAAACATTAAATTACACATTGGAACAAAAAAATAAATAGTAATTGATGCGGCGGATATCAGGAAGTCTCAGCACATCAGATGGGGGATTGAACTCAAACAACAGATGTGTTTTCACTCACCTCGGCTTGTAGTGAATCAGCAATAGGGTCAAAAATAAAACGCTTGTGGGGGTTTTTCAGGGGGGGGTGGATGGCAACATAAATGTGTAAAAGATTCCAGTGAGGACCAGCAAAAGGAGGAAGCAGCAAAGTCTTTCACAGTTTGTGTATTTGAGGGCTGATTTACTTTCCTGCTCTGCATGTGATGTTTAATGTAGTAGTGACAACTTGTGTTCAGAAGTAAAGTAGCAAGTTGTCAGTTAATCAGTGTAATGTCAGTACGAGGACAGTTGTTATGGAAACTGTTTCTTGGTTTAGCAGCAAAACACACACTGTCCTTTTGCTCTCACATTTAATTACAGTAAATGTTATATACAACTATTTCTTTGTGCTCATGTTTCTTTTCCTCTCTCCCTCTTTACCTCTTTAGGGCGTACTCCCTAGTTGACTCCAGCCAGGTGTCCACCTTCCTCATCTCCATCCTTCTCATCGTCTATGGCAGCTTCAGGTGAGTGTCACTAAATGCGGCTTAAAGAGCACATCCTGCAGCTTTAAGTATAATTTCTTTGTAATAGTTAAACTCAGTCACAGGTCTACCCTTCAAAACTAAAGCACTTGTATGTTTTCGTAAGCTGGTGCCCTGCAGGGTCAAGTATATTGTTCTCATTTTAGCTCCCAGGCTGCCAGAATTAAACACATAAAGAAAGGATGTTTGGTTTTTGTTTGTTATGGTAAAATGTGGAAAATGTTAAATGTGTTTATTTACCATGCAGTTACTGTTTTGGACCCATTTCTCAGGGTTCAGGCGAGTAAAAATGTACATCTTCTTGGTTAATGTGAGTGAGAAACACTTGTTGCAGCAGAGTTGGTTTATTTTTAAAGTTAAAGCGTACAGTTTGAACAGTAGACGTAATGTGATTTTTGGTGCATTTTGCCCATCAGAAGAATCTACCGCCCTGCACCTAATGGTGTTTTGATTGATTTAGCTGCATTAGGACATTGACCAAAACAAATTTGTTTTAGAGGAGTCCTGTGATCAGGTAAGTGGCTTCATAGAGTTTGATTCTCGGGCTGAATTGAGAGGCAGGTGTTATTGTCTCATCCATCTGTTATTGGATTAAAGGCGCAGAATCAATGACTTCATTAATTCTCCATCTCTACTATATCTGCATAAATGTGTGCAGCTATTGATGCAAACGGGCTTATCAGCATCCAAATAGAAAAGGGCAGAGAGGACATTATGAGGCTCCGTCCTCACTCCATCATACAGGCCAATTAGGACAGCAGGAGAAAAACACATTAGACAAAAAAATGGATAGGGCCCATTACCGTCATCGGTGGATTGTATTTATTATTTGTAAGTCACGACTGATCAGATCAAGTTACACTGGTGCTGTCAGGAGATAAAATCACTTACAGTCAGTGCCTTTCCATCCACCTGTTTTTAAAGCATATTTTCAGTCTGTGCATAAAAAAAACAACCTTGACATATTGCAACTTAGCCGAGGTGGAAAAGTTTACCTATCAATAAAAATAAAAAGTGACAAAATGGCGAAACAGATCTTGCAAATAGATCATGACATACATCCACCATGTGTCACCAAAGCATCTTGTCATCATCTCCGTCTACAGTCTTCCTCTCCAGTGGTTTAATGGCACCAGACCGGAGGATCATTAACATTCACATTACAATAGGGGTGTGAAATTTGCATTAATTTGCATTTTCTTTTGCTGAATTTCTGTAAAACCCGTTTAACATCACCATAGTCATGTTTCCATCCAAATCTAGTGCAGTCGACTCTCTTTGAATGAGATGTCTTCAGTCATAGGTCTCTTTCCCCAGCAGACATTTTATTCTTTATTCGGATCCCCATTAGCTTTCACAAAAGTCTTCCTGTGGTCCACAGAATAACAACCACAATAATAAACAACAATTTAAAACCACACAGTATCAATAAAGACAAGGAACTGCAATAAGCCTGTAATTGAGACAAAAATAAAATAATCCAAATAAATAAATAAGAAAGAAATATTCAAAATGGCAATAACATACAGCATGACAAAAAACACAAAAGAAGTGTGGTTTATTTTCCCCAAATAACAGTATGCATGAATAACTTAAGATTTTAGTCTAGCCTCCACAGTTAACCAGGATAGTAATTTATGCATCTCATACACATTAGTACATAAAGAACAGCGAAGACCTGTCATAATAGGAAAAACAACTTGCTAATAATCATTTTAGTTTTTCTTACTGTGACCTATCAAACTGTTCTCGGTGCCTACAGTACCTCTGTAAGATGGGAATATGCATGGGGAATGAAGAGGAAATAATATTTTTATAAGCATATTTGACTTTTACAACATTTTTCCTCGATTGTGTTCAGGACTGTTGAGATTCTGATGATCGATGTCCAACACACTCTCCAACTCTCTGCCGTCTCCTCTCTTTGTTTCTCTCCCTGCTTGCAGGTCATTAAACATGGACTGTGAGAACCAGGAGAAGGATAAAGACGGTAACCCCACGACAACGGGGGCTTTCAACAACAGCAACACAAACAACAGTGAGTGTTACATGAGTGAGTGAAATATAAAGACGCATTTTACAACTATTCATTCGTTTTTGTGTGATTTTTAAATCCTCCTCACCTCCATGTTTGTATTGTTTCGCAGGTATTCAGACTATAGACTCCACACAGGCCCTGTTCCTGCCCATAGGAGCCTCTGTGTCTCTGCTGGTCATGTTTTTCTTCTTTGACTCGGTACAGGTGGTCTTCACCATCTGCACTGCAGGTAGCTGCCGCTCTTGAATTTAACACAAAAACCCTAGAGCTGTAGAATTACTGTAATAAGGCGTTCACATTTCTGTTCAGTAGTCACACGCTGGGGAAGACCTCTTACCTGCGTTGATTATTGAAACCGTGAAGGCCATTAACTGCCCCATTAAGCTGACAAAAAACAATGGGAACAAACAGCCTAGGTATATTAGGCCCTTTGGTCTCACTGCTGTGCTTTGTTCTTCTCCTCAGTTCTCGCAACAATCGCATTTGCATTCCTCTTGTTGCCAATGTGCCAGTATCTGACCAGACCCTGCTCCCCACAGAACAAGTAAGGAAACCATGTGGATTCTTTAATCATGTCTGTTGATGTTCAAATCTGCTCCATGCTGCTTTGTATATCTTTTACAAATATTTTTAAAGCTCCGTGATTCAGCGCCTCATTCTCAATTGTCTACAAGGCTCAAAAACGTCAGAGAATATATGGGTGATATATTTTGTTATTTGGGTGAACCAGCCCTTTAGCATGCATCTTTTCACTTACTGCATACATATCATTTTAGGTGTCTGGACATCTCAGGCAATAGTAAACCACAGAATCACCAAGAACACAACCCACCGACTCAATAGCTAATATGAACCCCTCCTCTCTAGTTACAGATTCACAGCCTCCTATCTGGTTTCAGTGAACCTTTGTCTGCTTTACAGATCCTGTTAACCCAACGTTCAAACCTATTTCTCCTATGTGTTGAAGTTGTTATTTTTGGCATATTTATCATGTATGCATCTCAGGTGTCTTGTCATTTGAGGTCCAGCTTGTTCAGATCACTGACAGTATAAAGAATGGACGGCGTACGCATGCAGTCACTCACAGGTTTCTGAAGGGCTGTTTTGAAGCTCAAAATCTGTGGCTCTGACTGCCGTCATGTTGGCTGTCCTGCCTTTTCTGCCTCCTGGCTAACCTAAAATCAGCAAAGACGTAGATCGTCGGCAGACCTGAGGCAGGCTGAATGATGCCTGGGTGCTCAAGGAAAGGCACCAGTTTTTTGTACCAGGCTGTAAACGTGTATTTCTGCTGTGAGGTTGGACATTTGGACATAGGGGCTTATGGAGACTGACTCGTTCTGTAGCCAGCCTCAAGTGGACGTTTGAGGAACTGCAGTTTTTGGCACCCCGGCATAGGCGTCACCTCACAGCCAGAGAGACTGTCTCCATTTGCCAGATCACAAATTAATTCCAATCCAATCAGTAAAAATGGGGTCGGCAACACTCTGGTCCAGAAGGAGGTGGTAGTGCACCTGAAGCTGTTTGGTAACTGAACAAAAACTCCAGGAGAAGAATAGCTCCTGCACTTTAGCTGCTTAATTACAGCAGTAACAGATTAGCTACTAAGAGCAGCCAGCTAACAGCTATCCAAAAACTACTCCAAGTAGTTGTTCCTGTTGTGGTTAAGTAGGCAAATACTACATAGAGATAACATATCAGCCTGTAAACATTTGCATGTTTCACATCTTCTTATGTCGTTCGGTTTGATTTAGACAAGTGTCTCATTGGTGTCACTGCAGGATTTCCTTTGGATGCTGTGGGCGTTTCACTCTGGCTGAGCTCCTGTCCTTCTCCCTCTCTGTTATGTTGGTACTCATCTGGGTGCTGACTGGACACTGGCTTCTCATGGACGGTGAGTCTTTCTGTTATGACTCTTGTGTGTCTGCGACAGGTTTTTACATTCACCACAATTCACTACACCACATCACAGGGACATCACACAAGGATCTCTTAATTATTAAAGTAGCCAGTTATTGGACAATAAATTCAAGCATGTGAGGAGAAGGTCTGTTAGCATAGCTGTTTTTTTGGATGCTACAGGGTAGTAATTGAACAGTAATTCAGGCTCTTACTGCAGTGTGCCGCATGCTAACACAGGACGAATGTACTGGCATTAGTCAACTGCTTTATGAAACATAACTGATGAAGTGAAAAACTGATGAAGCTGAGAAAAGTGTGTGGGTGTGTGCATTTCTTTTATTTGACCCAGTTGACTTCAGTAATTTGAAACATGCCGGCAGCCGTCTTCAGAAATGTGAACAACGCAGGCCTGTGACAAACGGCAACACTTCATCATCAAAAAGAAACACACTCGCACAGATGAAAAAACGTTTTTGTATTGGAAAATCATTCCAAGGAACAAAATTAGATTTCGAGGGAAGCTTATCAAGAAAGCAATGAAATAATAATTAACTCAGGGTCGCTATCACATTACACCTGGTTAGAATAAACACAGCACACACTACTTTCTAACATGCAAACTGCAACGATAATAATGTAATATACACTGACGCAAATCTTCATGAAACCCTCGCATGTGTAATCTCAACACCGTCGTGTCTTGTCAGGTCATAGCTCATGTAGCAGAGAAATTTCATCTAATTCGTCTAATTAATTCACTCACAGTAATTAACATTTCTTAAACAAACTTGCTGAAATCAGTTCCCTTGTTGCTGTTTCAGCTCGTTTCCTCCTAAAATGTTGAACTGTGTTTTTAATTATCTTGTGTTTTTTCCTCCTCGCAGCTTTAGCCATGGGCCTGTGTGTCGCCATGATAGCCTTTGTGCGGCTTCCCAGTCTGAAGGTGTCATGCCTGCTGCTGTCAGGACTGCTCATTTATGATGTGTTCTGGGTAAGATATACTCTCATCCAAAACGTCATCACAGCCACTGCCAATATATGAGGACACACAAAAAGTGTCCACAGATATTATCTCTTATACACCTTACTTTTGTTTTCTAAACATACACAACCAAATATATTTTCCTGCCAGATGAGCACAGTGTTTTTGGAAGAAACTGGGCAGTTAGCATCTTCATAAAGAGAAATGAGCCAGATAAATTGCTAGAAAGGACAGCAGGTTGTCTCGGAGCCCAAAACTTGGATGAACATCATTATTTCCTCTCAGAAATTAAAAACATTTATGTCTAGTTGTCTTTGTCTGACTCTGGTGGATTTATTTGAGGATTATTAGCCATATCTGGCATTGTTCCTGCTTTGAATCAGCGCCTGCACTGAGCACAAAACACAAAAACAGCGGCCACTTAAGAGCTTAAGTGTCCCCAAAGTCAAGGGGAGTCATGGGATCATGAATAATGATTTTAATATGAGTTAATATTAGTGTGTTAGTGAGTGACAGAGTCAGGAAGCTGTGATTTTATGTAAGTGGTTTGATGAACTACTGATAATTTAATTAAATCAGAGAACACAATCAGTTCAGATGTGAGGGTAGTGGAGCTCAGGGGGCTGCTGGCTGCTTCGGATGTGTTTATACAGATTATAATAAGTTTAATAAGTAGTCGCAGCCATTGTTTCTCAGAAAGGATTAACGATCAATAATTTTGCCATTTTCATCATCACTAAAAACACAAAGGAATGTCACATATAAACAATATCAATGTCAATATCCGACACTGCTCTACAAACTGCTTCTGGTGACGTTCTACCAGTGAGCCCATTTACTGCAAATGCCTCTCATCTTTGGCATGTTGGGCGCCTAGCAACCTGCCAGCACACCGCTGCCGTCAGTGTTATTTCCCCGCTGACAATGACCATTTATGTTCACAATAACGTTATAACAGGAAACATTAGATGAATTGGATAAATGAATCCCTACCTGTGCCGGCTTTGAGGAAGTTTTTGAAGTCGTGATTGAACGTACTTATAACGTGCTATAACTGCAGCGGCAGAACATTTGGTGATTTGTTCATTTTAATTTTGGTTATTTATGTGACTCAGAGCCGTGATCACATGGTATGGAGCACAAACAGGACATGCAGTAACAACAGAATGATAGCACACAGCACGACTGAAATAGAACGAGTGTTTCTTCATTCTTCAGGGAGGCACGTAGGTTATAAACAACTTCTGACCAATCGGATTGTGAAATCAAGATTACAGACGGGTAAATACTTTTCTACATGAAAACATTCAAACAAAATATGATGCTCATCTCCTAAATAACCTAATTACAAAGGTTGTAGATCCTCTGGTTTCTAACCAGCCCACTATATTTTCCAATAACCTCAGAAATTCTGGTGTTGTTTACTCAAAAAAAGTGTCAAACTAATTTTAATTCAGCTCAGTTTGGTCTCAAGTGGGTCAGACGATCAAGAGCCTGAAAAGTCTTAAGAGAAGTGCAAATTTCAACAGTACGCCTGACATCTTTGAAATTAATGACTTCTCTGCAGTCCTTACACTTTGTAAAGTCATCCTCTGGGCTGTATTGGACCCTTAGCTTACCTTTAGCAGGCCAGTTCGGTCTATGTTATGTTTGACACCCCTGAGCTAACTTTGCTACATTTGCATGAACTGATCTTTGAGCATCTGTTCAACAGTTAGTTTCGACCAGCTGATGATGTTACACTTCTTTTTTTTTTGTGAGTCAGTAAAGCCACAGTAATCCAATATGTGCTTAACATGCTGCACCCATGGCAACACACATGCACGTGTAAGAGAGTGTGTGTCTTCCCAGTTCCCCATATAGTATATTATTGTTGTTATATTAACCTTTCGGGTGTATATAAGACATTTAAGATGTAGTCTGTTTTTTCAAATCTCTACATGTCATCTAATCTTGAAACTATCAGTAGGAAGTAAATTTAATATTTTTGTGCCAAGGCAGACAAAAAAACGACATTATGTGACTCTGGTGAAGCAGGATGAGATCTGTCGATTGGCTAATTTTCTTTTTCTTTCTCGTCCAGGTGTTCTTCTCAGCTTACATCTTCAATAGTAATGTGATGGTCAAAGTTGCCACCCAACCTGCTGAAAATCCCATAGATGTTCTTTCCAGGAAGCTCCACCTGGGGCCAGGAATGGGCCGGGACGTCCCCCGTCTCTCCTTACCTGGCAAACTGGTCTTTCCCAGGTAAGACTGGTGTGTGATAAGGGATTAAGTTGCCATTTGTTACATGAGGAGGTCCTGTGGTGTCAGGGTTGCCATGTGCACATTGGTGTGTACACAGACTACAAGATCTGATTGATATCGTTTGACATACTGTGAATAAAACATAATGAGGTGAGACAACCCGCTTCTCTGAACACTTACGTGATAATTAAAGACATTCTAGGTACTGATGACAGCGTGCAGAACTACAGTTGATGACAATAAAATCTGCTGCCTGGTAATTAAAATATTAGGCATTTTCAAAAATAAAATGCTATTTATACCACAGCTTGGCTGAATACTTCCTATTTTCTGAGAGATGTGCGTCTGCATCGCCCCGTATGCCCAGCTAATCAACATTTTAAATTAAATATTTAATCAGTACTCAATCTCGGTGTATTGCTTTCTGTCTTACATTAGTCTACATTTCAGTAACTCAGCCTTGATGGAGAGACTAAATCATCTTTGTCTTGTTTTAAAAGGATGTGCGCCATCACGCCCATAAATTGTCTGGTTTGGTCCCCACAGAGGTTGCTGCAGGAAAGCAGAAATGAGTTTCATTGCGTGCACATATCAGCACGTTCACACACAACGTTCTGTAGTTTTTGTGTGTTTTTCATCTTGTGTCCAAGTGGAAAGTCTCTTCTTCTTTCTCTCATTGAAATTGTAAACACTGACACCCGCTTTGACATAAGGGGGAGGAGGCGGCGTGCTTGCGAAATATTTGCGGGACCCTTCGTGGGTCTGAGACAAAACTGCGACCAAATTTAACCTCTGGACTAAACAACCAGGAGGATAATAGTGTTGCATGTGATCTTTATGCACTTACTGCTATTGATCAGCTTCTGCTGAGTGTTTGTGCTAACTTCATCACTCTGTCTGTCTCAATGTTGATCGTTGTATCAGTGCAAAGTCTTCGGTTCAGACCGACCGCTCTTGGCGTGTCATGAAGTCCGATTCAGATGTTTATGATCGACACAGGATGAAACGACTGACTTTAAATCTCGTATCACAAACAGATCAATTTCCATTTGTTCCCTCTAAATTCCTTTTAAGAGTTGGGTTATGCTTGATCAGAAGTCATTCGTAAGACGACCATGTAAAAACATAAACATAAAACTGTTTCTAGTCGTTCTGAACGGTCGCACTCTTTTCTCCAGTTTCTCCAGGAAGTGAGTCATAGATGCAGAGAAATTCAAACCCAGCTGATTATTCTTATCGTGACGTGGGTGTGAACATGTTACATGTTACATGTTACAGCAATGACTGCTCTCAGTCCCCCTTAACTCTGACATCGGAAAGGTGTGGGAGGACGGGGTAAAAACTTCTGAGTATAACTTCGGAGTTTAGTGGCATCTTAATGCTGATATCTTGATTTCTGCCGTAATGACCATTACACCACATCGTTTGCATGGTTAAACTTAATTTGCATACTAAAAGAAGTAATGAAATACAAATGGCACGCCTTTGTTGACTCCTGCTTTAGACAGTGTTTCTATATTCTGTCATCTCAAATGTGTTTCTTCTTCTTTGCCGTCCGTGCAGTTCCACAGGAAGTCACTTCTCGATGCTGGGGATAGGTGACATCGTGATGCCGGGGCTGCTGTTATGCTTCGTCCTGCGCTACGACAACTACAAGAAGCAAGCAAACGGGGAAGTCCCAGGACCTGGTAACATGTCCGGACGCATGCAGCGCGTCTCATATTTCCACTGCACTCTCATCGGATACTTTGTGGGTAAGCAAGTAATCGATGGACAGATGGTGTGAAAGGTCAAGGGTTTTATTGTTGTTTGGAGGTGATAGTTGTCGTTCTTTGGGTGCCATTTATGATGTGATTGATGATCATGTGACCGTGACTGTGTCTTCAGGTCTGCTGACTGCCACTGTGGCCTCCAGGATCCATCGTGCTGCTCAGCCCGCTCTTCTCTACCTGGTGCCCTTCACCCTGCTGCCTCTGCTCACTATGGCCTACCTGAAGGTAAACTGATGGGTTGAGACTTTCATTTGTAAGAGATAAAGGCTCAGCTGAGACAGTTTTTGGAGAATTGTTGTGAAAAATTGAATCCTTGAAAGTATAAAATACAAAGAACAGGATAAATATTACAGCTCAAGGCCATATTTTTTCTATTAATCGTGACATCCTGTTACAGTGCATGAGATTTTTTCTGTAGTAAAAGATTGTAAATTGTGAAATTGAGCTTTATAAGTACGCCTCTGCTACAAATATTGCTGCAGTGGCTTACATGTTGTTTCTGGGTACTTTTCTAATCTCACACCTTTTTTTTCCCTTTTATTTTTAGATCAGATAATAGACTCAAGTTAATAACATTTTGTCTGATGATAATTATTCAGGGGATTTTAGAAAGCTGAAAAAGTTTTGTTCCCTGTAGAAAGAGAATGTATGCACAGAGAGTCTTTATTTTTCACTTGAATCAAAGCTCTAATAAAAGGTTTCTTTGCTGACTGTGGAGATAAACCAAGAAATGTTTTATCCAAGACTCATGACTCATGTCCAAACTGGTTTCTGTGGTCCACACAGGGCGATTTGCGGCGCATGTGGTCCGAGCCCTTCCACGCCAAGACCAGCAGCTCCCGCTTCCTGGAGGTATGATGCACCCTGGGATAAACGACCAGCACGGGGAGGACTGCGGATCCTTTACCTTAATTAGAGGGAAGGAGAGAGGGCGCACTCACAGTGAGGCCATGTTGTCATCACTTGTTCATGCTTTCCGCCAATCTTCTGTGAAAACCCTCAGAAGGACACCAGTGTGTGGATCACAACGCCCCAACACGACTCATCTTTGGTCCCTATATCCTTCCCCCTTCCGTTTCATCTCCGCTTCCTCTTTTCTGTTTATTTCCTCTTCATTATAGCACATCCTGCCTATGCTGTTTTTGTTCTGCCTCCCTCCCCTCCCTCTCGTTTTTCCTTTTTCCCCTCTCTTCTATAGTTGGTCTCATTCGCCACTTCCCTCCCATGGCCCGTTCCATCCGTCAGGCCTCTTCTCTCTCTGCGTTTTCCTTCTTCCTCTCGCGTCTTTAATTTTCTCTGCATTCTCTCTGTTTGTCACTGACTCAGATGAACTTGAGGACCAGGCCTCGCCCCTTTTTGTGGACTTAGGGTTGTGAGACATGGCTGGGGTTTATATATATTTTTTTAGCATTGTCGTGGTCATTATTATTATTAATATTAATATTATTATTATTGATATTATTATTAATATTATTATTATTATTATTATTATTATGGAACGATTTAAACAAATGGAGAAGAGGCAGAGTGTTGCAGTGACACAGGACAGTGCTCGGGAGCAGCGACACAGTAAAGGAGAAGAGTCTTCCCCCTCCATTCGTCTCCCTCTTCCTCCCCTCCTTGCTTTCTACGTCTGTCCCATCATCCCACCACGATGGCTTCTTCCCAGCACTCCTCTGACACTCCCTGCGAGCCCCACCCTCCTCCTCTCTGTTCATCTGCTGTCCCCATTCCCCACCCTCACAGATAACTATGTATTTTATTTAGAAAAGTTTTATTCTTGGCATATACAGAAATGATGCATTATAAATTGTTAAGCTGCCCCGAGCGTTTGAGGGGCCGCTTCTATTTGTATATATGTGTATTTGCGGTATCTTGAGTTTGTATTTGTGTTCGGGAGCATGTTGAAATAGGGTGGGAAACTGACGCCAGCCAACAGCCGAATTTTGGGTCAAAATGGGTCATGCTGACTGGTGAGCATTGATCATTTAGAGACTGTTTTCTAAAGTTTGTTGGCTTGTGTAATAGAAACGTAGCTGATGGGGGGGCAGGGGGGAAATAAAACATCTGTAACGATGGCTGGTTGATAATAAAGTTAGTTTCCTGCTCTAGTGTTAAAGTGTGTGTGCGTGTGAGAGAATGAAACAGACGAGTGAAAGGTTGTTTTACTTGGTTTTTAATTTGAAATCATGTTTAAAGAAAAAAACAAACAAAAAAAGTGACAATAGTCAGGTTTCCATTGAGCTGGGCGTGTTGGATCAAACTGTCATAAACCCACGACGCGTCTGATGGAAACAGTTTGTGTCTAACTGAGAAAACCCGACGGCATCGGGTCAGTTTTCTTTTTCTCAGTCTCTCTGCGGAAAGGTGGAAATGTAAACAGTGTTTTTCTTTTTCAAATAAATGAATGTTGAATTAATTCTAAGGTATGCTATGTTACTTTTCATCCCGAGAGCACATCATACATCATGCTGGGTTTCTACTGAATTTTCCTCTCTCGCACATCCTAAATTTACACGTTATTTATGGCCATGGGAAAAAAACAAAAATAAAATGATGTTATCATGCATGCATGATGATATCAGATCAGTTTTGCTTTTGTTTTGTTTTGTTTTTGTTTTTGTTGAGGGAAGTCGTTGAAGTGAGCGGAGCAGCACAACAACACATCTCATCTGAACTTTGTAAATGTCAGTGTTTTACCTCAGTCGATGAAGACCTGACTATTGTGAAAGTTTGGACTCCTGCAGATGAGGGGCAGTGGGATATGAAGACAAACTGTGGTTAGATTCATATATAGTTACTGATAAAGGGTTATCTGTGCGTGTGTGTGTGTGTGTGTTTGTGTGCCTGATCAAAAACATGATAAAGTCTTTTTGGACCTATGGAGTGGAGAAAATCAGTTAAGCCCTTCAGAAATCGAACATGAAAATTAGAAAGTAAAGCTAACCCATAGGATGTTTTTGCTGTCACCATTTGGTCCCTGACAGTCTTACAGTCTTTTCTTTCTTTTAGTCCTTCCACTTTTTTTGTGGTGCTTGTCAGTTAATATCTAATGTATACTGGAAAACGTGTGAGTGAGTCGGAGAGATGTATGGACGATGCAGTTTGCTGGCTTTTTTTGTTTTTTGGTTGTTTTGTTTTTTTTTTTTACTTTTTTATGCTATCTGGCCGTGCATGTTAAGTGTACAGTGTATCATTTCTCAGACTGCATCAACAGGGCTACTGCAGTTTTGAGTCTCTGCTGGCCGACACCGAGGCACTGGACCTAAATGAGCTCGCTTTACACAGAGCAGCGTCAGTGGGTGGGACAAAGACTGCAGGTCAGAAAGACTGCGATTGGTCAGCTCTGACCTCATCTGACTGATATTATGACCTGAATGCTGTCAGGTTGGGACGTCCGACCTGCCGCTCAGTGCGGCCGTCTAAACTCGGACAACATGGAGCCACAAACCCCCCTTTCACCTCCTCATGGACATGGCAAGAAAATATATAGATTTATATACATATATATACATATATATATGTGTGTGTGTATATATACATACATAAATAATTGATGACGATCATGGTGATAACAGAAAAGTTTCTTCTTTTTTTTTTTATAGAAAATGGATTTCTTTTTACCCCCTTTTTGTTTTTTTCGTTAGTGTTTTTTTTTATTTTTCCACCTCTTCTCCCCTCCAGCAGAGGACTCCAGCTCTGTTGGTGCATTGATATTACGGCTGAATGGATTCTGTATAGAAAAATGGTGAATAAATAAATTAAGAACTGTGTAGTGAAACATGAATCCTGAAGCGCTTGATCTAAAACACTCTGTGTCCTTTTAACCCCTCCCTTCCCTCCCTGCCCTCTCCCCCTTCTTTCCCTCCTCGTTCAGGATTCTGCTGTAAATAAACATGACTCTAACTGTAACACCGCTGTGTCTTTTTCTTGGACTCGCATGTTTGTTGAAGATTTATTTGTGTATGTTAAGAAGGTCCTTTTGAAAATACCTCTAATGTTGCTTTCGATGTGACATAGCCTGAATATTAACCTCTTTTATAACAATATGGGACAGCAAGAAGACGGCAGATTTTGATTATGTGCCAAACTTCTGGTTACCTTTCAGATTAAGAGTCTACATGATAAGCTTATAAAAGATAATTTATCATTAAATATTAAACCAGTGGTTACCTACTTTTCTGGCATGTAACATCAAACTAAAATGTAGTCTTGAGCTCAGGCCCTGTGTCATGTTTCCATCTATGAATTGCCTCTAAACTTCTTATGTTGTTTCTTTTAAATAACTGTTTGAGGCCCAAAGAGTTAAAAGAAATATTTCACCCAAAAAAATCTGTAAAAGTTTAAAAACTGGCTTTAAATCAGTTTGTTCTTTTCTTCTTTCCTCTCCCATTAATCATCTCACGACCCTCCACATTTGTCTTGTACAGGGCCTGACCCCCTCGGCTGGGAACCACCAAACTAACATTATATAACGCATGCATCCCACCGGGGACAAATAAAGTTATTGATTGATCGCTGTAGTTAAAGCTGGGGCAGCTCTAACAGTAAAACGTTGCCTACGCGTTGCATTAGTATCGACAGATCTATAGCTGTATCTAATTATATGTCATGTCGGGGCGGAAGTTTCTCTGCCCACAGGAAGCTGGATTGGGAATCTGAGTCCAGCTCAGACCATGTTACGGTTAGCTGGAGAGGTTCATCTCCTGGACAAGTTGGCCTTGAGCAAAGCATCAAACCCCATGGCATCGCTGGAACATCTGGCCATTAATGCATGTCTGTAGTTCATGTGTTTAATTAAATAAGCGTTTCTATGATGTAATAATGTGATACTGTGCCATATAAATGCACTGCAGAACTTGAGTATTTTACTTTTGTGCTTTTACCTTATATAGGATTTTGAATGACCTTATATTGTACTCGAGTATTTTTATATATTTTATTGTTGATTTTTACTTTTACTTAAAGGTCCAGTTTGTAGGATTTAGTGGCATCTAGCAATGTTGTTGCTGATTGTAACCCCCTTGCGTCACCCTCTCCTTGTGAAGGAAGGAAGTTGTGAAATAGGAACTTTGGTGTTTTTCCTCTATCTAGAGCCTTTGTCTGATTTGTCCATTCTTGGCGTCTGTAGAAACACAGTGGTTCAACATGGTGGACTCCATATAAGAGAACGTCACAGGCTCGTTCTTATTGTTAGGTGACTATACACAAATGAAAACATAGGAAAGATCTGAAAGAAAAGGATGTGAAGACTTCTTACACACTGCTATTAAGAAACGTCTTGTTCAATCAGATGTGACACAACTCAAGAAAAAGACAAAAATTACCTCTAAGCTCTTGTCCTCATCAGGGCAGATGCAGGGTACACCCTGGACAAGTCGCCAGTTCATCACAGGACTGTCACATAGAGACAAACGACCATTCACACTCACATGCACACCAAAGTGTAATTTAGAGTCACAGATTGACTGACCTCCATGTCTTTTCAGTTCATCACTGAAAATGTTGTTTGTTTCTGTTATCTAGTTATGATGGAGCAGGAGCAGAGTATGAAACAGGTCTCAAATACAATATGAATTGTTTTATGGATTTGTCAAATTCAAGTTATTCTCTACATGTCAATCATGGTAATTATAATAAACTTGAATACCGACAAGAAACAACTTATAAGTACAGTTAGAAATAATGTATGCTTTATCAGCAATGACAAAAAAATAAAAACCCAGGATGTGTCCTTGGAGTATAGCTGAACTGAGCACTGTAAGAGCTACTTAAACCAATAAACAACTGCCTTTATGGGAGATGTTTGTCATAACAATGAGCTCTGATATCCACAGAGCCTCAAATATGACTGGTGAAGATGTAAGCCACACTAACACCGTCTTACAACTCAGTACTTTGTGTCTTTTCTACTGAAATATAGCTGAAAATTGTTTTAAATCTATGTTGAAATGCAGTTTTTTCATGAGATATGCAGGTTTTTAGGAAATTATAGAAGCCAAACAAGCGTCACAATCTCTGCTGTCTTAGCTGAAGGCGTCACTATCAACTGGAAACTTGCTTAAATGTGTGCAAAGTCATGTTTCTCATTGCATTTGACTTATTTACTGAAATATACCTAAAAGATTTTAATCTATGTAGAAATACAATTTTTCTCGTGAGATATGAAGCTTTTTTTTAGGAGTTTGCAGAAGCCAAAAACAACATCACCATCTTTCCTGTCTTAGCTGAAGGCGTCACTACCAACTGGCAACTTGTGTAAACGTGTGCAAATTCAAGTTCCTCCAGCAGATGGCGACACAGTGTTATCAGAAAACACTGTCAGCATTGAGAGAGGCCTGATGTGGCTTCAAACACCAATATGTTTGCACCTCATGTATGGAGATCTCAAACAATAATCTAAACTCATTTCGCAGGATAATCCTCTTACGGCAGCATTACAGTGTCTTCACAGCTCAATGTAACCAACATGCAGACAAGCCGCAGCAGTATAAAGTTCAGATTTTACACAGCGAGCCTTCAATGAGGCACCAATCAGAACAATGAAAGAAAGAAGCCATTCTTTAATCGTCCAGTTAACTGAAATGAAAGGCACGCTCTCATCAAAGTCAGGTAATTGGTTCCTGCAGGGCACCGGGGAGAGCTCTCGTGAGCCTTCGTGGGAAAATGGCTGCCTCAATGACAGACCAAAGACGCTGAGTCAAGAGTTTATAGAAAAGGCTGCTGCAGAAATGCTGAGTTCTTCTCTCTGAGCGTGTACTGTACTTGTTTCTGTAGTGGATAAGAGGCCTTTTGTCTGTCTGATTCACTTTAGCTGCTCAGTGATAACAGGCCTGTGGACAGTCGGTGTAATAAAATGACAAATGTAGGGTATATGCAGAGTCAAGAATAAAGAGGATGACAGTTTTCCTGGAAAATGTGATTAGCCTCCTGTGAACGGCCAATCTATTGAAAAAATTGTTATAAATTCTGATTTTATTTTTTGCCGTTTGTGTCCCCGACTGAGACCTTCATCCTCAAAACACCTTTTGAGTCTAAAGTTCAATATTTCATGCTCTTTATGTCCAACAGACGCTGCAGAAATCATTCAAACCACCAGACGGACGGACAGCCTGACCTACTGACTGACTGGCTGTTTCAACTGGATGGATGGGTGAAGCTGATGGTGGGGGGATGAAGAGCAGGACACTGGATGGGTGGGTTGGTGTGTGGATGGGGGAGGGTTAGGGAAGGTCGGTGAGGTCAAGGCAGGCAGGGTCCACCCCTCGTCACCTATTGGCCAGACCCAGAACTGGTCCTGAGCAGCTTTGAAGCCCTGAAGTGGACAGAATTCCACCATGACCATGTGGATTGTAGCATGTCATTTGTAAGAAAATTTTGGCGAGATGGTCCTAAAAATGGAGAGGTTGGCCCGCGGTTGGAATGCAGGGTTTTGTATTTGCAAGCCGCTCGTAGGCTCCTCTCCTATTTATCCTGAAATTACAGACAGGCAGGTGATAGGGCGGCCTCAATTAACCAACAACTACTGCAGAAGTCAGTGTTGGTTTTAGATTGGAGGGACTGAAACACCCTCTTCTTTTTTTTTTTTTTTGATTTGCAGGTGGACGGCCTGAATTAGGAGCATATTTTTCTGATACAAAATAACTGAAACTGCATTTGAAATTCGCAGTAGGAGCATTCATCTTAAGCGCAGTTGCTTTTTTTCCTTTAAACGTTTGAAACTTTACCGGTGAATCAGCTATTTGAAACTCCAAACCAAACATGGATCGAACACCAAAAGACCTTTATTTTAAAATCTAGTGGAGATCACAAATGCACCAAAATTGTTCATATAATACCTGAAATGTGTATGAAAGTATGCCAATATTTCAATATAGAAAACACTCTCAACAAAGAGTAAAGACAGCCAATATAGATTCTGTCAGACAGAGTGGAATAAGAGCATTTTTTTACAACCTTAAAGACACATAAAGTCAAAAAAAGTGAATGTTTAAAGGGTTGAATGCACTTCTAGGACGCCGTACCTGCACAACACATTAAACACAAACAGTGCTTTTAGCTCTTATCACAGCAGCAGACATGTATTCTCAGTCTAACTGGTGAATATATAACCAGGAAAAGCTTATAATAAATTTTCAGTTGCAGATGAAGTCAGGCAGTGCAGGTAACTTAAAAAAAGTGCTGGTATTTATTGGCCCCTGCGCATGTTAATGGCAGAGAGGTTCCTTCTTCTTCTTCTTCTTCTTCTTGTTCTTCTTCTTCTTCTTCTTCTTCTTCTACTACTACTTATTCTCTCGTCCAACCAGGCATTCCAGGCTTGTTTAAATAAGTCCTGCCTGCCTGCCTGCCTGCCTGCCTGCCTGCCTGCTTGCCTGGGCGCGGGTGGATTCCCCTCTGGCCCTTTGCCCTTTGACCTAAAGTGCATTCCGTATGTAAAGTGAGGAATTCCTCTGAAGTTCAGTTAATGGGGGTGAGTTTTTTTTTTTTCATCCTTTGGACTCTGAACTCGCCCGGTGGAAGTGGAAAAACAAGCTCGATGTACACTTATCGGGGCTGGCCCTGAGTTATGGATGAGGTTTTGTTGTTTATCGGTGGCAGTTAAGGATCGATGTCTCCCACCAGCAGCAGCTTTGGGGCTTCAATAAACTTCTGTAATAATCCTCTGGGATCATGACTAATTGATTTAATGGAGGATATTGTGGAGTGGAAGTGAGGAAGTGTTCCTTTGGTTCTTCTGTTGACTGCTGTCCTTACAACTCTGTTGGTGGAGGGATATGATGAGTACAATGTTAATGCATTCATCACTGTAACATATAAAGTCAGAGAGAGCATAGAAGGTGTTATGTTGTGTCCAGATTTTAGAGCTCCTCGAGGCAAATTTGTGATTAGTGATATTTGGGCTCTGTAAATTTAATTACAGATATTTTTTTCTCTCTTTTGCTGTTTTAAAAATAGCAGAAACAGAAACAGAGTTATTTTGTAATCCACTTTTTAAGGCGTATGGAAGACACATGATTCAAAATATAATTTCCATCAACTTGTTTTGATTTTAAACTTTGTGTTTAGTTGACATTTGCTTTACTTCCTTGTCTAACACAGACCTCACCGCTGCAGTACAATAATTACAATAATAATAATAACTGTAAATTCAACTACTTTTTTCCTTCAAATATTTATTTCTGTTCTATAATATATATATATATATATATATATATATATATATATATCTTTTATCCACAAACTGTTCCGGAAACTGTTCAGAAAAAAAATTCTATTACACCAAATAAAGAAATATTTCATGTTTTACATGTTATTTGGACTTTGCATTAACAAATATATATATATTAGTTATATTAGTATATTAGTATGAGAGTTTTAACTCCCTATTCGACCTCTACTACTCTAATATCCAAGTAGACTTGTTTAAAATTTTGAAGTTGTTGTGCAGCGTATACAGTTCTGTCAACGCCATTCACAGATATAGAGCATGTGAAAATCATTTATATTTGTATAGATGTTTTAAATCTGGTGTCTTTAGATGTTTCTGTAACGTTCAAAAATCTCATATTGTTTGGAAAAGTTAGAAGCTGATGAAACAATCCTACAAATATTCGTCTTTGAGTTGCTGAACATAGGCTGAGGTCTCCGGGGTTAAAGGTAAAGAAGGAAAGAAATGTGTTGTTTAGTCACTTATTGTTTTACACATGGAGCTCTATGAACTTCTAAAGGCTTTCCCATTAAATCTCCCAGGTCCAAATCATGGAGGAGGGTCAGCAAAGCCGAGCTCCTGAGTGAAGAACTGCATCTGAAGGTGGATCCATAGGTCGAGGTTCCTCTGCTGTTGTGCTTTAGGAGCCCTGTGTACTGTTGGAGACGCTGTAAAAGGCTGTGCCACCCACACAGCTGGAATGTCATGCATGCAGTCCATAGAGTCTGTTTCAAGAGGGCGGCAGAGGGGAGGAGGAGGAGGTGGAGGAGGAGGAGGAGGAGGAGGAGGAGGAGGTGGAGGAGAGGAGGGAGCCCTCTTTGGAAGAGACAGGGTGCACAGGGCCTCGGTGCTTGAGGTGGGGTCTTACTACTGCTACAACATGAAAAAGATGAAGCAGAAAACTCACTTCCCCTCCTCTTCCTCCTCCTCCTCCTCCTCCTCCTCCTCCTCCTCCCCTCCCCAAAAACTTCTCCATTAACCTTTTTTTTTTCTCCTTCTTCTTTTGGTGGGAAATTATCAATGACGATCCATCACGGTTGTTTGGTCTTTGGCCCGATGAGAGGAGAGGGGAAATGTGGAGAGAGAGAGAGAGGGAGAGAGACGTGAGATTGAGGGATGGGGGTTGGGAGAGGTTAAAGGGCAGAGGAAGAAAGGAGGTACATTTTCGGAGGATGGGAGGTTGGAAAAAAACAGAGGGAACAATAACTCCCATGTTTAAAAGGCTTTTCTCAGCCTCCATGACACCTCACACAGGCAGCAGTTTGAAGTCAGGGAGTGGTGGTTTGTGACACTTTCCCCTCAGGCTCGTTTGAAGGAGACACATTTTCCAAAACATGAAACTCCATTTTTTTTTTCTTTCTCTTTTCTCTGTTTGTCTCTCATCTGCTCCCCAACCTTCTGTAGTTTCCTGCAGATTAAACCTGATGAAACACGTCTGAGCTGCTGAAATACAAAAAATAAAATAAAAATAAATATTTAAAAGAAGGAAAACATCTTAGAAATCAACTAAAAAAAATGATTATTTAATTTCTTCACATGTGATTTTAACTCTTTAAATAATACACCAAATAAAATGATCTGATGTTTTTGGATTACATTAGTTCTTTATGTTATGAGAACACATGGATATAAAGTACACTTATATCACCATCTGATACTCAAAGTGCTGAAATACTTCATATATGAATTACTGTTCAGATTGTCGGCCTGTTTTCAGCTCACTAAATACATTTACTTCCATTACTTATTTGTCAGTAACTTTTATTATTAATTGTTTGATTTTAAAATGTTGCAGTTGTGCTGCGTGTTTAAATTTTGGAAACTTGATTTAAAAAAAATGACACCAAATGTGGCGTTTAAATCAGAAAACACTTGAAATAATCATATTAAATTATTTTAGTGTCTTTCAGTGAGCAGACAATTAATCAGTATAATTTTCAATGTTTTGTTGTCAATTAATTTCTAGTTATTTAGTGGCAGTGTGATTTTCCTTATTTAAAGAATGAAAGACATTAAATTTGAAGCTTTAACACGTCCTTAAATTCATAAAAAACTCTTCATAAAAACAGAAATCAAAACTGATTTGAAGATATCTGTAAATCAGACGAAGGAAAATGAGAATGGGCTTTTTTATCTCCTTTTATCGGGTGATGTTTGATTTAAGAACTTAAACATATAATTGATTCAACATTTTAATTACACAAATCAGGTGAAGAATCATCTGAGTGGGTTGATTTCACTTCACCAGAGGAGATAAACTAACGTCTGTGAATGAACTTTTATCCAGTTTATTCGATTCCAAAGCCACAAAAACATACAAACAACTAATCGTTTGAACAAATCCATTGTTCACATTGCACATTAGTTATGTGTGTGCTTTCCCACAGTGCAATGATTTTAACAAACAAGTGTTGGTGAAGGGAAATGCAACGAAAGCAACTAAACTTGTGTTAAATCATTCTGAATCACTTCTTTAACATTTTGAAGCTTCATGGGGAAATTTGGAGATGAAGTTCTGGTGGATTAAAATATATATCATTTTTATTGTCAGTTAAATCAGATTTTAAATCTATAAACCAAATATTAAATGAACACTGAACCATTTGATTTATCTAAATGATTTTTTACAGTCTTGTTTCTCAGAAATTAATCTTATAAAGTGTAAAGAAGCTGCAGATTTTATTATTTCCACATAATCTGGATTCACTTATTTCCACCTGATTCTGCTTGTATCCTCTGAGAGAAGAAAAATAATGATCATTAGTGTCTTTGAGTGTTTATTCCTCATTAAACAACATCATAATTTAGGCACTAAAGCCTGAATTTATCAGCTTCTGAGTGAGGAAATGTGCATATGTATAAACAGTTTTATGAAATTAGAAGATATATCAGAAACAGAAATGCCTCACAGCTCTTGTTCATGTTCAGAAGTACACTTCAAACTCTTTGACAGAACACTCTCAATCACCGTGAGAGACAGAGGGGGCATCACTGCTCCCAAACCTTCACCGGATCCATCATGCCCCGCCTTACATCAAACATTTTTTTGCCGACTGGCTGCACAATCAGATCCCTTCTGAGTGGGGCTGGAGTCGGGTGGGTGTGAGGGGAGTAAAAAGTGGGCCCTCTCCCACTGGATAATGCCATTATTTCAGCTCCTCTGGCCAGGAATGCCAAATTTCACAGCCCGCTACTCCTCTCTGTGCGTCAATCAAAGCTTCGCAAGGGGCCGAGGCGCCCACTGGGTCCGCCTCCAGCCTCCGTGTGATCTGATCCAACCATTGATCCCTCAGAAACTGGATCATACATGCTCATTCTGCATGTTCTCACCCAAACTGGGAGCAACTTTTAAGAATTATTTCGGATTTAACGTATTTTATTGGAAGTTTTCTCAACAATTTGAGACACGCAGATCAGAATTAAGAGTCAGGTGTTTGTCTGTGGCCTTTATTATTTATATTAAAATCGATTGGGCTATTTTAAATCTGATCCACGCTGCCTGTGCGAGAAGATAAGCCGGGTTTAGTCCATATTTGAGCTAATGAACGGCATTACTGTCCCTCCAGAGCCCAATTTAAGGCTAATTATAATCCCCTTTGTGCGTGCACAATGGGCTTTTTGCGCCAAAATCTAAATAAAATAATTAGTGATCCAGTATCCAGATACAGTGAGGGGGGAAGACGATGAGAAATTTGTGAATGGGACACAGTTAATCAGGTATTCGTTGTACGGTGTGACGTTTCACCGCGCTCAGCCAATCCCGTCCGCGCTGGAAATGTTGAACACGCCGAAACCAAACCAATGGCTCATCATATAGCAAAGACTAGCGCAAGAAGAAGCCAATCAGTGGGAGGCATGCAAACGAGGAATTTGCTCCGGCAGGCTCTGAATGTCAAGTAGTCAAAGATGGAGTCCGGATCTGCGAGGCCGTGTGCTTGTGCATGGAAGACTTGCGATTTTTTCTCACTCTTCAAGCGCCGCACATTTCATCTCGATTCGCTTCCAGCGCGTTAGGAACGACGGCGTGAATCCTCAAAGCTGCTGGACCGTGAGGTGTGGTTTGTGGAGAGGGTTGCTTTTCTTTGTTTTATGGACAACTTTTTTTCCCCTTCTCTCCCTCACCCTCTCTCTCTCTCTCTCTCTCTCCCTTTGCCTATAACGGATTGTCCCTCCCTTGGCTTGATACTATTCATGATTTTTGGAGGAGGAGGAGGAGGAGGTGGTGGTGGTTGTGCACAGAGAGAGAGGAGGTGGTGGTGAAGGAGGAGGTGGTGGTGTAGTGGTGGTGGTTGTGGTGGAGGAGGGGGAGGTTTGTCCGCTGTGAGTTGTAGCCGATTTTTTTTTTCTTCTTCTTCTTCTTTGCGTAAAATGTCAGGAGCGCAGCGCAAACTTGGAAGTTGCAAAGGTCGAAGCGAAGATTGAGTGTTTATTTATGCGACTTAAAGGAGGAGAGAGGGAAGAGAGAGAGGGAAAAAAAAACAAGCCATAAGAGTTGAGTCAATCTCGTTGCTCTGCGCATCTGGAAGCTCGCTTCAAAAAACTTGATCAGGACACGATTTAACGCCTTGTGGGCAGATAAACGCGTCCTGCACCTTATTGGGCTGTTATCGTAGTGTAATGGGTCTCTGAGGGGGGACATTTTCACGGTGCTGTATGTGTGTGTGTGCGTTTCTCTCTCTCTCTCTCTCTCTCTCTCTGTGTGTGTGTGTGTGTGTGCAGCCTATAGGCTGTTGTGCAATCTAACAAGTCGTCAGTATTGTACTGTGGGCTTGTGAGCTGGCAGGAATGGCTTGCAGAGCAGATCCAGAGTGCTTCTAGGCGATTTAGGCCCCTCACACAGATGTATGGCGGAGAAAACGTAAAGCTTTGAAGAACAGGTAAAGAAAAAAAAGAGAGAGAGAGAGAGAGAAAAAACACCTTGATGTGTGTTTTTTCCAGGAATAATCAGATATGAGGAAGCTCCACGGTGTTCGAGAGATTTCCAGCCTTTGATGCTTTCATGGTACAGATTGTGTATGTTGTGTAACAAGGCGTTGGATTGTGCAAACTTGCAGGAGCTGCTTTTGCTTTTATTGGAGGTGTTGTTGCAGTTTTATTGTGGAGTCGTTTTCACTGTAATGGAGCAAAGCAACTTTTTATTTTTTTTAATTTATTTTTTTTAAAGTAAAGTTTCTTTCGAGGAATCACTAAATTTGCAGCTTGCTCGTGTTTGTCCTCGGGGAGATTTGTGAATCTAAAAAAAAACATGATTTTAAAATGTGTTTGATAGTTTCGTTGAGGAGGGTGGCAGTTTGTAGCTCTCTGAAGGGAGTGTGTATCCCCCCCCCTCTCTCCCTCTCTCTCTCCCCTCTCCTCCCTCCCTCCCTGTCTCCAACCTCCCATTTCTCCCCCAAAATTAGAATGCATGTCATTCACAGGAGAGAATAGTATGGGCCCACATGCTGGGAAATTCCCATTCACACAGGGTGAGAGTAAGCAATGCTGTTTAATTTAGGAAGTTGATTTGGCTCCACTGTTGAAAAGTTATGTTGTTAAACTGTAATGTCCTGACTTTTGTCTGCTACAGAGGCGTAATTAAAAAAAAAAAAATCACTTTAATAGGTTGATTTTTGTACAAATTTGAACAGTTTGCAAACTTTAAAATCCAGTTTGACTTTTTCTTTACTTTTAGTATTTCTCTGATCTAACTACAGTTTTAAAAAATAGAAGCACAGCAGAGTTTATAATCCACTTATTAGTCTTTTTATTCTTTTCTTCTTCTTCTTCTTTTTATTGGATAGTTGAGTCAGTATGTGCAGTGGAGTCTGATGGTGTCCATGTTGTTGTCCACTGCCCTTTTTCTGTTGCACTACTGGACATTGAGATGAGCAGTGCAATATTAAAAGGGCATTGGCTGATGAAACAGAGACCCACACCTCCCTTTACTGCCTTAACTCTTCACCTACACATGGAGGATATCTTTTAAATGTGATTATGAGTGTGTTTGTACTTTAAAAAAAAAACTCCTTCTTTTACTGTGCTTTATTTTGTAGGAGTAAAGATCTCGCTGAATTAGTCAAATATCTGAACATTATATTTAATTTTTAGCCCACATTAAACAGCCATTAGCATTTAAACACCAAATAAATCAGCTAAATTCAGATTTCAGCACATTTGAACGTCTTTTTCTTCACTTTATTTATTTATTTTTTTTAAACACCTAGCAGTCGATCCAGACAAACAGCATTGTTGCTTATTTAAATGTAATTGGAGTTTGGCAGTGAAGAATGGCTGTCCCCATGTCCACGTGCTGACACATGCTGAGGTCAGCTGCTTTGACAATGTTGCACTACTGTACCATCCATTCTAGCAGTGCAATAGTATTGTCATAGCATTTGGCCCCAAGCTCTCACTAAACTGGTGCTAAAGGGCTCGTTTCAAAAACGAGTTTGTGTAGAAGTGGAGCTGATAACAGATAGGTGGTGGTGGCGCAGAGACCAAAAGCCTCTAAACTGTTTACCCAAGTTCTGTATGTACAGAAGAGAGTTTACACACATTTTGTAGGCTGACATAAGCCCCCCTGACCTAAATGTAAAGTGTGTGTACATTCAAACTGATGTGCCTTTTTTAGAGACTAGACATTTTAAAGGAAGAAAACAAATTACATGATGCCTTTTTTTTTTCAAAAACTATATTGATTTTCGACCATCTTGTGTGATGGTGCATCGATTTAGAAGTTGCTTTTTTAATTTACACCCATTCTCGTGAAACTTGTGGCTAATTTTGTAAAGTGAACTGTAAAAAAAAAAAAATAGTTTCAATAAAAGCAGAAATACTTTCACAATTTCTGACTTTTTAATAGCAGAAATCCTTCAATTCTCTCAACTGGATTTTCAAGTTTTCTAGATTTGACGTCAAATTGAATCCTCTGTTTTAAATCCAATGAGCGTTAACTGAACTACTCCTGTCTTTTTCTTTACCTGTGTGTTGTTTTATTGTCACACTAAACAGTATGTCAGTGTGCTGATGGTAAAATAAGCAGATGAGAGAGAAAAAAAAGAGAGAGGAGGGGGTTGATGTGTGTTTTTGAGCATCCTCAGTGGTAGCAGCAGGTCGATGGGGGGAGGGGAGGTTTGGGAGGAATGTAGGGAGCAAGGCCCTCTCTCCCCCTCGCGTTTTGCCTTCTCTTCTCTTTCTTTTCTTTCGTCCTTTTCTTCCTCCCTTTCTTCCTTCACTGTATTGAGATTAGGTGTCACTACTCCTGTGTGTGCCTCATGTTCGAAACCTTAAGTAAGAGAGTAAAGAGGTTTGTTTGTTTTGATGACTGTCAGCAGACCTCTCCGGGTGGAAATGTTTAACCACAGTCCAGTTGCTGTTACAAGCTGCAGCTAAAAAAAAAGAAAAAAGAAAAAAAGGACACAAGTAATTATTAAAAACAGAAAGGAAGCATAGTTTTGGGCACAGATTACTCCGCTGCAGTGCAATGTTTCAGGTGATTGTGGTGACTGTGTATTAAAGCCAGTTTGTTAAGACTTATCATGTGTGTGCAGCTTTAAAAAAAAATAGTTTTGGATTTAAGAAGATGTAAAAGTGCACTTATGTGATTGCACAGTAAAAGGAAGGCAAAAGGAGACCTCAGTCACTCGACTGTGTGAAATTCTCCCTGAGTAAAGAACGTGACTTGTTTAGGCTTGCTTGCAATGCTTGCTGGGAAATCCTGGAATGTGTGGAATGGGGGACGGTGGTGCTTCTGCAGTTATCTGACTGCATAGAGCAGCAAGTATCCTGCAATGAAACCCAACATGTCAGCGGTGCCTTTTTTTTTTTTTTTTCCGAGCTGCTTTTCATGTGCAGATTAAACTACAGAGAATGCAACTTAATGACACAATGACATCTGCATTTCATTAAATACATAAAACACGACATACTCAAAGTGCTACGCATAAAACAACTGTGTGTGTTTTTTCCCCTCTCTCTCTCTGTCTCTTTTTCTAATGTGTGTTTTCTTACACTCCTAGTTAATGAAGCTTTCTTAAAACTCAATGAAATCACTGCTGGAGAATTTCTAGTAAAGAAAAAGATGAACTGTTATTCAGACATGTGACATTAATGTGGAATAAACAGAGTTCATTTGTTTTTAATTACATTGTGGTGTACTTTGTGGTTTATGCAAACTGCTGTTATTTTTCTTTGTCACCGTCTCTGAATAAAAAATCACTAAATTCATGTTTTCAGTTGCTCCTCGTTATTTTCTTGAAAAAACAAACTTAAAAAAAAGCAGAAATGTATGTTTAAAAGAAATCAAACGATTGGCTATAAGATGTAAAAATATGATCTAGACTTAAAAGAGCCAATTTAACAATTTTTGTTCGTGTTTGACTTTTGTAATGAAGAATTCAAAACAGCGAACTAAACACTGAAAAAACAACAATCCACCATAAATATGTTAGTTTATCTTATAACAGTGAAAAATTAAAATGTCAGGCCTGATAATGGTGGAGAAAAAATATCATCACAGTGTGAATAAGTTTTGAGTTTTGATTCAGTAACAAACTGATGTCACTCGGTTTTTAAACTTCATAACCAGCTCATAATACGTTTATTAAATCATAACGTGCAGCCAAGCTTTGTTCAAACACAGAACTGTACCTTCAGTTTTAGAGGAACTTAAAACATTCCCAAAGACACCAAATATATGAATTAAACTGAGTAAAAATGTATAATAAATATGCCACTTGAAAATTTTAGTTTGATTTAATAGCACAGCTAAAAAAAAAAAAAAGGCGTCTTAGGTTTGATCAGTGTAGATAAGGAGATACAAGAAAAGATAATTTTTATAAATGTAAATAAAATGAAATTTAAGTGGAGAATCACAAGTTGAAATGTTAAATGTTTGATGTCTTCTGTGGAAAATCAGACGGAAATAAACAGCCACAAAAAAAAAAAAAAAAACGTACAATCTCTTGAACACAATACTTTCATTTGGGTTCATATTTACACTTATGATCACCATAATGTCCTGTACAAAAAGGCTTTCTAATGTTAGTGATATATAATGAAATAGAAGTGTCATCCTCAACAAACAGCCTCCTCTTCCTCCTCCATGTTAATGTCTTTATTAAAGCTGTGATTGAGCGCTTCATTATTTTGGGGTAAACAGACGTTTTGCAGAGTGACATTTGGGTGAAACTCGAAACAACAGCACAGAGAGACTGATACTTTTCACACCTCTGCAGTGCAGGTACGTCGCATGTGCGTGTGAGAGAAGATAGCTCCTGTATCATAGTGCGGTATATTGTCTCAAACAGAGGAGGAAGAGCGACTGTAAGCGTGTGACCAAAAGTCCATTTCTGCTGTCTGTTAGCTCAGTCGGAGGGAAAGACAAGGAGAAAAATGATAGTGTGTTCTCCTCAGTAAGGGTTAAAGATTTTTGAGGCACCATTTACTTCAATCTGAACCAGAAGCGAGACTTATTTGTAGATTTACTAGCAGGGCTGTGATATAATTTATGTAATTTCCTTCAGTTCCTCGCAACAATTTAGTTTCTTTCTTAGTTTCCTCTGCACAAATTTCATGAATCTCCACAGATGGGTAGCTGTTAGTCTGCGGTCAGTCTGCTGCACAGAGGCAGCTTAAAGTGTGCAGAATCAAAGATCATCTGGCTATTAATGATTAGGGACTTTGACTTAATCATGTGTACATGTGTATATGTGTGTGTGTGTATATTCTAGATACAATGGCCACTAAATGATCAAATGAAAGTTTTAAATAAAGAATGAAGGATGTGGACTTTAAGGTTCCAGAAAAACATAATGGAGAAGTGATTAAAAAAACAGATTACATGAAAGCTGAGTATCTGAGCAGGTGAGAAAATAAAACTGAATCAAATGAAAAGAAGGAAAACAAACAACAACAATAAATCCAGGTGACAAGCAGACAATGACAAGGGAAATCCAAATAAACTGAAATAGCCCTGATACAGGAAATGAAATCATCTAGGAAATGTGTGTGTGTGTGTGTGTGTGTGTGTGTGTGTGTGTGTGTGTGTTTGCAAGGGGGAGGTGCATATAAATACAGTGGGTGTATCCTAATTTGAATTCGCTTGTAATGTTTAATTCGAAAAGGATCAAAAAGCATGCGGCAGCAAGCAAGAATCCAACTCCACTGACAGAAATGAATAAAGTTAGGCTACAAATAGATTCTCATAAGGATCGGGTTAATGTGTGTATTGATTTTTTAATAATCTACACTGGAAAAGTGATTTTTTTTTAATGCAGGTGTGTGTAGAATTTCAGTAAACGAAAGTTAAATTCAGCACTGGATCTTTTAAACACTTGGATTTTTAAAAAATATTTTCCCTCCGCTGCTTCCTGAAGCTCGATCACAGTGACTATATCAATATCAAAAGGTGAGGCTGATACCATATGACGACCACAATGAAATGAAAGGTGGGGCAGATGCTCCTCTGTACAGGAGCACAGCAGGAAAACTGTGATACACTTGCACACTCCACAAGAACACTCCAACTACCATTTCCTGTGAGAGAGAGAGAGAGCAAAAAAAAAAACACTCACACATAATCACATGTGAGCACCGATATCACACAGTAAGGAAGAGCGTGTGTGTGTGTGTGTGAGTGTGTGAGTGTGTGAGAGAGACAACAAATTCCTCTGAGCGCTCTCTTGATAAAGGTTCGGCTCTCGTGGGAGAAGGACTGTCAGAGCCAACAAGAGGGAGATACAGACTAAAGTCTACCACAGCACCTTCACTGCTCAAATATAACAAAGTACTCAGTTACTGTGTTCGTTATTTTCAACTTTGCAGATTCAGATTGTTAATGCAAAATATAACAAACCAATAATTTACGATATATTGTTACAAATAAAGATTATCAGGCGGTTTGTAATATTAGTGATGCTCACACATTAATCACTAATTATAATCCAGTGATATAATGTTTATTCTTGTAAAATGAGTGCTTTAACTTCAGGTGCTTTAAATGTACTCTGTTGCCGATGCTTATGCACTTTTACTTGTATTACTGTATTTTACCACTTTTTACTCGAGTAAAAGATGTAAATAGTTATTCCACACCTCAGTACTACACAGGTGTGTGTTTGCACGAGTCCATGTTATGGTTCATGTGTTAAATAGCAGTACGAATATCACATTTTGATTATTCGAATGCTTTTGTCGATAAGTGATGATACTGATACTGACATTAATTGTCACTGTGATATGTTTTATGAGGGGGAGCGTCAGTTCAGGCTGCCAGTAGATGAGCAGCTGTGTTTTCTGATGAGGTTTTATTACATATTTTTATTGTTAAGACATGATTTATGGTATCAGAAACATACAGACAGATCATAGTTTTGTCATATTAGACATTTTGAACTTGTTTGCGGTGATTAAAAAAATCATCTAGACTCATTAAGACATTCAGCGCACACACAGATCGATCTGCAGGTCTGCTGCAGAGGTGATTCACTGCCATCCAGTGGACAACACACGCAGTACAAAAAGAAAACCATAAAGGGTTAAACCATTACCTAACTTCTGCTTCTGGTAACTTCTAGTATCTTAAGTTCTGTTTTTTTTTTTGTCCAGGGTTGACATCATGTATCCCAGAGATATCTGCCTCCATCTCACATCACTGCAGCACTGAAATATGACATTTGAAAACTGAACAGAGCTTTCCAGGAACAATTTCCTGCTCACTCTGAATAATCCACAGACTTCTTCTGTGAACTCTAAAGTCGACTCAAAAGCTACTAACAATGTTTAATGTTTGTGTTCACTCGCCTTTTAATATTAACTGAGATACTTGGATGCACGCGCACACACATAAGCACGATGATGAACAAAAACAAATCATACAAATGATTTACTGAAATTCAACGGAAGTTGCACAAACAGCAAATAAATAAATCCTTTAAAAACCATTACACAAACCTGAGAACAACAGTGCATAGACATTACTACATGTAACAGCACATTAAGACATATTTCCACTCATATATACAGTAACCCTGAGTCTGTTGGCTATGAATCCTGAAATCTCACCATGCTTCATTATGCATTTATTGAGGAAACTTTACATGGCATAGCTATTCACATCCACTAGGTGGAGCAATAACTTATTGTTTTTTTTTGTAGAGGAGGCACGTCATGGTTGCGTCAAAGCTTTTATACAAGCAAATAGTCACCTTCATCAACTGAGAGTTGTCCATATGATACATGAGAAGATTCTCCTTCTACTGAAACATCTCAGTCAGCACTGCAAGAGGGAGAGATGTTAATAAACTACCAACAGAATTCAGTAAAGATTATGCACAGCTTGAACATCATGATGATAGTGACCTTAGTTTCTCTTCATCCTGACCACATTGTTGGTGACAGTGAGATCTGACGAAGCCAGTTCAGCTGTGTTTTCAGACACCACCTCATGGGGCATCTGAAAGAGTTCATGAGTGAGAGTGAGATGAAGAATTAAAAGATTCATGTTCAGTGCTGGTGTAAGGATGAGACTGAGGACTGACCAGGACTGGGGGAGCCATGAATAGGTAATTGAAGGGGTAGTGCAGCAGGTTGATGCAGGTGGACGAGTATAGGTCTGCATAACGCATCAGCTGGCTTGCAAACAACGTCTGCCTGGAGCCGCTGCGCAGGAGGCTGCCCATCTGGCCATAGGACATATCCATCCTGTAGGTCAGCACCTGCAAACACAAACAACAGCCACATCAGCAACCTGGAAAGAGTGTAATACAAGACGAAAAAAAACTCCTGAAACACAACTGCTTAGCTTAGCGGACATCTTGTTTCTGGTCTCAGTTGCAGCCTCCTCAAAGGTCTTTTATTAGTATTCTGGTCTTGAAATGAAAACCGAAGAATCACACTGTGCATCGCTTGAACTCACTTCATAATACGTACAAAGACAAGACTCATCGCCCAACCAAGAGCTTCCATGGAGGCAACAAATGTCCAATTATTTCATGTGTTAATGATCTAATTTATTGCCATAAACAAAGTTCTCATTGTACCGATCTCTGTGTTAAACTCTTCAGAGAATCTAAATGTGTCCAGCAACAAGAAAGAAACAAACAGACGTGTTGCATCCATTTCTTAAACCCCGTCTGTGTGTAACTAGCTGTTGATGATGATTTGATGAAGTGGAGCTCACCTTAATTCTCAACATAATGCTGCTGATGTCGGGATACTCTTGACCGCCGCTGTCCGGATGCCTTCAGATGACAAACACAGAAAACAGTTTAAAACCTACTTCAAGCACTTTGCGTAACTGCATCAAAGTCAAAAGTAAAATGATTCATGATATCATGGCGACAATTTTATGGAAATGTATTAAATGTTTGATAAATGTTGCAGTTTAAGTCGACAGCTGCAAAACATCAACAAAGTTAAACTTATTTGTTATTCATAAATACACGATAAAACATGATGGTTTGTTTTCCTTTACGATTTGCATTTTTTTTTCATACATTTACACATCATGAATTTCTAGAAGCAAACACTTCACTTAATGTATTTATCAGTACAAACTCACTTGTAAAGCTCAGCTAAGAAGATGTCGAGACGTTTCAGCTCCTCAAACACATCTGCAAAATCCAAGAAGTTCATCAAGACTTTAAAAAAACCTCAAAAAAGATCACAATAATAGTACAACAAATAACCAATGTCATCTATTTGTTCTTACTTTTCTTCTCCTCCCACACTTGCAGCTCCTTGGTGAGCTCCGGTACGACCAGAAAAGTCTTCCAGCCCTGACGTTTCTTAGATTTGAGGATGTCGCCAAAGATGTGGTCGCCGACGTAGAGGATGTTCTTACCTTTGACACCAAGCAGATCACAGACGATGTCCGAAGATCCTGCAAAAATATATTGATTTAAAATGTTACACAAGCTAACATGGAAGAAGGTTCAAATTGTAACATACGATATCAAAGTAAAAGTAATGAGAAATCCATCTGTTCTTATTTATTTAATTTCCTAAAAACATAAACAATTCATAAGTAAGTGCTCATAATTGATTCTCACCTCCGGAGTAAACGGTTCCATGTTGAAGGGCGCCTGTGTACGTCCCGATCCGGAGCTTTCCTGTGTCCTGTTTCCAAAATAAAACATATTATTGAGATGTGCTGCAGCTCAACATTAACATAAATATAAGTGAGTAAATCTGTAGTATGAGAGACTTTTTCATACCGTGTCCACTTGTCTGAGCACAGTCCCCCCTGCAAAGAACAGCGGCTTTCTGGTGTCAACGACGACCAGGTCGAAAAAGGAGCGCCAGGACTTTTTAGGACTTCCACTCTTGAATGAAGAGTAAAGTTAAATTCACACGATTCATTTGGACATTTTCTAAATACTGAAAGCAGAGCCGAAACTGTCATACCTTAGCATTACTTTCAAGTAGGTATTTCATGATGGCCTTGATGAAGAACGAGAAAAAACAAAAGTCATTTTGAAGGTCTGATGTGTTTTATGTTTAGTCACATTACACTATATGTTTAAGAGCTCACCTCTGTGTAGTTGTAGTCACTGTTGGTGGCGAGGAAGACCTTGGCCAGTCCTTTAATCCGGGTCAAGAGCACAGGGAGATTTGGCTGTAAAGAACACATTCATTTAAAAATTTTGTCAAAGAACTACAAGATAATTTGGTGCATAATCTTGTCAGTTTACTCACATCTTTCTCAACATATTTGTCCAAATTCTTGATGGTTCGATCTTTCAGTAATCCCTATGCATCACACAGATACCAGTTACTATACAATAGAGACAAAGTGTTATTTCCAGTGACAAATAAAAGGATCTTTTAATCTGTTAATTCACCATATCATGAATGAAGTCCATTGCATCTCGGACATCCTGGAACATGCTTCTGTAGGACATGAACAAGTCGCCGTGCTGGTAACCGTTCAGGAGGCTGGAGAGAGTGGTGAAGTTTGTTTGATAAATAATTCAGTTGTAATTTATAAGTGTAACAATCAAACAGGGGCGTCCGCTCACTTTGTGTATCTGGAGCATCTGGTGAAGAAGTCCACAAGGCAGGTGTAGAGATACGTCTCTGCAGGTGCATGAAAACACAGGTCAGCTAACGCTTTTAAGCTGCTCGTGTAGTCTTGTCTTTTGTTAGTCTTAATTTAGACAAAAAAAAGAGTCGGAGGTAACATAAATTGCCCTAAGGGTGAGTTTTATACCTGAGAGATTGAAGAGAGTGTTCAGTATGTAGAAACGGTCGGTGTCATCTCTTTGAATGAACTTGTTGGGGTAGTATTTTTCAGTTTCATCCCTGTGGAGCACAAACATGACACAGGTCAATATTACACAAAGTAACTGGCTGAAAAGCTGGAAACAAATGTGCAGCTGTAGTTTGTAACCAGTAAAACCACACTGTGTCGGCTCATCTCAGCTGACTGTCATGCCGCAGTCACTATTCGCTGTTTGTGTTTGTGCTGTCATCAAATAACTAAAACACAAACACAAACAAACATGAGGGTTTAATTAAGCTGTAATAAAAATACAGAAAATGTCCCCTTTTACTAATGAAATGAACTTTCATAAGTTGTTGTTTATTATTCGAATGTATTCCACTCTGTAATTTTAAACACAGAAAATAAAATCCAAGATTTAGTTTTTAGAGCCATTTTTTTGCAAGTATACAACCAGTATTCATCCATTTATTAATGTACAAGCAATAACATTAAAATGTTAAGGTATTATAAGTTACTTTAAGGGCCAGTGTGTAGGATTTAATGGCTTCTAACGGTGTAGCTGCAGATTGCAACCCCTTCCACTCGCCCTCCTGCTCTAAGCGTAGAAGCCACGGAAATTGCAAAAGGCCCTATCGGGAGCCGTGTTTGTGGTTTGTTGGTTCTGGGCTGCTGTATATAAAAGATTCATTCTATGGTAATAAAAATGTAATAATTCTTATTTTCAGATTATTATACACTAATGAAAACACAGTGATGCATAATCTTAAATCTTAAACACTGCAAACTATTACAAATAAAATGTAGTAATGTAGTATTATTGTATTATCTTTATTGATGCTTTGATACACACTGATGCTTCACATACTGTTTGGTAGCTGAATCTGTAATAATAAATCTTCTTTTTCTTTTTTACAGTGATCATATGTTTTGTGAGTAAAACAATGGGGGTGGCTGCTGAGTCAGACCCTCTTCTTACATGTGACAGCTTGTAACAGCGGTTAATGAAAGAAGTATTCACACGTTCACATTCTTCACTTGAGTAAAAGCAGCAGTACCACACTATAAAAATACTGTATTACAAGTATAAGTATTCAAATGTTCAATGAAGTTACAGTACAGAAGTATTATCAGCAAAATAATAATAATAAAAAAGTAAAAGTACTCACTATGCAGTGTTACAGTGTCATTTATGATACTATTTTATACTGATGGACTGATTCATTTAATTTGTTATTATAGGTTTTAAAAATCTTAATCTGTAAAGTTATTGCTATGTAGTTTAGTATAAAAAGAAAATATTTAAGTGGAAGTACAAGTATGACAGAACTGTACTCAACTACAGTACTAAATGTACTTTATTTTCCACCACTAGCTATAATAAGACCTACACAAGAACTTAATATGATGGTTTGTGAATGCAGAAGAGACATACATTATTTGATTTTTGATATTTAATCATACAAACAAACTGCAAATGTTTAAAACTCATGTCCTGTTTGCTGTTTTTGCGGATTTGTTGGATTTATTTGAAACATATTTGGTGCCTAAAAAGCTGTTAGAGATTGCAGACAGCAATTCGGCATTTAAACAGAGTACATGGCAACATTTCTGTTCTGTATTCTGTGAAGATTGTGACTTTACCCTTCGATGAAGAGGAAGCCGTGACTGCAGATTAAAATATTCCCGTTTGAGTCCACCTTCAGAAGGTTCCCATATGTGGTGTCGATCACTAAACCACTGAAGGAGGAGAAAAGAAAGGAGGTGTGAACACGGTGACATGACAAACATAAAGGAGGAAACAACGTTTATTACAGGCCTGAAACTGTTTGACTGTAATTATTGACTCATGTATGAAATGCTAGAAATAGGGAACAATTAAAATGTTTGTCAGCTACTTAAAAATGACCCAATTATCTAAATAGTTTCTTTTTTAGATTATTATTTTTCTGTTGATTGACCAATCGATTAATTGACCAGATTTTTCAGCTCTAGTTAATTTTCAGGTAATTTTATATTTTATACAAATCTGTGCTTTTATGATCACATATTTCAAAATAAATTCTGAACCAATTTATTTGCTTTTGATTTGATTCAATTGTTTATAAATAATCTGTTTGTGGACCCCCCATAAAAACAAAATGATTCATTCTGAGGGGTTTATACTTAAATTTTTAACCAAAATCAGTAGTTTTCTTTGGGAAAAGTCATTTGGTTGTCTTCATTGATACAGTATAATAACTTATATCATGTTATCTTTCTCAAATTGTGTTTTTTCAGCAAGACACAAAGAAAAGAAAATGTAAAAAAGTTTTTTTAAATTTCATCTTTTGTTTCTGGAGCACATTTTTTGTTGCATGTATCCTGAGTTAGTCGGGTTGATTTCGCACTGACCGTGTGGGGAAGCTGGGGTCATACGTGTAGCGTAGAATCTCATGAGGGTATCCAACAGACACCATCCTGTCTCTTATCAGCTCAAAGCCGAGGCTCTCGTAATCAGGAGACTTATACACTGAAAAAAACAGCAAAAAAACCCCCCAAAAAAACGTGTGTAAAAAAAAAGTTTAATCTGGTGTACCCAGTTCAAGATAAACTAGAATGTACAAATTCAATCCAACAGTGATCAGATTTAAAACTTCCACGTGGTGACCCATTTTACACACACACACACACACACACACACACACACAGTCTTTCTGCTCGTGTTTACATACTCGCTATCGTGTAGTCCATGTCAAAGCCGTAGCATTTGATGTTTTCCAGCGTCAGACTTCTGTTGACAAAGATCCTGTGATACACAAACACAACAACAACAACAACACAGCTGAAACCTGCAGACACATGACCAGGACAAGATGTTTGAGCACAAGACCTCAGAAATGTTAGGCATTGACTGAATTACACAATCTGTGTCTGTGATGTGAGACTGTTAAGGTCCAGTAAGATGCAGTGTACACGTCAGATGCTGTGTGTGTTATGTGTGACCATGTCTTGACCCCCTACAGCAGAGGTGGAGTTGGGTGGAGGGTAGAAACGTTATCACATCTCCTTTAACCATCTCCACCACTGTTTATCAGCAGAGTATATTTAAAAACAAACAAACAGGGATCCATGATGTATTTTTAACAGACTGCTGTGTTCACCAGTTTCCTGTGTCACTTGCTACCAGATGCTCCTCTTTATCAGTGACACCCTGATAGAGTAAGAGAGGCCCCTCTGCTGCACCTCCAGCATGGACGGATGAGACTCAACCCTCCGTGACAGTTCATAGGCAACTTGTAGGGTTGCTGTAAATAATTTACCTGCAAGCTCTTGTTGTTTTGTGAGTGCACCTGAGATCAATCCAGCAAATAGAAGCTGATGAGTGTGCTGGAGGAGGAAGGGGGGCAGCTAGTGAAGTCAGTATCTGCTGATTAAAGTATTTAGTGATAGCCAACCTTTACGGGATAGAGGCAGGTGAGGGAAGACCAGTTGGCAAGACAAATATTCTAAATTGCATTATCCTGATGAATAAACCATTTAAAATGATGATTTAATGTAGAAATAAATACAAATTCTGATATGTAAGCACCAAGCTGAAAGGATATTTAAAGCACCAGTGGACTCACTTTTGTTCCAAGGCTCTCTTCATCCTTTCAAGACCCGCATCCACATCCGAGCTGTTGCGATCTGTGTCCATCGCATCCATTGTTGCATCTGCAAACTTTAAAAAAAGACGTTCAACTACATGCAACTGCTCCGCCACTCTGTTACTCAGCACTTTTTGGCATTTAAAAGACAAAAAAACAAAAATGTACCCAAAAGTTGTAGGCGTGTGTAGAGTGTCTCTTCTGTACGTAGACTGAGTCCTCCTGCAACTTTTGGCTCGTTTGTGATGTAAACAGCTGCGGGACACGCGCATCCAGCCGGTCTTGTTTTGCAATTGTCAAACACTTCTTCATGCAGGACTTGCAGTTTTCAACGCATAGATTGTCTTATCAGCGGCGCACACATGTGCCTGGGCTGCACGCCATGCGTAATTGGTAGGAGTTTCCCGATGATGTCAGTAAGTCCCGCGGTGACCCGAAATGTTCAAAGCGTGTCGATTCGGAGCCAAACATTTCAGATAGATTTGAGTTACAGCAAAAAAAAAAAAAAAAAAATCTGCCAACAACATGTACTATCAAAACCTACAGTACGAACCGCAGTGTGGCAACACGTGAAGAAAACACTGAAAGCGCATTTAGGTGTAGAAACAGGTGTCATGACTCATTCCGTGATTATTTATGATAATTAGTTTCACATTGTACTTAATGATCAGGACTGGTGTCTTGTTGGATGATGATAAAACAGTTAAATTGTGTTTTAGGAACAAACCTTTTCTGTGGTTGATAAAAGCTTTTGAGAGATGTTCTTATGTTTTCTGACTACTACTATTGTTTCCCCACTGCAACAGAATATTTTGTGTCATGTACTGTAAGCTTTTGTGCTCTGGGACTTCATATATTTAAACATATATGCATGATGCAACAGAATATTTTGTGTCATGTACTGTAAGCTTTTGTGCTCTGGGACTTCATATATTTAAACATATATGCATGATGCATCAAAGGTAATTAACTATCTAAGCTATATACAGTATTACACAGGTAGAAATACACCTTGTTATAGTTGGTTTTACTACACTGTTGTCCATAAAGGTGGAAACATTTTGTCACATTGGGTTAATTGTGGTTTAATTTTCACTGTGATATGTTTGGAAGAGATTGATCAATAGAGTTTTGACTTTATCTATCAACAGTAAATCACACTGTCACAATCATTTTATGAGAAGAGGTTAAAAAAATATTTGATCCCAACTTTATGGACAATGGTGTATTTTACTGTATAAGCTGATGTTGTTAATGGTAATTGTTTGTTTGTCTCTCTGCTGTCTGTGTGCTGTCCACAGCATCATGACAGTCAGTTATTTATTAGATTTTGCCTGTGTCACAGACCTGTTTTGCCATTTGAGACCCAGTTTGTAGAGTTTTGTCGACATGTGAGGACACGTCAAGTTTCATTCTGTGGCACTTCTGGCAGCAGCACAGTATCTCTCTACCTCACCTCTGGCACTTTGAGTAAGTATGTTTATGAGAACACCCTGAAACTTCTAATGTTTCTCAATAAAAATCATGAATATAGCCTGATTGCTCCTTAATGCTAAAATCATGTGACAAAGCCTCAAAGGTTTTCGCTTGTGGGGCCACAAACAAAACCTTGCTTAGGGTCTCTGAATGCCTAGGGCCGGCCCTGTTGACCAGTCACTTTAGATTGCTCTACTGCTACAACTTATAATCTGATCACTGGACAACTGCTCTACCTCCTGAGCCACACTGCTGCAACTGTTACTACACTATATCGATCACCTGATTACTGTAGCTGCTACTGCTGGGGATCGAACCACCAATCACTTGATTACTGGATGACTGCTCTACCTCCTGAGTCACACTGCTGATACTACACTGATCACTCTACGTTCTACTGCTAGAGCCAGGGATCGAACCACAGCTTGCTTGATGACCGCTCTACCTCCTTAGCCACTGCATATAGGACTTATAGGATGAGACCCACTGCTGGAGCCTCAAACCACCAATCACCCAATCTCAAGACAACCACTCTATCTCTGGAGCCACACTACTACTGCACCGATTGCCACATTACTGTAGACCTGCTCTATCTTATGAGCCACACTGCTGCAACTGATACTACACCTACTACTATGGCAGTAGCAGCAGTAGTAGGAGCTAGAGGGGTCGTCCATTACTCAGATGATCAGTGGCTCGATCCCCGGCTCCTGTAGTAGTAGTAATACCAACAGCAGCAGCAGCAGCAGCACTAGTAGTAGTAGTAGTGGTGAATAAAATAAGACACACAAACACAAAATAAGAAAAAGTCATAATTAATTAATGTCACAGTTAAAAAAAACAATTTTATTAAAGTTGTCTTACAGTGCTGCATTATTTACACTTGAATGTAAAGACAGTTTATGAATCTGTGATGTGATGATATGAAAAGTGATGTCTTTGTCTTAAATGTTTGCTGTCTGACACTTGACGTCCTCTGTGAATATAATCAGAATTGGGTCTCGTATGTTTGGACTCCCTTGAGTTTCTGCTCAGTGTCTTTTTTACTCTGCGATTCTTCAGATTTGCAGTGCATCTTCTGAAACGCTGCAGCAATCTCCAGCGCTGTCTGATTCTTAGTCTCCGGGACGTTGAACTTCACATACAGCCCACAGCCGACACAGAAAAACAGGAATAAAAAAAAACAAAAGTAATCCAGTTTCTCCTGAAAAGGAAGCATTTTGGACGTCAATGTGAGTGATGCAACACTCTCTCCTATGTGTCTACTGGCCTGTAGTTAAAAATATGCCATATTTGACCAGGAGAAACATGCTTACCACTAAGACAGGGAAGAGCATCCCAAGCACAAACAGACCTGTCCAGTTGAGAGTACAGGCGATGGTGTATCCAGCTGATTTGAATGACTGAGTAAATATTTCGCCTGGAAGAGGAGCTGTTACTCCAGCTGAGAGGCAAAAACAAAGGAAGGATTGTATACACTCCAGTAAGACCAACATTTTTGATTCAAAGATTTTTAAAAATCAAAGATCTGGAGTGATAATCATACCTGGTCCACTGGCAAAAAAGAAAATGAAGAAGAAAATGAGGACCATGCTGCAGTAGGGCATCCAGGAGATCTTACTCTGAAGGAAAATGACTGATTTGAGTTGCTGTTTGAAGCATCAAAATATGCAGAAATATGCTGCAAACTCACCTGCAGGTACAGAGTGACGGTGAGGAGGATCACTGTGACAGACATTCCTGTGTATCCTCTGAGCATCAGGACTTTTTTGCCTGTATTCTCAATAATCATGAACTGCAACATCGAAACACATTTTTAGTAGCAAACCACAGGGGGGAGCTCTAGCTACACATTAGGTCTGTGAGAGCAGGATAAAGAATATGGAACAGATCTCACACTCAATATTCACTGGTAATAGACCATGAAACACGATGGGATAATAGTGAAATGGGACTTACGCAGGCTACAGAGGTAGACAACTCACACATCCCTGTTCCCAAGGCCGTGTAACGTAACTGGTGCTCCTGGATTCCTGCCGCACGAAACACCTCAAAAGAATAAAAGTATACCTGGAGAGAAGCATTTGAATGAGAACCAAATGTCTGTTGACCTAATGTCTGATCTCACTCACTCCTAATCTGCTTTATATAAGCATTTCCTTTTGTTCTGCCTGGCAGCAACACAATCCACAGAGGAGGTCCCTCTGTCCTGTGATGAGTTGACTGCTTTCTTCATATGTTGCTGCACCTTAATGGTTATTTATAGATTGGATGTGATGAAGCTTGACCAGTATATAATGCTTCTTTGCCTTGTTTGCATGTACATTTGTGCATGGTTTAACTGTAGCTCTTAACGAAATACACAATACACTTGTATGCACTTGTCTGTATGTATGCAGATGATTTGGTAACCTTCTGTCCATCTAGTGCTGGCCTGCAACAGTTATTGAAGCTTTGCTCACAATGTGAAATTGATTTTGACATCAAATTTAATGCAAAGAGGAGCAATTTTATGATTGTTAGGGTTAAGTTTTCTGTCTTCTTTAAGAAGTATTGCTTCTTCTTGTCTGGTATTGCTCTTAATGTGTGAAAAGAGATTAAATATCTGTAGATGATCTATCAGATTATAAAGACATTCATAGATAGTACCGTAACCTGTACACACAAGCTAATATTTTGTTTGCATGTAAGTTTGGCATGTGTTCGGAGACGGTGACGATGGCTTTGTTTAGAGCTTTTTGTACCCTGTTATGTATACCGCTCCACTGTGGCGCTTCTACAGTAAATAAATAACAATGGTATGAGACTGCTCCTTAAACTTCCATGATGGTGTAGTGCCAGACAAATGTTTGTTAATGCTGTTCTGCATTAATACGAAATCTTATGTGCAGATACATGTGCAGGCTGTCTTTGCATATGTGTTGCTCTGTATTTATAACTGTTTTTCATTTATTGTGTATTGTGTCTCTTTTTATCAACTGTGTTATGGACCTTTTATATTCGAAGTGTCCTTAATAAAGTTATAATAAGAATAATAATAATTAGAATGTAGAATTTATTATGTAATTGTTAAACAAATGTTTTTATTATGTAATATTTTGTACCAAGAGGATACTGTCGACTGTTGATTAGAATACCAATGCTCATTGTTTGTTAGTGTGATGTTATATATTGGTTCATTTTATTGTAATTCCTTTGTGTTATTTATGTATTGTATTATTGGAAAACCATAACCGTTAAGGTTATGGTTATGTGGTTTGCTCCACATGTGTGCAATTGTGGCAATAAATGACCTAAATGAAATGAAATAAAAATATTAGGTGTCCCTCCTACATCCACAGTGATGCTCAATCTTCTGTGTACCAACCCTATAGACAGGTTTTACAATATCTATTTGTAAAGCCCCCAAATTAACATTGACATTATTCACATATTTAGTCTTGACTTTAACATGCATGGTGGGCTTCAGTGCAGCATTCTCTCCCTTCTTTGTTCCCGGTGTTTTCTGTCGTCATCCCCCACCTCCTGTGTCTGACTGTCTCCCTGTCACCTCCCTAATCACCATGACACCCGCTTCCCATCATCCCATCAACCTGCACAGTATAAAAGACCGGCTCAACCTCCCTGTGGTAACATTGTTACAGTTAACTTGTGATATTTAAAAACTTGTTTCGGATCAGAGTAAGCCTGATCTCCCTGTGCTTCAGGAATCCTGCCTGCCATTCACCTGCCACGTCCTGTCTTGTCTCAGCTCCTATTTTTGGACACCAGCCCTACACCATCAACCTCACCTTAGAATTCATCCTGTCATTCATCTTCTGAAAGTTCTGTTGAAACTATCCTGCTGGTGTGTGTTTGCAGTTTGCAGTTTGGTGTGTTTTGATTGGAAAAAGGGGGCTAAATGTGTGGCCTCATGTGTTGGGCATACAGGCCTAAAACTGATGATTAACTCTGCAGACTTTATGTAAAAAGAGTTGAAATGTTAGATTATGCAAATGAATGGACTATATCCCAAAGTGAAGTTAACATTTTACTACTCTTGTGCACGAGAGTGCATTACATATCACTCACAGCGTTGATGCCACAGAGCTGCAGTGCGGTGAAGGTGACGAGGATGGTGAGGAGCTGCCAGCGGACTGTTTGGTTCTGAATCAGCTCCATCACCGAGTGGCTGCGAACGCTCTGCAAGGTAGCTTTCTCCTCGAGCATCTCCTCCACCTCCATGCTGTAGTCCTTGTTGCCCCATAGCCTCCTTAAAGCTAGGTGAGTGTGACCAAACAGAAACACCACACACCATTAAAGCAAACTTTAAGAGAATTATTTGCGAAATATGCCAAACGCACACACCTTTCTCGCAGGCCTGGCGGTCTCCTCTGTCCAGCAGTAGGAACCTGGGAGACTCTGGCAGGAGGGGCAAGGTGGAGAGCTGGAGCAATGCAGTGAAGCCATTGAAACCAAGCAGCCAGGGCCAGCTCTCCTGTGTACCAAGCAACTCACTGCAGGGGCAACATCATGCAAAAGCTGGAGCTCACAGTGCAGTGTAACAGAATGCACACACAACACTAACTTTTAAAGTGTTGTGTCTTGTTTATAGGGACCAATGTTGTGAGGGTTTATTACAACTTCAGTCCATCATCAATAATACTGTACTAACGGTGCTGAGATATGGCAACATGACTTTAAAAAGCAGTTAATTTGGTGATTACAATGTTATCATAACTCATAAAATGTCCCAAAACCTTCAAATAAAGGCTCAGGATGCAAACATAATAAACACAAAAAGTCTACAGCCATGCTAGTGCCATGAGGTTGTTATCAACATGCTAACAGTGACAATGCTAACATGCTGTGTCTCAATTCGAGTACTTCCATTCTAACACTTGCTATTTTGAGTACATAAGTGCGTTCACACTGTCTGTTAGGCAAAATGCAGTGTGGTGGTCAGAGTGGTCGCCATTTTGGCTATGTAGAGGAAGGGGAAGGACTACCAGCATTGTGAAAATGGCGGTCAAGGGAGCTAAAGGGACTGCGGTGAACACGGCAATATACAAATGTAAATTGTACATTGTTACGGGAATTTTAAAGAAAACCCTTGAATAAGGAGGACTGGATTCAAAGTATCAGAGTTTAAGTTGAATTTATTGTTCTTGTACAAGAAGGAGCGTTTAACAGTGCAGCACACCAAAGGGGTTACAGACGAAAAGGCTCCTCCCGTTGACAGTTGGTTTTTATACACTCTCTAATGGGCTGTCTTAACCCCTGCAAATTCTTAACAGACAATTTGCATACACAGTATCTAAACGTTTTCCTTTTTCCCTTAATCATTAGTCAGGATATCCCCAATCTAAATGTCACCTCTCTGACCTGTCTCTGACCCTTGTTCTGTTCTGGAAATCCTCCATCTGTACATTAACCTGACCTTTACCTTACATTGCCAGCCTCAGCAAAACATTAATAAAGGGAAGTGTCCTCAAGACATGTAATAAATAGGGACACACACACACACACATTGTATGATTTAAAATCTGAATAGCAGTGTAATCCTAATTTTTATAACATACATATGTTTTATATTTATATTTTAGTAGTGAAATGTTGGCGCTAATGCTCCGCTCATTGAGCCATTGGTATTTCCAGTCAGTGCAAAATTAGTGCACTATGACAGGAAGTACACAGTGAACACAGTGTACTACATAGAAGTGTACTAATGGAAGAATCTGAATACAGATATAACAATTTATGTCCACCATCTTAGTTTAGCATGTTAGCATGCTAGCTTTTACTAATTAGCAAGTATTGGACAAATGAAACTTGACCTGATGATGCTCCCCCTACAGAGAGGACGCCATGGGTCTTAAGGACAGTTCTGTCCACATGTGAGCTGTTATTTGAACCTATCACCGCCTGACCCCTTACTTGACTCACCACAGTATCTATGACGCCGGCCACCTCACCTGATCCCCAGCAGCTGACCACAGAACTTCCCCAAGGAGATGAAGGTAGCGACGGTCACGCCCACCATCCCTCGCAGCCTCTTGGGGGCACATTCAACAAGGTATATGGTGTGAGCTGAGAGACTGACTCCTTGAGGCATATGCAAGGGGATTTGAGAAGAGTCAATAATGATCAATACTGGGTGATAAATGGCCCAGGGAAATATAAGAGTGACAAATATAAATAGAAATCGATTGTCTATAGGGTTAAATGTGAGGCCAAGAGTGATGGAGCACCCATCTATGAAGAAGAAGAAGGTTTCCTCATGCAGTAGATTTACCTGCATTGATGCCATAGAGCAATCGTGCCACCATGATCATCTCAAAGGACATTGCTGTTTGGCTCAAGATCATCAACACAGCTCCGAATATAGCCACAAAATTGTTTAACAAAAGGCATCGCTTTCTGCGGTACAGAGAGACAGAGTTAGTTGAGGCCTGAAGCTATCATTAAAACAAGATAAAAGTTTAATTTTGTTTGTCTTTGATGGTGCTACATTAATTCAAGTTGCCTCTAACTGACCTCCCAAATTTTGTGATCAGTGGACCAGCCACCAGTGATCCCGCTAAGCCTCCGATACAGAAAATGGACACAGTGAAAGACCAGATGAAAGAAACCTGCCACTGCTCCAAGGACACGCTGTATCTCTGCAGACATGTTCTGTTCACCAGCTCTTTTATAAACTACAATGATGTAGAGTTTTCAGTTTAGTTGTGCCAGCATAATGTAAGATAATCATGTTTTATCCTCAGTACCATACTGTTGTCTTTATAGCTGATAGCTGAGCTACATTTAAGAAACTTCTATATGACATTTAACTATGATTTAATTTCTACTTACACCAGATGGGGAAGTCATCACAGATAAACTAAATCCATATTGAAATGTCCCACCAATGCCAGAGATGAAAATGGCAGCGATTACAACAGGACAGTCTAGCTGCAGAAATTGAGCATGTGAGCAGTTAAATAATGACAAATGTAAGTACATTTTATTTAATGTTAGATCGTCATTAGCACATTTCTCAAAGTATACATCTGTCAGCGTCTACGTTGAATTATTTATATAGGTTTTGTTGCTTCTGCAACCTACAGACATTTAGTTCAATGCAGTATTTGGGTTAACTTTTAATTTAAATGACCTTCATCTTAAAGAGAAATTAGGTAAACACACCAAATAATTTTAAATATCACCTACCAGCAGTGTTAAATACGTCATAGCTGGAGTCTGGTCGCTGTTATGTCTGTAGTGGTCATTGTCGTGTCTGAAGTCTTTTTTAAATCCTTCAGTGAATGATTAACTTTCTATTCAGGCCAAAGAGAAAATGTAAGGTGGCAAAACAACCACCAGATTTGGTTACTGTATGTGTGTGTGTGTGTGTGTGTGTGTGTGTGTGTGTGTGTGTGTGTGTGTGTGTGTGTGTGTGTGTATGTGGGTCATTTATGTTTGCCAGGTGCCAAATGATGACGAAAGACTTTAGACAAACAACACTAAAAAAAAGTTATTTATTGTCTTACAGTCTAGTTAAGTTAAAGTTATAATTAAAATAGGGACATGATTGGGAATTTTACCTGAAATCTACAATTTTGAGGGTGTTGAGAATCATCAATTATTGTCATTTTGAGGAGCTCATATGTCCTTTTTAACACTTCACAGATCCATAATCCTTAAAAGAATTAGTTCAACAGTTTGGTAAATACGCTCATTGGCTTCCTCGCTGAGAGTTAAGATGAGAAGATCAATACCACTTTCATATATTATTTATGAAGCAACTGCTAGCAGGTGGTTAGATTATGACAATGGAGTAGAACAATGGTGTAAAAATGACATGTTGTCTTGGGGTTATGTGCAGGAGTATTTCTTGGTTGGTTGCAGTGACTTTTACAAGTCTTGACATCAACGACGTGAGGTTCCCAGGCAACATGCGGAGAAGGACAGACATTTAGGAGTGCTGGTAGTTAGATTTTCTTTAGCCTTTGGACCCAGCCAGACTACCTGTTTCCCTCTGCTTCTAGTCTTTGTGCTAAGCTAAGCCTGATAGCTTCTCATCTAATCATTAACTATTCCTTTAAGACACAGTATCGACCGATAGCCCTGCACATGTCTTTACTAGCCGGAAACATTTTGTGACTTTGTCCATATACCAAAATGGCAAACAGGCATGTCCACTAATGGCTTAATAATAATACCCAGACCTGATCACTTATGTGCCAGGCACACTGTCCTGCCAGATGTCACACAGCTGGCCACCAGGAAGGAGCTGGTGACGGCTGTCCTGCATTGTCTCCGGGAGGCGGCAGCAGTGGCCTCGGATGACAAAACACTCCAGACAGGCCACTGAGAGAGGGAAACTTCTAAAAAGCTGTCATGAAAACTGTTTTCTGGAGGAGATGAAAGCCCTGGCAGCTGCCAGAGAGGCTCAATTTATAGCTTGACACAAGCAGGAATGGCTGACAATGCTTAAAAACAGAGGCATCCTGAGCCGTTTTTACATATCATCTATATCAATTTATACACAACACAACCATGCTTAAATGAAAATGGCTGACGTTGCACAAACACCACCGCACTGCGCAAACTCATTGGAATAATGAGTAATCACTGATGCATTTACAGCGGTATCATTGTTTACCTCTTCTGACACATACAAAATCATTGTTACATGACACTTCTGAGTGATTAAGATCGACAGATTTGACAACAACAGATTGATTTGACAAAATAAATACTGACATGCAATTAAAATAGTTCAGTTTCACTCAAAACTACAAATGTCAACCTCAGAATAAAAGTCAAGATTCATCATCCAGGTACCATGAAGGTCTGTACAAAATCTGTGCTCATCAATTTTGTGGATGTATTTAACAGGACAAGTGTTACAACCCAGCTCGTGTAGGGAAAAGGAAGTAACATAAAACCAGACGTACTTGGTAAACAAAGTTATTTATTGCCAGGAATCTGAATTAATTAAAATGCAAAAAAAAAGAGGTGAGGTATCTACAAGGGAAACAAGGGCGAGCAGATGCTGTTCAAACTAAAGCAATAAATACAACCAAAAGAGTACTCTCGAAAAATCAGAGTCTTAAACTACCTAAACAAAATCAAAGATAAAAACCTCACAACCAAAAAACACAGAGAAATATAAAATATAATTACGTAATCAGCGTAATCAGTAAAAGTTACACATAGGAATTCAATGACAGCTGTAACAACAAGTGAAAACTAAATGTCAGGGGATCACCAAAGGTATTAGGATTCATCCTCTGGGTACCATGAATGTCCGTACCAGATTTCACAGCATTTCATCACATAGTTATTCAGATATCACTCACACACAAATAAATATCAGACTCATAGTAGTGCAACGACTAAAAGTAAGGGGATCACAACAATTAGTTGAGTTTGTTCTCTGGGGACCATGAATCTTATCCATCGTATAGTTGTTTCAGTCTTTCCATCCCTAAAGCCACGCTGCTGGCTACGACATGCAAGAAAACAAAAAAAACCTGCTAATATCTACGCCTCTTTGTGCAGATGAAAAGATGAAAGACTTCCTGGTGAACGAGTGAAAAACTGCCACCCTGTTCCTTCAGATCCAGAGTTAGAGAAACAACAGAAAAGCAAGAGAAGAAATTAGGGCAGTGAGATCAGAGAAATACAGAGATGTTCTTGTTTGTGTTTGAGGAGAGAAACAGAGAACAGATACTGATTATTAATGTGAACTGGGGGATTTGCTGCACCTGACAAAGGCACAGGAGAAGGATGGCTGGTTTTATAGCCACTGAAAACAGAGAGGAAATGGAAAAGCCTGAAATTGGATCACAAAAGCTAAATTCTCCGTTGTGAAACTGTAATATAAAAACCTCAACTACCACAAGTTACACTGTCCTATTTCTGAAAACAAACAGTCCTTTAAGGCGGCTGACATTTTTTAAGCCATCTGCCAGTAGTGTTGAACTCCTTGCACTGCACCTTTTACACAGGTATGGATCTTTTCTATAACAACAACACGCATAAAGACCAGCTGTTCGACTGCAAATCAGCTGAACATCATCAACTTTATTGTTGCATTGAAGTTATTTTGAGCATCTGGAAGTCATGTGTCAGACCTCCCACTATGAGCAACACACAGAGATGTGTGTGCCTCTCTTTTCAAAGCTCCCTATAAACCAGCGACTGCAGCGCCAGTGTGTGAAGGACACGCTGGTCTAAGAGCTGTGAAGATCATTGACTTTAAAGCTAAATTATGTAACTTTTGAAAGACAAAATAACACATTCTTCTCTTCTGGTATGACCTGGGACTGGTCGCACCAACAGGGCTTATTCCTGGTCTTAAGCTAAGTCCAAATCCAAGACAACTAAGACCTTGAAGATTTCTGACTTCCTTTAAGAAAAAGTACAAACGGACGCCACTTAAGGCTTCTCTTGTGGTGCAGTGTATTGGTAGACTACAGTATTTGCAGTAGGATAGTGAATGGAATATTTAGATAGGATAAAAATGACTTAAAATAAAATGTATAATGGCATCTGTTTCCATAATTTTTCCTGGTCTGTTTCGTTTATATGTGCAAGGCTAAGCTGCTGAAAGTTCAAGAAACAGTTTGTCACGGTCAGCCATGTTTTTTGTTTATGTTTGGCCTTGTGCACCAATTGCTGGTAAATTGCGACCTCCAGATTTGACTGGATTAGTTAGATCAGACAGCATTAGTCCAGTCTAACAGTTATGCTGGTTGCACCACCTTGGCTTAAGCTGTCTTCTCACTATAGCTTACCAAAAACTGCAGTTCCTCAAACAGCCACTTGAGGCTGGCTACAGAATGAGTCAATCTCAATAAGCCCACATGTTACAATGTCCAACTTCACAGCAGAAATAAACATGTTTACAGCCTGGTTTTGGTCTCTATAGCTAGTTTTCCCGTTCATGACAACTGTACTGAGGCTGAATTTGTATAACTCAACTGTACCGAGGGTGAAATTTATTTGAACTCACCATTCAAATTATATTAAGGCTCAAAGTTATGCATCATTAACAGCCTGGCCGCTTTGATTGTCCAGTGGGTGCCATTACAGATGGCTTATTTGAGCACCCAGGCTTCATTCAGCCCATCTCAGGTCCGCTGTTGATCCATGTCTTTGCCAATTTTAAAGCGGTGGCAGGGGCAGGACTGCTAAGATGGCGGCAGCAGGAGTCACCACATTCACACTCTTGCTTCACTTCAGAAACCTGTGGGTGACATGGCAGATACAACGTCCACATTTTCTACTATCTATGATTACAACACAGCTTGTAACACAATGGCTAGGTTAGATAACTAGAAATGTTGCAGTGTAACTGACATAGCTGAGTCACGGTACAGACTTCATGACTCAACTTGTGCTGCTGTTACACATTCACTAAATACCTTTTCAATAGTGATAGAAAAGAACTGCTAAGGCGTGTTTTGTGCTAACTGTTTTAGCATGCTAACATTGTGGTCCACCATGTGATCCAGGTTAAATATTTCAACAACCATTGAATAGTTTGCCGGGCTACGTCTATCTACTGTACTCTATTAGCATGCCGACAAACCACAGAGATTGTGAGATTGTGAACATTATAGCTGCCAAATATTAGCATGTGAGTGTTCTCACTGTGATCATGTTATTATGCTGACATTATCGTTTACCTCCGAGCACAACGAGAAGAATAACTGAAGCAGGTTTTATTTAAAGGATTTTTAATATACAAAGAGTGCTGTGCCTCACAGAGCCTCTAATGTAGCTGCAGACTCTCGTTTTAATCTATGTGTTGTGAGCCCTTAAGCTTAATTGAAGTGTGACATTAATCACTGGCGTACGTCTCAATGCTAAACCGTTCTTCCTGGAGACAGACAAGAAAAAATATTAAATGTCTCTTCAGCATTTTCACAGGAGACGTCATTTGTTTTTACTTTACAATTATCAAAATGGCATTTTATTCAAGCATCATGCATTATGTAAAATGTCTTCAACGTTTTTATCCATGGCAGTGACTGTAATCATATCCACAGCCCAATAATATGAATTAAAGTTAACAACACCTTAGAAAAGTGTCATTTCCACCTTTTGTATAACATGGGAACAACAAATAGCGACAGGCCTGGTCAAGTATGACAAGTTCAGCATGAACAGCCACCAATGTTGTCACTGTGACAAATCAGCGAAGCACATTAAGCAATCAAGCTTGCCATGAAACATCATCCCTCCGTCACCCTCAAAGTTTCTTGCATTGACTCTAAATTTGCCACCGTGAGGTGGCAGTAGCGCATGTGATATTCTCAGCAAGTGGCTTTTTTAAACATCGTATGTATCTCTGAGTCTGGCCTGTTTTTTTCAGGCTGTCAGAGAAACGCTCGGCAGCAGAAACAGACACTCAAGGAGTCGTGCCAAACTCATAAGGTCCTCCCAAGTAGACAGAGAGTCATGGCAACGCTTGATCACGATGAATAATGAATGGCTCACAGGTTCACTTTACAAGAAGCTTTTCAGGTTCAGGCACACACTCAGTATATTCTCATTATCTGTGTGAACTGCAGTCTGGGCAGGGTGACCTATACCAACTCATGTTTACAGCTTCTCCTATACGAGATACAGTCGGTGTGCCCCCATTCGACAAGAATCAAGACCTTTCAAATGTAGTTTAAGCTAAGCTAAAATGAAATTAATGCAACAAAACGTGACTTCTCTCAACTCAATGATAAGCAGGGCAATCAGACATTAAGAACAATTCTCTCTTTAATTTACCTCTTAGAGATAGTAAAACTGTATATTTTCTTCACCATGGCTGATTAACGTGAGCTAAAGCACAAGTGAAGCCCAATTATCTGTAATGAGAATTATAAACTAAAAAAATATCTATCTGGAGCTGTAAATTCATTTTTTAAAGGAATATTTTGACATTTTGGGAAATAGTTCAGCTGTCTGCTGATTTATCTGGAGCCTAATATAGCCTGTAAAACCAGCCAATAAACACATTGTCTTAAATTATTTTATTACTATCATAAATTATCATTATCATAATGTATTGTTCTGACTTCAGTGATTCCCTGACTTTTCTCTAGCGCCACATTTGTAGTTTTGAGTGCAATATTTCAGCAACTAACAGATGGATTGCCGTGAAATTTGAAGCAACCATTAATGTTGCCATCAGGATGAACTGTAATCACTTTGTGCAACTTTTTTCAAACGTGTACCTGCCACACTAATGACATTCACTTGAGCCTTAGCCATACTTTGTGTTTCAGTACTAATTAATAAACGCTACGCTGACATGAGGACACTAATGCTAACAAACTAAATTAAGATGGTCACGGTGGTACACATCATCTTATTTCACATAACGGTATCCAGCTGCTAGAGTCCGCTGAAGAGGCATTTTCTCATCTGTAGGAGGATGATGGGATGGGCTAATGGGTTACAGACCAGAAGAGATCAAAGAGCAACAAAGGTGAAAGATGTACAGTAGGTCATGTCAGACTTTGGAATAAACTCTCATCAGTGTAGCTGTGCTCATGAAGCAGTGAGCTAATAAACAGAGCAACGCTGTCTGTAACCATAATTTCTACTTATACAAAATGACAAAGACTCATACATTCAGGTTCCCTTTGTCAGACGCACACACAAAAGATAAAACGTACAGGGCTTGTCAAATTTGTCCTCAAAGTGCCAGTCACAATGGATCCATTTTTTAATCTGCAGTGGCAGGAAACAGACGGGTACAGCTGAAGACAAAGCAGGTTTAATAAAAGGATATTGCGAGTATGATGTCAATAATAATAATAATATTGTTCGGATATGTCAAATGTGTTTTTGTGAAGCAGCCAGACAATCTTGTCTTTGCATACAGACACTTTCATCGTCAGTCGGCCAGAGTCACTGTCGTGGATAAACAGACCAATGAGGCTGTGAAATCATGCAGGTTTTTTGGCCATTTTCCATATCACAAATGAAACATCACAGTAGCAGTATATCACTTATGCTCATGGAAATCCCATGTTGTATATTGTGCCATCATGTCCTTGAGTGTGGCACTTAAACCGGATTGCCAGTAAATCTCCAGCTCAACACAAATGGCTCTTCTGCCGGGTGGGACTCGCCTTAAAGCCCTCTGGATTCAGGTATCAGGGGCATAAAGGAGAACTCGGAGTGAAAACAGGTGCAGAATGCTGCCGGCGGACAAGTTTCTCACTCAAGTCAGGTATCCAGTGTCCATATGACTCAAAGCTAAATAAATCATGTTCAATTAATTTTCAGCACAATGGAGGCGGGTGACTTTGGATTTTTTGGTGAAATGCGAGGATGGATGGATATTTTCTGAGTTTACCTCACTGCTTCATCTTTCATGTGTCTTTTTATAACTTGATTGTGAAGAAGATTGTGGCTTAGCTTTGAAAATTACTGTATAAATAAAACACTTAAATTAATTTAACTTAACACACACATCAACATGGAATAAATGATGTCCATCTGGTGTGTGGAGGCTTTTAGTAAAGTCTGCAACACAAAAAGGAGAAGAAATGTACTGCATTGGCTCTGCTGGTTCTACTACAACAATAATTTCAGTATTTGTGGTATTGTATTATTTCATAACATACTTTGTAAGTTATATCGTTCATGCAATAACATGTGAAATAGAATTTTTGGGTGGATTAACAGTTGCTAGAACTAAAATTATTTATTTATTCATGCAGTCTAAGTATTTTTAATTTTGACCAAAGGTGTTATGTCTTATTTAGATTACATTACTAACTAAAAACAAGTATTAATAATTCTTATTTGAGTCTGTGACGACCACACCAAACAGTGTTGGTAGTTTTTTTTAACACAGTTAACATATGAACAATTTAAATAACCACAAGACACATATTCTTTTGTTTTTCAGACACGCTTGTTTTGTTTTTGTTGTTTTACTTTTGTTAATAATTTTAGTTAATAATCTGTCACTGATTCAGTCACTAACTGAGTTACATTTTCTTTAATTCATTTATGGTATCTTGGAATATTGTCAAGTGATACAAAGAGCACTTTGCACTTTGAAGATCTGAGTTTGAAGACTTGACAGAAGCCTCATCGATATCTCGGCAGAGGTCTCTGAGGTTGTTCAGGATGGGAGATATTCTCCCTGAGATGCTGAAGGCTCTGGACATTGTTGGGGTGTCTTGGCGGACACACCTCTTCAATGTCACATGGAGGTCGAGGAGCGTGCCTGGGAATGACAGACTGCGTGGAGGGTGGAGGGGACTGCAGCAGAGTGGTGTGCAGGGGTTAATGCTGTGACCCATCCAGTCCTTATATAACTGGAGTGATAGATGTGTGTCCAGTGGGTGTTGGCCTCCATCAGGGTTGTCCTTTGTCTCTATTCTGCTTGTGATCTCCATGGATATGATCTCAAGGCACACCCGGAGGGAGGAGGCTCTTTGCAGATGATGTCGTTCTGTTGGTTTCATCAGGCAGTGACCTTCACTGTCACTGGTGTGGCTTGGAGTCAAATGTGAAATCTGAGGCTGTGGTTCTCTGCCAGAAAACAGTAGATTGCTCCCTTGTTGTTTGGTTTGGAGTGAGTTGCTGGCCCAAGTGAGGGAGTTCAAGTATCTCGGAGTTCATGAGTGAGGGTACGGAGCATGAGATTGATTGTCAGCAGTAATGCAGGTGTTGTACCAGACTATTGCGGTCTGGAAAACGGGACTGCCTTGCTTACCCTGCTGCTACCATGAGCCAGCCTCTGATAAGTGTCAGACAGTGAATTAAAACAACTAACAAACATAATAATTAGCAGTTATAAACATCTTATTAGCCAGTTGAATCGTATAAACTCTGGGGAATACAAAAGTATAGTAAAATAAATATATATAGTATATATATAATATATAGTAATAATAAAATATTAAGATGATTATTCTGCTTTGACATATTTTTGTGGTGATTTCTTTGTGCTTTAATAATTTATCTTTCAATCAAATTGTGTGAATAGAAATTTCAAAACCATTAAAACTGAATTAGATCAAATTCAGTAAATTCAAACAAGACCTCCAAACTCCAAGTATATATTATAAAGTTGTGGAAAGGTCCTGAAAGGTCTCTGTAAAATAAACCTGGAAATAGCAGACAGTAGCTATTTTTTTATTTATTTGTGTTGTGGTTGTTGTTTTGCTGAAGGACTTTTCAGGAGTTTCATTATTTATAGGCATTACTTCATGACCTTTTTATCAACGTTTTGATCTAGATCCGCCTGCTGTCTCGTCTGACAATCAAGGTGGTGTTTTAATTTGATTTTTAGGCCAAACTCTAGAAAGGTCAGAAAGGTCCACACCAAAACCAAAACAGAGATAAGAACTTGTCAAGTCTTGAGAACACACAGCCCAACCAACAGATGTTTATTTAAAAAGCTCATTCCTCAGTTATGCTTTATTTAAACTTAACAACAGTGTTAGCTCCACCAAAAGCAAACTGGCTATACTGAGCATCTGTGTGGCTGTTTCTGCCAACCTAAGCAAGGCTGCTCACTTTGCTTCTCACCTCATTCCACATTTTTCCACCTACTTGTCAGGATGATCAAAACACAGTCCAGTAGGTAAACACATGGAGATGGGGAGTGAAGTGGTGCTGACTCTGTAATTGTGCGAGGCAGCGTTATGTTTCTCTTTAAAGTTACATCAGAAGTAGACCAAAGAGAGCCGCACAGAGCCGGAGAGGGCTGCACACTAACATCTCTCATGCTAACTTTTTATTTATGAATCTAACAAGTGATATTTTGGGAAGCTTAGCCTGCTGCAGGATAAGAAACACGTGCATCAAAATGTTTTTTAAAAATAATTTAATCTTAGTTATTCTCTTTTATACTCTTTAATTGTAGGTGGAATTTGTTAGTAATCTTGAATGGGATGCTTTATTGTATTCTCCTATAGACTTAAGGTATCTAAATGCATACGTGTAGATGTTAGAGGCCTTTCATGGACTTAACTTCTCTCCATTTTCTATTTCTATGTGATTTCAAACACCTCTCCGCTGTATACACGCCATCTAAATGAAATATAAACGGGTAAAATGAAAATCAGTTTGTAGATTAATCAAATAAAGTCCTCATGTCTGCTTTCTTTGAACCAGACTAAACGACATTTCTCTTCACTTCGTCCTCTTCAGTTGTTTCCACCACCAGGGGGGGGCACTAACCAGTTCCACAAGGCAATATCACAGAACATGAATGAATATGTGTGTGATTAATATGAATGCACTCCTGCTAATTAAAGTGCCTTGATCATAAATCTGTAACTGAGAGAATAACCGGCCTTAAGGACTTTCATGGGAATCATCACAAGGTTAATCACAGATGCCCGAGAGCAGGGACCTCGTGTGTGCACATATACAGAGATAATGATATAGACTGTTATAGATAGATAGATAGATAGATAGATAGATAGATAGATAGATAGATAGATGGACACTGCCAAAGGAACATTTCTCACAATTAATGCCACTGCATCTTTGCTCAGACCTCAACATTAGGCTATATTTGGAAGAGTTGCATTCACTTTTAGATTCAGAAAAGAAAATTCATAACTGCTAGTAAGCCATGGTGGGGGTAATACTGCAGAGGTAGTGATTAGGGAGTTTGTAATTAAATTACTGGGGAAACCGGGACAGGGAGAAAACTCATTAGATAAATTAGAGAAAAATGCAAGACTACTTTGGGTGGAATTTCAGTAAGATAACTGGAAAATAATGACACAAGGTGGATGTATGCTCTCAGGTAATAATACCATATAGAAAGATTCATTCATCTTAAATGTCCAGCTCTTTTTGCTCTGACTGTGTCCTCGTGGCTTGAATTTATGCAGACTGTCTTCATTCACTGGTTTCCACACACACACACGCACACACACACACACACACACACACACACACACACACACACACACACACACACGCACACACAAGAAAGAGGAGAGAGCACAAAAAATCTGCCTCGAGAAGGTGGGAGGTGTCACGTGGTTTGTATCTCCAGCCAATCAGGAGTAAGTGCGCATTGCGATCCTGTGCAGAAGGATTGTTTTATTAAAGGGTTGGTAGTGATCAATGAGAGAGTGGAGCTGTCCACGGTGCTCAAAGTTACCTCATGATTTGCTGACTTTCAGCGCCAACGACAGCTCCACGTCCACATCTATTAAAAAAAAACACCACGTGTGTGTATTTATACATTATGTAACATTACATTTAAACTGTTTGAAACTGTTGTTTGCTTGTGAGATCATGCACACAGAGAGACAACTTTATGACTCCAATGCAACCGAAGCCTTGTGAGCAATCTGTGCAGCTCTTACTGAAATCCCACCACAAATACAAAAACATAACTCCAATATAGCCCTAACAGCCCTTAGACTAAATTTGTTGCTGCTGCTGCTGCTGCTGCTGCAACGCCAGGACGTGTGGATGATTGGGTTTCAGCCTTTGGTTTATGCCTCCACAGCTGCTCAATCTCGGGCAGTTGGCTGTATTTCCTCGGGGTGATATAACTCTTCTACTCCATTAATAACGCAGCCACCAGTGGCCACATCAATCGGTTGATAGCTGCAGACACGAAACCCTGGACATATAGGTAGCTACAGGGCCCCCTGCACGGTCACATGGTCATCGGGCCAATGAGCTGAATGGAAAGCAGCACCTTGTAAATCAGCCGTGACAAGCAGAGCTACGTCTGTTTTCTATGATGTCGATAAATGAGGAGGAGGAGGAGGGGGGGGGGATAGTCAGGAATTTATGAATAGGTCTGGCTGATGAGTGTTGTGCGCAAAAGCTGTATTACATGTGTGAGGATGGCGGTGTTTGACAATGCAGAGATGTGATGGTTTTTAAGTGAAAATGAGCTTTCATATTTGATACTTTTAAAAACTTCTTTGGTTGCAGTTGCAGGAAGAAGTTAAGTGTCTTTATTGGCTCGGGTCTTGGTGAAAAAAAAAATATATATATATATATATATGTGTGTGTATATATATAAAAAGTAAATCTCCAAAAAAGAAAGAAAAATTCTGTGTAGTTTCTGTTGATCCTGATGAAATAAGGGTGGGCTTCACATCCCAATGGTTGCAACCTGTCCATGACGTCGAGCCAGTTGTTTTGGTCCCCTCTGCCCAATCGGAGGCTCCGCTCACATTCTACCGGAGCCGAAATGGGTCTATCCATGCCGCGGCTCTGTCCTCCCGTAAGTACCATAACGCCCTTCGTCGGGTGCTCTGTGGTACCCGACTGCTGCTTTAAACAGCAGCACTGACATGGAAACCCCATTGCAGCTGCAGAACGATTTCTTTCCAGAGCAGCAGTTCCAGCACTGTAAGTACCAGCACTACTGCGGGCGGGAGGATCGACTCGGCAAGCAGCACGACCAATGCTGCACCTGCAATAACTGCACCTGTGATGCGAGAAAAAGCCTCGTCTTTCGCGGGACGTCGCCGACCACTGTGGGAACTTTAAGGACACCTTCGGAAACGTCTTCGAGGCAAGGTTGTCAGTACAGCGTCTGCGAGTTCACACCCTCTAGTCATGGTAGTTCATCCAGGCATCATCATCATCACCATCAGCAGCAGCAGCAACAGCAGCAGCATTGCCGCGATCGGCAGCAGCGGGGCAGCCTGGGCAGCAGCCACAAAGACAGTAACTCATACAATGAAATAGCCATGAGCAGCTGCAGATACAACGGCGGCGTAATGCGGCCGCTGAGCAACTTGAGCTCGTCCCGCAGAAACATACACGAGTTTGATTCCGAGTCCCAGCCTTTGCAGCCCATCTCAGCCGCAGATGCGTCGGACACTTTAGTATCCAAGCCGGAGAATAATTCGACCACCCTGATGCCTTACGCATCGGGAGACGGAGGTGGAGGCTGCAGCCACGGCGGCTGTAAATCGGGTAAAAAGAAGAACCAGAACATTGGGGAAAAGCTTGGACACAGGAGGGCCTTGTTTGAGAAAAGGAAGCGGCTCAGCGACTATGCTTTAATCTTTGGGATGTTTGGGATCGTTGTTATGGTTATAGAGACTGAACTCTCATGGGGAGCCTATGGAAAGGTGCGTATTTTCTCTAATTTAGTGACTAACAGAGCAAAGCCTTTAAGTGCATTAAAAAAAACTTATATCAAAAGTGTTATAGCTACTTTAAATAACTGCAAAGTGTCCCATGTAGTCACATTGTCTCATGCAGGCCAAAAAAAAAAAGGCCCACAGCTGTCCAACCATGAAGGGGAACCCCAATAATACAAGAAAAGATATCACATGTCACATGATTTTTTTTTTACATGCATGTGTGTTTATTACAGCTGCTTTGTTAGAATGTGATTTTTATGTCATGATGTTGTGTCTTGTTTGGCTTTAGTGTTGTTGCTCTTTTCCAGGAGTCCCTGTATTCATTAGCTCTAAAATGCCTGATAAGCCTTTCTACAATCATTCTCCTGGGGCTGATTATCATATACCATGCAAGAGAGATACAGGTAATGTTGAAAACACTCTTTTCTTATTCTTTATGTGTTGGATGTTGAAGGGTTCAGCTGTCTGCTCCAACAGTAAATGTTAAAATGTCCACACACATTGTGCTTAACAGGATGTCACAAATAGGTTTGATCATCAGTGAGTTTTGTGGGAAATTGCCCTGAGCGTTTAAAAAAATATCTTATTTATTGACTTACCACCAAAGCAAATAACTTCTTGTGAAAGCAAGTGAAGTGTTACATTTCTCTTTCTCTGCAGACAGTGTAATTATTTGATTACTTGCTATGAAAAGGCTTTAGCAGCTTTATTTTTACTTCCTTCATTCCAAAGTGGAAATCTATGCAGCCCTGTGATTGCATGAATGACTCTAGTAGACCGCTCTTCATCTTTTGAAGCCACATTAACACTTCATTATAAATTTTTATAAGATTTAAGAACTCCTCGCAAGGCTCGGTGGATGGATATAGATTGTCAGCGTTCCCCTGAGATGGTCCAACACTTGGACAGTTTTATGACCTTGCCTTGGAGCATTGTTGCATTACTTACACTTCCTCCTGTGCTTCAGCACTTGTGTCTTTGTTGAACAGCCACAAAATGAATGGAGCCACTTTCTGCAGGGTGGACATATGTTGCCAGAAAGTTTTCATGCATTAGATACTTCCTTTTTTTTTCAGTTAAATCAACCTAAAAGGGAAAACCTCATTTGAAAAGAAACACAGCTCAAGCAGTTTCTCCAATCTTGAATGACGCCATGTTTAATCATGTTAATGGATTTTCTTACTCTTAAATAAGAGGGTGATTTTTTTTTAAATGCCTTTAGCTAAATTATGCGCTGATCCAGCTGTTTTTATATGCTCTTATTGAAGGTTTTGGTAAAAGAACACATGTTACTTCTTATATTTTGAATTAGCTACACTCTGTTCATCAGGCTTGTTGGTATATTTAGTACTTACAAGTCCCAGGAGAGTATCAGTCACTGAAATAGCCCAACAGTAAAATATGTTGCCCCTTCAGATGTCTCATTGTAAACCTTTCTTTATGAGGGATGACAGAAATGCACAGACATCATTACCATATTTCAATGCATAACACAAGTGTTTTCATCTCCCCTGCAGACACTTCCCAGTGGCTGTTTGTAAATTAGAAACCATACTGTACGTTTGCATGAGAGTATCATATTCATTCTTCCCTCCGTTGGCCTCCGCACCTTTTCCTCTAATCCTGTGTAAATTATTTAATTCACAAACTGAGCTTTTTCACCTCTTGCTTGTGCGAACTTTCCTTGATGCTGAATAATGTAATGACGCAAAAGGTGCATTCCTCATCACAGCAGGTCTCCCCTGTTTAGTGACTTTTACAACAGATTGTGTTAAATTGGTAGTTGTGCCTCAGCTGGTCCCTGTTCACAATAAAACCAGTTAAATGCTTAAGCACTGAATTGTGCTGCATACTTTTGGTCACTCTTTCTCATTTATTACTGTCGTGATGCAGCAACACATCTGGATTCATAAATATGGCGATGATGGCAGTTTTAAAAAGCTAAAAACCTTCTCTTTCACACATTAAAAATGGCCGTAAAGCAATATTTTTTGCTTCACTACAGGCGAGCTGAAATTTTCATTTCAGCTCTAAAACGAGCTTTTCTTTCCACTCCTTTAATTGTCAGTAGCTGCACATTTACCCCACAGGAAGGCTGTTTCAAACCCCTTTGATCCAGACTCCTCTGACAGTCACGTCAATATCCAAAACATTTTTCACCCTGGATAGCTCGCTCTTCACGATAAAGACGTTTCCTCTTTTGCTGACCTAGAAAACTTTATTAAGGCAATTGTTTGCCTCAGAGTTGATTGCTGCAATGCACTTTTCACCACATATCCCCTCTCCACAATGATTTATATACAATTTATTCAAACGTAGAAGCCCGGACACTTAAATGAATCAGAAAACATTGTCACGTCACTGCAGTCTTACTCACTCCCTTCTGCTTCTCTCTAAATGTACAAGTTGATTATAAGGTCTATATTCTAATTCATCAAGTCCCCTTTGGAACAAACTACCAGCCGGTTTCTGGAAACTGACTCTGTCTTACTATTTAAATCCAGTTCATCGTGTTTATACTTCAACTTCCACCACACCAGCTGCTCCTTTGCTTCCCTGCCTGAGGGGCTTTTGTGCCTGTTGTCGCTTGTCTGTCATTACTTGGTTCCTGCAGACTGACATATGTGCTTACACACACACACACACAGACAAATTAATTCTAAATCCATCTTGCTAATGACACACACATGCACACACAGTGGCAGTGTGTGTGTGTGTGTGTGTGCTTCTTTCACTTCTTTCAGCTTTCAGCTGATAAAAATGTGATTTCAGATCATATACGTTAAAAAGACAAATGAATCGTGTACAGCTCTGTTGTTTATCAGACTACCTGCTCAGTTAAAGCCGTTTCATTCAAACTCCATGATCCTAGTTGGTAACAGGCGCCTGCTTTAACATTTAACATTCCAGTCAGACTCACGAAAAATCAAAAGAACCAGCGATATCATCTTTCCATCCCACACATTCTTCTTCTTGTCAAAATCTGGTGCCTACATTACCCACAATGCAACTTAACTGCTAACAGATTCAAGTGTGTTATGTTAGTAGCGGATAATGTAGTCTCTGGCCACTGGCCTTAAAAAATAGGAACAGGTTATGGAGATCTGGTAAATTCGCTTCTTTCTCCACGCCAACAGATTTTTTCATTTTCAAACTTGTAGTCCACAGATCAAACCAGCGCTGACTCACCTGAGGCAACTGATCAGATCAGCTCCCTCTGGAGCCACCAAAGGCTTTATCCTTCTCTTTCACATATGCAGTAATACTCCCCAAGATCTATGAACGGACTTTGATGTGTAAAATTGGTGGAGTTTCCCTTTATTAAAAACCTGCAGTCTCTAAACCTGAGCTCATATTACTCGACTGATGACACACAAGTCATTTTCTCAGCCTTTTCAAAGCTCCTCCAGAGCCTCTATTTTCAAAGGCAGTGCTGTACTCTCAATAAATAGCGAATTGACAGATGAAATCTGTGGAGTGTCCTTTTAAATCATAACTTTCTGACATTTCAACATGTAAGACTTAAGCAGAATTACTTTAGAATGAACCTTTAATATCTACAGATGTAGTAGGTCCTCTTCCATGTAATCCGCCATGTTGAACCACCATGTTTCTACAGCAGCCCGGAACAGATAAACCGGCTCTAGACACGATTTTTTTTGTGCGTTTTTTTTGCTATGCTAGATTCTCGTTCACGCTGGGAAGGACAGAATAAGGCTAGATAATTGCAACTTCACCGCCACTAAATCCTACACACTGGTGCTTTAACAAACACTTCTTCTAACCCACTCCAAGCATCGCACAAAATACTTTTAACAGTATCTTCTGTCGTCTAATTCACTATAATTTCATGTCCTTGGTTTGTGTTTTGTTGCTCTATATAAGCCTGAAGCGTTTGCGGTATTAGCAGAGTAATATTTCTAAAGTGCACTTTTCCATGTGGGAAATTTAGCTCCTGCAGTGAAATAGATTATGCATGCACATCCATGTGTACTCACAGATGCCTGTCAGATGTAGACGCATAAGTCAGGGTGATGAAATATTTTCCCACCACTTCTAGCCAGTTAAAACTGATTTACTTGTCAAACTCAGTAAAGACTATGCCCTCTCTTTCTTTTCTTTTTTTTTACAGGGTATTACAACAGGAAGTTTGTTTTTTTTTCTCCTCAAAGTGACTGAAAACTCAAAAGGTCAGGTCAGACAGGAGAGATGTTGGACACCAGCTGTCATTTGAATTGTTTAGGGATACATCTGCTGTGCTGCAATGGCAGTGATGGCTGACCTACGGAGCCGAGTGCATTAACGGAGAGAGACAGTGTGTCCATGTCCCGCCAAATGTCCTTAGATTTGTCCCAGCGTCTACAATTAGGAGAAACGATATTAATGTTTAATCCTGCTTTGTACATACTGATGTTGTTCAGCTTTTTTATTTTTTTATTTCTCCTTGAAATGTTATCCGCCTGATTCAGTCCCCCGTCATGCCTTTTGTTGACAGCTGGCGATTCGCCCGAGGAATTTTTAGACTTTTTAGTTGAGTTGAGTTTGCTGTGTTGGCAGTCAGCGACACACTGTACAATACGAGTGGAAATGGAGAAGTTAGAGTCTGTAGCTGCTTCATGACTTTGATTTGTCATTGTCAAAGTCTGATATGAGCTATGAGCTGAGAGCGTCTTACCGCTCTCTCTGCTCAGATGGTTGATGAGTTCACCTTATTCCTAAACAGACAGAGGCTGACATTTTGAAGGTTTTCTCTTCTTCTCACATCACAAGCTCTTTGCCGAGGGCCATTTGTGTTAAGACCATTGCTATGGCGTCGTACCTTGTGATGACAGTTCTGCTGAGTTTTCTTAAACTAATGCATAATGCTTTGGGGGCCTGTTCTGCCTTTGATGTGTACTTTTGTGATAGAAGTCGAGCGCTGATGTTTCACAGTCACACAGTATTCAATTTTACAATCTACAGTAAAGATAAAATAACAACAAATTGCCCAAACTGTGCCAGCGAATCCTGCCAAAGTCAAACTTGGCCATGCTTGTCAGACCGCCCCTGGGTGGTGGTGTGCATGTGTCAGAGATATGGTGTAACTGCAGGAGACGCTCTGCATTTCTCACAGTGAAATCTGTCCTCTACCTGAGACTCCAGACTGGAGTCAGATAACCACCACTGGCTGGTGACCTCAATGTTTTCACTGAATGTACAGGCTTTCAAGGGCAGAGGCACCCAGCCTCCCAAAGAGTCGAGAATCCTAAAAATTATTTATTGATGGCATTTACTAAATTGTGTTCCGCACGTGACTTTAAACGTGCGGATGATTTTTAGGTTTATTAATGTGAGCAACTTGGCTGCAGCAGCAGCAGCAACACTTTAACGAAAGAAAGATTTATATGTGCTTTTTAGTTTGGTGCAGAGAGGCTTTACTTAACTTGAACAGAAGAATGTATATGCAAATGTGAGGCTTAATTTCAGAAACAAAAGCAAACTGAAACGGCAACAGCTTCAGATTTACTCAGCAAAGTGGTCTGTTAGTGGCTCACTTTGATATCATAAATAAAGTATTGCATTAATGTCTAATTGGGCTGAACCTTGCAACCTAATTCACTAATGAGATTGAGCGATTTCATTCTCAGTGACAAGATATATGTTCCCATCTCCACATTACACAGATTAAATATTGAGCTGGACTCCATTAGTTATATTGAGCGTAGTGAAACCAGTAACCAACCCAGCTAACGTCGTAGGTGAGCCGCTCTGAGACTGCACAGGACAGGCAGGGAAAGCTCCCAGGATATCTTCTGCTGTAGTGTCTCTCAACCTGACATGAATGAAACTTTCCCATGATGAGCGAGGGGCACACACTCGTGATTCGACTGTCTATCAAGCAAGTGACAGCTGGATTTGTTCACTGTTTGGCCCTCTGGGAGCTGGTGTACAAATGCAGAGGTTTAACGTGTGTGCTCTTGTACTTTATTGCTGCTGTGTGGCGATACCAGTTTTTGGAAAAGTGAGGACGTTTTGGTCAGGGTTGGATATTAGATTTACGTACTGCGACACAAACATGTGCATGTGTCTATATGATAAAATAAACAAGGACTTAAAGGGTCAGTTCACCCAAATCCCTCATTTTTCTGTGAAGTTATCTGCGGCTCTGCAGATAGTTTTGACTTGCCCACATTTGATGTTATCCTCTATCTCGGTTTAGTGGGTTTTCAAGTGTATGAGGGACATTGTTGCTGTTGAGTTTTTAGCCCCTCCCCTCTTTTAGCGTCTAAAGCTGCCTTCATGTGATAAGAGATTTTCACTTAGCTCACTGTGATGTATGTAAGTGCAAAGCAGGCAGAGACAAAGTGCAGTACTGTCAGCAGAAATATATTCGTCTTCACCAAATCAAATCAGAATTTCTACTTGACAGAATATTGGGATATACTGTTGCTAAACAGACTGTTTCTGATTACTTTTCCTAGTGACATCGTGGTATGTTTTAGATGTTGTGTTATAACCACTGACAGTGTATGTGGAACGTCACCCACCGGTTTCAAAGGTTCTGTTTTTAAGCTAAAGATCTCTGCTGCCGGCCTCCACCATGCTGGCTGTGCTGCCTCTTCTGCCTCCTGGCTAATCTAAAAATCATTGGTGGACCTGAGGTGGGCCGAATGACATCTGGGTGCTCAAATAAGCCATCTGTACCAGCACCTACCTGTCAATCAACGCAGCCATGCTGGTAATTATGCATAACTTAAAGCTTTAATATAATTTGAATGGTGAGTTCAAATAAATTTCACCCTCGGTACAGTTGTCATGAACGGAGGACATTAGCTGCAGTGAGCAAAACTGTTTTTTGTACCAGGCTGTTTATTTGTGCTGTGAAGTTGGACATTTTAACATTGGAGCTTATGGAGATTGACTTGAATTGTAGCCAGCCTCAAGTGGTCGCTCGATTTTTGGCACGTCCACATTGGCTTCATTTGAGTTCTAGGCTCCGTCACATACAGCTGTTATCTTATTGGTTGGGCTTTAAAAAAGGTCAGCAGCAACAGAGGTCAAAGTTGAAATGATTTGAACTTTGAACTTTGAGCTTGGTGGTAATTTCAAACAGTGCATACCTCCAAGGTGAGCGGGTCACCTAGCTGGGAGTCACTGCTCTCCCCAGAGGAAATCAATGGCACAGCCAGCACAAAACACGAAATTGAAATTTCTCATCAAGCCTTTAATTTCCATTAGACTTTGTGCAGACATTTATGGTCTCCAGAGGATGAATCATGCTGACTTTGATGATCTAGCACCACCATGATGTTGACATTTGTGGTTTAGAGTGAAATATCTCAACAACTATTACATGGTTCGCTATGAAATTTGTCCTAGATAGCTATGTCCCCCTCGGGATGAACTTGAATAACTTTGCTGATCCCCTACTAAATCTAGCAGCAGCATCAGATCAAAATTTTAAAGGTCGAGAGTGTAAGATTTAAGGGTCTCTATTTACAGAATATGGCAGAAAAAGAATATAATATTCATAACTATGTTTTCGTTAGTGTATAATCACCTGGTCCTCTTCAGTGTTGAACCATCCAGAATGAACAAACCCAGTTTACACCACTAGATAGAGCCTCCAAAACTTTGGTTTATAACTGAATACCTCGCTCAATTGTGTCTTGGGCTCAGTGCTCATTAGTAAATGTAACAATACAATAACTGAATGAAAATAAATATGTTAAACATTATACTTACTTAAAGCTTAAAGTACTGGCCCTTTAAGTAACTACATTATATTACAAATTCTCCACATTTTTGTTTGTAGGTTTCATTTTTAAAGCTGATGCAGTTTTATGATTCACACTTTAAAGAACACTTTTTGTCCATCTCCATCTTCTCGATTTGTATAACTACATTATTTCCTGTGAAAATAAAATAAAACAATTAGTGACCAAAATGTACTTGACCATTACAAATTTAAATGGGGATATTTGCCCCTGTAAACATCTATTAGTGGTTTTATATTGCTTTAAAATCCTCACATATCATAGCGCTGCTTGCCAAACTGCCATTCTCTAAGTTGCTTTCAGCCTTTGTAGACACGTTTTTAACTGTGATGAAGTGACTTAAAAATTTAAAATCCCTTTGCTTGCTGTGTTTAAATGATTTGTGAGCCTCCTGTAACTAATTTAAAAGTGTCCTGTCTCATCAGCTGTGTGTTTTTTATGCCTGCCTCTCAGAGTCTTTTTTTTTTTTAGTATACAGTTTAAGGTTTTTCCACTGCTGATGTAGTTTCCTCCACCTCTCTGTCATAACTGTTGGTTCTGCTGCTAGCATGGAATATTTGATGCTCTGAGGTAAAGGGCCCTTGAGTATTGTATTTCAGGTCATCCATTACCATAATTGCTTTTACCCAACAAGTAGGCTTTCCTTATGCAACCTGCGCTTAAATGTTTAATTACATTGTTTTGAGGTAACAAACTTTTTAACTGCTTTTGACGGGGCGGGTTTGTTGTTGAAAATGTAAAATAAAACGCTGCTCGTGCTGTGTGCAAACAATAGATTTAGCTGCTTTCAGAGCCCTAATTCTGTAAGTAAGAAACCATAGCAGTGTGGAGTCACAGCTTGTGTTTCCGTGTCTACATTACACTCACTTGGAAAGCCGAACAAGACGAGCTGTGGTTAGAGTTACACACTTCTCTGACAGATGTCAGTTTGTTAAAGGAGCTCGGTGTCGTTCATTTGATATGAACAACTGCCTCTGAAAATTTAATTCACGTGTTTTCTGTGTTTGGGGGGGAAACTTTGATTGTAGCCTTTAAATAAATATAAATGAGGCTTTGTGGGACAGTTGCACTGTTTGTTCGGAGACGTGTGTTAGTTGTAGCTTGTTCTGTTTTGGTTGTAATGTGCCAGCTTGTTGACAGTTGATATTTCTTCTACAGTGGCTGTTGGACATATAATTGGCTCAGAAGCTATTAAAAAAAAAAAAGCGTGCACAGTGGTTCAGTGTAGTTTGAGTGTTGAAGTGAAGCGGGCGGCTGTAGTGTCCGAGCACCTCCAAAGCTGTCAAGCTGTAGTAGGTGAAGCATTCATGTATGTCTGTGAGAAAAGTGTCAGCGTTATTGATTTTTCCGTATGCTTTCTCTGTCCTTGAACATGTTGAATGGGTGCTTTCTTCTTGATGTGAGAAAATATGACTGTTTCAGCAATTCGATTTTTATGTAACATATCACGGCTAAATTTACAATCTAGGTCACTGATCCCATTAGCCCTCCAGGAGTGGGACACTTTTTTTTTTTTTTTACTTCTATAATGAGAAAATCCAAATTAAACTAAATGGAGACTCTTTGGCAAGATGCCACGTCTTGATGTCTGCCACCAGTGTGTGCTGAATATTAGGAACATTTTATATCTCATAGATATATCCAGTATATTTCAGACACAGAAAAATTGGGATGGGTGCGGCTCTGCAGTTATTGATATTTAGTTTGACATAGAGAAAATTGCAACACCCACCCATCTAATTCCTCAACTCAATTCCGATTTCAAGCTTAATGTGTTAATGGAACAATAATTTGTACAGAGGCTGGATTGCACATTAGTAGTGAAATTACCAATTGCCACAATTATGATAAACATAACAAATGGTGCATTTTGTTAACGAAGCATTCCAGCTGCTCTCTTCTACGTTTGAACCAAGAGTCAGGCCGACTAAATGAACAGTTATTACCACCGTTACTGAATAAACCAACAGCCAGCAGCTCCGTGGTTACTGAGGAGCCATCAGCATCATATCTTATGCAGATATCTTAGATAATGTCATATCTTCACCAGTAAAACAGGTTGGGTTGTACTGCGATACATATCATGGGTTAACTCTGTATGACACATTAAACTTTACCGTAGTTCTGTTATAATCAAGCGCCAACCTCCGTGGCTGTGAAGTGAAGCCAAAGTGCCAGAAACTGCAGTTCCTCAAACGTCCACTTGAGGCTGGCTACAGAACAAGTCAGTCCCAATAATATAGTAGTAATAGTAACGATAAGTCCCCATGTTAAAACGTCCAACTTCACAGCAGAAATAAACACCTGTCTTTGCCGATTCTTGGATAAAGAAGTGGCAGGACTGCCAAAATGGCGGCGCCACATATTTTGAGCTTCAAAAACGGCTTATCAGAAACCTGTGGGTGACGTCACGCATACGCTGTCCATTCTTTATACTGTCAGTGGTTATAATGAAGAATAAAGTGAAACGAAAAAAGGCTCTTTTGCTCTTGAGAGAGATTATGTTCAGTCCATAAATAAAGCTCTCCATTTACTGTTTCTGAAGTATTATATTGACATATCGACCCTTAACTAGAAAGCAAGCCAAGCCCTGATACAGAGACATAATTGTTGTCATCTGCAAAAGTACCTTTCTGATCCATGGTACGCACAAACAGCACACTTTTGACCTAACTTTTTCAATGTATCTATTCAGTCCCCCACAACCCTGTTGAGAATAAGCAGTTACAGAGAATGGATGAATGGATCATGGAAGAATAGGATAAAATAAAAATCATGGCCCTTGAAAAAATTAAAGCTCCTCTTTTCTGAAAAACATTTTTTTTCATTTTTTATTTGTTATGACATTCCTCTTCATGGGTAATGAAGGTATTTGTGAGGAAAGGTCCAAACTGTACAGTTGCACACTGCGTACAATCCTGTTTGTGGAGGTGCTAAACTGTAAGCAGAAACATTGTACTGTATGTGCATATTTTCATTCTAAATCCTGAGAAGTCACCGGACGTCGCATAATTCATTACTGAGCATAATAAGGAGGTTTCCTACAAAAAAAAAAAAGTGTAATCATGTGCAGTTTTTCCTTTTCTCTATCTTTAGAGCGGCTTCTGCTCACATGGCAAAAACAGCCGCCAGGAAACCTCGCTTGAATTTGCTGACGGCAACATTTTGTGAAATATCTACTGCCAGTTGTGACGGCCTGTACACAGGCACAGGACCTTGAGGTGATTGAGTGGATAGAGCAGGAGCAGCTGTGGGGAAGTATCAGTGTGTCGTGTCAAAACGAGGAATTATTTGACAAATATTGGTGAAGCTAATACAGTTTGATCGCATTTAATCCTCAACCTACACTGGCAAGTAAAAAAATTCAGCAAGAGGAGTAAGATTGAGATAGTGTTTCTACGAAAGAAAGCATGATCAGGGCTCACTGTGAACAAACTGGCAATGGCGGTCATGGGTTTAGTCGTTAGTTCAGGGTGAATACACAGAGCAGTGAATCTTCTGGGCGAGGGTGAGCATAGATTGGATTGAAAGTGATGAAGAGGAGGGAGGGGATGAACAACAGGATGGAGCTGCAGGAGCAGCAGAGGTGACCATGTGAGGAAGCTTGTGTATATGACAAAGGACAGGGTGGAGAAGAGTGATGAGAGGTGTTGAAATCCGCCCACACCAAAGTCCCCAGTGGAACGGCCTACCTTCTGGTCGGGTTGGCCAGGCGACCAGAACCTAATGCAAATGTGGAGGCGGCAGATGTTCTCATCAGTATAATGCTTTGAAGTTGAAAATACTTACTGCAAGCTGCTAATGTAACACTTTTCTTTGTGGGAGAGAAAAACAGAGTAAGTAGAGAAATGTGGCATAATTCAGTCCTGGAGTAGAAATGGAGAAACAGACTATTTGGATAATCTTACTGCAAATCGTACACTTTTTTTATGTTAGATATCAGATCCAAAGATGATGTCTTCAGATGTTTTGTTCAACTAAAATTCAAATAGCCAGTTCACACTGATGCTCTTGTTTGAGAAGCAGGAACCAGACAATTTTTCTCCTCAATTTCTCATCGTGCATGCTTGAAAAATTACGTACGATTAATCGATCGTCAAAATAGTTGCCAGTTGTTTTCTGCGAATCAGCTAATCAATTAATTGACTAATTGTGTCAGCTCTAATATTGACTTTCCACCTTCCACACAGCCATTTAATTTAATATGAAAATCAAACTTGGGAGTGCTTGAATCTTAAGATAATCATTTATAATAACACTCATAATTAATCACAAGGATTTTCATACCCGTACAGCAAACAACAGAAGCAAATTGTTAACAGGACATGAAAGCATATAAAACATAACTGTATTCTTTGGATAATGCATTCAGGAAAACAAAGGCATAATATTTCAGTGTTGCAGCCTTCATCAGATGCCCTTCTGAGGGACATTTCTGGCCTTGGATGGGTGTAGTGTCCTCTCTTTATCATCGTTTTAATGTTGTTGTTTTTCTTCCTCCTCCAAATATTGTTTTGGATCAATTTTATTCTCTTTAAAATGTTCAAAATTTGTGTTATGTATATATATCATTTGTTTTAAATGGGTAACAAAACTGCTAAGAAATGTGACTCAAAAATGTGATTTAATGACTCAAGGCTATTTGTGACTTATTGTTTAATGGGTTTAATGATTTCCTGCAGCTTGCCGTGTCACCATGATGAAAGTTTTAGATGTTTTTTACCCTCCATTGGCCTCACCGTGCCCTTTCCTTGCAGTTATTTATGGTGGACAACGCAGCTGATGACTGGAGGATAGCCATGACATATGAGCGCATCTTCTTCATCTGCCTGGAGATCCTGGTATGCGCCATCCACCCCATCCCAGGGAACTACACCTTCACCTGGACGGCACGCCTGGCCTACTCCTACGTGCCATCCAAGACGGATGCGGACGTGGACATCATCCTGTCCATCCCCATGTTCCTACGGCTGTACCTCATCGCTCGTGTCATGCTGCTGCACAGCAAGCTCTTCACGGACGCCTCGTCCCGCAGCATCGGTGCACTCAACAAGATTAACTTTAACACACGCTTTGTGATGAAGACCCTCATGACCATCTGTCCCGGCACTGTGCTGCTGGTCTTCACCATCTCGCTGTGGATCATCGCTGCATGGACTGTGAGAGCTTGCGAGAGGTGCCTGGATCACTTTCTCACGCTATGCTGCACTGCTCAGCATGAAACATAGATAAGGCATAAAAATAGATGATGCACACGTCTTAGGTCTCTGATCATCAGTATATGAAGAGTTATAAGAAAAGATTAGATGCCTGAAGTATTCTGATAACGTATTTAATCTCATGTTTAGTACTATGTTGGATTTTTTATTAAAGTGAAGCTGTAGTGCTTTGGTTTTTCATGAACCTATGGCATTTATTATTTATTACAGGTATCATGACAATCAGGACATAACCAGCAACTTTCTAGGAGCCATGTGGTTGATCTCAATCACGTTTCTTACCATTGGATATGGGGATATGGTCCCAAACACATACTGTGGGAAAGGAGTCTGCCTCCTGACTGGCATTATGGTGAGAAAAACTGACTTCAGTTTCAGGATTTGTAAAAGTGACAGAAAGTAACTCACATGCTTCAAATCTTTCATGGCTGCAAACAAAATAAGTTTAAAAAAATCTACATTGTATATTTGTGCCTGTCCATTTGTGTGACTTCACAGGGTGCTGGCTGCACTGCCTTGGTGGTGGCTGTGGTGGCAAAGAAACTGGAATTAACCAAAGCTGAAAAACATGTCCACAATTTTATGATGGACACCCAGCTAACAAAAAGAGTAAGTGGAAGCTCTGTCTTCGTTTATTTTGATATCACAGATAGTTCGTCTTTCTGTGTTCTTGACCAAATGTTACTCTCCCTTTCACTCAGGTGAAAAACACAGCTGCGAATGTTCTCAGGGAGACGTGGCTCATCTATAAGAACACCAAACTGGTGAGGAAGATGGACCACGCCAGAGTCAGGAAGCACCAGAGGAAATTTCTCCAAGCCATTCACCAGTAGGTACCACTTTCCGAAGCCTGACTCCCCCCACCACCACCACCACCACCACCTGCCATTCATCTTGGTCTAACACCTTTTATCCAGCAGTGTGTTCGCTTGATTCACCGATGCAACACCAACCTGAAATCTGAATTGTTTGACACCTGTAGCAAATATATGTGCTCATATTTTTTTAAAGGATGTTTCACCTGACTTGACTAACTTTAAATTTGCAGATGTGATAATGAGTTGGCCTGTTGATTCTGTGGTAAAATATGCAAGGGCTCGAAAAATGTATTCACTCGAGATTCTTGTAATCCATTTGTATTAGAGTCAGAGTAAGAGTTGTCAGGATGAAAGTTGCATATTTTATCTGTGTATGAGAATGGGACATTTCCCCATGATACTCTGGAAGTAGTCAGTCTTTCAGCCGCCTCAGTTTTACAGAAGCTTTCCTGAAAAAAAAACTAATTTTACCCTGAAATATTCTCGAGTTACAGAATTCACAGCAGTATGATATTGATCTTTCTCCCTCTCTCACCTTTTGCTGTCAGATTGACTCTTGTGTGTGTTTCTCTGGCTGTATGTCAGCTTGTATGCTGACCTCAGGGGCTGACACATCTGGGTTTCTATTTTTCTAGGCTGGTCAGACACTTACCTGTCAGCTAGTCTTTTAGTGGGTCCCCGAGGACTCCCGAAGTGCTATCTAACTCCAAAACAGTATTGATTTAAGCCTCACCTCGCTCTTGTTTTTCTTCAACCTACAGTTGCACATCCAGCCTGTGGCTTCTTTAAATAAATGGCAATTAACTCAGTGCTTTATTAAAACAAGTAACTAGATTTACGGGAATGTTGTTACTGTGTAGCTTAATGCTCAAGTAAAATGTCCCCTTTTTGTATGTTTGTTTGCTTTCTGTGGTTTTATGTATGTATCTGGGTCTTTGTGGTCTCCCATATGCAACTTTGATTTGCTCATGAATCTTTTGAACATACATTTATGTTTTAAAGACATTAGGGTGTTTAATTACAAGGTCAAGAAATACACAACGTGTCTGCTGCTGCTGCAACCCACATCCAGATTTGTGGCGTTTAATAGCGTTTCGTCATGGTTGCTTTGTCGAGTCATTATGCCCTTGCTGTCGTATTGAGGCGATTCGCAGCGGTGATGACAATGTCTCATGTCTACCTCCTGTTCTTTAGGACAACCTAATAATGGAAATCCCTCTGAGCTAAAGCTAAATCTATACAGAACCAGATTCTGTGGGGAAAAAGTCACGTCCAGCTCTGTGTGCAAGGACAACTACTCGGCATGGTGTCACACCTTTATCTTATAAAGATTTTGTTTCGTTCGGGAAGTGTTCACAGGCCTTATCTTTAAGGTTTTTAAGTATTGCTTGCAGCCTAGGTGAAGGGTGTGATACCCAAGCTTTGGATTGAGATGAATGTAGGACAGGAAGTGGCCTGACAGCGAGCAGATCGCTCAAGTAAAGTGTTGGAAAAGGCCTACAGCCATCCTTGACCTGACACGAGGCGATGGTAAACATCAAATCAGATATCGCTGTGCCTGTTTCCTCTGGTCAAAGCGGCACAGACAGTGTGAACAACTTTCTCAGAGGTTCTCATCAGTCACTGTAAAGGATGTGAGGTGTAAACAGTTGTTAAAAAGAGCCATAGACGCTTTGAGGCACTGTCTGTGTCGGTGAATGTTTACTGAAGTTAACAGGAAGGTTTGTTTGATTTACTGTATTTCTGATAACTAGTGTGGAAAAAGGGGATTAGACTTAGAGATCAAACAGAGCTGCGGCTGCTGGGAGCACAAAGAGATATAACACACTGGTTGCAGGAAAGAGTACGTTGAGAATAAATCGTTGCTGCTGTTCAGAGGTGAGGTGACAGTGTAGAGATGAGGGTTACAGCAGCCAGACTAGCAAACAGATCATCTGAATATGTTTATCTGATGTTGTAATAATTCATTTGTCTACTTCATGTTTCCTTTTTTTCCTGTTTGTGTCGACACAATGCAATAGAGCTCGAAAGTAAGTCTTCGCCTCACATGTAGATACAGACCTGTTGTGTGCATGCTAACGAGAGCTTGTCCTTGAACCCGATAATGTGACTAAAAAAAATTACACTCCCTCATTTGATAAGTGAAATTCATGCCACACGCACACACAAAACAAACGTTGTAGTTTGCACTGATTGAACTGTTTCACACGACACGATCGTAATGCTGCCAGATTATTTCATTTAAGCTGCTTCAAATGGTTTTTATTAGACGTGTGTTCAACTGAGTAGCATGTCAATTTGATAAAAATGCACATTAGTCTCACATTTTTCATTCAACATTATGTGACGCACAAACAAACAGCTAGCACAAACACCTATTTATTGACACATGTTGCACGTTGTAAACACACCCACTGATGCATTTAAAATGAATTTCAATTATCGGTGATGGAGGGTGTTTTTCTTTCCATTTCTGCATGGATGTGATGAGAATTTGATCTTTAATCAGAAAGCCACTGATTAAACTCCAGTCAACTGTGCTTTCACGTACCGAAGGATGACGACTAGAGCTCTACAGGAGACAGACCTGCAGTAGCACAAGTATATAATTTACGATATCCCTCAAGTCATGTTTTACAACGTAGCAGTCATGCTCATACAGATCAGGGCTCAGGGTCATCTTTCGGCGTGTGGAACCATTGTTACGCCTGTTACTACATTTGCAGCCACACTTTCCTCCATTTCTCTGTTGGATGACACAGTAGCAAAGACACTGATCCGGTGTTATCTCGGCCGGTCAACAGCATATTAACGGACATGCAGCTTTCATGAATCGGTCCCCTTAGAACAATTAACAGAGTTTGCTATAGACACTGTTTAAACACTCCTGAGGTCATTCGGATGGTGCATTTCAACATACCACGGGCATGATGTTGCACGCATGCAACCAAATGTCTTACAGTATGTTTCAGGCCATAACATCTGTTAAGTCGAGTGTTTCAGTGCAGTCAGATCCCCCTTTGGGAATGCTGTCCCTTCCCATCCACAAGGTTGAAGTGGGAATCATAGCAAGAAGTGCGACAGTGCGTGCTTGTTAGCTCAGAGATCAGTGCATTTGAGAAACAGGAAAATGACCTGAGTGGAAGGTCAGGGTAAAGCCTCTGAGCAATCCCGTTTGAGCCCGAGAGGCCTCGACTGTGACCGACAGCATGAAGCTGTCAGCTGGGACGGAAAGAAAAAGGTTGCAGAATGTTCACCCTGTCCATTAAGCTGAAGAAAAATTAGCATTTCCTCTCCACAATGAGGTAAACAGAGGTCATGACAAAGAAAGCAAGTCAGGAGGGGTAAAAAAAAATATGGCGCAGCACTAACTGAGATTGCCTTAACTGATTTAGTGGGGTATTGAAAACCTTAGCATAGCCGTTTTCTCCTGATGAATAGCAAGCAGATTTAGAGTGCCCATTCAAAAGGAGAACTGCCCATGAGGAGTGATTGACTGAAGGAAAGAGACACATTGCATACTAAAGACAGGCTAAGTAAGCTTCCTCATCCTGACCTCGAGCCGCTCTGTGCTTCGACCCCGTCTGACAGCTATTGGTCATCCAATTGTGAAATGTGCAATTTTAACAGGTCTTACATCAACTGCAAAGTCATGTAACATTGAATATCTGTTATCTTTCATCACTTTAAATACCTTCCTTTTTTTTCTTTCATTTAATGACTTGATTAATAAAAATAGCTGATAAATGCAATAGTATCTTGTACTTGTCTTTAGAGTCTGCTCTGTATGAAGCATTTCGGTCCTCAGTTGTCAGGACATCCTTCCTTGCCTGTAGTTTCCTTTAGTGACTCCTGTGGCACCCTCTGTTGGTCTGACCTGTCATCTTCGTTCCACATTTGCCTGTCTGCGGGAAAACAGAGAAATGATCCTGCACTGCATGAAAATGGGCATATCTGAGCTAATTATCAGACTACCCAGGGGCCCCTTAAATCCCTTCTCGATCTTCATTACTGCCTTCGATTTCACACACAACCCTAATGATCACCCTACACTGCGTTCATGTCTTAGTTAGTTATATATTTTTTTAATGTTTTAATCAAAATCTGAACCATTGGCAAACTTGCCCTCACGACGTTAGTCTGTGTTATGTCCTCAGTTTAATTTAACATGCGTGGATGATTTAGGGAACTCGTTAATATCTTGAAACCACGTGCGTTTGACACGCTACAATACTGCACAGTTGCTGTTTTTGAGCCCCCTGAGAGGCTGAGTAAAAACAGGCTTTACAAGCCTAATTAAACACATAAGATGTGAATAATTTAAACATGTATGTATGGAGTAGGTGAGATCATTTTTGCAGCCGTTTCATGTAGGGTTTCTGTTGATAAAAAAAATGGCCTTTTGTGATTTTTTTTTTGTTAAACAAGTAATGTATAATTTACTATTCATGATACAAGATTAACAGGATTCCTTTGAGCTGCAAATTGTGAAGGAAAACATACAGTATGTGCAGATAACTGCTGTCAAAAGGTTAAACATTAGTCTTCACTGAAAACAATGTTTGATATCTGTGAGTCACTAAATAATTCATCAACTTACAAAAGTTGGTTTAACCAGAAGGAGAACTTTAGATGTTTAGCTTGATAAATGAAGTTCACACTTCACGGGTGCTCTGATATTATGTGAGTCCTCCTCATTCTTTTAGTTTGTATGTATTGGTTGAGTAGGACGTAGAGCTGGTCTCATTCTCCTCAGTGGCAGCTCTCGCCCGCTCCCTCTCCCCCCTTCTCCTCCCTCTGTGGTCTCCTTTCCACTTGCATGCAGCTCAACCAAACAGACTGACCCCTGCATTTTTCTACACACATCCTGTGCATGTCCTTAGGAGTGCTCTCCATGTGTATGCCTTGTGTGTGCACAAATTTAATGCAAAAAAAAAAAAAAAAAACTCTGATAGCGTTAATTTATTGGGTTCTGAATGGTCTTGTGTTCAGATTGAGAAGTGTTAAAATGGAGCAACGCAAGCTGAATGACCAAGCAAACTCACTAGTGGACCTTGCTAAGGTAAGCTAGACTAACTGCTGCATTGTACATGAGGATAGACAACTATCCTGATAAGTTTCTTTCCTTTGTGTGATTGAATTCAGTGCATGCCAGCTCACTCGCTGAATTAGTTGTGTTTTCTGATATAATCAAAGTCTACAGGTGTCAAATAAACAGACAGGCTGTTCACAAGGTGATTAAAATAAATCTGTGTGATGATTCTGGTTGTCTGCTCTCACCTGAACTTCTCATCTTTTGGGTTTGAAATAATCACATTTTATTTTTACAGTGTAAACTACTATCCCCAGGACATGTTCGCCCGAAAATTACTGAATCGTAACAAGAAATCCCCTTTTGTGTCTGCGCCGTTTTTTTTTTACTTTATGTATTCTCTGATGTTTGTCTCCAGATGCACTAAACATAAGTTGACAAACCTTAGGGAAAGACCAGGCAGCACGCCAGCCTGACACAGCAGAAACAGTAACCTGGAAAGGGAGACACACACTGTGATCTGATGATTCAGCCAGAAGTGAAAGCAGAGAAAGAAAGAGAGGAGAGAAAGGCAGAGAGCTTTGACATTCGAAAGTACAAAACATTCAAACTGGATTCAGGCCAGCATGTCACGAACGGTATCGGTTAATATTGCCCGATCACCTCGTGCTGTAAAACGGTAGCAAGAGCTGGGATGTGACATTGGATAAGGTGGCTTATAGCCAGTGGCACTCACAGCTGGGTCTGTAATCTGTTGTTATAAGAGTCTGTTACCATAAGAGTGCGGTGTAGCTTCGGTCCCTCTGTGCTCTCAGTGGAAAGATGGAGCTAAATAGAGCTGAACATATCATTGGCAGCTGCATTACCACTGCAGTGCAATGTGAAATTCCTCAGATCACAATGTATCCCCTTAACTCATTATCTCTCCTACAGTCTAATAGAGGATGTGTGTTTTTTCGTTGAAGTGATGCACTGTTTGGGTGAATGTTGTTTTCTTCTTTCTGAACTACATGTTGTCAAACTGCATAACTGATGTTGGTATTTCTGTCTCATCCTCCTATCCATAAAATGGTCGCTAGTATCAGTTTGCGGTTAAAGTGGATCTATAATAATCATATATATATATATTCTTCATCCATCAGATTCATCCTCTACTTATGTTTTTTGTTCCCTCGTGGTTAACTAGACCTCTTTTCTTGGTCTCTAGCATTTTAAGTCATCACTATTTCATGTGTTCTTGTTAGATTTCATGATTTACAGATGAGGCCCAGACTTTAGGGTTAGTTCAGTCCACAAGCTCCTCGGTGCAATTAATTTCTTAGTCATAGAAAAGATTGTAAAAGTATTTGTTTATCATCACATGAACTGTTTAAATATTGAATTGCAAATGTGACAAGATGACAAAAAAAAAAAATCAAAGATTAGATTTGTGTCTGTGTACAATGCAACACAGTGAAACCTTTGTCTCCACTAGCTGTCAGGCTGAAAGGTGTCAGTGCTACTTTAGACAGACAACCTAACCCACATAAACAACCTATCCCATTATTCCCACCTCAAATCAGAGGAGGACAAGGTAAGTGATGGATGCCATCGCCTCTAGGCTGCCAGGGATTATTAGCCCTCCACTGAATAATACCTCAGAAACCGCCCTCCAGCAGCATCACTCCCACACCTCAAATGTGACATGGATTTCTTAGAGTGTTGTTGACTTTTTCCTTTTTTTTTTCACAGACTTGAGCCTCGAGTTGAGTTAAAATGCAGCAGCTGCAGTATACTTTTAAATTGTTTATGAACAGATAGTTGATGTATCAAAAGAGCAGAAAGCTTCATCATCAGCAGGTACCTTTCCTGTCTCCTCAAGGTCATATAGGCTAATGTACGCTGGTCTGCATGGAAACACGAACTCTTGTAAAGTGGTCATATAAAATCTACCCTTCTCAGACAGGCTTTAACTGAACACTGCTGGTTGTCAAGGTTGTAACTATTAAACATAAAAATAACTTGATGTCCCCCTGACCTTTTTTTTTATGTGGACTTTCCCACTTTTAACCTCTGCTACCCCAAAACTGGCGAACAATGAGACAGTCACTTGGAAATTTGGACATTCACTTTAACTTGTAGAATTCGGTTTGTCAATTAGGCTTCTTTTCTCATTAGTAACTGATATTTAATTTGTGTTAGATGCTGAGATTATAGGATAGGTCCACATTTTTTCAGCTTTTGTCATAAAACAATACCCACATGCTCGTATGTACATTGAATGAGTTTGCTGCAATTGTTTCTCTTGTGTTTTTAGTCCTAAATTTGTGTCTTTGTGTTATTGTCACTCACACTGTAGCTCTGCAAAAGTCTATTGAAGCACAAAAAGGGAACTGAAAAGACTTTAATTTTGGAAGATACCCACTTAATTTGTCTAATTCAGACTAATGAAGCTGCATATTGGCTGCTTTAAATGCATTTTTACCCAGTATGAGGACTGTGGATTTTATCCCCCATCACATACATAGACATCACTTTAGAGGGGGATCTCTAAAGTAGTAGTACAGATGTGAACCTATCCTTTAATTGCTTTTGTGTCAGACAATTAACAGTTGATAATGGCTGCACTATTCACACGGGTCTTTTGGTTTATATCATTTAAAGTCGGCTGCAGTCTGAGCAGAATGTGTTGAGAAAGTTAATCGCTTCGATTTCTTTTTCAGAATGAACTCTTTCAACTGCAATTTGACTGAATCCTGTGTTTTTATCTATAATCATGTCTGTTAATAATGGACACATGCAGTGTTGTCCATTAAAAATACCACTAATTTGGACAATGGCCGTGCTAAGTGTGTTTCCTCTCCCCTGTTCCAGACTCAGAATATCATGTATGACATGATATCGGACTTGAATGAGAGAGGAGAGGACATGGAGAAGAGGATTGCCCTGCTGGAGACAAAGCTGGAGACTCTACTGAGTAATTTGCAGGCTCTGCCGGGACTCATCAGCCAGGTCATCAGCCAGCAGCACAGGGACTTCCTGGAGGTGCAGCTCCAGCCTTATGACAAACACAGCCCTGAGCGCTCACAGTCAGTGTCCAGACGGAGGTCGTCCTCCACAGCACCACCCACCTCCTCCGAGAGCAGCTAGAGTCCAAGGGGAATGCCTCCACTGAAGACTTTTGCCATCATATGGCCAAGTTGCATTTATCGTAAAGCCTTATGGTTTCAATAAGTATTATCCAAATTCTGATGACAGAATCCAAGATACTGGGGACAATGCATTTTAATGGATAACTTCATGCTGTTATTTGTTTTTTATTACCTCAAAAGATGTTGTTATCCTTGCTCTGGTGACATGACCACAAATAATGGCGCTTCCCTCAGTAAAAACTAAAAGGCCTATCGATGGGGGTACGATAAGAGCTCTACTCCATCTCTATGCAGAGATAGCCAGTTTTAGGTGGCAAGGTTACCACGTGTGAAACTATTGCACTAAAATAGTGCTTCTCACAGACTTTGTGCTTCTGCTGGCTTGATTCAGTTGCCGTGTTCCTCAAAGCAAACTGAGAAACCACTGAGAAATTAGTCAGGGAGCATGACAGTGATATTGAGGAAAAGTGCTGTGTTTGATGGACTGGAGTGAACTGACACCAGAGGGCAGATGAAAATCGCTCCTTCACACTGTCACTCAGAGATAACTTAAAAAGCTTGAAATGAGGAAAAAAAAGCATATATCTTTTAGGTTAGAAACAGCATCAACTATAGCGGTTTTCTTTTGCAGAGTGTCCCTGTAGAATGACTATTTTTGGGGCGACGTTGCAAATAATTTAATCCTCTAGTCAAAATGAATGCATCAAAATCTGTACTTGCACTTACTTTTTAATCAATGCACTTCAATGCTGACTGACGTATGATATAAAGATGCGTTGCTCATTAAAAGAAGAACATTTGAGATGTTTGGGCATGGGTTTATTATTGTCAATTCTCGAGTTGTGGCTAGTGTTGATGAATCAAGTCAAAGCCCTTTTTTTCTGTTTCTGTTTTTCAAAAAAGAAGCATTCGCTCAGACCTGCAGAGGTCTGTGGAAATGCATTGAGTGATCACAAACTCGGTAATTATCCCTTGTCTTGCTGTGTCTCACCTCCTGTCCCTCCTTCCTGTGCTATTTATGCTTGCTGTCACCCCAGCTGGGCAACAACAAATGCTGAACAACAACTCGCTGAAACCATATCTACCTTTTAAAAAGAAAATGCCTATTTTTATATATTTTGATGAGGACAAGCACACCTCCTACAACTAAACAAACAACAAAGGGGATGTATAGTGACAGATTCAGCATATCTAGCACATGGTTTAATATATCTTGGACTGGAGTTAAGGTACATACAGTACATGAAGTCATCTATTGGGTTCTTTTCTGAACTTAATTATAAACTATTGAAAATCTGCATCATTCTTCAGATTGCATTTATTTTTTACAGCATATACTAAGTTTAAATGACACTGTTGGCTGATCCGGAAGAGCAATATTCAAGAGACAAACTGGTAAATCTACCTACAGTGGCTGGCATTCATTAGGTTTTTAGATTAAGTTTTAATGTCAAAAGTTAAATTAAAATATTTAAATTTAATCAAAATATCCTCCTTGGCCTTTCCTACAGTCTATCTTCATATATATAACTGTATGAAAAGCCATGATGTGGCCAATATACCGTCAAGACATTAATATTCACTGTATACACAGAGTGAGTTGTTAATGCAACCTTTTCGAGGTTCACAGAGAATAGCATGAGTCAGAGGAGATCTGGTCAAATCAGCAAAACAGATCTTGTTCAACCAGCCCAACCACTAACCAACGAGTCAATCGGATGGTCAACAGAATGACAGATGTTCAGTCCACAAACTTCAGCAACATAGAAACCAATGAGAGATTATACTGTATGCGACTTAAACAATAAACAATTAAACAATAAAAATATACAATTTGACAAGTGTGTGTCCTTTTTCATTGTGTGGGAACTGGTATTAAATATGACTTGTTAAAAGTGTATTTGTGTGTCCCTGCAAAAACAAGTAAGACAGTTACATTGATATAACTGTATGAGATGTCATTTATGTGGCAACCTTTCTTGATTTTTCAGGATCAACCATGCATTCAACGGGATCAACCAAAAAGTGGAGACAAATCAAATAGGTGTGTGTCTGAGCGTACACCCTCACTAAATTTTGCCCGAGACAGTAACATGTAGGCTGTAACAGGCTTACATTCAGTGATGAAAGAAGTACTTATGTATGAAAATGTACTCCATTAAAAGTTATATGTACATATGTAGCTTGTATAACCACTCTATGTACCCAACCTTTGGGTTTGGCTCATTCATGGGTTCTCAAGATAAACTCGTGGGGTTCGGTGGATGACTAATGGGGTAAGAATGCAGAAAAAATAAAGTACTTGGGTCTCATTCAAACATTTAGAGGTCAAATGTCTCCTTGGTGCAACTAACAACTCAAAGACATTTGAAATGTGTAATGAGGGGCTCCAAATAGACACTTAGTCTAGTCTTTTTGGCTTAGTAGACAAAAGCCAAAAAGGATGGGAGCCAGGAGTTTCATCTAAAAACAAATTATATTATTTTATAAGCTTGTCATATATTTTTTATTGTAGCTGTAAAATGTAAAGAGTACAATATTTGATTCTGAAATGTAGTATAATGTACCATAAAAGGGTCATATACATGTGCCTCCAAATGTACAGTGTAGTATTTAATTAAATATACTTTATTACTTTCCACCACTGACCCTCATCGATATAAAAAAAAAAGAGCTGACAAAATAGTTAAACTTCCTATTTTAATTTACCCATTTGGAAGATGCTTTTGTTCAAAGACATCTCAGCGTAATCTAATATAATTCAACCATCTCTGCACAAACTACATGAAGCATGCACTACCAGCTCTGATTATGTAATTTTTTTTTAATCCAAACCACATGTGTATTTCTCTCCTTCTTTTGTCCTGAACAAGTCCTAGTATATGAAATACTGTTTTACTATTCAGGGGAAATACGCAGTATTCATGTGAGTTCTAGCACACTCAGGAAACCTGGGAAATGATAAGGATAAAATGTGTAGAAATGAATAATAAACTCTCAAAATCAGAGGGGAAAACATAGTTTGGAGGGTGATAATCAAACAGTGGCAACAGTATTGGGATAGTGCAACAAAAGGAAGACACTTACATGCCCCATGACCTCCTGATGAAGCAGCATATATACCTATATTTTAACATTTCTGTCACAGTTAATATTGTATATGGACATTAATACTAAGTTGCACTGCAATGACTCATTCTCTGACTAAAATTGTACTATGCACATATTTTCTATCTATCTGTGAAGTACAAAATAAAGTTGGGATGGCAAGAAATAGTGGAACCAATAGAAGAAGAACAATTATAAGCGGATTAAGAATTGGTCGCAGCAACTTCATCAGTACACTTTTGTCAAAGGGAAACATACAACTGTTCAATGTAATCAGTGTTAAGAAAAGGAGGCTGTGGAGCATGTCCTGATTTAATGCAGGAAGTATGGAGAGCGGCTATGATCACAGCGCTACAAAGGCTACACATGTACTTGAATGTAGGTGATTGATTGATGAGAATTTTATTTTGAACATGTAAAAGAAAGAAAGGAAAAGAAATATACAGGAAAACAGGTCAAACCTGTACACGGACCAACTCAATTGTTAATTTCTCTTAACCAGTGCAAATTAAATCATACATGTTCAAAAAGGAGTAGGAAGAAGTGTACACTTATATATTCCTACCCCTTCTCCTCTGCTTATTATATTATAGATGTTTAAGCATGGCTTAGCACAGTTATATATTTATCTTCTATGCAAATGTTTAATTCCTCTGCACATTTTTAATTCCTCTGTACATATTTAATCCTATGCAAATGTTTAATTTCTCTGCAAACGCTTAATTTTGCTACAAATGTTTAATCTCTCTCTAAATTTAAATGTATGTTTGCATGCTGTGATCAATAAAGTGTCTATCTATCTCTCTATCTCTCTATCTATCTATCTATCTATCTATCTATCTATCTATCTATCTATCTATCTATCTATCTATTATTACTGTTATTAACCTACATACAGGAGGGGAGAAGATGCATATTTAGGTTTATAAAAGCAGAAGACTGTAACAGAATAGGAAAATAATGGACAAATGAAGCCAGAAGAAGGCAGTAGTGCAACTTAAATGGTCTCTGCGGTCCTGTTAGTCAACGGACCGGGCGGAGAGAGCGCTCCACGTCAAACTATGTTCTCGCGAGATTCCCAGAGAAGCAGCGCACGCACAGCGGCACTTGCGTGGTGTGTGTGTGTGTGCTTGGCTAAGCTAAGCTAAGCTAACATCTAACTTCGCCAACTTCCATGTGAAATCTTTCTCCACTTCTTTCGGCAACGTAGCGCGTACACAGGGAACCCCGTCACCATGAGCATACTCGCCAAAATAGCGGAGATTGAAAATGAGGTAAGGTTTAAAGTTAGAGACAGCTGGCTAACCCGGTGAATCAGTCACGTTTCAGCTAACCGCCAACGCTAGCAAATATTAGCCTAGCTCCCACAGCTGGGCCTCGTAGGACACTTTTTAATATGTCTTAACGTTTTATAGCGTGTAATGTTGTTGAAGAAGTTAGTCGTGAGGCTGCTTTACGTGTCGATATGTGTTAATAACCAATTAAGAAGATGTTGCTATCATCTGAGCTAGCTCGGCAGCATAGATGCGGTTAGCGATGAGTCCAGATTCGGTTTGATTGGCTGGAAATCAAACTAGCAACCGCGTAGAGGGTAACATGTTTATGACGTGTCAATGTGTCTCATCAAAACGGGCTATAAGTGTAATAACAGGCTCCAGAATGACCCTTATTTTAGGCATTTGAACGTCTTTAGCTCTGAACAAGAACTCTTATTAAGTAACTTACTGTTTATACTTTAGAATCATCACTACACTCATACTGTGCATACTATATACTGTATTTTTATTATTTCATCCCTGCACTATGCTCCATTGCACCATTTCATTGCACATTCCTATACAGTGTAAATACACTGCATTTTTATATGTGCATAGTTTTGTTCTTGTTTATGTCTACCTTTACCTGTCAAGTCCTCTGTTCTGTTTTTTTTAACTGTACCTGTGTCTATATATGTTTGATGTTTGTACTATGGAGTCAAATTCCTTGTGTGTGTGTGTGTGTGTGTGTGTGTGTGTGTGTGTGTGTGTGTGTACCTGGCGAATTAAAGTGATTCCGAAATCTTTCAGTAGCTCAGCAGAAACAGTACAAGAAGTTAAATTTAGACTGTTGTCAGAGTTTGGATGACACAAATCCACTGGCGAAATGGGTAGTGAATGTTCACAATAGAGTACCATTGTTTTTTTGGCTGGTGGGTGAAGCAAATCTATCAACCACCTGCATATTTTATCAGCATTTGGTTTGTGTTCATTTGTGAACACTAAAGTATTTATACTGGACATTACATGTCAGCGCTTGAAATTTAGGATGACCTGGAATACAGAAAGAGTGTCTTTGCAAATGAAATTGTTATGTTGAAATACAAAAAATGTAGGGTGGCACTGGCACGAGCTTGATGCTACGTCACATCCACGCTTACACAAACACAATAGAGAGACAATGCGCAGACATTCTTTGCTAGATTTAGTGACTTTTCAGATGCTCGTATCGACTATTCCTAAAAAGTGACTAGCTGCAAATTTAACAATTTATTCAGACCATCAGGAAAAAACAAACAACTCGAGTCATTTATGAGGCCAGTGCACAACTAGCAGGACCTCCTTACAGATGAAGAGGGTGGCTCAGTGAGTTAGTTATTAAACTATATTTATTATGTAGATTGGATCAAATAAAATAAAATATATCTATACCTAATATGAAGCTTTAGTAATCTGAGTTAATCAAATTAAGTAGGTATTTTCCAGAGTTGGTCTTATTATAAAACTCCCTCGTGGTGTTTCTTCTGACAGTTTTTCCTTGTTGAGCTGCAGTGAAGGGCTTTATTGTGATGCATTTTTATTGCATTCATGTTCACTATAACCAAATTTAACTCAAGCTATAAAAATCTATAAAGAACACTGTGCTTTATAGTGCCCGACCCTTTCCCAGCATGCAATGGGCAAAATGCAGAGATGTGTTGTAGGGAGCAGAAGCTGTTGTTTGTCTCTCAAAACTGGTTACTACATGCAAAGAACAAGTATAAAGACCTCATGCTGGTGTTGTTACTGTTAACTGTAGATGGCCAGGACGCAGAGGAACAAGGCCACAGCTCACCACTTGGGTCTGCTCAAAGCACGTCTTGCCAAACTGAGGAGGGAGCTCATCACACCTAAAGGAGGCAGCGGTGGTGCAACAGGAGAAGGTACAATCATGATTTTTAAAACCTTTCTCTTATGTAGGTTTTATAACAAATATATTGTAACCTATTTGTCATTTAAAGCATCATAGTGGATTTTTGGTTTATGTTTACAATTCTTTTTTTTTCTTTTTTTTGTCTTTTTAGGTTTTGATGTAGCAAAAACCGGCGATGCTCGTATCGGCTTCGTTGGTTTCCCTTCAGTGGGAAAGTCTACACTGCTAAGTAACCTTGCAGGTGTATACTCTGAGGTTGCCGCCTACGAGTTCACCACTCTTACAACGGTGCCTGGAGTCATTCGCTACAAAGGTGCCAAAATTCAGGTACAAGATTATTTTGTTTGTTTGTTTAGTGCCTCTAAAAGTGTTTTTAGTGTCACTGAGTTCACTGAGTTACTTATTTTACCTTCTTGCTTCTTTCCTCTAAGCTCCTCGATCTCCCAGGAATCATTGAGGGCGCCAAGGATGGCAAGGGCAGAGGCAGACAAGTCATCGCAGGTAAAGGATGTGATCAGTGAGATTTCTGCTAACAGGTTTCCATTGACAAAATAAAATTCTTGAACAAAGGAGGTCATATTAAGTTATTTCCCCATTGATGTTGATGGAAAAGTGAAATTCTGTTCCAGTTGTTTCATTTAAGAGACTCTTTTCACTGTTGTCATTACTGTGTGCAGTTATGTGCTTCTAATGGCAGCAAAGAGGCTAAATGAAACTTAATAAACAGTGGGAGTTGTGAAGTTCTGATGATTTAATAAAATAAATTTCCTCTCAAAGGTTGAAAGATGAACACGTTTTATATAATGTTGTCTTACAGCTACAACAATATATTCTGTGACAAACACATTTTGTGATGGCAGGACAAGTAAAACCTCACGTTACTGTTACTATATGGCTGTAGATACATACTGTATTCCTTCCATCTAACCAACATCTGCCTCTCCCTCCCTCTCTCTGTTGTAGTGGCTCGAACTTGCAACTTAATCCTGATAGTGCTCGATGTGTTGAAGCCTCTTGGACATAAGAAGCTGATAGAACACGAGCTGGAGGGCTTTGGCATCCGACTTAACAAGCAGCCACCCAACATCGGCTTCAAAAAGAAGGACAAAGGAGGCATCAATTTCACAGCTACAGTATGTTTCACACAGAGTGACGTCAGTTCGAATACAGAAATGCAAACTTCTCATAATAATCGCCTCTGAATGAGTCACTGAAATGAATAAAGCTGATAAGTGATTTGGTTTTAGTGCTACTCTGTGTGTGTGTGTGTGTGTGTGTGTGTGTGTGTGTGTGTGTGTGTGTGTGTGTGTGTGTTTGCGCATCCAGGCAATTGATGAGCTGTAAAAGTGAGATTATCCAAACCGTCACTCTATAAGTCGATAGTCAAAAAAGAATGTCCTTCAATGCTGCCTTTATTCTAGCATGGAGGACTTTAATTGCCAGGGATATCTGTAGTTGAGTCAGTTCAGCTACTTTACATGTTTAAATAAAATGTAAAAGCCTTTTAATAACCTGTGTATGTGTAAAGAAGTAATGTAAAGATTTGAACTGATCTGCAGGATCAAATCTGTATCATCATCTTGGTAAAACACTCATTTAAACATCTCTCAGTACTGCCCTCAGGTGGACATAGATAAAATTACACTTACGGACGTTGCTCCTGAACATTTATTCTCCTATTCTTCTATATTTTTATCATGTTGTACTTGTAACAATGAGTCAATTATTCTTTAATCCAACTGTTTAATATGTATAAAGTATTTCTGTCTTTCTTGCTGTCTCGTGTTGATTGACATCACGCCTGTCCTCCCTTCCCCTCTCTCCCTCTCTCTCTCTCTTCAGTGTGCACAAAGTGAGCTGGATGCTGAAACTGTTAAGAGTATCCTGGCAGAGTACAAGATCCACAACGCCGACATCACTCTGCGCAGCGACTCCACAGCTGATGACCTCATTGATGTGGTGGAGGGAAATCGGTAAGCTGCTGAAGTGCCAGAACGGGTCTTCCTTAGTCATTCCCATGGGTGTGGCCTGTTGAAATCTTATATCCTGTTTCAGTTCCCACTACACCAATGCAGAGAAATGAAAAAATACTGTTCATGTGTAATACAGGATTCCAGCCACACTACATAAGCATGTCGTCTCTCACTTAAAAACCTACGGGATTACTGTTACTCGATGTAATTCCATATAAAACACATTCAAATCTAAGAGATGGATACTGCAGAGTGAGGCGTGTAGTGGGTCTGACTCTGCTCTGTGTTGTATATCGGACGTGGACCTCACTTCCCAGGACTGTCTTTTAGTGTTTTATTGCAGGGCAACAGACATGGCAACAGCAGAACCTCCCTGCGGTTGTAGAAAGGAACAGCGCGTTCACAGGATCTCTCAAAGCTCTTTGTTCCGTCACAGGGAAAAGAACAAAAAGAGAGAGCAAAATGCACACTAATGTCACAATGCAATAAATAAGACAAGTCTAAGAACTAAAAAAAAAAAAAAAAATAGCAACGTAAACTTATGTAGCTGCAGCTCTATAGAAACATTCACAGGGTCTCTTCTGTATAAATGCTCTCTGTGCCTGTGTAATACCATGAACAGAGTCACAAAATGCTCCATGCTATCCAGCATAGTCACAAGAGTACACTCAAGGATTGTAAGCTACACTGTATCCCTGTCACACACATGCCATGATAGTGTTCTCTTCTAATTAACACATTTTATGATACTGGCTCCAAAAATATCAGTACATTCACTTCACACTTAAAAATTTACAAATACACAGAAAGTAGAACACAGCGTCTGTCAATCATATGGCGGCTCCCTCGATTGGCACTCTGAGAAATCCTGGTTGAGAACAAAAGGTGGTGGTGGTGGTGTAAAGATTTTGAGAGGACAACACAGTCTGTTTCGTGAATAAAAGAGTCTGTTTTTATAGGAAAGCACATGAATTTACATATTTCTGTTGTAGAATTACATTAAAGGTTTGGGAAGCTTGGGGAAAATACATTTAAAACAGGAAGTGTAAACATGTTTTCAAAATAATGTTTTCTGCTAAATCCACAAAGGATTCTGCAGGAATTTGCTGGATAATAGTGTAGTGGTAAATACAGAGGTTGGTAAACTGTGTTTACCCGCCATGTTTCCACTCATTGATTTATACGGTTAATCTGAAAATAGTGAGCCGACTGTCAGCCTCATTTCAATAAACAGAGTTTTTTGGGTTTGTGCCGTACTACGACCCGTGTATAATGACCTGTTAATAATTTAGCACAACGTGCATGCGAAATGCAAGAAAACTTATATTTGATTTGTAGTTGTAGCTGACAACTCAAGCCTGAAATAGCTTACATGATGTTTAACAGACTAACCACTAAATGTAGTAAAAGATTTGAGATTTGTGTGAATTCACGTCAGACTTCTCTACACAGATGGTTGCTGATTGTTCAGCGGTTTTCATGGACAACATGCACTTACAGTCTCTTGTCACAACAGGGTCTACATCCCATGCATTTATGTGCTCAACAAAATCGATCAGATCTCCATCGAGGAGCTTGACATCATCTACAAGGTCCCCCACTGTGTACCCATCTCGGCCCACCACCGCTGGAACTTCGATGACCTGCTGGAGAAGATGTGGGACTACCTAAAGCTCGTGCGCATGTAAGAGTTCTTTATACAGTTACCACAAGAGGGGTGTGAATGGACAGTTTGGGATTTAAATGGTGCAGAACAAGGAGTCTATGTGAAATTTAATATTTGTCGGTTCGTGCTGCAGAATTTAACAGAGATCGTGTGTTCATTTGCAGCTACACTAAACCCAAAGGCCAGCTTCCTGATTACACATCCCCCGTTGTTCTCCCTGACGAACGGACATCAGTCGAGGATTTCTGCTTAAAGATTCACAAAAACCTCATCAAAGAACTGAAGTAGTGAGTACTGTAGACTTAAATCTTTAACTTTTAGAAGGGAATTTTGTCTTAAAGCACATTTATTTGATCATGTCTGCAATCTTGAACACTACTCCCTACAGAAGTGTTTGTCTCTCCATCCTTTTCGTATTATTTCTTTATATTTTTTATATCAGAAGTGCAAATTCTCTTTTAATCAGTTAAAGGGAGGAATGGTTAGTGAATTATGCTCATGCTTGTTTTATAAACTCTGATAAATATATATTTATAACTATAGTCTAGTTTAGTTCATATAGACAGAATGCTGAAGATGCTTACATGACCAGGGCCATTCAGAACTGTACCAATAATGTTATTTATCTACTTTATTCCTCACTCCAGTTAATTTATTATCAGTAAGGCATTGTACTAAAAGGCATTAATAGAGTTACCTTCCACCAAAAATGACAAGTGGTCATCACATGGTTTAAAACAACACAGCGGCTTTAATCGCAGCCATTGCCCTCTTTATGGCGAGATACGCCAGATAAGCATTAATTTGAGACTCCGGATTAGGATCTGAGATGATGTGTCGCTCCACCATCTCTAAATGGGAGAGCTTAGATCGTCAATCAGTCGATATGGTAATGCAGCTGAGCATTACCCATCCTCCAGGGAATGAGCGGGTCAAACGGTGACACGGGTGATTAGAAAGCCTTTGTTACTAAAGGGTGTCATTGTACCCTGTAGGTTACCTTATAACGCAGACTGTTGCTGCAGCAAGGGAAGAGTAATATTACACATGTTGTAGATGGTATGAAAATGAAACATGCGTCCTCTTCACTGCTTTAAAGTTTTTTTTTTTAATTACGTCTCTTTCAGTGCGCTCGTGTGGGGATCATCTGTGAAACACAATCCTCAAAAGGTTGGCAAGGACCACGTATTGGAGGATGAAGACGTTATCCAGCTGGTGAAAAAGTAAAAGGAGTCTTCGCTGCATGGCCTCTGTATCACAAAGTGTTCTGTACAGTTGCTCAGTAAATCACCAAACATATCCATTAGAGCATCTGTGTCGTGGTTCCCGGTTTTCTGCTCTAATTTAAGATCAAAATGACATGAATGTAAGTGTCACATTTAAAAGAACCTACAGTACTTAACACCATGAATAGTTCATATTGAATATTGGTTAAGGCTCACAATAAAATAAAAAATAAAAATCTGTACAATAAGGAATCTCTGTTTTTATTCTTGTGCAACCTTTTTTCCAACTTTAACATTTATTTCATCCCTCCACATGAATATTAGCATGCACGTGTGCAGCCAGGCACACACACATTTCTCTATTCAAATCATATGTGCTACATGTGGTGTGCCACTAAAGCGTCATAGAAATGTTGCATCATTGAATCGTGTATGGCATCATAGTCTCCCTCAGCAACACAGAAGCACTAAGCAACAGCGTTACTGCAACCATTTTCAGTCCGGCTCAGAGGAAAAAAAAAGAAAAGTCTCATTTGAAAGCCTTGTCCAGCTAAGTGATTTATGTGACATTGATGATGAAGGCAGTTATTCAGACTGGTGGCCCACCCCCTCTCTCTGGTAGGGACAGCCACTCAGGTTAATCAGTTCATTCACTCAGACGCAGTCTGGGGACATCATACGCCAGCTGTTCACAACTAACAAGACTCCACAGAGCAAAATAAAGAGCATTTCATCAGAGCCGGGAGCACTTCTGGAAGCTTGCATTATCTAATGTCGATATGTTGCAAGCTGCATGAAGTGTAGCGACCATTTTGTGTCTGAGCACCTGATACTATCTAGTAATTGCAGCGGATGGCGCCAGTGCATGTGCAAGTATATAGACTATGGTATGATATAGTTAGACTGGAAATAAACCTCAAACTTAACAATAAAGCAACAGACAATTCACCATGTACCTTCCAGAAGGAACAGTATATTGTATTTAATATGCTGCAAAGATGCAGTGCTGTCCTTCATAATTTGAGCCCTTTGGTTAAATAAACTGACCCTTACGTCTCCTTGAATATATATGAAATGTATCAAACAGGGAAAAGTAGGCATGTAAGATATACATGCAAAACGACAACTAATAATCTTGCTTCTTATCAGCATTTACCAAGAAGGATATGAAATCATACAATACAAAGAAAACTGATCCTAATATTTGATCTCCTGTGAAATAAATCCACTCTCTGTCGTCAAGGAGAAAATCAGCTTTTTTCTTTTTCCGCTCATATATAAAAAGCCATTTAATTGTTGGAAGTGCTATTAATATTGTCCATTAATCATCACACTGTATTCTAAACAATGTTAATCTTGGATGTTTAACAAGGATTTTAGATATGCAACAGGGTTTAAGTTAATGGATCTATAAAAAGCAGATATGCAAGAGTTAGTACAACAGAGTGATGGTCAACGAGGATACTATCGAGTGAATCTGATGTTATAGACTACTTCTTCCTGAGAGAATAGTCACTTTTTAGGAAAAGCTGCAGTGGTTGAGGGTTCTGTCTGCTTGTCCCGCAGCAGGATCAACCCTCCTCAGACACCACCTCTTCCCCACCCCTTTACCCTGTAAATTATAGCAGCACTTTAGCTAATGAAAGAGTTGAAGACCGGGCACTAATAAAAGCCATTAAGTGAATAAAGCACTTCCCCCTCTAACAAAATTAAAGAATCTACCCATTTGGAGAGGGAGGACTCTGTATTAATATTTATGAAATGCGGAACCGGTGGCCCCCCCAAACTCCCCAACTCACGTCCAATCCGAGCCTGACCAAGTCCTCCTTGCCAGTGCACCTATCCCAAGAGAACATCACCAACCCCTCCTAGCTGGAAGGAGGGGCAGGAGATGGGGACTTGAAGGGTGCTGAGGACGCAGTCAGGACAGTCTGCCTCCAAGTAGAGCAAGCTAGAAGACCCCAAGACTCAGCTCAGAGCACCCACTTGCCTCCGTCGACCAGCTGCACCCAACATCGACTATGGGACCAGAGGATGGAAAGGTGGGTTTCATAGAAAGACCAGATGTGTAGAAGTGACTTTCCAAAGACAGCAGCTGGAGGTTGACAGTAAAATACAGAGTAAGTTTTATCTAAGTCTTATATTTGCAGTTTTGTATTGAGAGTTTCTTGGGTTGGTCATTGTGACCCTTAGTTACAAGAATATTTTATGTACTTTATTTGCTTTAAATCAGATATTTTTAATTATAAATAACATTTTAGACATTCTTTAGTCTGAGTTTGATCTGCAACTCCTGATGGCAGGGATCCGTGTCAATGTTTGAAGAAAGAAAGAAAGAAAGAAAGAAACAAGGTAAGGACGCATAATTGTATCACAATCATCAATTCATAAAAAACCATCACACCATCCCATCAACCACACTCCATCCCTTTGAAACATCCTCATTGTTCTGAAAAACAGAGGTCTGTTTCACCACCACCGCCCACCATTTTCACCCAAAGTACTCCCATTTTCGTGCCATTTGGTCACAACAAATGCAGGGTTTCTCTTTGGTGCATTAATATGCAACGTGGTGTAATTTCATCACACAAAGTGGTTCAGTTAGCAGAGATCTAAGTTGATTATCGCACTCATTTTAGTAAGATGTCCCAGGGGAGCTGGGAGAGACGCAAGAAAAGGTAACAAGATTGTCAAACCTTTTGGAGAAACAGCTCTCTTAGCTTGATGGCATCATGACTCTTGACATTGCGCTCAGTGACCGTTAACGTAGTTAGGACTAAAACGTCAGGATGGGTTGTGTCTTTTACTCTGAGAGAACGGCAGATGTCCTCAAATGGATTATAGCAATACAGCAATAAGTATCATTCTTGAGTCCATTGGTATCTCTGGCCATCAAGACTTATTTTTCAGTCAGTTACTTGTAAAAAATTTCAAAGTGGACACTGCCTTTCCTAACAAGATCACTGACGAATTACCCAAACTCTGTTTCCATTGATCAGTTGAAGAACACCCAATAGAGTGATGGTGAACTAATTTGATTTAGCCACTGTTCCTTAGGCCTGCTGTAAATGGTTTCTTAAAAATGTTTCATATTTCAATGTTTGCATCGTAAAATAGACAATTTTTGAAAAAAAATTTCAGTCGCGTCTGGTTGTTGGGCGCGAAGGATGGGAGGGTGGGGTTTGACGCAGTTTGTGCGCAGGAAGGGTGTAGCCCCTTTTTTCCGCAGTGAGTGTGACCTATGACGACTAATCTTTTTTTTTTTTTTTAATTCTGCAGATGTTCTTATCTGCAGCATTTTTTTTACTTAAACGTTATGCAAACCAACGGTGCGACCAGACGTGTTTTTTTAACAATCTATCCATGATCGCAGATCTCCACCCTCACACCTTTGGACTTTTTTTCGACTTTTGGACTGCAGATACAAATAGAGCTGTGGGATTGTCGAGAAAATACTTTGACGATAATGTCAAATTATTTCTTTTAGGAGTTTTTTGTTTGTTTTTTGTATTTTGTTTTACTGATTTTCTTCCTTTACTTCCATTAACATTCAAGCCATTTGACGAAGCCTTGAAGTACCTCGGACGTCTTATGTTGAGCTGGATTCCCTATGATCTGCGTTGGGTTTTTTTTTGTGTCTTTGCCCAGGACCCCATTGTGCTTGATCTAACCATGCAGTGCGTCTTCTGTCCATGGTTGTGCCAAGCACCTTGGAGGCTTGTGAGCACTATCCTCCTCCTGTTGGGAACTTGCTTGTGTGTGTTTTTTTTTTCAATTTAGAAATATAAATGAAATAGGGAAATAAAACTTAAACATTTAAACTAAATGAAAAGGGTCGATATAAAAGGACCAATAAATATAAGGTGATTTGAATTAATGTGTCACTTCCATGCTCTGATGATTTTGTTCTTATTCTGATGTTGTTTTATCTCATGATGTACCTGAAGATGTATGACAATGACCAATAAATGTCATTTAAACATCCTGTATGTTTTTTATAGTGAAGACTGGGGCTCAAATGGGTTTATAGCATTCATATAGATAAAACAGTAATTTTCTACAACCTGGTTGGTGACAATATGGCAGATTTGTGGAAACGATCAATTACTGTAAGTGCTCAGTGGCTTTTAACTATGTCTAATAATTTCAGCCAGCGGAGGTCATTCGGCTAAGACTGCGGACACATCACTGATCTGTAAATCAAACCCTGAGACATACAAGCCCCGTGTGTTCAGAGTGTTTATGCTGAAATGATGATAAATTTGTTTCTATACAGCTCTCAGCTGCTTATATTTCAGTCTACGTTGCCCCATAAGTCAAATCATAACCAGTGCATTTAACCAATGAATTAATAAAAATGATTAAATCAGACTCCTCCTTTCTTTATGGCTCTTATTTTAATTGATTCAGTCTTTACTAACACTCCATGTGCTGCAGGCATTAGATGATAATGTGCACTATAAAACATCAATGTAAGACTTTTGGGTTTAAATCACTGTCAGAATGACCATCACAGCAATGAACTACACCAAGAGTCTTGTCTTGTTATACTAAGTAAATTCACTCCATCTTGGAGAAATATTTATTAATGCATTTGCCATATAAAACATATTTCCATAAACGTACACCCAATTTTTAATATTGGAAACATATGTGCCAGAGTTAATATTATTGATATTAATTTATGAGATTGGCACTGTCACCATTAATGATGTCATTCCTAAATTGGATCTGCCATCTTGAATGCAAACAGTTACTATATTTATGTCAAATGCAATTTTCGAAATGCTTTTAATTAAATGTCAGGACATCTGTTCACAGTGGACATTTGGCTTGTCATAGTAGTAAAAGCACAGGTGTCCCTAAAAACATGAATGCTCTGTTCAATTCGAGTGTCCCAGTAAACTCAGACGTTGTGACAGTGAGCCAGAATGAACGACACCGGGACCCTGAACTGAAGCGGCTAAAAGGAATTCAGCCACTATTCATTTCATTATGAACACCTGTACTTTTTCCTGGTGTCAAAACGTCTTCCATGAAAAAGCCTATTAGAGAATATCTTTTGAGACTGAGAGCCATCCTGAAATAAAAATAAAAAGGACTACAGCAAGCAGAATTGAATGACAGCTGTCACACATCCATCCATTTTCTGTAACTACTTATCCTTATCAGGGTAATGAGGGGGGCTGGAGATGACATTGGGCAAGAGGCGGGGTACGCCCTGGACAAGTCAACAACTAAACCATTACACCTACAGGCAATTTAGACCCATTGACCTATTAAGTGCATGTCTTTGGACTATGAGAGGAAGCCAGAGTACCCAGAGAGAACCCATGCAGACGTGGGGGGAGAACATGTATGACTCCACACAGAAAAGTCACAGCCGGGGTTCAGACCAGGTACGTTCTTGCTGCAAGCGGCAGTGCTAACCACTGTCGCACATATTATATCTTTTTACTTAGTATGAACTCGTCAAGTAACTGCTAAAACAGTCTCTATGCAGCATATGCTGTATAGAATTACTATGCAGTCAGGTTTTGGGATTCAGCTACACTCAAGCTGTTCTAAGCTGATCAGTTGAGCAGACAGTGTTTTCAGTTAACCTCACTCTGCAGCCTGTCACTGACCTTTCCCAGACAGGGAATACAGGGTTTACAGATTATCCCATTAGACTGGACTATGGTGTCTGCTTTGCACAAAAACTATGCTAATCACCCTTTCCTCTGGCACCACAAGGCCAAAACCAAACATGCTCTCCAATGAACAGCTGAACAGTCATCATACATGTGAATAACTGTTTATTCGATCTGATGTAGTCGCGCTTCCATTTGAATAATTCTTGAAATCACAGGTAACAAGTGCATCAGCTCATATCCACACAATCAGTAATTTACATGTGGCAGCTAATCACAACAAATTAATTACAGGCTACTGCCTGCTGAAAGGAAAACAAAGACAGTATGGGACAACTCTATTAGACTACTGCAGGTGGCACACAGGTGCATTAAAATGTTACATTCGCAAGCTCAACATTAGCAAACGTTGCATAACGTGTAATTGGGTTATCATGATCTATTTAAAGTCTCAGTTTTGTTTGACAACACGAGAGATAAATATCAAAAACATTTTATTTGCTCCCTCACACTTTCATTTTTTTTAATTAAATGGTAAAAACACTTCACTACAGAATGCAATTATACATTTTTTTGACACAGTGGGGCAATATTAATACTTGATAGACGTAGGAGAACCTTCACAAAAGTGGATCCCACTGCACGGCTTTATATCTCTAGACAGTTACTGCAGCCGATTCATTCTGACATTAAATATTGGTACAAGATGAGATGCTTTTAAACAAATGGATTTCAAGATATTTGTGCCAGATTGTCAGGCTGTAAACAGTTTACTTTATTATGCGATGTTTTTATTCCACAGCAAGTGGTGCTCTTTGTACATTCATAACACCCCCTGCAAAAAATTAACAACAAAAAGCAACATGGATGAATTCTTTTCAGTAGGACCGACATTATAGCAAAAACTGAACAATGAAAAAAAGATAATCACAATGCAAGCGAAACGTGTTACAGATCATTTTGTACTCAGAAGAGGGATTTCCAGTACTTGGACGATGGTTTATGAATGTACCAAGATCTACAGTAACATGGAGAAAAAACAAACAGCCATAACATACTGCAAACTTCAGTGACGTCTGCTACAACTGAGAACGAAGGGATTTCTGATCTGAAATGGGACAACATAATTTATAACTCATATGAAATGTAAATGTGCATAAGTACTCTATGTTCATCTAAAAAGGGCATTGATTTAATGTGTCTCTGCAGGGTTGCCTTGCTGGTAAACCTAAGCCTAACCACTGTATCTGAGGATTTGCGTGGTTGTTATAAGACACTATGCCCCTAATGCTGAAGGACTGGTTTATCTTCAGAAGGCTGTTTTGTCAACGCTGGCAGTTTGGAACACAACGTGGTGAGATGGACAAGCGCGACTGTGCTGACACTCCCCGGAAACACAAAGAGAAGCCCTAGAGTCTTCATGTTCAATTCTGTGGAAAATGTCCCCACAATGGCAACATTTAGTTATATTTTTAATCCATCTAATCATAATCTCGTTTTGAGATCAATCATGCTGCAAACAAACAGAAAATCAGTGGCTTTAAACACATGAAATGAAGAAACATGTTAGGAAGTGTTCCCCGTAGAGGCCTCAATTCTCCATCTGTTAGTGCAGAAAGTTTGCTAAGTGATAATGTTGACCAGAAGTCAGTCATAGCTATCACTCCATGTCAAATACTGTACAAACTCTCACTGAATCACTCCACAGACACTAATACAACGACGTGGCTGCCGATGGTCTGAACAGCCTTGTTGAACAATGAAAAATGAGACATAGAACGTTAAAAATGGGAGAAACAGTGCTTTGGCAAAAGCGTCTCTACAATTAGGAATTTCGGCTCTTTGATCGTACCAATGGTTCTAAGACATACATCATTACCAGTGTTGGCAAAAAATGTGATGTGGCATAGCCGGCTAAGCAAAAGGAGAGCCAATGCCAGCAGTCTGGGTGAACATTTCCATGGCAACATTTCCTCCAAAAGGACAGTACTGTAATGCTGTCAACAGTACAGTAAAGTGTTCTTGTTAGATCTCATCTACAACCAATATAACCGTGTATATGGATGAACATACTGTATGCTTGTCTTTAAAGAAGGTTGCAACTTCCATTTGCAGTTCACACAATGTACCAAAAACATTGGCTGGAGGGTTTGGTTGGGGTTTGTGCCAACATAACCCCTGGTCTATAAAATATCCATCTCAAGCGTAGATCTGTCCGGGGCCGCCTGTGTGCGTGTTTTCTCCACTAAGGCGCTCCTGGCTCGGCTGACGGTTGGTGTCGCTGGATTTAATGACACCTGCGTAGTCGTGGATCCCCACTTCCAAGTTCTTGGCCCTTAAGGCAGCAGTATGCAGCTTCTCCAGAAAATCAGGCATACCTGCCAGGCGCAAGGAAAAAGTCTCATTATTATCAAGGTAGAACAGGCATACACAAAGTGTAAAATACACAATGTCATTTTGTCATTGTTAATTAAATGTCTTTGGGTTTTGGACTTTTGGTTGGACAAATCGATAATGAAATGCGATATGAAAATAATCCTTATGTTACAGTTTCAACCAGTGAAAATAGCTCACCGCTCGACACCATCCAGCTCACACAGTAACGGGGAAAGACAGTCTGAGGGTTGTCACTGTAGGTCAGCAGGTAATCAAATCCATTCTGCAAAAGAAGAACACACAAATCAAAGTCAGTGAAAGTTAATATATAAACAGCACAGTGAAGTGAGTGTTAATTTGTGTAGAAGACCTTTAACACAAACCTCATCAAAGGACTTGTGAGGGCGGATGACCATCTTTGACTTGTATGAATGAACTCTCACAAATTCCTGAGTCTCTGGGACTCTGGGATGCTCCACAGCTCTATACAACAGTAAGATTAAAATATACAAGATTAAAAAGTTACTCATTTATTAATGTGACATAAAATAAACTATATTTGACTACAGAAACACATTGTTTTAGTCTCACCTGGATACCAGGACCATCAGGTTGTTGTCTATGTCAACATCATAGCGGCGCACATACACATAGTCCCTCGAGTACATGGGATACTGTGAGAAAAGATTAAATATTAAATTAAATAACAGTCTACCAGTCTGATGAACATGCAGCAACTTGGAGAGTAGTTCCACTTGACTAACTGATAAGCAAAGGTCAATCATAGTTTTATCATACATGTACACACACTATGGGAGGAAATAGCCTACCACAGAAGAAAAATAGGAAACAACAGAAACTCACAGGAAAATGTGTAGCCCAGTGCACAATTTCAGAGCCTGTACTGGTATCTCTGTCCACCACTTCAAGCTTGATAACCAGAGAATCCCATTTCTTCCTGTACTCTGTATCCAACTGGGGGAAAGGAGAAAGTAAAGTCAAGGGTAAGGTACTTAATATAGCACATAGAGTGAGAGAGCAAGCTTTTGTGCTGCACATGCACCGCGCAAACACGCTGGTTGTGCAAGAACAGCTGGGTATAAGAAAAAAACAAAACAGGCTGCCATCAATTCAGAAGTCATAGACAGTGCCAGAGAATAGTAGCACTTTTGAAAAGTCTGTACCTGTACATTGAAGAACTGTCTTGGGGTGACATCATTGTAAGAGCCCAGCACTGCAAGTAAAACATAAATAAAGGAGGTTGAGTATTGAAAAAAAAAAAACATACCAAAGAAACAAATATACTTACCACCAAGTACCAGGAAGAACCCAAAGTACAAAAGTAACTCAGAGAAAGTGGAATGTGTGCTTTATCTGCATTTGACTGGTTACACATGTGTGATTGTGAGTTGGCTGACCTCTGTATTCGTAGAGGTGACTGTTGGGTATAGGACGTTTCCACACTTTGAAGTCCTTCTTCTCCATCACAACTTCCCAGCCTTGGTCCAGCTGTGCAGCCACTGTCCCTGAACCTGTGTTTAGACATTTTACAGCATCCAACGCCTGCAGCTCAAGTGCACACCTTTAAAAAAATATATAAGATAAGAGGACATGTTATTCAGTATGCTCCAACAGACGACATAACCGATCATAGTCACATCAGTATGAAATGCTGCACTGTACATACAGATAGGTGACAAATTATAGAAAAATAATGGGTTTGGGTAAGGTGCCGATCCACCACTCTGCTCTGTACAAAAACATCTATATTTGTAATGCATCTCCACTCATTTATTCTGGTATTTCCTGTAATTTATCATCCAATCTCTAGGCACAATTACATCCAAATGTGTATTTTAAACAAAGATTTCAAACCTGCGAATTTCCTCATCTTGAATCTTCTCATTATCCCACATGAAGACACCAGCCAGGGCAGCTACAAGTTTCCCAGTTGGGGCGTGCTTGCTCTGAAATCTGCGCCATATGTTTCCCACCAGGGTCCACCTTGCCCGCTCGGAGTACAGGTTGGAGTAAAGCTCACCGATCTGGCATGCACGCCGGAGCCTCTGTCCGGTCACAAAGCCGCAGTGGTCCGCAAATATGGAGAGCAATCCTTTCCTCTTTTGGCCAGATTTGGCGGCGGCCTCACTGGCACCGACACTTGCCCTCTGGAGCCAGGACAACAGCAGGCCCACACTCCTGCCCAGCCATGGGTGCTTTCCTCTGCCCTCCTCGACAGTCCGCCTGACTGACCTGCTGCTTTGAAGCCTTATTGTAGTAACACCGATCTCACAGATCGGACGACGGGGCACAGAGTGAAACATGACAGCTCTGACCGTGACCACTTCCCAAAGACACAATAAATGCCAGCTGAAGTTCAGTAGCTAGCTAACGAATTTCGCAGTCAAATCTAATGGTCTGTTGTGATGCACAATGCATTACCTTTAAACATATAATAATTATGACTTCTGGCAGGCAAAAGTCATAATTTTACTCTGGTTGTAACGTTAGTTATCGAGCACGCGACATTAGCAACGTTAGCACAAACGTTAGCTAACACTATCTCCGTTAACTGTCTACTATGGTGACACGGTCGAACTACAACTCGAAAGCGCCGCACTTATTTATTAATTTAACCTCTAATACCTTCACTGTAAACTATATATCCCACTGTAGTTGCAACACAATGAGCTACCTGTGTACCTGTCCTGAAGACAGCCTCGCGTTTTCAAACTCCTGCGGTGTATTTGACCTCGTCTTGCTACTACTAGCTTTCGCACGCCCACTCAGAAATCCCGCCTTACAGCTCGCACAGCGTGCTTTCATTGGTCGTTTCTTATGCTCTGACAGTTTATGATTGGTCCTAGCGGCTGCCTGTCTTAAATGTAGCTGCTGGCACAAGCTTAACGTTTCTACCAGCTTCTTCGCTGAACTGGGATCAGATTCTGCGCCCCGGCTGTCCGGGTTAACTGCTATAGTTAAGTAGGAGAAGGGAGATTTCACACCTTATCCAGGATCAGTGTCTGCGCATGGCTAAACCCGTACAGGAAGTTAGAGTCGCCTCCCAGCGGTGCTGTTTAAAGCCAAAGTCACAAGTATTCTCAACACGTGTGTTTGAGTTGAAATGAACTGCTAGAGCCATTGACAGTGTAAAGGTTAGAGCGTGCATAATCTGACAGGAAATTATGCGTGACAGGAGTTAAACTTTTTGTTGTTGTTGTTGACAAATTGAACCTATTGTATTGACTGGAATTATAGAAATGTGTGCTATTGATTAAAAACAATAAGTTGTTCTTGCCTGTAGTGTAGTTTGTAGTGACCTTGATACAGTTTCAGAAGACATTTGTCCCAAACAAATTATATAGTGTATTCATATCTAGCTGTTTATTCTGTATATAATGTCAACCAATATAATCACTTGTATTCACACCCACCGACGCTACATAATTATTGTTAACACTGTTCATACTGTAAATATATAACACAACATCATTAACCCACACTGTATAATTACACCAATAATTACGTTTATAATGTAACTGCTGCTGCACACGCTGTATATATCCTAGTGCATTCATTTCACTCTGTCCATACTGTTAATACCGTTCATATCTTATAACATATTCATATTTATTGTTATTTATACTGTTATTTATATATCTCTGATGCTAAGCTGAATTTCATTGTCTCTGTACTGTAAGTTGTTTAAATCTATCTAACACTTACTCGATGAGAAATTTAGTGGATTAAGCGACACTGGAATCATCATACAAAAAAAAAAAAATACATAGGCAGAGAAAGAAATCTTAATTATTAAAATGTAATTAGAGTCATGCACGCTAGGTGGCGCTGTCTAACCGTGAAGAGGTGGTAAAGGATACGTCTAGAATCCTGCATATCTAATAAAAACTGAGTTCTTTGTCCAAAGGTAAAAAAAAAAAAAAAAGAATACACAACAAAGCTTTACATCAGACAGTGGTTTCACTGCACTTAACGTCAAAGAGGCTCTTTGATATCATTAGGCTCCCAAGGAATCAATGGAAGCAACAATCTTAATGCATTGCATTTTCCTTTGTCCAGCTCTGTCACTCAGTCATTCAGTCATCTTGTGCATCCTAACATGTCAAAACCTTTTATAAACAAACCAGGTTAAAGGTAAAGAAATAATCCAAATATGAATACACTGTCATTATACTGATAAAGTACAGGTAAGTGTAACAAGGGGATGGGCTTGATTCATCACATTTTATTTGAAGTCATGTGTGTTTAGCTGTGAAGGTTTTCAGTGTCATAAGACCATGAGGCAAGATGTTTTGAAAAAACAAGAGCATGTGCCTCTATGTCATGTCTATTTCATTTTACTTATCTCTACAAACAAATCCATATTAGTTTTCTGACTGCTTTAGGGAGTTATAGTTAGAATATATATATGTGTGTGTGTGTGTGTGTGTGTGTGTGTGTGTGTGTGTGTGTGTGTGTGTGTATGCACGTGTATAGGTATATATTGTTTTATTTTTATTCTATTCTAAATTAAACTATTTGTATATGTTTTTTGTGCATGAAGGAACTCCAACTTACATTTTACTGTGCAACCTTGTGCTGAAAAAATACCAAATAAATAACCTTGATTCTTTGATTTACATTCAGGATGTGTAGTGGGTTACACTGCATCAAAGAACTGTTATATCCAATCAGGTGTCCTTTCTGTGACACTGATATATTTGATTATTATAACATGAGGTTAAAATGAAGCTGCCTTACGCTGTAATTTCGAGCAGGTGTGAATTAGGTCATATCTTATCCAGGACTATTAGTGCAGAAGCTAGAAAAACAAGTAGCATCAGTAAACATGAATTATTTTATGACACATCTAATTTATCTATTTTTTATTAAGTAAAGGTCACTTTACTGTGGCTGTCTTACTGAAAAGGGAGTTAACAATGAGGTTATTATGAGTGTGAGTAACTGCTGTTTGGGTCAGTAGGGAGTTAAAGAAGACGCAAATTGCGAAGATGAAAACAGAGTTTTGGGAATCGCGAATATAAAACTCCCTGATTGAGTAGTACTGAGCGCATTGAATCAGATGCAACTGCCACTCCCTTCTTTGTGAAATGCTGCCTTCATGTAAGGATCGTAATCGCAAGTGATCACGACCGACCCTAAACATGGCCCAGTGGATGGGAGATGAGGAAATTTTCCATGATCCTCAAAAGAAATGACGTCAAGTAGAGAGAGACAATGAAGGGAGTGAAAAGATTATATATTATATGGGCTGTTTTTACAACATTGTCCCACGCAAAGTGGTGTGTTCACTGCTTTCCTCGTTGCTGTTATGCAAATACAAAACACGTTTTGGGCTAAACAGTTCAGCCAAATCAGCCAAAGATCATTTGCTATGCTTATTGAGCACTTCTTCCATTCAGCATATCACGTCTCCCTTGGACATAATAAACCAACATTCACCAAAGAAAACCACTTTTGTTAGAGGATGAATGTTGTTATCATTTCCGGTCGGATGCGCTTGAAAGAAGTCTTCTGTGATGCAGTTAACATCACTCCCTCTAGGTGTTTTCCTGCACTGTTTTTGAGGGACATTGTTTCCCCTTGTTTACCCGTGGTTACTAGGGGCATCTGTTGTTTGTGACTAATATTTGTGTCTATTTGACTGTTATGTTATGTTGGAAACATGATAATTTAGGTCATGTGTATGAATAAAAGCACCAGTCTTATGAAAAGAAATTAATAGATTACACAGGCAGTGGTTGAAAAAAATATTGAGTAGTAGTATTCTTTCCTGAAATAAAACTACCACTGTATAAAAACACTCTATTACAAGTACATACAAATGGTAATTATGTAAATATAACCTATATACTAAGTATTAAAAGTAAATGTCTCCAGAGTATCAAAAGTGGGAGAAATGTCTCGTCAGTATTATTATATTTCTAGTCATACATGAATGTGTACGCAGTTTTTTTTATGTTACACTTGGTTCGGGTGGAGCTTTATTTAACTTAAATACTGTTGGGTAGATTAACCTATAGTAATCCATTGTATTTAATAAGCTCAACATACTGTAGCTTTTTGGTATATACTTACATAAAGGGGTTTATACACCGACAGGTACACTGTCAGAAAGGTATTCTTTAACTATTATGTTTACTATCGATGTTGTAGTTTGCAGTAGTGTTAAAAGTGTAAAAGAGGTAAAGGTAAAGGAGAGGTGTTTCTAATATTTTGGCCACCCCATTTACATACATAAGCGAGCTATAACATTAGAAATACCTTTGAATTTGAATAAAATGCAGTCTTGTACAACAATAGCATCCACTAAGACCTCAATTATGAACATAAGGAAGAGATATTACATTTCTGACAGCGTCAACACAAACTGTACAATTTGTACTATACCAAAAAAGTACAATTTAATTATATTTATACTGTATCTATCCACACCGTGTGTCTGTTTTGTGTTTGTAATACTTGCTGCAACACAAGAATTTCCCTTCGGGGGTCAATAAAATAATCTGTCTATTTACCTATGTCGATTTATGGTAGAGTTATTATATTGGATCACAGTGGATTGTGCTCAATAAAGTGGCTGGTCGGTGTAATTTCCTCTTAAATGTTGCCAAGCAGAAGTATAAAGCAGCATAACATGTAAAGTACATGTACTTAAAAAAGAACAGTGCTTGAGTACATGTACTAAGATATGTTCCTTCAGTGTATGTACACCATACACAGCTATACAGTGACGTATGTACAAGTCAAGTGTCCTAATACTGCAGATATCAATTTAATAGTGTAGTAATATAGTGTTTTAGTAGCGGTAAGTATGTCTTACTATAAGTAAAGTAATATAGAAATTGGAATAGTAACATATATAAAGGTTTAGTTGTGAAGTGGGGCGGACTCACTGAGGTCATGAGTAAAAAAACGTGGGCGGAGCTTAGTAAAGAGTATATCCAATAATAAAAGAGACTCCTGTTCCGTTTCACCGGCACGACCAAGTTGTACACACATGCGGCTGCGAAGCTCATTCAAACTGAGACGTCTCTGAGAAAAACGGATTTATTTCACGTCGAAACAGAGAGTCGTCAATAGCTTTTTTTTTTGGCGTAGTCACTTTATTTTTTAATCGTAAGGCAGTTTTTTGTGTGCAGGAGATTCATATTCAGTTTTTTCTTTTCTCCATTATCCCGCGCGCGCGATCGTTTGTTAACGTCTGTGCGCGCGCTAATTAGCTTACTGGCTAGCAAGCGCTATTCTTCACAGGACTGAAAACTGCATTGTGTGGTAAGTTTTATATTTTAAACCTGTCAAAAATATAGAGCTCGGTGTGGCTTAGTCGCTTAATGTCATAACTAAGATTAACATCACCGTTTCACGTTAATATAAATGAATTGCTAACGTTAGCCGGAGTGTGTTACGTATACAGCTCTAATGACATGAGTGATCTGTATGTTAGATAATGTTACTTAAACGTTAATGTAACGTTGTTGTCGGTTTAACCGCTTGTTTGACCGACACAGATAAGACAGTTTGGATGTACTGTTGTTAATTGTGACATGCCGTTTAATGCCCGGCTCGAAACCAGCCGGTTAGCGACGCACTGAAAGCTGTCCTTTAGTAGCGCTGATGCTAAGCTAACATTAGCGGTATTGACCATCTGTCCAGCAGACACTAGTCAGGTCTTTACATTTGGCTCGGGTCGCGCACACGAAGGTAACTGCCCGTCCGGTCAGCAGCCGGAGCCTCGGCCACTGCTTCTGCGTGTGTTCCCCATTGAGTTAACGCTACATCCGGGTGCGCCCCCTCCTTTTACGAAAACCCACGTCAACGTAATTGAAACTGATGATATCTGGCACAGTAGCCTATTATAGCGGGCTATAATGACCAAATTAAAGACTTAATGTCGAGTCTAGACCGATAGAGCCGCTTCTGCTCTACATTATAGTGGCATTAACCGAGGAGGCGGCTCGTGGTCAGCTATGAATGGATGACGACACGTGCGCAAGCAGGAAGCCATTATAATGATTATAAGATAAGACACTCCTTATCTCGTAACGGCCTTTATGTTTAAGACTTCCCAACACAAACGACTACACGACATCAAAATAAACGAAGTGTCTGAGTTAAATTAGAGGACGCTGGCGCTAAAAACCTCCAGTTTCTTCCTGCGACATCTACAAAAAAAATGGCTTCTCGTTGGCTTTTTGGAAGGGCAGCTATTAAAGGTCCGCCTTCCGGTAGTAGCGTGTACTGGTGGTTTTCCATGCGGCTTTCGTTGAAAGTTGAATAAGAAGCTGCTTTTTTTCCTCCATGTGAAATTCTCCCTGATTTACGTGCATTTCCGTAGTGCTCAGTGTCTTTTCTGTTTGTTTCCACATGATGAACGGATGGGAAACTGTTATTAAAGCAGTCCTCTTTTTTTTTCTGTCTTTTGTCTTTTCAGGATGTACCCCTGCTCATCTGCAGTTACAATTGCACAATGGCTGTCTGTTCACTCAGCTTAATAGCTCAGCACCAAAGCAACAGCAACAGATCTAGTATAATTACAGGATAGCAATAAGCCCACACTGTACCTCTTGTTTACCTTTTTATTTTGTTTTCTGGTCAGTGCCAGATAAACACATTACAAGTTTGCACTGCTCAATCTCAGAAATCCTGTTTAAAAACAGGTGGGCCTAAAGAGAAAAATTTATTATTTATTTTTACCATTTACCTCTTTGTTTTACTAGCTGCTGCTTAGAAATAGCATTATATAAATAGCTATTTCGACAGGCATTAATTCCCTTTAAAATTGTGAAGTAATCCCCCTATTGTCTACAATCATGGTTTCAACAACTGCGACTGCAATAATACTGGCCGCCACCACCACAGTAGTGACCCATACTGCTCTGACAGAGTACATGTGGTTGCTGATTGTCGGCTTCATCATCGCCTTCGTCTTAGCCTTTTCCGTCGGTGCCAATGATGTTGCCAACTCATTTGGCACAGCCGTGGGCTCCGGAGTGGTCACCTTGCGACAGGCATGCATTCTGGCGACGGTGTTTGAAACTCTGGGTTCTGTGCTCCTTGGGGCCAAAGTGAGTGAAACCATCCGCAAGGGTATCATCGACGTGAACGAGTACAATGGCTCCGAGCACCTGTTGATGGCTGGATCCATCAGTGCCATGTTTGGTGAGTATCAGTAGCTTATCTTGTGTGTAATTAGACCTGCGGCCATTGAACCCTCTGAATAGAGCCGGGTGGCACTGTTGGGTACTTGGAACTAGAAAATGGAGCTGTCAGACCAATACCTGGGGGAAGGATATCATTGAATCATTTCCACATAGTTGTTTTTATCGTTTGAATAAAAAAAAAGTTTTGTTTGGAAAATTGTGTGTTAATATGTTCTTTTTTGCTGTTTTTAAAAAGTCTGAAAACATCTCATGGAAAAACTATGAGGTCAACACGTCTAGTCTAATGTGATCTATTTATTTATTCTCATTAGGTTCTGCTGTGTGGCAGCTGGCCGCCTCCTTTCTTAAACTCCCCATTTCCGGAACACACTGCATTGTTGGTGCTACCATCGGCTTCTCGCTGGTTGCTGGAGGCCAGTCAGGAGTCAAATGGTTCGAACTCCTTCGTATCGGTAAGTCAGGCGCTCTAATCAGCTGACCTACAAATGTCCTTCAGTGTTTGGTTCAGTTGCATCACAGACTATATGAATGTGTAATGGCAGGGTGTGACCGGTAATGCAGTGTTTTCATAATACATTAGCCAGTGTTTTGTCTGTGTTGAGGACCTTCAATATCAACATCAACAATCCAGTGTTTATGAATAACCATTTTAACGTTAAGAGCTAAATCCACAAGATAAACAATACAGAATTTATTGGAGTGGTCGGCTGAAGTGAGCTGCAGATGGGGGAAGACAAGTTATTTGACATGTTCTCACGTCAAGTCAGAGTGAGAACATGAGCCAGGAATATACAAAGTCTAGCAATACTAATTTCACAAGTTGTTTCTTACATTTGTTGCATTAGACGGTGGATTTCAGGTCTATGTTCCTCTACAGAAACCAAAACGTGATGTAAATCAGACTGTTTGCCCTCAAATAGTAAAATGTTTACAGTATTCAGTTGTGGAAATGACCTGGAATTTTATATTGAGGTCACAATAAGAACCCTTATTGACTGAACGGCTGAATGAAGTGTCTGCCAAAACAACCAGTGAATATCCATTTCAAATCATTTTCAAATATGACATCTCCACTAATTACACTGTTTCTTTGAATTTACAGTTGCTTCCTGGTTCCTGAGTCCCCTTTTGTCTGGATTAATGTCAGGCATTGTTTTCTACTTTGTGCGCATGTTCATCTTACGTAAGGTAAGCTGGCTGTCGAATCGTAGACGATATGTGTATTTGAGAGTGAGCCGAGACCCTTCCGGAGTGATGCCTTTAGATCAGTTTTTAACACTATGAAAATGAGATTGAGGAAATGCTTGTTAGAGTGTGAGAATAGCGCAGCCATTCTCTGAAGCAGTTCCCCATTTGCATCACACAGTGAGGCTCAAATTACCACCATGCCCTTGTTGTGTTATCAGCTGTAACCTGACAGTAAAATGGAGCTGTTCTGTTCATGCAGTGGAATTTGTATTTCTGACTTGCTTCTCTGTTTTGTCTCTGTAGAAAGACCCTGTGCCTAACGGATTGAAGGCCCTGCCTGTCTTTTACGCCGTGACTATGGGAATCAACTTGTTCTCCATCATGTTCACTGGAGCTCCGAGTGAGTATCATTGTTTGAGTCATTTTGCTCTCCCTGCCTGCCCACAGCCTCAGCTTAAAATAAACTGCTCCCTCAGACAGCTGGATGCCCACACATATTCCAGACTGAACCAGACTGTATGTGGTGCTTTTCACAGAAGCTGTGTTTATTTTAACATGTTTTTCTGAGGCTCTCTTGCTTGTGGTTCTATGTGGGTCATAGCTGGAATGAAGTTTTAGAGCGGAGCACAACAGGGAGATGGAAATAAGATTTCACTTAACTCTTGACGTCACTGTCTGTGCCCTTCAGACATGAAGGAGGAAAAGAGAAGTAAAGAGGGTGTTTGAAATGGTCATAGCTGTCCACTGCCTGTAGTTGTATTGCTGCTCAAAATTTCTATGGTAATGCTCTGAATACTTGTTGGCTTTTTCATCTTCCAGAATCTCCCATTAAACGAGCAACTTTTGCTCCTTTGTTTTCTTCTCTCTACAGGGCCTAACAGTTCAAGCTGGCCTGGGCCATTAAATGGCTACAACAGGCCAGAGTTTGTGCGCTGATGTGTGCATGCACATCAGCGGCACAGAGAGGAGATCACTTGCCGTTCCAACGTAGCCCATAACCCTTCTTAGTCAGGCACATTCTGTACAGTTGTGTGAAGTCCCTTTCACCCTCAACACACTGTACACGAGGACCTGTACTTGGGTACCTCACATGAAGAAGGTGCGAGATTGTATTTCAGACACCCTAACTAACCCACATCATCTTGTATTAAGTTGGGTGTAGCTTTAAGTGTAGAGTTTCATCTTTATTTTTATATAATCACATGGACATCATAGCATCCATATAAACTGCACAATGAGGGCAAACTGTCACCACAGTCATACAGGTCATTGTTAAAGCCTCAAGCCAGTTTAATATGGTCATAAATCATCAATCCTGCGCAATCACTTTCCCATAACAAGACACTGCATGAATCACAGCTAATTCAGTATCCATGTTGTTGTTTATCGTCAAACACAGACTTGTTTATTTATACAGTTTTGGATACTTTACTACACCAACAACAACAGCTCATTAATGCTGATATATGGTATCTGCAGCCAACTAAGTATGGTATGTTTTGTTTCCTGTGATAGGACTCAGTGTTCCCAAGATCTAGAGCCTATCATAGTGGTGCGATTGGACACCAGGCATACCACAGCACATTCCTATACTCAATATATATACACCAGTGCCAAACCTGAAGTCAGCATGTGTATGCAACTTGCGCCAAAGAATTTGGGGGTCAGCTGTCGATCCATTACAGATGGGCTTGGTGTGACTTGGCTTCTTCACACCTTTTTCATAAATCACACTGCTGTCACTCCACTGCAGTCCATTCATTGTAAAGTGTAAATCTACACAGAAACAGAATTATTACATACTTCCTGCCCTCTTATGTCTGTCACCTGGACAAAACTTTTTCTAAGTCAGTATAAAATGACTGTCAACAATTTTAGGCATCTCAGAGATACTAGGAACTGTTCCCTACGTCTGCAGGCTTTGTCCTAATTTGTGTCCCTGTTGCTGGCCGTCAGAAAAATGCCAGTTTGTTTCAATATTCAGGCCTAAACTTTTTTTTTTTTTTGCATACCAGTGTATGTTTCAAAGTGCTGAGTGTCATAGTAACAGTGCATTGTAAGCCCCCTCATACCAACCTCAATTGATGAACTTCAATGCATTTAGCTGGATACGAATTTTCTGCCTGGGTTACCATCTGAAAAACAAACACCCGGCGGCGTCTGTTGCTCTGGGGGACACCAAACAATCAGCTGCATAAAACTGATACTCACATTATCCTGAGCCATAGTCCTGTAACAAAAGCTATTGTCGTGGATAGATACTTGACTGAATGTTACAGATCCCCTTCAGTGCTGATACTTAATGCAGCTGTCACTTAATCCTAATACTCCTTGGTAAGTGCTACACTGGATCCCAGACAAAAGTAAGGACAGCTAACCAAAGGCTCCTTGCCAAGTGAGTCATAAACTGCCACTTTGACTGTTATTGTAAATGAGGTTGGTGGCAGGCAGCACATATAGTAGTGGAAAAAAACAACAAACCATGTTATTGTGTCATGTAGGCCATGGGATACAGAGGTTTCAGGGAGGGGTTTGGAACGCAGCCGTGGTTAAATTCAATTTTCTGTCCAGTCCCATTCATCCCACTGCATGGCTGTGGTATAAACTCACCTCTTTTGTGTGGGAGTGTTTATCAGATTGCCAGACCTGGGCGAGTTTTTAAATCCCCTTTTTATATTTTGTAAGAAGATACAAACAAGTCACTGACAAAGAGTATTCACTTGAATGCTGTGAGGCCACCTTTTGTCTCTTTTTATTTTTGCTACATTCCCCGGAGTGTTACTGCACAGTAATGGCTAGCTGAATCACACCTGTCTCTGAAAGTTTCACACAGTGGATGACGGGCCTCAGCTGTTACAGAACCATCTTCCAGTTTTTCCTCCTGTGCCTCTCTAGTTCTGAAGGGAGTGAGCTTCCATTGCGTAACTAAATAAACAGCAGTTAGGTGCTCTGCAGTCTCATGCTGCAGTGTGACTCAGTAAAGAGAGCGAGCACTGTGGACTCTGCCCTCAGATGAACACGGCGACCGAGACACTTATCTCTTAGCCTTGGCCCTCGTTTCCTTTTGTTTATCTTAAACTTCCCAAACAGTCCCAAACTAGTGGAAGTGTTTTTGTTTGTTTTCTTAATTATGCACGGCCAAGGTCACCTCACCAGACTTAGTGGTGGTGGTGGTGGTGGTGGTGGTGTTGGAATTTTCAACAGCTCTTGTTTTTGTTTTCTTCTAACCACACTGCTGACTTACACCCTCTCTGTATGACAAAGATGCCTGCTTCCTGAGGGAAATTTAAACAGTTAGTTTCTGCCAGCATGTGCTGCATTATATCTACCTCTGCTGCACTAGCTTTACTGCAGTCTTGGCAAGAAGCTGCCCTTATTGCTACTGCAAACCGCTCCAATGAATGACTCCCCGCTATCTTAAGTAGTGTCACCTTTTAAGGAACTCATTGTCTCTATGCGGTGTTCGCAGGGCATTTTGAGGTCATGCTGACATTTTGGCTCTTTAACCTTTTTACTGTTCACATATATGGGTACACATGCTTTCCTTTTTTTAAAAAAAAAACTAGGATGTGGCAATGGAGGCAATGCACTCATGCTTGTAATGTTAACATCTAGAGCCAATCAATAACTTGCATGATCAGATGTCTTTTGAAAATGCCATTGCTGCTTCCCTGTAGCTTATTTTCATGTCTTGGTTCGTGTTTTAAATAATTCAAACAACTTCCTCCTGATATGACCTCATGTTAACTTTTAAATGCTCTTGTTTTATATTTTACATAGTTGGTATTTCAGTCAACTTACTGTGTTATCCACTAAGGTAGCACTCGCTGCCTTGTTTTTTAAAACTGCCTTTCTCTATTTGCCTTTGTCTGATTGTGTCTGTGGCACCTGGCGGTCCTTCAGTGCTGGGATTTGACAAGATCCCGTGGTGGGGTACCCTACTCATCTCACTTGGCTTCTCTCTGGTGACCGCCATTGTGGTCTGGTTTATTGTCTGCCCTCACCTCAAGAAGAAGATTGAACGTAAGTCTCATTTTGTTTCTTTTTGGCAACCCGATGACTCGGTTTTCAAATTCTGCTGACCGCTGAAATGACAGTTCCCTCACTTTAAGCCACTGGACAAGCGAGGGCTTTAGCCTTGCACGTGTAACCTCAAACCCTATTCACACTCTGGGCTCATATTAATCCAGCAAATGGAGCTCAGGGATATTTTGTAATAATGGAGTTGCTCTAATAATAATAAAAAAATCGTCTGAAAATATTATTGGATTAGAGGAAAATCCCAAGAGCCATCTGCATTTACACATAAATAGTGTGGATTTGGTGTTAACGGGGGTACATCATTACATTCATTTTAACCTTCATGAATGTTTTGTACTTCCCTCTGTTAACAACATTGTGCCTTTTTTATATTGTGTGGTCAGTGATATTGAACTGAAGTGCTGTCTCATAGTAACCCAGAATCAGCAGGTTTATCTGACTAAGCATGATCTGTCTAGATCAGCCAACATCCAGTAGACAAGCAGCCTAATTGGGTCATAGTGATCCACTAATTGGTCTTTACTTCCTTGACTAAAATAAGCCTGGGTTGACTTAAGGTGTTGACATGACATTTGCAGTGCATGTGTGGGGAGAATGCTGAGGGTGACTGACTGCTTCAGCTCTGGCTTTGACCAGTTTGGATGATGCAATGTGGCCAACTGGTCAGAATACTCCTAGGATTATCACGTAGTAAATATTGGCACAAAGTATCTTTATTCACTTTAAAACCACAAACAAATGTCATGTGAGCCACAGGCTGTGTCGGCTCTTATCATGTTTCATAAGTTAAGCTGCTAGCGGTAGTATAAATATGTTCCTTGTAAGGTCATAATCCATTTATCTGTTCCTTTTGAACACAGTGGCTCACTTTTTGAGCACAGATAACATTGCATATATAGGACAAAGGTTTTTTTTTTGGCCCTTTGGTTATGCAATTCTTCCCTGCAGTTCAGGTTGGAACGAAAGATGTGCTGTACTAGTCTTTCCCTGCTCTCCTGTATATGTTTGGGCATGATCCAAGCAAAATCTCACCTCATCTTCTCCCCTACTAGGAGATAACAAGTCTTCCAGTCCCTCCGAGAGCCCCCTGATGGAGAAGAGGGAGCTCAGGGAGGCCCACTGTCCAATCCTAAAACAGACTGCCAAGGAGACACCTACACCTACCACACCAGCTGTCAATCAGGACCCCGCTGCTCAACCGCAGGCTGCCCCTGAGGAGCGTAGGGTGGCGTTTGACATTGGAGATTCTGACGATGTTGACAGTAATAAAGAACGCAGGGTCGCGTTTGACATTGGAGACTGTGATGACACGGACTACAGCATGTCAAATGGTGGTAAGTATGCCAAGAAGCATTGTACATGGAATAGCTTTAATGCTAATATAACTCTTCTGCTACGCAGTATCTAATCGTGAAACGACACAAATTTAAGTTTTTTTACATCTTTCTGCAGCTCCCAAAGAGGTTCAATCAAACAACAACCAGCAAGTCCAGCACAGCAATGGCTCCACAAACTCTTCCAATCAGGTCCAGTTCAACAACCAGGTTCAGTTCAACAACAGGCCAGCACAGATACCAAGTAACGGTTACAGCCAGTATCACACGGTCCACAAGGACTCTGGCCTCTACAAAGACCTCCTGCATAAGCTCCACCTGGCCAAGGTTGGTGACTGCATGGGCGAGGGCAGTGACCGACCTATCCGGCGCAACAACAGCTACACCTCCTACACCATGGCCATCATCGGCATGCACGGAGACTTCAAGCATAAGGAAGGTGAATTCCGTGCCAGCGAGGATGGCGACAAGGGCTCAGGGTCAGGTGGTCAGGAAAGGAAGCGTATTCGCATGGACAGTTACACTAGCTATTGCAACGCCGTGGCAGAGCACACGACTCCCGAAGCTCTGGTGGAGAGCGACGTGACACTAGAAATGGGGAAGGAAGATGCAGGTAGCAGCCAAAGTTCTCTTGATGAAGATGGGCTTGATGCAGACAAGCCAGAAGTCTCAACTCTCTTCCAGTTCCTCCAAATTCTCACCGCCTGTTTCGGATCTTTTGCACATGGAGGCAATGATGTTAGGTATGCAGACTCCTTCACCATAGTCGTGTTATTATTTAGTCATCATGTTACTATGAGTCAGTAGGCTCGTTTTAACGCATCAAATTTCAGCTCAGCGTCAGAATCTTTGACCAATGTTGAATTACCTCATCCTTTCCTCTGCAGTAATGCCATTGGACCATTGGTAGCCCTGTGGCTGGTTTACACAACCAGCAATGTGAATTCGAATGAACCCACACCCATTTGGCTGCTGCTGTATGGAGGCGTGGGCATCTGCGCTGGACTGTGGGTGTGGGGTCGCCGAGTGATCCAGACTATGGGCAAAGATCTTACCCCCATTACCCCCTCAAGGTATAGACTCCAGACAGTGTTTCTCCTCAGCCGTAAAACCACATCCTCCTCAGACGTTACCATTCTTTGAATTTAGCAAGCATGCTCAGACACATCCACCTGACAGGCATTGAGTGTTTTTTTTTTTTTATTTCCCTGCAGTGGTTTCAGCATTGAACTGGCCTCAGCCCTGACTGTCGTGGTAGCCTCTAACATTGGCCTGCCTGTCTCCACCACCCACTGCAAGGTAAGCTGGTCAAACACTGTGGTCTGGGAGCTAGACTGAGACACGGGGGAAGAGACCATTTAGTATGAGGAAGGCTACAGTAAACAGGAACTGTCTGGTATTCAGTCCAAATGTGGATCAACTTCCTTCATAATAAAATTTAACATTTTAGGTATGCAGACGGATAATCTGAAGTCATAAACTGCTGTGTTTTTCAGGTGGGCTCTGTGGTTGCAGTTGGATGGTTGCGTTCAAGGAAGGCAGTAGACTGGCGTCTGTTCAGAAACATCTTCATGGCGTGGTTCGTGACTGTGCCCATCTCCGGCCTGATCAGTGCCGCCATCATGGCTATCTTCAAGTATGGCATCCTGAGAGAGTAGGGCTACACTCACCACCCCGAAGCAGGGGAGGAGAAAGAATAACCGCTCCAATGCGCACCCAGGAGAGTAAAGGAGTGAAGTTGGAAGGCCAAAATATATCGCTTACCTCAAGCCAACAACTTTGGAAGAAAAAGGAAAAAAAAATCTAGAAGTGTTTGAAAGGACTTGTGATATGGGCCTGTGGTTCTTGACTGCACCATTTTCAACCTAGAATTTGCGGTTTGTTCCAGTTGGGCCACATTATTTCCAGTGGAAAGCTTGCATTTCTTTATCACTTGCATTTTTCATATCTCATCATTCTGTAAAGAGTTAATCGAAACCATCAGATGATTGTTTTTGTTTTTTTCTAATACTCATTCTTCCATTTTTTTACTTTGCAATTATGTATATACAACCATGCTCTGTCTTTAATTTTGTTTTACATGTTAGAATGAAATGAACAACTAAATTGCAGTATTAGCCATTTGCAGATGTAACTCTCCAGTCATAACACATGCTGAAAGTAACATAGATGCAAAAGGAGTATTTTTTAGGTGAAAAACAAGGTTATTGGTGTGTATGTGCATGTTTTTTTTCCCCCCTCTAATGTTTGTTATTAATTAATATCTGGATTACTAGTATCCCCTAAATTTGTTTTTCCTTTCTCCTGTTGGAGAACAAAATTGACTAAATTCAGAGGGGTTGGTGACAGGTGTTTTCTACCAAACTTACAGATTATGTGACCACATTCACAGGAGCTGCAGTTTTGTCTTTCACGACACACTTTTACCTGAACAGTTTACAATGGTAGAAGCACTAATTTTACTGGACCTGCAGTGATGAGCGAAATACTGTATCAATAGCAAAACAGGAAATGACAAAGCCCTAATCGTTCAAATCAATGGTCTATCTGCAATTCTTTCATCAGAATCTCCTGAGGCTCTACATTCTCGATCAGCGCAGACGGGACTGCCTGATATCACTTGGTTACTTGAATCTTTCGAAATGTAACAGCAGAATGTCAACTTAATGCGAGCCTGTGCTCCTCAAACAAGACCTTAAGTCTCCTGTTAAAACTTGATTGCATCGTTCTTGATGGTTTAAATGCTTCAGGTCTGCTTCAGCCTTGTTTTTCCAGTTCACCTTGTATCAACTACTTTCCAGTCTGGTTTTTCTGTGAATTTTTATTTTGCACCCACCTAGACGTTTGGGTTGTTCTAGCTTTCCTCTTTCTCTCCTCGGCCCCTGAGATTCTGAATGAGGTTGTAAATCAGGAAGAACGGGAACCTGGAACTGGAAGTTATTTAACGGGTGGTTTGCGTTTAGCAGATGCTTGTTTGAATGAGGGCGGACGTGTTGCATGCCACCATTGTGTGGTCATTTGGCTGCAGTACTAAATGCATTTCAGACCTATATAGATGCTGTAGTTGCCTTAATTGTTTTATTTTCCTTAGTACCAAAGAAAAGAACTTTTTTTTTTTTTTTTTGTCTTTTTTAATGCACATCAACATACTCTAGTCTACATTTGTGGACTAATAAAACAAATGGAAAATAAAAATGGGAAAATACTGGTTGTTAAACTTGTTTTGTTTCTGGATACAACACACAAATAGCTTCATACCGTCATATTACATGAAACACAAGGGGACACAGGTTATACATATAAGTGGAATAAGTTCCCTTTTTATTGACAGTAAGTTGGGTGCAGCTCAGGCACTGGGTGATGAATCAGGATCCACATGCCTCTGTGCTGTCTCACTCCAGTACATCTGTGACGCAGGGACAGACAGAGGATTCCTTTACGCTAGCTTTACATTACACAAACACACCACAATTCAGTAGTTTTCCAGGGAACCGCTCTAGGTTTTTCTGATATGATTCACTCCTGCACAGGTACTGATGAATGATGACTGCAGCAGCATGTGACTGCACTGCTGTAAAGCACCACAAAGCTACTGTATCCTCACAGGGTTACTGCTGCTTCTGATTTATTTTGCCTTGTACATGAAGATTTTTGACTCTTCTAACCTCAAGAGAATCATAAAAATGACCTTTATCGTTACATCAATATCCTTGCATCCATTTTAAAACTATCCTTTCGGCATCTTTTAGGGCAGGGACAGTGCATCCTTGGTCCTAAAATAACCAGAAGCAGATGATACAGTATAAATCAAGCACAATAAGCACCTGGGGACAGACGTCTCAGAGTGCCCTGGATTCTTGTCCTAGATTTACTCACATACAAGGAGGACCACGTTCAAATAAACAATTCCAGCATCTTATTTTTGAGGTCAGGCAGTAAACACATTTTGTCATATCTGTGGTGACTCCAGTGTCTCTCCAGAACATGTGTTTCAGATGTTTGAATATGTTAAAAATACCAGTTCTTCAGTTTTTAACAGGCAGCCGACTTGTAAATTTGTAATTGCTCTTGGGGCATTTTACTGTTTACTTTATTCTCAACCCAACCTATAAAGGTTTTTTTGACTATTTAAATCTAGCCGAGACCAGCTCTGACTGGCTCTGCTTTTCATGATCCGGTATATTGCATAACCTACAATTTAACTCTCCCCATGTTGCTCAAAACACTTCACCACATCTTGCCTCAGCAGGTACAGTGAGTCTGCCTCAAAGAAATGTTAATCACCATCTCTGAACTCTGATAATTCGCTAAGGATACTCGCAGCTGTATATGTGGATCTTTATAGTGTGTGTGTGTGTGTGTGTGTGTGGCATTTTTCACCTTGCTCCTTGGTTGAATCCTGACGGGATTCATCTGCAGAAGAGAGAAAATGGGGTGTTAGAGCAAGTAGTTTGCCTGAGGTGTGGGTAATTTTTACAGAAAATCTTTACTTGATCTTACCAACACTGCTCATAGCCTCTGGCTTTGCCTCGTGGTGCTCTGGGAAGTCATTAAAATGTACTTTGAGTTAAAACAGAAAAATAACCAGGGACAGGAAAAAGCTTTTAAATCCCACAGGCTAAACTTTTGTGTTCTTTTTATTGGTTTCTAACTAAATGTTCATAAAAAAAGTTTAACAAAGATCTAAAAACTGAAAATATTTGAGTTATGTGAACATGAGGCGAACTTGTTTGAAGAAAAAAAACATACAGTATTGTTTAAAGAGCATAATATAGTGTTTGCTCTACTAATAACTCTCAGCTGGAGTGCTTTAATGTAGATTTTACAACACTTACCCCTCCTCTGTCTCCCTGTCAAATGTAATAAAGGCACACATTGTCATTGGAGGTGTGAGAGATGCTGAAATTAGAGCTTTAATGTGCTGGAGGAACATGTCACAAACTCACCGTCTGCTTCCTCAGAGGACTCAGACTCTGATTCTGTGGTGCACAGAGAAGAGAAATCAACTACAGGATATGATATTTTACATGTCAGTGAGTGTACTTTGGTTCTTTTTCCAGACTATCTTCTAAACTGCCTTTTGTTGCCATCTACAGGCTGAGAATCGAACAGTAAAACCTCTGTTACCTTCACGAGTTGCACTGTCAGAGTTCCCACCTCCCTCTGCTGGAGGAGGATTTCACAGTTATGTAATGTTCTCAGGTTAAAAAAAAAAAAAAAGATCACATGTTGTTTTCGTTAAAGCCAGCAGGATGCAAATTTCTTTTACACACCTGTGCTGAAATCCACAGCTTCAACGCGCTCCTCCACTGTTGGAAGCATTGCAACAGGTGACTCTGATGTTTAACACGCCATCATTATGTGTATTCATCATGTGTTTAAGTTTAACTTACCAGATCCATCTTGGGAAGCCTCTGTATGTAGAATATTGGAAAGATTGCATTACTAACTGCACCTGAATCAGCTGTTATTAACTAGTTTTTAACAAAGTCAAAGATTTATATGGTTCCTCTTACCAAGGTAGCGACTGCCATCATTCTGCTCCTCTGTAACTAGATAGGAAATATGATAAAAAAAACTTGTTTTACACACTGATCTCAACACAATGGATGAATGGTATATTTGCTTATATTTATTGTGGTCAAACTTACCATTCATCTGAGTGGCCTCGTTCTTTTGAGCGGCCTCAAACTCCATCTGATCTGAGGAGACAAAATAAGGCAAAAACAAGAGTCAAACAGGTTTTTGTAATAATGAAAGTGTCACAGATAAATAGATGAATGAATTGCAAAATATAAAAGAAAATATATATAAATATATATATATATATACGTCTTACATCCAGATGAATTAACACACACTTGAACAGAAGTCACATAAAACATATTAAACATCAGTTTCAACGCCAGCTTGTATGAAATGGACCATTACCTATTTTCTGCAGATCACTCAGCCCATCTGCATGAAAAAAATCAAGAAATTTGGGTTGAATCACTTCAGTTTTGATGCATAATACATAATTATTGTTGTGCATTATTATTTTAAAAAAATCCTCACCATGCTGAGCAACTGCTTCTTCTTTCTCTGCAAATTCCACATGTGCTGAGAGAGCTAGAAGTCATTGCAAGTACACCAGTCAGGCTTCAGATAAATACGTAACTGAAAATCTAGACACATTCATAAGTAAACACATAAAAACAAACAACTTTTGTCCCCAGATTTTCGAGCCAACCCTTATAGTCACATTTAAATTCCCTTAAAAATTATAAACATATTTCTCCTTCTTACCGGATTGAAACGCTGCCACAGCGAGGAAAACAAATAGTGGCACTAGAAATCTCATCTTGGCTGCTGGTCTGGCTGTGGATTGAAGATTTTGGATGTCTCTCCAAACTGTGTGTTGTGTTGTTGTTGTCGCTTTACAGCCTCTTATATCTTCAGTCACATCACATGTTTCGATAGACAGGCAGCTCTGGTACCATTGTCCCTCCCTACCTGAATGGCAGCTGGGTGGCACATCACCACACAGACGTATCCTTATTCAGGCCGTCAATGCTGCCCATTGTTGGCTCTTCAGTCACACGGACCTTTATTTGGGATGTTACTGTGTCTGTTTGAAAAAAAAAAAGAAAAAAAGAACAACAAAAACGGAGTCCTTGCATCCAAGCTGAAAACAATGTTCATTTCCTTTTAGGAACTGAAATGGTGATTTCACCGCACATCTTTGGCTTATGAATGATCGGTCACAATGTCATGCAGTCAGACAATTCCTCAAAAACAGCAAACAGCTGCAGCCTTTTTTTTTTTTTTTACTTGTATCCTCAGCGCTAAATCTAAACATTTCCCTCTTCTCGCCCTTAAAAATGAGGAAAACGTATATTTTTAGATGATGATAATGTGAAATTAAAATGGATTTTGATGGAAAGAAATCAAAACAAGAGTAGAAGTTGGGTGAGAGATTCTATATAAGGCACAACAGCAGATTGTGTCATAGATAGTGAGATCTATATGTGTGTCTTGGGAAGTGATTCAAACTAATTTAATTAACTTTCACTTTGTAGCTGGCATAAAATGTTGAATAAGAGTACAAAGCAGACAAGGTGTCATCACTTTATTGTGATCGGAAAGACATACAGTACCATTCAGGAGGTTCCAGTGTTGATTTGCAATGCAAAGCCTCATTTTATTTGTGCAGAGGAAGTCACGTGGTTGTTGTTTGGCATTAGCAAGGGAACTTAAATGTAAAACATTTCTGTCAATTAAAATGCACAATTAATAGTTTTCCTATATGTCTTGACATATATTTACAACCAGAAGACATCTTTCAACAATCTAGAAAAATACAGCTCTAAATGTGCTTAAGAAACAATTAGCAAACTATTTTTTTAAAGCAACACAATCATCTCCTAAATCACAGGTACAAGAAAAACAGTTACGACAGATTCTCGTCTGTTTGTTACAACAAAATACAGAAATTCATTGTGTCAGTTTGGTCTTTGTGGCCTGAATATTAGCTTCATTTAAATGACACATGAAGACCTGAAGAATTAACTAACTTTTAAATCAGAATTATTGAATAAAGACGAAAGCCAAATTACTCTGATATCTTAAAAATGAAAAATATACATCTGTTCAAGACACTCGTATAGGCAGATAGACTTAAAGAGTGTGTGTCTACCCTGCAGTGCAACATGTTTCACAGTGATTACAAATTTCAGCACAGTACAATGTTGATCCATGGTTTGATTTGTGCTACTGTTGTTGCTGGTGAATGATGAACTGTGGCTGCTGTTACGGTAATTAAAAGGATAATCCCGGTTTGTTCTTAGTTAACGTCACTAAAGAGAAAAACATGGGTGGTCAAACAGTCGAGAGGGGTTTAAACAAACCCTCCAGGTTAGAATCTTATTTTAAAGAGAAAAGCTGCGACAACTTTCTGGGTCAACATTACAATAACATATTTGATTAGTAGATGTGCGTGCACAGTTTTCCTGTGCAATGAGAGATTCTTTACCTGCAAATAGATAAAATAATCTAGTTAAACTTGTCTACAAACTGTCAGCACATAGAGTCAGTTTGACTCCTGACTTGTGGCCAAGTTCCCAGATCTCAGCAGTTACTTTCAGGAGTACAAGAAATGATGGCCAAAACCGGAATGGTGCTTTAGTTTTTAAAAAGGTCAGAGCACCCCAGATACCTGAAAGTTGGAATTTGACAAAAACGTAACGAAACCTGACAGAGTGTTATTACAGTGTGGTAGACATGTGGCTTTACACTGTACTTGATTGATAGTATTTTAGTGCTTTTGATTCTCATCTCAGAGTTCCCCTCTTAGTCGGGTGTGCAGGTCCTCCTGGTCGATCTTGCCGACCTGTTGGTGCCAGCGGTGGTGTGCCAGCAGGGCCACATTCCTGCCAGCGATAGCACTCATCTCCATGGCACTAGCCGCCCACTCCATAGTGTTGAGGTAGTACAACCGGTCGTGCAGGATAAATGGAGGGGTCTTACGGTGCGGCCGGCGGTAGGAAGGATAAGCCAGCCACCGAGTCTCAGACACCGAATCCCAGGAGAGGAACATGTCCTCCAGCTGCTCCTGGGACAGCGGCTGTGGGGAGAACACCTTCCAGACTTTGGTCTGGCTGGCAGGAGGTCGCTTGTAACCCTTGGGGATGTGCACAGGGTCAAGAGAGCTCAGGCTGTTGATGGAGCAGCCCTTTGAGTCTGTGGTGAGGATGTCGGACACGGTGAACTCGGAGGCTGGCTCTTTGGTCCCGAGGTAAGACATGTTCAGCATGCCGTGGATTAGGGTGGAGACTGTCTGGTGGTAACGTCCGGGGTAGTGAGAGGGAATTGGAGGTGAGAAACCTGAGAAGGTGACGTCAGACTTTCCCTCATGAAGCGGTGTTGCTATGACCACGATGTCATACAGAGAGTGCGCTGAACCTGACTCTCCAACGTAATTGACCTCATAGAAGCTGGTTGGGGTCCCTGAAAAAACAGACAAAAAGACAAAAGGAAAGGAAGATTAAATGTTTGACGTCTAAAGTGTGAACGTACACGAGGAATCCATCTGTGAGTGAAAATATACAAAATGAAGGAATGTGAATGGTACCTGTCTTAGATGGTCGAACCTTGACTGATACGGAGGTCACCCTGGCGGGTATAAGCTCACTTTTGCTGCTGTACAACAGCCCCGAGCACACTCTCTTATTGCCTCCATCGATTGCCCAGAGGCCTGAATCTGCTCCTGCTAATGAAACGGCCCCTGGAAGACAAGAAACACAGTAAATTACCTCTAATTTAAAAAAATGCATCTTATTAGATATACGATGAATAAATCCAAACTCTTACATTATAAAACATACCCACAAAGCCGTTGATGCGGACACTTTGGCCATAGTTGACACGCATGATGGGCGCAACAATGTCGTTGAGGAAGACCTGCGAAAATCCGTCGCCCATCATGGTTTCCTCCAGGGTCTGATTCAGCAGGGTAAGAAAATTATCACTGCCCATGGCATGCAGGAGCTTCTCCACGGTGGAGAATGAGTAACCATACTGCTGATACTGGTAGATCCTGTGAATAAAAATGATTTACATGCTCATTAATACACCCAACAGAGCAGATCTTGTGCTAAAAAGTCAGCTTTAGGAGTCATGACAACTGCTTTTCTTTCTTACCTCATGAATTTGTCCAAAATACTCTCCACCCACATGTGCATTCGTATAAAGTTGAACCCGTATTGCCAAAGAATGCGGATGAAGTTTACTATAAACCAGTCGCTCTCTTCAAATGTGAGCTCATTTCCATCAAAGATCGCCATTTTAGAGGGGACATCTTTCCTCGCAGGGATACCTGAAAAAAACAGGAACATGGATTCACTCATACTGGACACAAATATTCATGTATTTGTTGTAAATGTTGATTTTACCTAATCTTTCAATGAAGTGCTTCATGTGTAGGTTCAGAGGATGGATCACCGAGCCTCCCGTCTCATACTCGTAATCTCCGATCTTCACTGTCGCTAGTCGCCCGCCAACACTGCCGGGTTCAAACACATCGATCTTCACCCCGGCTCCAAATTCCTGCCTCAGGTAATACGCTGCAGCTGTGCCACCAATGCCTGCTCCGACCACAGCTTTAAAGGAGCAATGACAACAGAGTAAGGCAACCTTGCAGTTGTTGTCTTGAGGTTCTTACATGTTTACCCACTGAAAGGTTTATTAATCCTCTTTTCCTCCCAGGTATGGAAGAGACAAGGGGAGGAACACCCATATCTATGAAATGAAGTGGAAGTGCCAAAAACTTCCTTGAACGGCCACTTGAGGCTGGCTACAGAACAAGTCAGTCTCCATAAGTCCCCATGTTAAAATGTCCAACTTCATAGCAGAAATAAACATGTTTACAAAAAACAGTTTTAGTCTCTACAGCTAATTTCTCCGTTTTCTATAAGTCGTCTGTTCAAATTATCTTAAAGGTCCAGTGTGTAAAATTTAGGACTACCTATTGGCAGGCATGCAATACAATATTCATTAGTATGTTTTCATGAATGTATATTCACCTGAAAATAAGAATCATTGTGTCATGTGTTGCCTTAAAATGAACCCTTTATATCTACAGTGAGAGCGGGTCCTCTTTCACTGAGTCCGCCATGTTGAACCGCCATTTTTCTACAGTAGCCACAGTTTTTCCTACATGCTTTGAAGAAGAGGGTGAGTATTCATTCGGTCTCAATTTGCAACTTTATTGCTAGGTACAACTAAATCCTACACACTGGACCTTTAAGGCTTAAAGTTAGACATAATTAAGGGTGCATCTGTTTTCACTGACAGGTGGGTGTCGTCACAGGTGGCTTGTCCGAGCACCCAGGCTTTATTCAGCCCACCTCAGCTCCACCCACGCTACATGGTCTTTGCCTATTTTTGGGTTAGCCGAGAACACGCTCTGAGCTCCTCAAAGTCTCAGAGGAAACCTATAAGTGAGGACACAGAGACCACGTCCATGTTTTATGCTGTTTATGGTATGTGCCTGGTGAGGGTAGGCACCATCTTTGGGTCCTGTACCCAGGTCATGCACTCCCCTGAGATGTAAGCATCAGAACAAATAAAAAGGACTCTCTGGGTCTGTCTTACCTATATTTTTAGGCTGATTCTGCAGCTCTGGTGCTGAGGCGAGACTTCTTCTCCCAGTTTGCCAAAGCCCCAGGAACAGCAGCGCTCTCAGTGACAGGGTCCGTGCATTCATTTTGGGCTTCTAGCACTCTGCACCTCGGGGCATCTGTCCTGGAGGAATAAACATGACCCTGATATCAGTTCAAGTCTCTATCAGTGTCGGTCAAAGGTCACACTCACAGGGTTTAACACTCACGCGAACAATAGAGGAAGTAGTAACACAACTTATTATACAAACTCTATCATGTCCGGCGGATATTTAGAAGTTTATAAAGAGAAAACATGCAGAGGTGACCGGTGTGGACTCACTGTTTCAAAAGTCAGTACAGGAGGGCTGCTGTTGGTCCAGAAGCAGCCTTCACACAGACCTCGCAGACTTTAAAACAACTTTAAATCGATTTAAAACTTTCACCCGCTTTACTTAAACACGAAACGAAGCCGTCAACAAAAGCTGCAACAACATTAAACCTGAACAAAACTAACTAAACTTGTTTGACAGTTGTATCACGTCCGAGAACGAGAACTCCTAATATCGAGACTCACTTCCGGGCACGCTTACATCCGAGTTTCAAAATAAAAGTGACCTAAGTACACATTTACTAATTTAGCAATTACAGTGGGTTACTAATTGCGTGTAAACCTGCATATAATAAATTATATTTTGTCTGCAGCCAAATGAATCCATATTGTTCTTTATTTTACAGTATCCTGACATTATAATGTTTATATACAGTATAACATTTATTTAATTAAAGTCCAGCGATTACAGTGCAATAGTCATAACAAAAAATATTCTTGTTCTTGTTGCATCAAGTTGAATGAGATGGATATATTATACATACGAAACCCATTTTTATTTGGAGTGCCAGTTGCTTCACATGAGGTTTAAAGGTCCAGTGTGTCAGATTTATGGGGCTCTATTTATAATATGTTTTCATTAGTGTATAATCACCTGAAAATAAGAATTATTATGTTTTTGTTACCTTATGAGGGTCCTGCAGGTCCTTTTCCACAGAGTCTGCCATGTTTCTACAGTAGCCCAGAACAGACAAACAAAACACTGGCACTAGATCAGGACTTTCATGTTTTTGAAGCATTTTGAGACCGCCGGAGTTTCTCCTTCATGTTTGGGACAGGAGGGCAAGTAGAAGGGGGTCGCAATCCACAACTACCATACTACTATTATGTAATAGACAAATGTATAATGTATACATGGATGAAGAAGAGCCATTGCACTCATCTGCATTAATAAATTATATATCACAAATCTGTGTTGCAGTAACAATATTATTAAGCTGACTGTAATTTTTACTACAGCGCTTGATTTTACATGACAGATCATATTATAATTAACCTATAATAAAACTAAAACACATAATGTCAATTTGACTTTTAAATATTTATTTTATTTTGAAAGGTCAACTGATCTGTGCCGTTAGCAAGGAAGGAGCGCGTGAGCTTTGAACGAACTGAGCGGAAGTTACCGTTTCCCGAATAAATATAAATATATTAGATATAAATATTAAGAATAGCACATTTCTGATAATTATTAAAACATAATACGACAGTTTATTATAATTTAGAACGTTTTTAATTTAATGTTGAAGCCTGAATAAACAAAGCGGAAGAGATTTTTTTTTTTTAGTAAACCGGAAGTGGTGCAATGGTCTTATCGTCTTGAACCATGCTTGAATGGAGGTGACCTTAGTTATTATCAATTTGTAAAGTGAAGCAACTTAGCAGCTTTAGTCGGTACATCGTGTCGGTCCGGTCCGGTTTAGATGTTAAACTCTTCTTGAATATCAGTGAAGACTTTGAACAGAGATGGCTGAAGCTCATCAGGCGCGCATGCAGAATGAGGTGGAAGAAATGGTCCAAAGCCTGGAGAGAGACCACATCCGTAAAATGCAGGTAGGTGTTTTTAATCTGTGGGAATGTGAACCGTGCATGTTTGATCTCTGCAGTATCTTTTATCCCTCACATGTCTCACACCTGTGTGTGTGTGTTTTTTTGCTGCAGGGTCGCATGTTCAGGTGCAGTGCAGACTGCTGTGATCGTCCCTCTGACTCCATGTCTCAGGTGCATCAGTGTATCGACAGGTGTCACGCTCCTCTGGCCAAAGCTCAGGGACTGGTCACTTCAGAGCTGGAGAAGTTTCAGGTGAGCACTGTGCAAACTCTGCCTGCTTCTGGCGGTCAGGTCACATGTAACAGCTGTTTCAGCATCCTTTCAATAACAAGGCTATATTTCAGTGCTGCATTAGAGTAATCACCTTGATCAAACCTGCCACAGACTATGGTCTGTTTAACCCAGAGGTAAAAATGCTTCAATGTAAATAAAATAAACATCTTCTGGACCAAGAGGCAAACCACTGAATATACAGATAACACTTAAGGTGATGGTAATATCAGCACTGAGGAGACCACAGACTATATTTTTCAACATAGAAAGATACAGTCTTAATCTGGAAACCCTTCACATTTCTCTGGCCTTCCTCCATTCAACATTAGGGTCCCCTTCTGAACCTGATCCATTACTCATTCTAGGGCTTCATGAACCTCAAACTGATGAATGAATACGAACATGCTTTTACAGGGGACATAAAACTTTGTCATATACATCTTAACACAAATGCATCCTAACAATGTTAAAGACTACTTTAATGTAAACATTTTTTAAATAGTTATTTCTTTAGGGAAGCTAAACTTCTGAGTACCTTTGTGTTGTCATATCGGTGCAAAATCTATTTTCATTTCAGCTCAAAACTTATAACTCTAACTATATTTTCTGCCATATCACTAATCTGTGAGTTTCTCCCATCTAAAATCTGTATCAGTAAGTAAGTGATGCGACAGAAGTAGGATTTTCCTAAAGTGAAATAATTCAGTTCAGTTCTCGTCATTTCAACCAAAGCTTCAGTGTCGGTGAGGAGAAACAACCTTTGTGTTTGCAGCCAGGAAATCAAAGCAAAAAACCGTATAACAAGTTAGATTCGACAGAGCAAAGCAACACTCAGCCAAAGTCTAAAGTTCAAATGTTTTTGGCCATTGTCAGTAAAGCGAAGTGTGGCTCTGTTTTTTTGTCGTGTGATATAATATTTCAGTCTTCTCTGCAAAGTAATTTAGCATCTTTTTTTTCTTTTGCTTTACTTGCTTTTTATTTTCAAATATAACATCAGTGCTAAAAACCTTGTTGCAAACACAAAAGAAGGGTCAATCAATATATGGAGACAGTAGAGGTCTGAGTGAAAGCACAAAAGCATAAGCAAGTCCCACATAGAAATCAATATCATCACCCCATTCTTTCACGTTCACATATATAAAAGGAAACAAGCCCTGCTTGAAGGAAACTGCACACTTATTTCAAGAAATCTATTTCTGTCATCTCTCACATGCTACGTGAAATTCTTTGAAATGCAACAACTCTGTGACCCACTTCCTCAGAAGACTTTGCCATCCAGTCATTATTGTCATTTTTCACCTACAAATCTCTCCATCAGCCTACTGGCCTACTTTCCTCTGTGTGTCTTTATTAAGTCTAAAACACAACATGTTCTCTTTGCCCCGTCAGGACCGCCTCACCAGATGCACGATGCACTGCAACGATAAGGCGAAGGATATGTTCGACTCCGGCGCTAAGGAGCCAGCCGTTCGATCACTGATGGAGCGCTGCGTGGGCAGCTGTGTGGACGACCACGTTAACCTGATCCCTAGCATGACCCGAAGACTCAAAGACAATTTGGACTCTATACAGCAGTGAGGCTGTGGCTGTAATCGTTCATCCTGGAGACAGCCTGAGATTATTTACACTCATGCATACAGCAGCACAGTCAGTTAGTCAACTCAGCCAGTTAACAACTGAAGAATAGAGGAGCTGGAGCACCATGAAAGGAAGAGAATGAAGTTTGGATCATGTGTTTTGACAAGGCTGTGAATATCAATGTTGGTGCTGCTCACTGTGAGATTTGTTATTGTACTACATGTAATATACAAACAGTAACCTCCATGGAGACCAGGAGCTGAGAGTTTGTTTTGCTTGTTACATCCTGGTTTATCTGTGAAGAGAAAGAAATCCAGCGTCTGGTGTCACATCATCATGTGTGAACAAGACAGCAGCTCAAATATGCTTTGAAGAGACACAAAGTACGCATTTAAAACTAACTCAGTACACTTCCGAGTATCTGATTTTAAAATATAGAGTACACCATGATTCACATGTGCATCATGTCATGCATAAGGTTGTGAATGTCCTCTCAGCTTTATTCAGTTTCTAGTTTCTCTCCTGTTTGAGTAATCATCCTTCATTCTTTTGTCATTTTACTGTGAGTTAGTCTGTTGAGTCTGTGATTGTCTGACCTCCTGGTGAGATACGTTTATGTATCTGGATTAAAAAGTACTGTCGATTTACCTCATTTTGGACTGCATTACTTCCATAACGTGTAAGCTCTGAAGGCAAAGCGATGACGAATACCAGTGATGCTTTTGTTACATATTTTAATGAGAATATTTTCAAGTATATACAAATAATGGTACAAGAAAGGCAACACTGTAAAGGTGGCTGTAACTGCAGAAGAACACCGAACACACATACAAGACGCAGCAAACACACTGAAGACCTGATGTAAAACCCACAACTCCTTTCATTGGTCCAAATCGAATGTATCATCAGTGAAACCAATCCGGTGAATTGAAAATGAATTCTTGACAAACTGGCTTTTGAGGAGAATTAGATAAACCACAAGGAGTCCATAAAGACATAGTAACGTAGGACATCAAGCAGATGGAACAAGGTCGATATAGTGCGATGATATCGATAATATTGAGGCAACGTTTTCTGATGACAGGTAAAAAGAACAGTCAGGGCTAACTGGGATGGTTGATAATCTGACAGAACTCACAGACAAACAATTCTTGTTTGCTTGTGAGTATTTACATCATATAAATGTTGAGAAACAAGAGGCTAGAGCCTTGATAAAAGCATCCTCTCCAAGATGATTATATTCCTCTGCAGAGGAGACAACTGCTCCACCTACACGTTCATCTGCCACTAACAGAATATACTTTTTACATAATTTAGTTTACAGCGTATGAAAACCCCTTTTTCTGTCTTAATGTTTGTCCTGTCAGCTAGTCTAACTAAGATCTGCTCATTTTCATCAAACCCTTCACATTCCTGATGAAGATGCAGCTGTTTTGACCTGACTCTGGACCTCTTTGCAGAGATAATGTGTGGGCAATACGTGTACGCAACAAGCAGTTATGACAGGATTAGTCATCACAACGATGATAATAATGAGCTGTGAGAGTAGTCAGAGTGCTTCGAGTGAATTATCATAAAGAGCATGATCACTGACGTTAACAATACAATTGCTGTACAGCTCTGTCAGTATGTTACTATATAAGTATGTCCTAATGAACGTCACTGTGGAGGAAATCAGGCTTCAGCACGGAGGAAAGGGAGATAAAGAGGGTGAGCAGCAAAGTACACTGTATTCTACAGTAACAAGAGTTTTAGCAGAAGACACTATCAATATTTATCACCAGTAACTTTTGTCTACAGAAGCAGAAATACGTGAACAAACGTGCAGCTGCAGTAAAGACCTATGCTGGAAAAAGAGATGTGTGATAGCACCACAGCCCACGTGAATGGGCAGTTTTTATTGGCTGTCGAGAATTGTTTACACATTTTCTTTTGCAAAAATAAATCCATACAAATACAAATGAAATTAAAAAATAAATAAATGCAGAACAAAAAAAAAAAACATGTTCATCGTTGAACTTCTTCAGATGCAGCTGTACAGGTGAGTCGCACTGACTAGAGCGAGTTAGCAGTACACGTCCGCCGCTGATAATCTCAAAACATCGTGAGGTAACAATAGATTTCCAAAACTGTCAAACAAATAGCGATTGAATTAATAGTACAAAAAGGTGTGTACAACGGTATAACTTCAAAAGGTGTGAGGATGGGAGCAGTTTAAACAGTCTGTCAAACGGGGGACAAACTGTGCCTCCAAAGAGGAGCAGTGTCTCAGTTTAACACCCGTAAACAGACATTTGACAGTGTAGCTGGTAAACGCTGCGGAGAGTCTCAAGGAGCTGCAGCGTGTCAACATTTCCGTGAACATCAAAAAGCTGGTGTCAATGATTGAACGTCCAACTGTGAACTGTAAATCAGGCGAATGCACAAAGACTCAGCATGCAGTATTTTTGTTCATATAATCGAATTTTGCAACAATTGTTATATATTAAATTGTTATATAATATTGTTTTTAAGTCCACAGTTGATACAGAATAATCTGAGAGTTAAAGGGCCTTAACAGAAGCTGCTCTGGTGTAAAACAGCATAGGACATGTCCAGTTTAAGACTGAGTGAGACGGACCTACCTAGGGTAAAAGAGTGATAAAACACAGGCTGAAAATCCTGCTTTTAATCACTATCAGCTGATTATCAAACAGCAGCTGGTGGTAGAGTAGCTGTGTGTGTGTGTCAGGCTTTAATTGAGCTTTTAAGTGTTGGCAGAGATTTTACAGTGCTGTTTCCAACGCGTCACGTGAAATGTGTGTTTAATAGTCTAGATTGTGAGTGTGTGTGTGTGTGTGCGCGGAGCCGTCTATTCGAGCCGGCACAAACAACAGGTGTTGTTTTGTATGCCGATTTGAAATGGGGTGGAAAACATGTCCACCTGGCTTTGCACTGGTCAGGTTATCAAGTGCAGCCATCACACCTCTGACCACATCCCACATTCAGTTTACATGTGTTCAGAACAAGCAACAGACTTTTTATATCAGCCGGTAAAGGTCCTCTTTCACCCTCTGGTGCTGTTCCCATATTCCAGGATGATGACAACGCCCCGATGCACACCAATAAACCAATTTTTAGTGGTTCCATTGACGCAAGTGTAAAGTCAAACCCGTCCATGATCTTCTCCACATCTTAAAAAAAAAACGTGTAGCCGTTGTTTAAAGTTCTGAAGTGCTGAGTTCAAAGCAGATTTCCAGCGAACTGGAGGTCTTCCATCTTAAAGAAATGGTCCAACATCACAGTGCAGACAGTTCCTGACAGAGGTCCAAGGTTTTGAAGCTGCTCTGAAGGCAAAGAGGCGGCCTGGTCCTGGCCAATGTGATGTATACGTCACTAACTCAGAATGTGCCAAAACACTGAATACATACATACAAAACATTTTCCCCAAACACCTCACTGAGTTACACAGCATGCAGATGATATGTCCATTGATGTTAAGTGATGTTAAATGTGCTGGTGGATTGTACATACAAGCTCGTGTCAGTGTCTCAGCATTACCAGAGGAATAGTAGCATTTAATGGCTGCTGGACCGGCCATCAAGACACGCTGTGAGTAGTGCTTTCTTGTTCTGAAGACTCTGGACGCTGGTCCGAATGAGGCGATGTATACAGGAAGTTACAGCACACGTAGAGGGGGAATGATAACAACCGGCTGTCCAGGTTCATCACCACATACTCCTAAATCATTGAAGGGAAATGAGGAATATTAAGCAAGACAAGAACAACATTTTATACTAGGTATTGACAATTGAGCTATCTACATTTTCAGGTTACCAGGGCTCACTGACCTGGTCTTTCTCAAGGGTGAGAAGCTGATAACCTGTTGAGCGACTGCAGACCAGTTTTCCACGGCTATCGAAGGAGGCGAGACGTAACCTGAATGAATAAAAATCATGACAGCATTACTGTGAATGTAAAACAACTTTAACAGATGCTATATCACTAACGCTTGCCTGGGTTTTTTCCAGATTATATCTGTAAGTTTTATTGTTTACTTCACCAAACTATGATCTTAATTTATTTATTTCCATTTTCCATGACACAGACGCAGCTGTATTACATAAATGTTCAAAGGCTGACCGCACTACAGACCTGTATGCCAGATGTCTTCGAGGTTGCAGACTCACAGCGCCCCCACATGGCTGACTCAGAGTATTTCTTTTGAAGACTATGAAACGGTTCGTGTAGGTCACCAACAGGTCAAAACCAAAGTTAAAGCCTGTCCATCGCCAGCAGTACTGAAGAAAGGAAAATATTATTTACTACTAGAAATTACACTAAATATATTGAACGGAAGCAAGTGTTACAGCAGAGTGTGACTCACGTCTCCATCTTTAGTCAGCTTCCTGCCGCACCTCATACTGCTCAGCTCGAACTCCTCTTTGTTAGCTTCATGGGGGCTAAAGACAGACAAGTGCCTTTGTTCATTTCTATGCATATACAGTTCATGTGGCAATTTACATTACAACCGTTAAGTCTCAGGTTCTCACCCATTATCATTGTCAAATTCGGTCCGGAGCATAGCGAACCACTGGTTTTTGTACACCGACGTTAACCAATCTGCAATAAGTTTGAACATAAAAATATTAACAGTGCATAAACACATGGAAAAGACCATTCCTCATTCCTAGAGATGTCACTGTTAGGACAAAGTTTAAGTACAATCTAAGCAGGTCTGTCTAATTCTTTACAACACTTAGAACAAAATGAGACAACTGAAGCAACTCTAATAAGTACAAACGTGCATACGTGGAAACATAACTGAGTTTATTTTTCCAAGAATAATCAGTCAACTAACGTGAATGTCCAGGAAAACTCTTTAAATTTAAACTACATTATTTGCTTCGTGGCTTTGGTCACGAGAAAATTAAATGAAAGATGTCTTTTTTCCAGAGCAGAGAAGAAGCAAAGTCGTGTTCAAACTATGTCAGAGGGAAGCACATCTTACCAGGGGGCAAAATATTGTCTCTCTCCAGGATGCGTGCAGATGCCAGATCGTTGATGATGTACTGGAGACGAACGTATTTGAACACTGAACGAAAAGGTGCTCCTTCCTCTGTGTTCAAGAAGGGCTCTTTCTCACACAGGTCTGTATTGGCAATAGTGTCGAACGTCATTAAACAGCTACCAGCAAAAGAAATTAGACTGCCTATGAGGAGAAGTGTTTAATGAGATGCGGCCTTAATGTACCTGTTCTACGTTTACAAAGCCAGGCATCAGCATCAGCCAGAAGCTGCTTGATTGGGCCGTCCCACGACAGGTTGAGCTGCAGAAACATCCACTGCAGAGAGAGAACATTGCAAAGAGAGCTCTTAGAAAAAAAGGTCCAATGGTTCATTGAGTGTATCTGTTAAGTATGAGTTTATATATGTACCTTTTTCAGAGCAGTGTAGACATCCATCTCCACCTGCATGACAAACAGATCTGAGGACTGGATGAGCTGCTCCATCACCTCTACCCTGTAAATGGTGAGTATGGTCAGAGACAATATTTTAACGCTGTGGTCAACACAGCTTGATACCTTCATTGATCAAATGACTCACCATGACACCTGAAGAAAGGACATAAGCTCAAAGACGATGTAAAAGCTAAAGTGTTGAGCACACACGTACCCGAGTTCTTTCATCAGGTCGACATTTTGGTGAGTCATCAGGTTGTTCAGAAGCCACTCGAGACACCTGCGGAAAGAGATTCACAAACACATACACAGTGTGATTTAAGTTCACAGATAAACACAGATGTATCCATTAATTACTGTGATTTGAAATGATTCAAATGAGTAAAAATCTGACTTTTTCATGACTGAATCCAGGCCATAGATACTGGCACAAGCATAGTATCCACAAACGGTCTTTGCACTGATGTTTTCCTTCATAGTCTCTCCACACTGCTGGATCAAGCCATCCTGTAAACAGCAAACCATGAGACCTAATTATGTTTTGTGTCCTCGGGCTGCATAGACAAGAATCAACATAGTAATTTAACATTTTAAGACAATAGCTGACTTTATTCAATGTACTGACCAGCTGTAGCATACAAGCAGCGGCAAGAATACTGACAACCCTGCTGGGTTTGATCAGGACATCATCCCGGTACAGGGATCCAAAGACAACTTGTAGAGCTACACAAAAAACACAGACAAACAACAGTCAAGTTCTGTCAGTAAAACACACACAAACAAACAGTCAACTGCTGCTGTCTGCGACTGAGCTCCTCTCACCTTCAGTGTCGATGTTCTGGTCTGGGATCTCCAGGTTGATTTCCATCATGTTGGACTCTTTCCACGAGCCGCTGAACATGCTGGAGAAATACCCCGACTGCAAAATGTAAGAAGGAACGAGAGAAGAGAGAAAAAGATTATTAAATGATAGTCGTTATCTATGTGGCTGGCTGCCTTTGTGGTGTTTTTGTACTTGTGCTTTACCTGACACAGGTACACTTTGTGAAGGTTCCACTCCTGTCCCAGAGCACAGATGCGAATGTCACTGTTTTCCCCATTCAGGAACAAAGTCTGATAAATGTATCGTGATGTGCTTTTCAGTTTCTTCCTACTCAAGTTTGGAAAACACAGACAAACAAACAGCAGAGAGACAAAAGCAAACGTAAGACAAAATATTGATGACTTCAACATATTTCACATTGAACTGATTAATATCATTTTACTGGACTTGCCTGCGAGGTGTATCTAGTATGGCATCATCCTCTTCCTGTTCACTGTCACAGTCACATTGGGCATTTCGTTTCCTCTTCTTACACTCACATCCATGCTTGCGGCTGGGACTTGTGCCCTCTGCGGCTTCCTCTGGTCCCTGAGAGGGGGACTGAAACCTGCTGCCCAGACTTCCCATTTTACACTTTCAAAGAGACAAAACAATCGTCATAAATACGTCAGCTGGACTGTATTGCAACAGGCCTGCATGGGTGTATCTTAATATCAGAGTTATGATAGAATACACTGTTAGGGTATCGTGATAAAGCTTGTGATGGAGTGTTTTGTTACTTTTCTTTAGGGCATCAAACTAATAATGAATGTCATTCCTGATTAAAGCTGGTGATTTATTTTTTGATTGACTGATCCACCGGTCCAACTGTGATACAAGTGCCACTTGAGTGGTACGCAGAGGAATCTCTGTAAAAAGAATGGTTCAAAAACCATTGTGAGACTATACTCGAATACTCTTATAAGGAAGAGAAGTGTGGATCAGGAGTACACCTTTTACACCCAAGTAGCTCCGGTTCTTCAACTATTTAGGATTCAACAACAGTCTGTAGCTGAATAGGGTCGGCCTACTGACATTAAAACTCTTTTGTTCCTGTTGCCATTGGCCTCTATAATAACTCCATATGAGTTGCACATACAGTTGTAACGTGGCATGTATTTATTGATGATTGGTATTTATGTTTTTGTCGTTTCTGCTGGCTGCACCACACATTGCCTCTCGAGGATAATAAAGATTACCTTGAACGGAGAGCTGAATATATCCTGAGGTGGTGAGCGGTGTAAAAAAAGTTTGAGAAACACTGGTTTAGTCTATAAAATGTCAGAAAATAATGAAATATGACCATCACAATTTCTCAGACCCAAGGTGACATCTTCAAATTACTTTGTTTTTGTCCAACCAAAGATATATTTTAGACAGAAGATGGAGCAAATTCACACATTTGTGAAGCTGGAAAGCAGAGGATAAATTGGCACTAATCATCTCCAAAACATAAGCATGAAAGTACAAATCTAAATAAAACAACTTAATTAAAGAAATAAAGAATAGGCGAAATGAGTAAATGTGGTGCGGTTATAAAGCCTGAAATGCCGAGAGATGTGTGTGTTTGTACAACAAAACAAAAGCAGGCTGAAGTTTGTGCATAACAGAGTCTGATGTAAGGTCCTCCTTCATCCGGCATACACAAACCAGATGTGCAGTCTGCTCAACAAAAACAACGACCGAGCTCACTTACCTGGCGTCTAGCACAGGGCGGGCAGAGGCAGAGGTGTCAGGTTGATGTGGACGGTAAACACCGGCTGATTATCTCCGGACAGACAGACAGTCTCAGGACAGACAGGTCTGTCAGTCGTTGATGAGCTAGTTGAAGAGGAGCTAACCGCACAGCTAGCTTCAGCTGCCGAAAACAAGTCTGGGAGCGATAACAGCGTCACTTCTGACTCCACACAAACCTCCAGACCACAAAACTCTCTTCGGTTCCAGTTACATCTTTCTAAACTGAAGCATATGAAGCTCAAACGCAGAGGTAGGAGGTGATGTGTTAACACTGAAGATCTGAGGCTGCCTGGCTGCTTTTTGTTGTTCTTCTTCGCTTGGTGGGTTGCTCGTAGCGTTTCTACGTCACAGGTGGTGGCTCTGCTCAATGGCGCCACCCATCGTACGACAAGGGAATTACACCATCTGGAAAAATGACAGTCAAATGTATACCGGTTCACTTTGCTCTCAGTTGTACGTACAGGTATAGACATAAGTACAGTTTAAAAGACAAGGAACATGACAAATAGATGCAGAAACATTAAACATAAACATAAAAAAATAACTATATACATATTTAAAAGGTATATATATTTGCATAAATATAGATATATATGGACATGTGTATCTATCTATAGACATTTGTAAACTGGGTAAAGGACTGATGATGCAATGGTGCAGGTGGTGGAATAAATATGGTTTCTACAAACGGTTCTGTAGATAGATCAGTCTGTATCCGTTTGAGTCCAAAGGGCACTGCCAAATCAACAATGTTTAGTCTTATATGTTATCTCTGATGTGTTTGTCTAATGAAGACTTTAATTAACCCTGCACCAAAACGTTTGATGATAATTTGTCTTTAAAAAAGTGTTTATTTGGGCTATTAAAGGGTCATTATCTTTGTTTTTTTAAAAGATTCATTTGAGAGGCTAAATATGTTCTAAAAATACTAAAAGCAGGCAGGGTGGAGCAGCCTCCATGTCTTTTTGTGTGACCACAAAATATAACAGCTCAATACAGCTCAATATCATGTTTTTAAAAAAAGTGTCAACTTGCTGAAATGGCTGAATTTAGAAGCAACAAAAACAGCTTTTTTTAAAAAAAATTATACATTACACAAATACTTTACTATTACTGATGGAGAAGATTTCGAGATCTGTTACTAATTACGTGTGAGCCACTTTCTCTGAGATGAAGATCTCTTTTGCAAGAGAGACCTGAGTAAAGAGTGCTTGTGTAACAGCTGTCAGCTGATAATGTAAAATTGTGAGCTTTGTCTCCAAGCAAACATACAATTCAATACATGAGAAGAATAACGTTTCCAATAACAAAAAAGAGTTTAAGAGTTTAAATGGGAAAGTTATTCCAATAAACTTCTTCTGGAACTTAAATGGAAATGTATTTATCTATTTTCCTTCTAGTACCATATTACAGTCATTTACTAATGAAAACACTGGTGTGGCTGAGACATCATGCTTTAATTGCAATGTTGAAAAGCTTCATTTTGTACACCTGGGTTGTCTGCGTGTCAATGCATCCAAGGCAACCAGCGCACAAAGGTCTTTGTTGTTTTGCCAGTTTGGACCACTTCAAAAGATTCCCCAAGAACATTCCCACTCAAATCTGTAAAACCCACATAGGAAGACCTCACTGAAGGGAGGCTAAGCTAACCTCTGAGTTGTTTAGTCTACAACCATCTGCAATGGCTGAAACACACCAAGAGTTCCTCCAGACAACTGAGATTCAGCAAAAGTGGTCACCTTCCAAACCCTTAAAGCAACAATTAAACACTTTGCTCCTCCTGCCACTGTGAAAAGGGGAATACTTAATTTTAGAGATGATGATGTTAATCAACCTCTAAAAACACAAAATGGCTTCAGATCAAAAACTCTGACACTGCCCCTGTCTTCAATAATATGACCGCCCATGCCCTTGAATCCTGAGCTCTTTGCTCCAAAGCCTCTGGGTCAATAAACAAGAAGTTGGCAAACAGATATGACTGCCCTCCAGTGGCACAAGTGATATTCTTGTATGATCACACCAGCAGGAGGTTGTATGGTTAGGTTATTCTTTGTTGTGTTGTGTGCCTCTTGTGTGATTCTTGTCTCATGATATATTTAGTTTCCATGGTTAATATTTTTCAGAATTTAAACCTTAAATGTCTCATTTGTTCTTTCTGGCCTGAAGGCCGTTTACTAATATGATTATAATCTACTGATTTAATCCACCCTAATCCAAGTTGTTAAAAGATTTAACCTTTTAGCAACTGGGATTAGGGTGAATTAAATCAGTTCAAATAAAGTTTACAAATCTAAATTACAACATATTCATAGGACAAAATGTGGGGGAGTATAGACCTCTTAGTTGAATATATACAGTAAATATATTTTTTCTGTTTATTGTCATTTTCTTATATATGTTATAACAAAACACTAAGAAAACCTGCAGTAACAATACAGTTTGAGTCATAAAAGATGCACACACTCAACTTGCACCATATAGTATAGAAAAATAAAATTTAAAAAAATATTATCTTACATTGTTCACAGTTTCCTTTCAGATAAAGTCTGTTTCCATCTTTAATGGTATGGTTCCCAGAGCTGGACAAAATCTTTCTGCGTGTCCTTAGTCCTTGTTGAATATTTAATTTTTCTGGATAAATAAATATTATACACTCTTTGTGTAGAGAACAATACAATAGAGGAAACATGAGGCACTTTTCATACATGGCTTTATTATTGTCAATATATTAAATATCTTCTAAAACACACGAATGATAGTTTTCTATTTACATTTCTTTTTCTATTGGGGTCAAGGTAAGATTAAAAGGGAAGGAAACGTGCTACAAAATGTGACATGATTAATAATAATATTTATTTGTATTTTTAATATATATTTTATTATTAACATTTAAAAATGGTTAAATATTCTGGTGAGTAAAAACATTAAATAATAAAAAATAATAATAAAAAAATAAATAAATAGAAAAAAAAATGCGGAATCTACCAGTTGTGGCAGGATATGACGTATGAGGTGTTCCCTTAGTGGGCGTGTCCGTTGGAGGAATCAGCCAATAAGCGACGAGAACCTCTTTCACAACATTCCAATCCCTCCCAGTGCATCCTCCCACCTCTCCCTGCCCGGACTATCCTCCGTGTGTGTGGGACACTGACACGTAACTTTGTCCGCTTACGTGACCAGGCAGGACACCTCCACCTGGGGCAGGGAGAGAGGACTTTTTCTGACCCTCCCCCTATGTCTCCGACCAAATAAACCGTATAACTGAACATTTTGTAGCAATGGAGGCGAGAGACGCGACTGCAGGTGAGGTTGTTGTTAGCAGTGACAGTCAGTGTGGCGAAGTGTTGCTGTTTAGCCAAATGTAATTACCACTTAGACCAAAGGTTATTATCTGAAACCACAGCCATGGTTGATATGCATGTAAAAGCTCAGTGCTTTAAGGGTATTTTTATGTTTTCAAAGTAAAGCTCAATAAGTAAGACAAATCGCGTTTTGCTGCACAATGCATGACTCTTCCTCATATATAATACCCCATTGTTTGACATTTATCTTCCTGTTAAACCTCAAGGAGCTCTTGTGGGCAGTGATGGAGAGGAACAAACCGCACAGAAGGATGCAGCTCCTAAAAAAGATCAACCGCAGACCAAAAGCAAGATGGAGAAGATATTTGGGTTCAGGAAGGAGGATCTGACCTCCTGGAGCAGCCTGGTGGCCCTCCTGAACCGCCCCACTGACCCTGCATCCCTGGGGATTTTCCGCTGCTTGTTTGGTAAGTTGTCTACTCTGTTGAAGTGATTTTGCAACAGGTTGCACCTAAAATTCATGTCTTCATCATGTGTGTTTTCATGCAGGTTTGCTGATGGCTATCGACGTCACACAGGAACGTGGTCTCAGTCACCTGGACTACAAGTACCTGGATGGAGCCCCTGTGTGCCGCTTTCCCCTCTTCAATTTCCTACAGCCGCTGCCACTGGATTGGATGTACCTGGTGTATGTGGTGATGTTCTTCGGTGGGTCACACTCCTTTTTTTTTAATGTCAGAAGCTTGTATCCAAAAGGCTCACACTTCAGTGTTTACTGAGGCTCTGTAAGGAAACTCCCTCCCAGCCCCTCCTTCTTTTTGAGTCCAAGCGGATGCAATCATTTTATGGCAGACGGTCTCTGTGGGGCGGCTGTCTATGGTGGAGATGAAAGCACATACAGCAGACCTGCAGTGTTCCACTTTTTTCCCCAAATTTTTCACCAAGATAACTAACGTACAGAGATTGTAACAACAACACACTGTAGATTAAGCAGGACCACAAACAGAAGGCAGAACACAATCACATACTAGTACCAGCCTGGGTACAAATCAGTGTTCTATTCTTCTTAGGCAACACATTTCTCCTAAATATTCACCTTGATTTCACAGGAATTTCAAAGCCATTTCAGATTTCCACCAAGATGGCAATAATCATATCTGACAAAATTAACAAACACTGCATGTCCAAACCATTTAATTGTACATGTTATGATGTAAATAGTTTGTACTGATTCTTTATTTTGCAGCAGGTTATTTCAGGATAACAGTATAATACATTTTGTGAATGTTTTTATATAATTGTCTGCATTTTTCCCACATTTCTTCACAAGTTTGGGAGAGCCACAAATGACATTATACATATTTGTTAAGGTATTTGTTTGAGAGGATTTTGTTATGACAAGTTAATCTCAAGGTGTGGTTTGATTGGCAACCAAAGGGTGGTTTGGCCATAGTGTGTGACTCCTCAGATATATGTGTTTAGTGGTCGTTTCACCACAAGCTCCAAGCGCCTAGGCTACTTGGTCTGCAGAGTGTGTCCATAAACTTATTCCAGTCTTCTTGTGAAAACCCACTGAAACCATGAAGCAAGGAAAGAAGCTTAAACTTGAACAATGATTTATGAAATATGAACAGCTTACAGTGTTCAAATGAATTATTATTAAATCCAAAATGATTCATAAATCTCAATCTCCATTACCAACTTGATACAGTCCTTCATATGGATACCCAATTATACCATCAAAAACTTGTGTTGATCGATAACTCAGCTTCTTGGCATATTGTATTACAAAGTTTATCTTCAGTGTGTGTGCATATATTGTATGTATGTACCGTAAAGCCTATGTTATATGTTGTATGTACCTTATGCAACTGCTCACTGGCTAAGTAGGACTTTTCACAGACTAGTTCACGTGTGTAAAAATAGTCTAATTCATAGTAACAACAGTATTATTAACTGAAGTTGTGTGTTTATGTTTTGCCCTGAAGGCGCCTTGGGCATCATGCTCGGCTGTTTCTACCGCCTCTCCTGCCTCATGTTCATCTCCACGTACTGGTACATCTTCTTTCTGGACAAAACGACGTGGAACAATCACTCGTACCTGTACGGCCTCATTGGATTTCAGCTCACGCTCATAGACGGCAACAGATACTGGTGAGATGATGTCCATGGGGATGTTTGTGGGTTGTGTCTGTCTCTATGTGCGAGGAAAGAAAAACTGTGTCTGTTCGTAGGTCCATCGATGGATTGCGGAGGCCTTCTATCAGAAATGCTCATGTGCCTCTATGGAATTACACTTTGTTGAGAACACAGGTTAGTGACCTTTAACAGCTCATATTTTTCAACTTTTCTTATTTATTATCATGAACACTGCTTTGGTACAGGTGCTCTAATGATGTCAATGTGTTTGTTTCTCCAAGATATTTATTGTATACTTCATTGCTGGAATCAAAAAGTTGGACGCTGATTGGGTGGAGGGATACTCAATGTCATACTTGGCACACCATTGGCTGTTTGATCCTTTCAAGTAGGTATTATTTAGCCTTTAATCACAGACTGCTGTATGTCAGTATTCGCACTTTGATCATGCTGTGTCACTCGTTATTTTTCAGGGTGATTCTTCCTGTGGAGTTAGTAAACTTGCTGGTGGTGCACGGTGGCGGTCTTATTCTCGATCTCACCGCTGGATACCTTCTATTTTTTGATGTCACACGACCGTATGGAATTTTCTTTGTATCCTACTTCCACTGTATGAACTCTCAGCTGTTCAGTATCGGTGAGTTGGTTGTCCTGTTTTATTTTTAACACTGCTTTTATTTCTTGGGGTGTCATGTTACCTTCAGCTTCTCAAGAATGTTAATCTTCCACAGGGATGTTTTCCTACACAATGCTGGCTACCAGCCCCCTCTTCTGCTACCCCGACTGGCCAAGAAGATTCTTTGCACGTTTCCCAGCATTCCTCAAGGTAGTCCTGCCGCTTACCTCACCGGACTCTCAGCCCAGTACTTCCTGTGTTTACAGCGAGATCCGCAGCACCGCCACTGAACGTCAGGAGACCCCGCCGCCTGTTGCCAAATCATCCAAACTGAGACACAAGCTGGCAGCCATTTTTACTATTCTCTACATAACTGAGCAGTTCTTCATGCCGTACTCCCACTTCATCACACAGGTACATCTGTAAATCTGCTGACGTAATCCAAAGGAACCATGCACAGCGCTGTTTAATAAGATTGTACTTTTCTGTCAGGAAAAGCCTTTTAAGCCCTCTTTGAGTCAATGGACTGATAGTTGCTCAATCAGAGTCAACAGTCTTTGATCCACAGCAAACAACAGCTCAAAGTTGAAGTAGATACTCATCTCTGATGTGAACTCTTTGTGTTTCTCTCTTTTTTATGAATGCAAACTTGGTTTGTATTCATTTTTAATACAAAGCAGTGAACGAAATAATTTTGTTTTTATGCAGGGTTACAACAACTGGACCAACGGCTTGTACGGCTACTCGTGGGACATGATGGTTCACTCCCGCAGCCATCAGCATGTTAAGATCACTTACAAAGACGGAAAGACTGGAGAAGTCGGATATCTGAACCCGGGGGTGAGTTACAAGGAAAATACTGCCAGAAACAGATAATGTAAGCATTACAGTAACTCTGTACAGCATGTGTATGTGCCATGCAGGCTCATTTTGATCTGCAGACCCCCACCAGGTTGATTACAGACTTTTTAGATTGTGATATTCTCTTAATTTGTAATAAATTTACTCACGCTGTCTGTGTGTGCTGAAGGTGTTCACACAAAGCCGTCGCTGGAAAGACCACGGAGACATGCTGAAGCAGTATGCCACGTGCCTCAATGAGCTCCTACCTCGCTATAATATCACTGATCCTGAAATCTACTTTGACATCTGGGTGTCCATCAATGAACGCTTTCAGCAAAGGTATGAGAGCCGTTTGCTTGAGGGGAAAAGATGATTTTAATGTGATTACTCACATCTATAATGTAAGAGTGTGTTTTTTTAAATTTGCTCTGGACTTTTCTCCAAGGATCTTTGACCCCCGTGTGGACGTCGTCAAGGCTGATTGGTCACCTTTCAAACCAAACCCGTGGCTGATGCCTCTACTGGTGGACCTCTCGCCGTGGAGGACCAAGTTCCAGGAGATCGAGGGCAGTTTGGACAATCAGACCGAGATTGTCTTTATCGCGGATTTCCCAGGTTACAAACCTCTCCTTGTTTAACCTTAATTTAGCTTGATGAATAGCCTGACTTTGTGCTAACTGACAGTATGTTACCTTTTAGGTCTCCACTTAGAAAACTTTGTAAGTGAAGATCTGGGCAACACCAGCATCCATGTACTGCAGGGCCAAGTGAATGTTGAGGTAGTGGCGGAGAAAAAGAACTACACTCTTCAGCCTGGTGAGCAGACGAAGGTACAGAAACACACCACCATCACCACCGTCAACATTATACTGTTTAACCTGGACACACTCAAGCATTTGCCATAATGTACATGTCTGTATGTGTGCAGGTGCCTGCTGGGGATTACCATAAAGTGTACACAGTATCTGAAGGCCCGTCTTGCTACATGTACGTCTACGTCAACACGACAGAGGCGGCGCTACAGGAGAACTTCACCAAGCTGTTAGAGCTCCAGGAGCGTGTTCGCAATGGGACAGGTGACAACATGCTCCTGTCAGGCAGTTAACGCCACAAAGGGTAGCACTTAAATGTGCTAAAAAATGTGTAGTAAAGGAGGCTTCTTATGTCAGAGTATATATTTAAGTGAAGATAACTGGTAGGGTTCAGCAGTTTTGAGGACGGTGACTGAACAATGTTATCCCACAGAAACCGAGCCGCTTCCTCCTGAGCTGCAGCCTCTCATGGCTGCGGAAGATGACGAGGTTAACGCCACCGACCCCATTGTGCAGCTGTTCTTGAAGAGGCAGCGACGCATGAAGGAGGTGAAGAAACGCAGGGAGGCCGGCGTGCTGGAGCGACTGGAGCGCTTTGCAGTGAAAAAGTACTACACGATAAGAAGGGGGTGAGTAACGTGCCAGGTTTGGCGTTGTATTTACACTAAAAAACTTCATTGTACTCTCTCATTAACTCCGTCACCTTCTCTTTTAGATTCTTGATGACAGCCATTGCTATGAGAAACCTGGCCGTGGGTCTCCCTCCTCTTGAACAGCTGACGAGAGAAGTTACCTACGCCAACATGAAAGCACCTCTGGGTGACGGCAAAGAGGACGAACGTCTGAAAGATGAAGTTGGTCATGGAGAACTTTAAGGGACCAAAGATATCCTGTTCAATGCCTGCAGGTTCACACATTCCCAAACAGATGTGTGTGTTTTGTTACTACTGGACTGTTACTGGGACTTCATTACCCAGAAATCCAAGAAATTTTTAATTTTCTAAGCTTCTGAGATTTTTTCCAAATGTAAAAATCAGTATTTTTTGATAGCGTTTGTTTACAAATTCATGCAGAGAATGTTTCATTGCAGAGGACACTGCATGTTGCCAGATAGGCTTTGCTGTGCAAGATTCCATTTGTTCCGTTTTGCTTAATAATTATGATTATGGCTGGGTGTCATGACCAGAAAGAAACACCAAGACACTGACAATTAACTACAAATGCTCTGTGACAGATGAAACTTGCATTATGTGATCTGCTGAAAGATCAAGATTCTAGATTCAAGATTTTAAATACGCTCAACTACTACACATTAATGCTTCTTTGTTTGGGGATGAAAACGTCCAACAGACACGCCCGTTGTTACTCGATAGTTTTAAGTTTTAGGGTACAGATTCTGGCAAACATGAACAGGATCAAGATGGCGGATAATTCCTCTTCCTGTTGGTGAATTTGCTCGGCTCTAATTTCAACGATTCAAGTCGAATCAAGCACATTTCCAGCTATACAGAAGGTTTACCCTGTTTGAGGGAACATACTTCTTTTATGCTAACCCTGTAATGTGAGAAACAGAAATACAAAACACTTGTTAGATCATCAATCAGCTGCCTTTTCTAGTCACTTTTCTAATAAAGAGCTCATGGTGTCAATAAATGTGATGTCATTTCGATTAAACACACGTGAGGTTTGTGGAAATAATGGATTTTTATTGGTGTCAGTATTTTTACATATCGCCCATCTTAAAGTGCTACAGTAGAATTCCAGTGTTCACTGTAGGTCGACTTATGGCACAAAAAAAAAAAAGACACTTTTCACACAGTCGGAGCACAAACTGTCACACGATATAAATACATATAAATCTAGAAGATGGATTCTATGAAATTATTTAATTTGTTAAAACATAAAATCATCGTTTAGTTGTGTTGAGGTTAATTGCTTAGTATTCACTTAATTCAGTATGAATATATAGTCGTTACGGTTGTGTAGTGGAGGTCCAGTCACATATGAAGTGTGTCATCATTTACTGTCAAAGAAGTGACGTGCAACATGTTTCACAAAAGCTACGAGTCGTTTCGAGTGTTCACAACAGGACATGGTTAGTTTGTTTGCAGGAAACATGAAGACGACTTGTATTTTAAGTCCTATCGCACAGTGTTTCACTGGTTTAAATCACCTTTAAAATCGCTCTGCAAAACAAAACACACTCTGCATCCCTTTACATGATGGGTGACTATGACTCTAATCACCACAAGTGAAAAACGGACCTACTATATTATGTGTAAATTCCACGTTAGATGTAACAATGACTGGTGTTAGTGTTCCATACTGGCCTTTTAGAAAGAAGCCTTTTTTCATACTGGCATATCAAACTTGATTATTACGTGATGTATCATTTCTACTTTGATTTCATGATGATAAGAGTTCGTAGTTAATATTATATTGCACAAAAATGGAGCTATTTTCAAATGTGGTGGATTTCATGGATTTTTTTTTTGTCCTCAAAGTAGGAGAGAAGTCATGCATGACGTGTGGGACCTTGTGGTTTGTTTAAACAGGCTGACTCCTCATCATATCTCATCGTTTGTGACACATGGCGAGAGCTTCAGGGTGAGCTGGAGATGCAAGTGAAGGAAGGAGGTGTAAATGAGAAAAGTATAAACGTTTTTTAAAAGGACTCCGCCGATTTTACACATTAAAGACTGGACTGACTGTATATGTGAAAATCAGTTGTATAAAGACTTTTGTGGCTCCAGATGGAGCTGTTTGAAAATCTGTTGGTGTGGAGTTACACTTTACCAGACCTCCACAGGGCGCTCATCATCTCTACTTGAGGCTATAAGCTCATGGCTACATTAGCCACCCGAACTTATAACCAACCACTGTTAATAACTAAGTTGCATTGTGGGTAAAGTAAGCACCAGGAAGATACAAGAAGGATTCATGGAGTAATCAAAAAAAAAAAGATGATATCTCTGGTTCATCAGTCAGACAAAGTCGTAGGAGTTCAATGCTAAATCGGTGGAGCACTCCCTAAATCTGTCCTCCACAGCTGTAAACGCGCCTTTCCTCATGCACAAGTTGTGCCACATTTTTCTTTCTGCCAGGTTACGTTTCAAATTGGCTTTGTGCCCAAATCCTCAAAGCTCATCACCTGACCAGACGGAGCCGCTCATCCAGCAGCTCGTCACTAGTTAAGAGAGAGGTCCACATCACTGCCTCGACCTACTGAAATCATTTCCACCCTAACATGTGGCACATTGCTGTCAACTCCACCACAATGCAGCCTTGAAATTGTCCCACACCGCTCTCCCTCTCGCATGGCTCCATTTGGCAGCTTGCAACAAATTCAAAAAACCACAGCACTGGTGCTTCAAAGGGAGAGGCACCTCCCTGTTTGCAGGCTATGATCCAGCTCCACACTCCAGCTCTGTGCTCTGTCCTTACAGGCCTCCTCTGTGTCTGGCAAACTAACCTTCGGTCCAGCTGCCATCAGCATTTCCTCAGGACATTGACAAAATTCTGGTATTTATTAACTAAAAAATGCTTTAGGTCTCTCCTACTTTGATCCTGTTTGTTTATTTCACTCATTACTTTCTTAAGAAAGAAAAAAATTAGAAGTTATAATATAAGTTAATCTATCATGAAGCAATAAGCTCTATAATTTTTTGATTTATTTCAAACTACTAATGCCTGAAAACATCTACGTTAACCTGCCACACTGTTTCACATATAGTTTAATTTATTGCTGACAAGTAGGATTCAAATCCATTGAATTGTGGGTCAACACTGGTTATCTTAGGAACAGCTTGTGCCAGAGTTACTAGTCATGAGGTGAGGTAAGTGGAAAATGTTGTGCCAGTGATTTATTGAGTGATGATGCGTTCCCTTTTTTTTAAATATTACGTTTCTTTTGTTTAATGCTTTGGAAAATATAAATGAGGCTCAGTGTAACATGTTATGTTCTTCCTGATGCACACCTAAAATGGTGTCAAAATATGGAGCGTCTGTTTTGCAGTGACATGCCCTCAGCTTTGGCTCTGCAGCTCTACCTGGGTTGAAGATCTGGGTAGAAAACTCCATGTATCACACCTTCGATCACAACGTTTGAAAATGTATCTGGAAGTAAAGAAGAAGAGAATGTTTTCATAAATAAAAACTAAAATGAATGCAGTTCATTTACCATAAATAATAAGTATCCTGAACTCACCATGTGCAGATGGCAGCAGGTACGGGTCTCTCAGAAACAGCAAGACTGGCTGGTGTGAAAGTTTACTGAGAAAAGTCCAAAAAGGAGAAGTGAGAAGGTTTGTGGGCGGCTACATGCTGCATATGAATTAACAGGATGAAAAAAAAACGTAGGCGGTGTCACTGACATACGGGGTGAGGTTCAAGTGCAGAGCAAATAGTGACAAATAATCTGACCTGAGGTCTCATCCAGTTTTTAAAAATATCAACTGTGACAGGACGCAAAACTCACCTCGATTCCTCCGATTCTGTATCGAACGACCTTCGAGTGAGAAGAAAAAAAAAACAACAAGTTAAGCCACATGGCCTTCCAGCAGCAAACTCGCCCACAGATGCAAGAAAGAAGAAAAAAAAAGCCACAAATTGGTCTTTTAGTTCATAGAAAACCTGCAGTTTTGACTCACCCACAGCTTTCGGTTTTTGGCACTGAAGGAAAATGGCGGATATTCAGGAAATCCAGGAATATCTTTGGAAGGACCCCATTTTCCATAATTATAGTCTGAAAAAAAAAAAAACAGACAAAACAAAAGCAAATTACAAAGTGCACAGCTGAAGTGACCCGCATGACCTTTCTCTGGTGAACTGTTTGTTTAGTCTTACATCTATACTCTGGGTGACACTGAATTTGTACTCGGGTTAAAAAGAAGATAGGATGATACTGACTTGAAGAAATATTTTTTTTCTTCTTTATCTTAAGCAAACAGTTCCAGCAGTACCTGCAGGTAGAGCTCCAGGCCGTGCCTCCTCTGCTCCAGGACTTTGGGAACCCAGTTTCTGACGTGTTTCGATGGGATCTCAGGTGGCTTTATGCTCTTCTTGAGCTGGAAAACATCATTTAAAAAAAATGTAAATGGCAGATCAGGTGGGAGGAAGAACAAGCAGCTGAAGCTGTACTTTGGCACAGTGGTGCTTTGAGCTAACACATTTTACTGCAGCATGATAATATTTGCTAATTTCAGATGAGGCGGCTGCTTCTTTGACCTGACGTCACCCCAAAAGCCAATCCACTGAGTAGATGTTGATATATTTCACAGGACAAGTGAAACCTTTGGCCTACTGGTGGCGCTAGAGGAAAAGTCAAGGGATAACCAAAGTCATACTGGTTCATCCTCTGGGCACCATGAATGTCTGTAGAGAACTTCATGCAATCCTTCCTCTCACTCTTCAGCTGCTACTATACAATAAAAGGTTCAAAAAGCCTAAAAAATATCTTAAAAAGGAGCTCAAGACATATTTATTCAAACTGGCCTTTCTCTCGCCTGCTGTATATTGTCTTCATGTTCTGTTTATTGCTCATGTTTTATTGTTTTTATTTATATCGCTCTTATGAAGCTCTTTGCGAGTTTGCTCTGTGAAAATTGCTCTAATAAATAACGTATTATTATTATTAAAAACCCATTGTGTGTCAAACATAACTGACATTTTGACAGCAGGGATAAAACTCAGACGTTACTACTGAAATTAACACTGGCTCTGTTCTGTTCAAGCATTCAGGACCAGGACCCTGAAACTGAAGCAACTCAATGGAATCCGGCCTTCATTAATTATACTTAATTATTCTTTTTCTACTGTGTCTTAACATCTTGGTGTGGTTTAGATAGTGGTGTTTCCAATCAAAGAGTAAGAGAGGAAGAGGAACTCAGCTGTAAAGCTACAACCTCAAATAAACAAGTATGGTGGACGTGGTTAACCACTGCAGAGCACATTAAGTATTTATTTGTTTCTGTATGCCAACACACGTCTGAATTTTACTGAATTAATTTATTGAATGTTTCCTGAAGCTTCTTTATATCTTTAGAAATGTCTATGAGTCTTTGCTGCCTTATCGGATACGTAATTTGGTCAATCGTATATAGTTCCTGTATTTTTAGTTATGTTATATGTTGGCAGTTCAGTTTTCAACAATCGCATTGTGATATGTTTAACAGCAGTTCAAAGCCTTCAGGGATTTAATCATGGAGGGGATATCCTGGTGAAACACTCCTCTCAGGACGTCTAATACATCCTTACAAAAGTTTCTTAACTCTGGGCATGACCAGAATGTGGTTTCCATTTTGTGGTCCAACATGTCTGACGTGGTGAGCATCCACTTTGTTATTTGTGGGGTCTGGAAGTAACTCATTATAACTTTCCATCTGGAAGTCTGTGGAGGTTCTCAGTCATCCAGGTCATATTTATTCAAGAAGGGTTCAATCTGGGGCATCTTGACTTGGTTGTAGACGTCTTCACTGATCAACAACCAAGTCCAGTTGCCCTAGATTGAACCCTTCTTGAGCTCTCCATCTGAACTCTCTCCAAATATTAGATTTAGTCATCAAATGTGCCTCCCTGCAGGTATCTAATGATATATCTGTGCACATTTCAACCTCCCATTTTTTCCCTTTATTTGTGGTGCGGTATTGTTGTGTACATGAAAAGAAGTAGAAGAAAAATTAGTTACTAATTTCCAGCTTGCAGTATTGCATCTTTTTGTATGAAATATGCCACATAAATAACATTTTATTTACTTTATTAAGACATTTACCCCAGCAACTAATAATTTTAATTATCAATTAATTTATATATTGTGTTTTTGATTACCAAATTAATTGTTTAGTCTTCCAACTGCCTTATATGACACACACAAATGTTCAGCTATTAGTCAAAGGACCCATGAGGAAGGAGGATTTTGTTCAACATGAAGTAAATGACTGTAAACGTTAGGAATGCACTTAATCTCACCATTTTATGCAAAGAGTGGAATTCACTGTAGCGTTTCTCAACAGTATGCTGTCTGCCGTTCATCAGCACGTCAATTTTAAAGACCTGAGAGAAAGAAAGGAAGAAGTTAGTGTGACTACTGGGAAAAAAAAGAGTCCGTTAAAGGAATCATGATTTATCAGCAGAGTTCATCAGCCACAAACGTCCCCTCCCAGTACAGACACTGGGCCTGTCAGTAAACGTCTATGTCAGCTAGTTACCAACAGGAAACATCTGGCCGCTCTCTAAATCTAAAAGATTTCTGTCAGAGTTACTGTTAACATCCTTAAACAGACTTCCTTCAGTCCGCTGGATTCTTCCGTAAAAGCACTGACACTGTAAACACACACAGCTGGTATCGAGCCAGCGAGTAAGAATTATTAACAACAGCGATCATTAAAACACAGTTTAGTTTGTCGATGTCATTACAAAAATATTTCCACTACCAGTTACATTCATTCAGGCATGACAGGCTGCCAGCTCATTTTACATGTGAGGAATTTAAAGGAATAGTTTGACATTTTGGGAACTATTTGCTTTTGGGAACATGATGTCATGTCTGTACGGTAAATATGAAACTGCTGTCAGAAGCTGGTTTGTTTAGTTCAGCCCAAATATTGGAGGCAGGATGACTCAAAGAAAGCAAATAAGTCACTTTCCAAAAACCATTCCTCTAAATTTGGAAAAAGGATGACACACATGATGAATGCATTGTGGGAAATGTAGGATTTTGGACCTACACTAAGAACTAAAAGTTGATGGTGTTCTCCTTTAAAATAAAATGTATGGGAAGTTTAAAAGGCTTGTTAACACTTTACATGTCTGTACGGTAAATATGAAACTGCTGTCAGAAGCTGGTTTGTTTAGTTTAGCTCAAATATTGGAGGCAAGATGACTCAAAGAAAGCAAATAAGTGTCTTTCCAAAAACTATTCCCCTAAATTTGGAAAAAGGATGACACACATGATTGAATGCATTGTGGGAAATGCTGGATCCAATGTTTTTGGACCTACACTAAGAACTAAAAGTCGGTGCTGTTCTCCTTTCAAATAAAATGTATGGGAAGTTTAAAAGGCTCGTTGACACTTAAGTGTATTTCCACAAACTATTCCTTTAAATTTGTCTTGAAATCTGGAGGTATGGAGTTTTAAGAGTGTAAATAAAAGCCATTATGGGAAATGTTTTTGGAGGTTAACCTACACTAAGAGCTAAAAGTTTATGGGGAGTTTAAAAGGCTCATTAACACTTAATCTTGCCAAGAGTACCATGATGTCATATTTGTTGCTGCTGTCAGAAGCTGGTTTGCTCAGCTTAGTTTAACTTAGAATAGCAAGATTGGAAACAGGAGGACTGGCTAATAAAGCAAGTAGGACTCCAAGAAACCAAATACATCTCTTTCCAAATACTGCAAACTATTTATATACTATATAAAAAAGATGCCACTGGGATCAGATCAGATCAATAGTTTGTGGATTGGGATTCATCTATCATACAAAGCCTGCTTTTGGCATGGAGAAAACATGGAAGTTTAGGGTCTAAATAAAAGGCTATTGAATGCATTATGGGAAATGTAGGATCCAGTGTGCCCTGTGATGAAGTGGCGACTTGTCTAGGGTGTACCCCGCCTCTTGCCTCAGTGCCAGCTGGGATTGGCTCCAGCCTCCCACAGACCAAACAATCCTGATGAGGACAAGCGGTTACAGAAAATGCATGTATGGATGTATATAATATTTTTAGAGGACTATACTAAGAAGCAAAATAAAAAAAAATAGCTGGTGTACCCCTTTAAAATGTGGAGTTTAAAGGGCTCATCAACACTTGATATGAGGTTACAATACATGAACTGATGTCATGAAGCTTTATTTATACATCAGTTATGCCAGACAGCCTCTGACTTAGTGGGTGTGTTGTTTTACTGCAATCAGACACAAATCCATAAGTTACATTGCATTGTCACGAGTTGATGCTCTTTATATAATTGAATCAAATGATTTTGAATGTTTACAGTGTATAAAAAAACAAGGTGAGAAGCTTCAGGGCTGATTTTCTCCATTTGAACGACGACTAACCAAACAGACAGACACATATCTAACGTGTCGGCTGTTTGGTGTTAGAAACAAGCGTCAGTTTCTAAATTTCACGGCTACAAAAATAACGTATGTTGAATTAAAAAGTGATGACAGCAGCAGACACACACACACACACAGAGGTTATTATGGAGCAGCTTACCGTGTATTGTTTCTCCATCGAGCTGTTTTCTGAACGAAACGACGGGATCGACACTCTGACCGGATGCATTTTGGCTTTGAAAAACGACAAACCAGCTGTTTTTTTTTTCTGTAGGTAATATTTGATCCTATGGCGCACACACACACGCACACACACTCACACACACATCTACATACACACGCACACACACACACTGCTGGTGGTGGTTTTACTCCAGTTAGTCTGGCAGTCTGATAAAAATCACTGGACGATTCAAACGTGGAGAAAAGTCTCAGTGGTGCGCCCTGGTGGAGCGGAGGATACTGCGCATGACGCACAGGCTGTGATTTTTATGGTTCCTCAAAGTATGGAGGCCGAAAGTGTTAAAATTAGTATGTAATTATGATAACTAATAATTAAATTATCATATGATTGATATTGATATGATTGATGATGACACAAGCCTTTTTTTTGTTGTTGTTGTTGCTTATTTTGACTATAAAAGTGTCAGAAAATGTCCTGTGAGTGAGTGCTTTTGCCCTTTTCCAACCCCAGAAAACTTATATATATCTGGCAGTTATTTACGATTCACTGCATATTATAAGAGTGTAATAACAGTTTAAAATGAAGAAGAATTGGATTTTAGAGTTTTAGTGGGCGGAAAAAACTAAATTATGCATGTTAAAGTTGAAATTTGAAAAGTATAAAACTATTATACAATAAAAAATTTGTGAGCTTTTGTCTCTAAATGTGCAAAAACAGGCCATAAAATGGAAACTACGTACAAGATGTTTGTTTTACCACACAGGGCAATTCTCTCCTCTCTGGCTCCTCAAAGTCACACAAAGGCCACAAAGGTTCCTTAAAGCAAGCAGCAACGTCTGTGACTATGAAGTAAAGCCAATGCGGAAGTGCCAAAAAAACTGCAGTTCATCAAACGGCCACTTGACGTTGGCTCCAGAACATGTCAGTCCCCATGTTAAAATGTCCAACTTCACAGCAGAAATAAACATGTTTACAGCCTGGTACAAACTGTACTGAGGCTGATTTTTGTTTTTTTAACACTTGTTCAAACTATATTATTATATATGCATATTAAGCGTGTCCACTTTGATTGACAGGTAGGTGCTGTTATGGATGACACCCAGGTGTCATTCAACCCACCTTAGGTCTGCCAATGATCCACATCTTTGCTGATTTTGAGATCAGCCAGGAAGCTGCAGAGGTAGGACTGCCAAGATGGCGGCCACCGGAGCCACACTTTCTAGACTTCAAAATGGCTCTTCTTTATACTGTCAATGGTTTAAAGGTGCAGTGTATAGAATTTGATGGCATCTAAAGGTGTACTTGCAGATAGTAACCCTCCCATTTCACGCTCTGCTTCCTGAAGAAGAAACCGGTGGTCGGAAATACTCTGTGTAGAGCCAGTGTTCATGTCTGTTTTAGAACAAGCTAATTCTTAGGTAACAATAACATAAGGATGCTTATGGTTGATGAATCAGATCATAGAGCAGAGAATAATTACTGCAATCTCTGCTATATAGTATAAATAGAGAGTCTGATTATCTTGTTATCATGGCAACTGTCAGGAGCTGGAATATATGAGTCAGCAAGTGAACAGTTTGTCCTCAAAGTTGATGTGTTAGAAGGAGGAAAAATGGGAAAGCGTTTTCAACAGCTGACTCAAAAACAGCAGCTCTTGTGGCATGTTCTTGGACTGCAGTGAACCTGTGATAGGGTCATGACCAAGGCTCAAGGATGCACTTGTGGAGCAAAGGTGGTCTGATCCAACAGACAAGCTAGTGCAGCTCAAATTGCTAAAAAACCCCAAATTCTGGTAATGCTGGAGCATCTGTGGGATGTGCTGTTCGATCTATAGAGGCCCCACCTCGCAACTTACAGGACTCTCAGTGCAAGATACCAATAAACACCTTCAGATGTCTAGTGGAGGACATGTCTCGATGGGTCAGGGCTGTGTTTTGGTGGCAAAAGGAGGACATACGCTATATTAGGCAGGTGGCCATGGGTGAATTTCACAATTTAGATCATTTACTTAGCTCACATGATTTAATTTAATTAATTTATCAGCTGATTAACTGAGACTACCATCAGCTGTGTGAAGAGGAAGTTGTCTGACTGTTTTGGTGCATATGAGACCGGATTGACACAATCTATGACCTCATGTTACAAGTTTAAAAATGTGTTGTTTATTTGTTGTAAAATAAAGTAATCAATGTAGGAAAACAGAAATGAGTGATCATTATTATAAGCAGGGCCCTGCAAACTCTGTAACCTGGCACAGTGGTTTAAGTGGAAAAAGTGACAAGACAATGACTGAATAACTTGTTAAATGATTTTAAAAAAATATATTTAAACATTTTTATTTATTAATTATAATAAAACTGTACTTAATTGTCCTTAAAATAAAATAATAAAAAGAAACTAAAATTAAAATAAAAGTCTGTTTTCAGGAGCACCTTGGTAGCTCACCTGGTGGAGCGTGCGCTCCATGTTCTAAGGCTGAGTCCTTACCATAGCTGCATGGGTTCGATGCAGCCTGCGGCCCTTTGCTGCATGTCTTACCCCTCTCTCTACTCACTTTCCTGTCTCTTTCAAGCTGTTACTATCTAATAAAAAGGAAAAAGTTCTTATTTCATGACAGTCAAACTTTTACTGAAAAACACACACACACACAAAAAAAATACAGAATATGGCAGAAATTAAATATAATATTGAGATTGTGTTTTCATTAGTGTATAATCACCTAAAATATGAACTGTTACCTTAGAATCAGCCCTTTATATCAATAGACACCGTAGATCCACCATGTTGAATCGCCATGTTTCGGACAAACCAAACACTGGCTCTAGAGAGGGCGTCTGGCCTTTTTTTTACATGTTTCACGCCATGTTTTAACAGCAGGGTGAGTGGACGTGGTTGCAATCCGTAACTACACAGCTGGATGTCACTGAGTCCTACACACTGGTCCTTTAATCCATTTGATTGGACACAGGTGTCCCAGTGGATCAGTATCTGAACTGATCCACTGGGCACCTATGGACACGTATGGACACGTATGGACACCTTTATTTCCATTTTTTCCGTGGTGTGTAAGTCTGCGTGTGTGTGTGTGTGTGTGGCAAAGACAATAAGATAGAACAAATACAAGACAGGGAAGTCACTTCAAACTGAGCAGTCTAAAAAAGTATATCGCAACGTTTTATTCAACTAAAGAAGTTTTGGAGTAAAGAGAGTTTCTTCCGTTGCTTATAAATATAACAAATACATTTTCCTTTAAACAAATGGTTCATTGTAAAATTGTGATATAATTGATATAGAGTTAACAATGAGGACAAGCTCGTTTATGCTTGTATTCAGCTATCCTAAGCCTCTAATCCATTTTATTCTTTAGCTATTTTACAAGTAGTATGAAATGCAAGCAGACAGTACAAAAGAGTCAAAGCGGGAAATGGAAAAATATCCCACAAGATAATAAGAGGAAAGAATCTACTTATCAGTAAGGAGGCAAAGCGAAGAAGAATTTAACATTATCTGGTACTACGACGTCAGATGATTGCTACTCTTTTTTTAAAAATAGTGTGAGTATTTTAAATTATAAACAACATCACTAACAGTTTAAAATTTATTTCATGATGCTTTATATGCTTTCATATGCAGTCCTCTTCATTGTCATTTACAGAACATGCTGTGAATGACTGTCATCTCTTAATATCTGAAAATATAATAAAGAAAAGAACAAAAAAACAACAAAAAGAAAACAGTGAGGATTCATGGAGGACACAAGGAATATCAAAGAAACATTTGTCAGCTGAGACGTGATACTTACGGCGACATGTGACAACCTGACACATAGGCGTAGTTGCCGGTGTAGCGAACATCACAACGCACAACATTATTGCTGTAGTCACTTTCTGGGACGTGATAGTTGGGATTTACACTGACCTGTGGAGAACAATGATTAAAATTACATAAAAGAATTCAGAAGTCAGAAGAGTTCAAATGTTCAGGAATGAAATGTGACTCTTTAACAGTCTCAGGAGGTCTCATCTGGAATTTTGAACAAACCTTGAGGATATAGTTTCCAGGTTTCACATCTGTGATGTCAATCCACTGGCAGTCGATGTCTGCGTTGTAGGTATCGTAACATCCTGGGCTCAGGCCCTGCACATTGGACAGCATTCATATAAAACATTATATAAACAATCTGATTATTAAACAATATGCAGCCTTTCTCATACAGATCAGTAACTGCAACTTCAATAAAGACTTTAATGTTTCATTACAGTGTAAAATCTAAAGGTATGAATAAAAAGTTGTTATTATAAATAGCAAGAATTACGACTGTATTTTTGGTTCAATCTTAATCTTCAGAAAAGAACGAGGTGGAAAGTGTCATGTAATAAACAACTGATGACAGATGTTCAGGCAGGTGGGATCATCTCAGGACATCATTAAATCACCATCAAAACTGGCTCATTGCAAAGAGGAAATACTCAAGTTGTTGTCAGAAGGACGGCCGCCTCAGAAAGAAAAACAGGTCAGAAAAATCGTTGTCCTCCATTTTGGTTTGAACACTCAAAAACCACTCACTCATGTTTGAACAACATGTGGTTGTAGTTTTTAGTTATCTCTGTATCTATGTCTCTTGGGGTAATTTTACAGCAGTTGTATTTGAAATGGATCTTTTTTCCTACATGAGGCATTTTGTCATGTCAATAAAAAAAAGCAGTAATAATATAATGAATGATGGCCGTGTTGATTTTATTAGTAACACATGTGCTTTTTCTGCTACAACAAGTGAAAATGTCTCCTGTGAAAGAGAAAAAAAAAACTATTTCTCTGCAGGATGTACAATTGTTTTGTTGGACAATTAAAAAAAAAGAATGCCCTGATAAAATAATCCAATGCAGAGCAGAGTGCACAACTGTAACATGATTTTTAGGTTAGCTAAATATTATAGCTGTTTACCTGTGCAGCTAATTGGTTGACTCAGAATTACTTTGCCTTTGTGACCCCTTTCACATACAAGTAGTCAAATATTAATATAAAAAGTTGATAAAGTGAAAACAACAACAACATTTCAACAGTTAGGTGTCACTGAGACCTGAGTGTGTGCGGTGCAGGCAAATCGCCTGTAGTAGCCGTAGTCACATGAAGTGTCCTCCAGGCAGAAGCTGGCCTTGTGACCCTCGGCCACTGAGTGGTGTGTGCTGGCGTCCAGCAGCTCGTAGTGGCTGAACTCATCCATGCTGTGGAAGTGCCTGTGGATCCACAGCAACAGTGTTCAACAACATTTTTAATCTGAACTGAGTGAGATCGAAATCAGTCTGGAATTGTTAAAACAACATGTCACTGTTTGTCATGGTGAGACACACCAGGAACTGTTTTTGTGAGCCTGAGCCACATTTCTGCAATAACTGATTAACATTTAAATGCATTTTGTTGGACATTTACTCGTATTTATTCAAATGGCCGCAAGCCACTGTGGCTGAAAACATCACAGGTGTTTATTTTCTTTTTAATTATGCACATGTAAAACTGCAGTGATCTGCTTTCACTCCATTATCTTAAAGACAGTGTTTGTTTAATGAGACAAAAACAGTCTGGATTTTAACATCTGTTGACTTTCAAAACACTGACAACAAATCTATACAGTCTACGTTTAACAGTTTATTGGGTCGCTGCCAATTGTGCTCCATCTTGGGGATTAACAGAGTGGACTGGTTGTTTCACAACATAACTATGGACTGAGGTAGTTTCTGTAGAATCAAGGAAAACCAGGCACTTTTCCAAAAGCTCTGTAAAGGTACAAAAATAGCAGTGGCTTTCCTTTTTGGCTCATTTTTGTCATCACACTACTTTATTTGACAAGTTCTGGCTATAAATTTACTGAATTCAAAGGTCATATGTCATTCAGTCACATAATTCATTTTGAAAGCCAAATCTTTACGCGAGATTGTAAAAATAAAAAAAATTACATCATTAAAAGTCTTGATATCTGAATATCTACAAAGCAACAAAACAGCCAATAAAAACTATAAAACAGCCAAAAGTAACACAACTGTGGTTCAACAGGGGGTGCCATACCACAACTACAGAATGGAAAAGACAAAGTGTGAAGTGATAAACATGATCTCTTGGAAACAAACGGTTGTTTATGTCCATAAGTGATGAACAAAACAGCTACACAGATCAAGATATACCTTTTGAGTTTTAATGTGTGAGGAAAATGTCCTGTGTCCATTTAAAACTCTCATGATTTTAATGTTTTTGATCCAGACTCAGCAATCAGAGGCGAATAGTCCAGATCTGATTTATGTATCCATGTGTGAAATCTTCATGCAAATGACTCTAACTGATGCATGTTGGCGATTCAAGAGAACAGCCATGAGTCACGGCATCTCTTTCACTGTGTGATGTGTGAGGTGGACGGCGCTGACATGACATTATACTCACTGGTGACAGCTATGCCACTCCCAGGAGTAACGTGGCCTGTTGGGCAGGAAGTCTGCTGTCCCCTGGTTCTTGACTCTTTGAGGAAACCTCAGCAGCATACGGGTGTCATAGTCTCTAACACTGCCTCTATAGGCTGAGCTGCAAGCACAAACCAAAAAACAAAACAAAACAATAAAACACAGGTCATATATGGACACAGTTACACCACTCAGATTGTTTTTCCCCCTCTGAGTGGAGCAGATTTGTCAGCGTCTGAGTGAACGCTGCCTATGTGTAAATGGTGGGTGGAAAAATAGTTTGAAGGCATGTGGTTGTTTGGGTAAGTTTTCAATAATGTGTTTACCATTTGTGCTTTCTCGTCCCGAGAAAACTATGATTAAACTTAACATAAGTCCACCACTCCACCCCTCTCCCCCATCACTGGCGGGATTCGGTTAATTTTACCTCATGGTTCCACTAGGCAGCTCTCACCCACAGACACTTTAGGTTGTTATGGCTCAAAGCCGTCTGAATCACACTCAGACTTGGCTGAAAACCCCATCTCTCTCTCTCTCTCTCTCTCTCTCTCTCTGGATAAGTTCTGACAGTAGTCTACCTTGACAAACAGTTTTCCTCAGCTGCACATCTCAGGTTGTACATGGGGACTCTCTGGGCATAGGCAGAGGCTTGGATGTAGTAAGGGTCAGGGATGAGATCAGGAAGACCTAAAACAACAAAACAACATTAAAATAGTGACAATGGAGAATATGGCAGCAAATACAAGGTGGTAAAACTAACACAAACAAATAAACATGCACACAGCACAGATTAATTGATAAACTGATTGGTTGATGACAACATTGAATGTTGTCTCACCGTACTGATGATTCCTTGTGCCGTATCCGGGTCTCGATCTCGGCCTTGGTCTATCGTAAACGTCATAATAATTGTAATACGGATTATCACTATCAATGGACTTGTAGGGGTCATAGGGGTCATCACCGACCATCATGTCTTCTCTCCTGGGTGGACTGACGGTGACTTTCTCCTGGGTGTCATTGCTGTTCCTCTGCGTCCCCGTGCGCTCACTGGGGCGGTCATGGGGATGCTGGCGGTGCTCCTGCCCTCTCACGAGCCGTTGGAGTGGAGGCGGGAGGCCACCGGGGTTGCGCGGATTGGACGCCGACCGTTGAGGCTGCTGCTGCTGCTGCTGCTGTTGGGTCTGGGCCACCGGTTGGCTTGGGTGTCCGATTGTCTCGCGTCCGCATCACGAATGATGGTGACAGGTCGCGCTTGCACTTGTTGATGCTGTGCGCCCCTCCGCCTCGGTGGCTGATACTCCGAGCCCTGGCTTAAAATGCTAAAAATCTTGCCGTTGTGTGACCACTGTAGTGTCTGCCGGAGAGCCGCTCTTTGGCTATCTCCTTGTTGTGTCTCGGGATCCCTCTGAGAATGGGCAGCTTGCAGGATGAAAACAAAAAAATAGACGCACGCATATGCGTAAAGTGGCGTGCCAAATATGCGTAATCCCATCATGAACTCAAGAGGAGATTTAACGTGATAAACGCGAATATTTCAAATGAGCCGGGGTCGCCACTTGAGTTAAATTCAAATATCCTTCATGTCTATTTGAAGGATATTCAAAGAGCAGAGAGGAAAAGCTAAGTTTGAATGTATCCGTGTAAAGTCATATCGCTCTGCTCCTGCAGCCTGCAGATGCGCCCAGTGAGATGATGAGGAGGAGGAGTTCAACATTTGGAGGTTCTGAATCTGTTACACAAGTCTGGTGCTGCTGCTCATATAACCATTGGATACGTGATGTCTGATCATGCCCAAGTGTGTTTGATATCTCAGCTTAGTCTGTCCCCTTTTTTGAGAGATGGTTAGTAACAAGCAGAGACTCATTTTCTTCATCACAAAGAATGGAAACAGATGAATATTCTGAATCATAGCAGCTCTATCAAAAGCAGACAAACACAAGAACAGATTCAAACTTTCTCCTCCTGCTCAGTTATGATACCATATAAATAATATGAGCCATTTCCTAGAAACATAAGTATATTGTCTTCATGTTTTCTTCTTCCTCTGCCAGATCAACAAAATGTCATGATAAATAGCCTTTTCCCTGACTGTTGGATGAACTCCCAACTAAATTGCAACATGCTCTGCCAGAAGTCTCTACACTCCACTTTCTCAGAGGAGGATCTCAGAAACCTAAACATGACTCTTTGATGGCCTTGCAACATTTTAAGTTTTTTTTTCTGGGAAACCATCTCCCACAAACCCCCCTCCATCCCAGCCGCGCCTCAGTCCTGTCTGTGCTGGAGCTTTCTGCTGACAACGTAAACGCCTCATCACACGCATCTCACAATAATTTTCTATAAGGTCATAATTAGTCTATTTTGAGGAATAAACAAGATGAGGCTGTGTGGTGACACTTGATATCTGCATTACTGCGTCTGCTGGCAGACTGGTGACCCCCACGCTCCACTGCTGATAAAGTAATTCACTGCTGCCTGGTCAAATCACTGCCCTGCTGTTAACACCAGAGCTATAATGCATAGCTTGAGAAACTTAATCCAAGGTCCTCATTTTCTTCTGTTTCGCAAACAAGAAAATTCTTTCAAGCATCTATACGATTGACCACAAGAGAGCTGCTGCTAAACCACAGCAAGCACTCACAAGGATTTGAAAGATTCTCAAATCACAAAGTTTTATGAGGGGCAAAGAAATTTGATTATATATGCTCAATTTGTACAAGCAATTGTGAGCTGTTGAGCATCTTTACAAACCACAAGCGACAAATAATATGCAGCAACAGCTCTGTCTAACGTGAAACGTCATGTGACAGATGCAGGATAAAAGATGCAGGACTAAATAAAATAAAGATCACCTGTGATCTAATAACAGCTCAATTACAGTGTCCTGTATCCTGACACTAGGGGGCAGGTGACTGAAATTAATATTGGAGAGCTGCATTCCATTTTCTTATCAGTACCTGAGGAAGTTGTTTAGGAAGTAGCGGATTATGGTCTTGGCTAAGACAACCTTTACAACCTCTACATTCTTATCACATTACATCAGAGTGTACATGAATCCTTGTTCTTAGTCTGTGAATGAATTTGTGCCCAGAACCACATGAAAAAGTAGTTACTGATAGCGCCGGAGACATTATATGGAGGCTGTGGCCATGTCGTTGAGCAGAAACATGCAGAAAAAAAAAGTATAAAGAGTCATTTGTTGTTGTTAAGTAAACCTTTATTCATCCAGAGTAGTCAGACTGAGAGCAATGCTTTGTTTTTCAGGGATGTTCGCACTGTTCACACTCACACAGTTACCCACATCCATCCATTTTCTGTAACCACTTATCCTCATCAGGGTTCTGGGGCCTATCCCAGCTGACTTTGGGCGAGAAGTATCCAGAGAGAACCCATGCAGACATGGGGAAAACAAACAAACTCTGCCACATTTACACCTGGAAACCTACACCTCCTTCTGTTTGCCGCTGAGCAACACTGAAACTGAAGGGCCTTGCTCAGGGGCACCTCAGTGACTTGAATGAACAAGGGGGAAATTTTTAAAGCAGTAACTTGACATGTTGGGGAATCCACTTATTAACTTTCTGGCGGAGAGGTCGATGAGAAGATTTATACCACCTCTCATATCTGTTAGCTTAGCTTAGCTCAAAGGCTGGAAATGGGGAAACAGCAAGCCTGGCTCTGTCCAACAGAGTAATAAAAGCTGAGATAACCAGCTGCTGGCTGCAGCTTCATATTTAACAGACAGATGGGATCAATCTTCTCATCTAACTCTAACTGCCAGAAAGTGAATAAGCATATTTCCCCAAATATCAAAGTAGTCATTTAAGGTGTCAGTATGTTTTAACCAAAGTGCATGACAGATGGTTAAACAATGTCTGAACTCTCCAACCTTTTCAGTGTCAGACTGGGGGGGAGCATTTCTGAAACCTACAATCTGACAATCACTCCCACTTCATGCACTGATTGGCCAGCTGTGTGGAGGTGTAGAAGTAGGCCGGGATTGAACTTTTCTGCCAAACTTTCTTTTTTTTTTTTTATTTCTTCACACAACTAGTCCTGTCACTTTTTGCACGAGCATAGGAGTGCAACATGGTGAACACCTCCGAGGACAGACTGCGAAAATGTGCAACATCGTCCCTGTTTGAACAGTTATGGAGTTTCACCCTTCTCTATAATGACAGGCTTTGCCCAAAGTGAGGCTGTTCAGACAGGTCATAGTTTATTTTGAGCATCACTGTCAAATTTAAATGCCCAGAAAACTTAGCAATTTTAAGAAGAACAAAGTTTGAACAACTTCGGTTAGTTTGGGTGGGTTCATTTATGTTTGAATCAAAATCTGATAGTTGTGGGGCTGTTTGCTTTGTGTTGCCAGGTCATTATTATTCACATAGACCCGATGAATCAGATCATTTCAGCGTTTTTGAGTGTTAAACTCTTTAAACCAATAATTATGGATGTTTTTTCAAAACTTTAAAGGTGCCCTGTGGAGTTTTCTTGTAAACAAATTCATTCTATTCGCCAAAATGTGTCATTGAGGTCTAACAAATGTGTTTAAAAAAACATCTATCCAGCCATTTTTTGTACAAACTGTGAAGCCTGTATTGGTTATATCAATGTCTTATTGTGCCGTGTTTCTTGCCATGTTAATGCCACTTGTGTATCACATGTAGATCAGTGTGAAACCTTTTATTATGTCAACCGTTTGTTCATGTGAGTACATGTGCGTGCTTATGTACAAGAACAAACCAAACGGCAACCTCCGAGGCTGTGAAGCAAAGCTAACGTGGAAGTGCAAAAAAACTGCTGTTCCTCAAACGTCCACTTGAGGCTGACTCCAGAAGTGAGTCAATCTCCATAAGTCCCCATGTTAAAATGTCCAACTTCACAGCAGAAATAAACATGTTTACAGCCTGGTACAAAGAACAGTTTTGGTCTCTATAGCTAATTTACCCGTTCATGACAACTGTACTGAGGGTGAATCTTTATTTAATTCACACGTTCAAATTATATTAAGGCTTTAAGTTATGCATAATTAATAGTGTGGTCGCTTTGATAGCTTGTTTGAGCACCCACATCTTTTCCCATTTTTAGAGTTGGCGGAGGCAGGACCGCCAAGATGGTGGCAGTCAGAGCCAACCACACTCTGACCTTCACAACAGGTCTTCAGAAACCTGTGGGAGTCATCGGGGATACAATGTCCATGTTTTATACTGTCTATGTAACAAACAAAGCAGAGATCCACTTGCTCCATAACTTCTAGTGGTCAAAAACTCAACAGGCATCTTTAACTTTGATTGTTTCATATTTAATTATGAATATTTAAGGTTATAGAGAAACCAGATTTTTTAGGAGCTCTAAAAAAAACAACAGTGAGATGGTGTTTTATAGATTAACACAAAGATTTATGATTCAGAGAAAGTCTATTCCATCGAAACAGTAGCTGAGAATAAGATCAAGAACCGAGAGCCGACTAAAAATACTTTATAGTCTGTTTAATGGTAGAAAATGCTGATTAAATCGTGATGTTAAAAAATTACAGTTAAAACCAGTTGTATTGTTCTTGGATGGGCACACATCATTTAAGCAGTCACGTGAGGTTACATTTCAGCTTGTGTAAGCCATAAGGGGGAGTCAGAGCCAAGTGGTCGTGGAGAAAATGAATCCTCTCTTCAGACTTATTTGAGTTGTTGGTGACTTAAAGATGCGTGCGAGATGTTTGATCCAGAAACAGGATGAGGACAGCGCTGGCTCAGTAAGCCAGTTAAATTAAAAGATGCCTTTGTGAAACTGAGAATAATCAACTCCAGAGAGTTAAAAAATGAAAGGACCTTTCAGGTCACAGTAACATCAGCTGTGAATCTGGCTGCTCCTTTGTTTCCTGTTTTTTCTTTAGAGATGGCCTCAAGCTGTTTTATTCGTTAAACTGTTTGTTTCCAGTGTAAAACATCTGTGGATGCACTATCTTTCTAAACACATACATGATTGTGTTTTTGTTAATGATGACTAAGATACACTTGTGTGATTCTGCATACCAACAGATCCTTTAGAGAGGGAAAGTATGTGTTGCTTTCTTTCTCTTCCCTGGAAAACCAGACAGACAGTCAGAACCAGCTGTACTGGGTCACTGATGTTTTTTGCTCGTAATTCATTGAACTTTCTCCAATGCAGAGTCCTTTTTCTCTCGAGCGAGGGCAGCACAGTGTTCCCCTCACACAGCTCAGAGACACATCTGCAAGGAATTAGCCGAGTTCTTTTGTCCACGTTGCTGGAATTCACCCCCATTCCTGATTTTCTGGGCACTCGACTGAGCTAAAAGAATTTGAATATATCCACGTCTGAGTTGCAGGATAAGTAGGGAAAATAGTGACAAGGCGTCCTGCAAAAGTCTCGTCATTGTGTAGAGAGGAAAAAAAAAAAAAAAGATCTCCATCCTTTCATGATGCTAAATTTACCACACAGCCAGCATCCATTTTTCTAGTGCCATCACTGAGTCAACATCTGGCAGACATTTGGCATTTCGCTCGAGACGCGAAGCCTACAGTTAAGCGTTTACAGCAGCCAGTGTCTGGATTTAAGGCAGATATAGATATTTTATTAAACACGCTCTCATGAGCATTTAATCCATCGCATGCATGACATAAAACCTACGTCGTATTTCTCAAATCAATCCTTTAAATCCTGATAAAAATCCAGCTTCAGGAGCAGTTTGAAAATATGCATTCTTTTCTCTTTGCATTCAATCATTCACTTTCATCTCGCCGTTATGATCTCATCACAGTGAAAGGACCACACACATCTCTCAAAACATCCATGGCAAGGCCTTACTTCCTTTAATCTACTCCCAAGACTCTTCTATCACATCCCTCTACTTAAACCCTGCAAATTCCTTTACAGGTTTTTACACTCTTAGGTTTACACTCTTTCATTTCCTTCTAGTAGTAGGTTTCCCCTCCACCCATTTGCAAAAAAGTCAGCCTATACAAATATGGTCAGGTTCAGCTCAGCTCGAAGCTCTACGACAGAAACAGAAAATTCAAATATTTTCTCCTCTTTCATAAATACTGGGTTTCCATTACTTCTGGAGCACTAAGTTAAGGCTTGCACCACACACACACACACAATCAGTCACCGCACACACACACAGTCTGGTGGACTACGTGGCACTCTGCACATGCACTAAAGACTGAACCCGGAGGAGGAGTGTTTTATCAAGACACAGCCCAGTAAACTTTACATTGTGCGATGATTCACGCGTATTCCCTTTCACTCCCGGCATCTCTTCTCGTCCCACGACCGCAGAGAGATGCAGGGAGTGATTCCAGTTAATCCAGTGATTAAGACATTTGTTTGCTCTTCTTTGATTTGTGATGTTTTATTAATTATTTTCAGCACGATTTATGTCTTCTCTAGTCGCCAAGACAATAACAGAAAATACTGTAGGGGGTATCTTAAGACATAAATCCTGTTTTTTGGTGGAAGCCTCTAACTTTACCCTTGGATATGATGTGATTTTCAGCCCAATTCAAACCTGCAGTAACTGATTTCTTTGGCCACTCGCCGGCAGCAGGAACAAGCTGTGAGCACACTGACATATTATCACTATTTAAGGAATAGTTTGACATTTTAGGGAATATGCTTATTGGCTTTCTGACTCTTTCTGGATCTACAGCCAGTTGACAGTTATCATAGCTTAACACAAAGGCTGGAACAGATAGAAACAACTTCAGAAAGTTACGGTTAAGAGAGAACCAGGTGAGCTGCTTCAAGCCTTTATGTAAAAATAGGATAAGAGTCATGAGTCATTTCATCCATAACTCTCTGCCAAGAAAGTGAGTGCATTTCACAAATTTTTGAACATTTGCACCTCTCAGCAAGAGTTTAAATCTCAGAACCTTCCTGTTTAAAGTCTCTTCTCAGTTTCCTCTTGATGCCTTTCACAGTGTGAACACGTGCAGACCAGGTGGGCTGGAGAATATACAGTAAGCTAACCACAGGTGTAAGTGTTAGTGTGTTAGTTTGTCTATCCTCCCCCCATATCCACTTCATGATGGGAAGGTTCCAGCCTCCAGTGACCTTTAAATCACTGTTAGTGAGGCAATAATTGAAGGAATGAATGTTTGTAAACTGAGTTGCTTTCCCCTCTCTGTATCTTATAAATAAAGTCTGATATTTGAAAAAGTTTCTCACCCAAGAGAAAGAAAAAAAAATCAGGAAACACAATATTTGCCAAATGATCTATTGATGTAGTTTGAAATTCACAACTTTGTGTTTTGTCTACATGAAGGAAGTTTACTTAAGAATTAACCAGAGATGGACAGAGGGCAACTGTGACTTTTAATGCCTACTGTTGTCAGAATGAGCCGGTTAAGTCACTACCTGAATCATTTATTTATGTAGTTTATAAAAGAACAATGGCTCCATCTACAGGAGACGTTCAGTACATTAAAATGATTTTTTTTGTTGTTCCATGTAGTCATGGGTGTACCCCGCCTCGAGGCAATGCAGCCACCATGACTCTGATAAGGATAAGTGGTTATTGATAATAGATGATTACATTTAGATACCTAAAGTCAATATTAAAACAATATCTTGTTAAGTATAATTGTTAAGTATAATATGAATTATAACCAGTGTCCTTCCTCAAGCACTGAATCAGCTAATAAATAGCAGAAGAAGACACGTCAGGGCTGCATGACATCTATCATCAATCACAATTTCATGTCATCATTCAAAGCAACCCTCATGATTGTATCTAACGTTATGTATGCTTTAATATATTGTATAATTTTGAGTCAGGGGCTGCCTTCGTCACAGTAAGCACATTAAGTTGTCGGACCTCCAGAAGATCAAGTTTTGGGCAAAAAACAACAAACAAGGAAACTAAATTTGTCATTCAGAAGCAATAGTGGCAAATGAACATGTAGATTTCTGATGTGTTTGTTATACAAGTCAGTAAAAGAGGTCCAAAGAGAGCTGTGTTGTTGCTGTGAGCTCATGGTGTGTCCTGAACTTGCTACATCTGGTTAAACAAAAAGTTTATCAAACACTGGACGGAGGATTCAACTTAGACTCTTTATTACGCCCTGTTTGTTGATGATTCTAATTATGTTCTCACCTGTAATGAATCACATCCCCACTATTTTTGGATTCGTTGGTGAGCTCATTGGATTCTTATTAACTCCAAAACCATCACTATAGTGCTGTTACAAGCTCATTTATTTTGTATCTTTTCCAAAGCACCGACCCATTGAGATTAAAGATCTCTTTTCAAGGGAGTTCTGGCCAAGACAAGCAGCAGCACAAGCTAAGAACGAGTAAATTAAAATAGATACTGAACAGAACAGACACAATAACATCCCCCAAAGTGCAGTACAATATGAATCAAACAATATCAGTTTAAGCAACAGACGATTCTGTCTCCAGGTTTTTCAAAATGGATTTAAAAATATCAGATCATCTAAAACCTGTAATACATTCCAGTCTGAGTATTCAAACGCCCTCTTCCTAATTTCTGTACAAACACGCTTCGTGTGAAGATCTTAAGGTTAAGACCGACACACTGATATATTTTTAGGAGTTTCTCCTAACTCCTAACGTTGAGGGTCGGTAAATTACATTTTGGCTAGTCTTCTCCTCCCTATTTTTTGTGATTCACGTAAAAAAGAACACATGAACACAATGTTTGCTGTGGCTCAGATTTATTAGTTCATTTATTGAAAGCAAAATACGAGATTGGAAAGTTACAGTAAAGCAAGCCTCACAAGTCATCAGTGCAGAAAATATTCATGATAATACTCTTAAATATCTCCATTGTTTTCCAATAGATTGCATGCTGTAACAGAGTTTAACAAACATGGTGCAATCATAATTTATTTTCATCGTGCTTAAATTATTTAGAATTATCTAAAAATTCATTTTACAGAAAAAAAAATATAATGTTAAAAGTTACTTACATCAATAATAGATATTTCATATGACCTGATCAATGAAAGGTGAAGTTCAGTGCAGCGAGATAAACTAAAGTAGACAGCTGACAGGTATTAAAGGGATGCGGTTCGTTCTGGAGAAGAAGTTTGTCACACAGTGTAAAGCAGGTGTCCTGAGAAGTAACTTTGGGTGCTCAAGCCGAAGGTCCCGTCTGTGCCCTCCAGCCACACTTTGTCTCCTTTGTCCAGTCGGACCACTGTGTCTCCTGATGACAAGTGGCGACCTCTGAGATAAACCCTGAAACCACGCACAATCATCCTTTCGTTGCACCACAGGTCAAAACGTCCTGTCTTGGTGAAGGACGTGCAGAGGAAGCTAAACTGATAGACACCTGGGATGACGCATGTAAACAGGCCCGTCTTGGTGTTGTAATGGTTCTGTTGGTTGTCGATGACTTGATGGAAATTAATGATTTTCTCTGAGGATGGCTTGTATTCGCCCAAGTAGACAGAGAAGGCAGACTGTGGCTGAGAGACACTGATGTTGTAAACCGGCTGTCCAGGTGGGCCTCTCGGGCCAGGCGGTCCTATTGGACCTGCAGAGAAACAAAAGTTTATTTCAAAACACTGTAAGAACAAGCAGCTCATTGTTATGAATTATCCAGAATTGGAAAGTATTTGATATATTTTGTATTTCCTTTTTGTACCTCTTTATACTTGAGACGTGTTATTGTGTCAGTATGTGTTAAATTCTGATATTAAGGTTCAACAAAAAGTCTAAACAGACAGTGCATACAATAACTGAATACACTACCTCGTTGTCCTCGAGGCCCTCGAAACCCAGGAAGTCCTAGGGGTCCAATTGCACCACAGGCTGTACATGGAGAAGATGAAGAAGTTAAACTTATTTATTCTCATAATTTAAGGAATTTATTTCAAAATGTGACTGTATTAGTCAACCATGAATGGTTTCTTTTGGAGTGAGGACCACCTCCACCAAGATGACAAAAAGAACAACACGTGATAAATGATTTGACTGACTGCTAAGTGTTAGTACTTAAAAACAGACCTCTGCTCCACTGACTTCATTACAGCTATCACCCGGGCCTGCAAGATCAAACACCACATATAAACAAACATTTGCATACAAGAGATTAGAGAAGAAATAAACACACCAGGTTAAACTCAGAATGTCCCTCCCCCACATGTCAAAACGTTTGGCCCAGTGGTTTCACCTGAGTTCCCTGAGCAAGGTCTCTCCCTCCAGGGCGATAGGTTCAGGCTTCGAATGGAGGAGCAACGGACGAGCCGGTTTGAGCTTGAGAGCACGTTGAAGACGTTATTGGGGACAGTGTTGATGCCTGTGTTGTCACAGATGATGCTGGACAGGGTGGCAGTTGCCAGAGCGTTTCTCTGAGCTGGAGTGAAGACGCCCCGGTTTTGGTACCACAGCCTGATTGTTTCAAACAAGAGAAGGAGGGAAAGAGGTCAGTGTCCACAGAGACTGTATCCGAAATACTTGCAGTAGGTTGCAGAGAGGACGAAATAAGCAAAAAGTGTCCCCCATTGGTGGTGTGTGGTAGTGGTACCACCATAGCAACAGCCATAACCAAGATGACAACACAGACCTTTTTTTTTCTAGAAACAAAACATGCCACGCCTGCATTTTAAACACACATTACTGTATGTGTCCACACACATACTGCACTGACCTGTCACCATGACGGACGTTCTTGAACTGTCTTGCGATGAGGCAAACGAACAGAGGTCCCACACGGCCACCAGGGACTAATGGCTCTGCCACACCTCCCAGCCAGACATCGATGTTGTCGGGGGTACCGTAGTGCTGCAGTAGCTTGCGGGCCAAGTTGCTGTTGTTCAGGACGACGGCGAGCTCCGCCTGGTTCTTGGGCTGAGACAGGCCGCAGATTTTACGCCAGGCGTTGTAGCCTAGAGGAGTAAACAACAAGTAAGCAAAGAGTGAAACATTAGAAGGACAAATCGAAAAGATGAAATTCAGAGATGGGGATGTACCAGCCAAGCCGTGGTCACGTCCTCTCTCCATGTTGAGAGACCCCAGATCCAGAGCCAAATGCATCACAAACTGGAACAACCTCTCCCTCAGAGCGTCCACCATCATGTGATTCTGTACACTCAGTTTAGCGGGGCGGCCGATCAAACCACGGAGCAGGGGGTCAATGCCACCTGGAGAGGCAAAATCCAAATTAGAGCAACAGTTTAAGACAGAGTTACTGATGAATTACAACGCTTGCGTTTGTACACGCTCACCTTCATAGATGATTCTCCAGGGAGTGAAGAAGGCCTTGAACAAGGGGACACTGGGATACTGAGTGTTCTCCCTATAGTTTGCATCCAGACGGCCTAAGACAGGCTGGATGGCCAAGTGGGCGAAGCGGTACGCTGCTGTAGCAAAGACGTTTGAGATGCTGGGGTCAACGTTGGGATCGTAGCCACGGTAAGCACCGATCTGATTGCGCATCGCGCTGGGGCCCAGAATGTGTGGCAGATAGTCCCTGAACACAAACACCTGAAGGAAACAGAGACATTTATTTTGAGTAAAAAAGACAGTGATAAACAAAATTATGAATGCTGACTGACTCTGAGGTTTAGCTACCTGTGTGTAAGCACCCATGATCTTGCGGGCCTCTTGGTAGAGGGTCTCACTGTCCCAGTGTGGGTTTATTCTATTCAGTGTACGAGCCAGACGGTTATGCTCACGCATAAACAACGTGTGAAGAGACGTCAGGGCGATGTTCTCGTCCACGCGGCTATCACCTAACAGACAGAAATGTATTACGAATCAAACAGAAATTGGATTTCCTATTTCTATTAGTAGTTTTGTTAATTAATTGTTTATTAATGCTTTGTAGATCAGCAATAAGACAAGAATAACATTTGAGTTCTCATATGGCTTAATACTGATCTGGTTGCATTACATTTTTAAAGCCATTAGTTAAAGGAAACGTGCAAGATGACTAACCTGCAATAAAACAGGGCACCTCTCTGGCGTTGGTGTTATTGGTGACTTTTCCGCGGGTGGCACACATTTTCGTCTTTACAGTGGTGAAGGGAAGCAGCTCACGCCCGTTGTCCGTGAAATTATTTACGCGAAGCAGGCCCAAATTACTACTGTTGTCGCGAAGAGACAGAGCAAGTTTGTCCTCAGAGCCGTACACCTGGCTGAGATCCAGGAAGGCTGTCAGGGCATTAATCTGCTCTCTCCTGTTGGCAACACCGCCGAAATTGAAGGCAGAGTTTCCCGTCCCACACACAGGGGCGGATCTAAATGCAGGGATGCAGCTGTCCGGGCGGGAGGGCAAGCGGGGGTCACCGGGAGGAATCTGGTTATAGGAAAAGAAAGTTTAATAGTTATGGAGATAATCTTGGTTAAAACAACATGAGTGTTTGGGTGTGAGCGTGGAGACTGACTGGGATTGGGAGGCATGGCTCGACACGCTTACAGCTTTTGTCACAGTCCACCCCATTGCTGAAGGAGACGATGCTGGGGGAGAAGGGCGTGAAGGTGAGATCGTGGTCGTTCCACTGCCCGAACAAGGTCACCATGTGAGTGTATTGCGGGTCATTGACCACGCCTGCGTCCGTTGTGCTTAGGATGTTGTTGGACACCTGTCGCACCTGAGAGTAGAAGTTTTTCATTTAAATTTTTAATTTTAAACCTGCATTTACATAACATTGATCAAAGTGAGCGTCTGGGATTTTAAGGTTGTACCAGTGGGAGCAAGAAGTTGTTTATTGATTGGTTTTTGAAGCCTTTCGGTTGGGAGACACCGTCGTCATATTGGGCTGGTAGCCAGCGGGTGAAGGGGGTGTTGGAGGCTCCGAGGCGGGGGTTGTTTCTAAAAATCAAACAGGAGACGTCCATGTTTAGAAATGCTGCTTGAGAAATAATAGGGAAGTTTGCACATCTTCTGCAGTGTATGGGTGTTTAGATGTTTAGGTGTTTTTCACAAGAATTTCCTCTGGTAAGTAAAACTTAAGCAAAAGTAAAAGATGAAAAAACATGTTTGCATGTAAATGTCCAAGATGGTGTTACAAAAGTCAAGTGTTCTCTTACAGGTTGTTGCAGATGCTGGTGATTTGACGATACTTGTTAATGTTTGGGGTGAAGCCGCAGTTTGGGATTCTGGTCCGAGCGGAACAGCCAGTTATATCAGCAAGTTTTTTCAGGTCCTCTTTAGAGAGCAAATCTGAAAAATGAGAGAGACACATTTGATTGATTCACAGTGTGTGTACACGTCTGTCAACGTTATACATCCTGCCCTTAATTATAGCTTTCAAGCGCTCCACTATGCCCATGTTAAGAAACAGGAAACCTCTGACCCTCAACCAAAACCAGGAAGATTTGTCACAAAAAACAATGTGAGCTCTGTGTGTGTTGTCTTTGCTTAGTGCTGCATGTCTGACCTGTTGCGTTGAGCGAACGTTTGTGCACATGATGCACCCTTTCGTGCAGCAGACGAAGGGTTTGCGCCGTGTAGTCTGCAGATCTGACAGCGACGCGCGTTTGACCACGAGGCTGCTTCATAAAACGAAGAGTATCGTGAGGACTCACCACCTCCTTGCGGACTCGTCTCAGACTCCTGGAAGAGGAAGCATCACACAGTTGAACAATAAAGTCCAAACTGTGGTCTTTTTGGAGGTTCTTTAATTTGTTCTTACAGTTACTGAGCCACAGGGTTACTCTAATGAGAAAAAGCTCTTCAGTGAACATTTATGATGAATTAATTTTATTTTATAAAAGAAACCAAAACCCATAAGATAAACTCACTCAGCTCTGGAGTATGTGTAAGCATCATCCACGTTTTTCTTTGCCTCCTCAAAACAGCTCTGAAGGAGAGGTGTGCCAAGATATTCTTCTGCAAAGAAACAACACACTCATCAAACTGATAATCAAAATTATTTAAATCTTCACCAGTGATACAACACTAACAAATTCAGGTATAAAACAGGATTGTAAGCATGTCTGCTGTGTGAAGGTTGTGTCTACCTGCTTGTTTGGAGTGAGCAGGCACCAGGCAGACGCCCAGCACAAAGAGGACGGAGAAAAGCATCTCTAAAAACAAATAATCAAAAGTCAGTATGAAAACTAATTTCAGTGTATAACAAAAAATGTGCACACTAAAAAAAACATTCCCTTACATCATGTAGAAAAATACCTAAACATCCAAAATATATGTAAAATAAAGACTCGTTACCCGTGCCTGTGAGGATAGCTGTGAAGATATGAGATGCCCTAGGTGATCTGCAGTTTGCGGCGTTGTGTCAAACATCGTCACCTCCTTATATATTCAGTGTGATGCTCTGAAGCCTCGCCCTCTGGGATTGTCCAGGTAAAGCTACAGTAAAGAGAAGTTCCTTCTTCCTCCTCTCTGCTCTAAAGGAAACCCATTTTTCATATCAGTTACTATTTCTGGAAAGGATTTATAGGATTATATTGGACTGGACTTATTTCAAAAGAAATTATATCATAAGCAGCAAAACAAGTGCTACTAGTGGTTGTCATGGTGACAGTGTAAGACATCATATTACACGAGAGTATTTGTAGTTGGCTTTTTTAGTATTTCACTATGAAGCTATTTGAATCTTATTTACGATCATTTTAATACTGGTGTGTTTAATACATTTGAATATCTGTGTCTACTTTTTGGCATTCTTCTTAAAGCCTGATCTTTGATAAATCATACATACTGTCCATTTTTGAATTATATTATTAGCCATAAATGGATCCAGTCTTTTCTTGCTGAGACTTTTGTAAGACTTTTTGATACCTGACAGTTTGTTTGTTTACTGACCTTGTGTGTTACCACACAGAAACTGATGTACTTGAGAAAGTCTTTCAAAAAAAAAAAAGAGGAACTTGACATTTCACAAAAGCAAGAGTGTATCCATCTTTAGCCTCTGAATTTAATGAGAAATCAAATATCACTTCTTTTGCAGAATGAGGCCAGGAATTCAAACTAGTAATGCATTAACCAAAGGTGTTAGCCACAGAGCAGTGTAGGTAAATAAGTAATTCTGTGAGACATGGTTGTGCAATGAGGAAAAGGAAAGACAGGTATTGTATACGGTCAAACATAAGCTTCACTGTAAAACTGTAAACTGTACATGTGTTTGGGTGGAGAGGCCTGTGGCTGCTTCACATACAATGGTCTCTTCATAGTTGTCACGCAAAATTGTCACTGATAACAAAACAAAGGTTTGAGAAAAGTCCATCAGCCTGTAAAAAGCCTGACTTACAATAACTAACTGATTACTGACAAAATGAATAGCATGCAGTATTACATCACATACGCAATACAAGACTTTATTATACTGTTCTATTCTAATCTATGAAAAAACAGCACTATGGTGAAACGTCTTCACAGATCAACAACTAAGTCCAGTTACCACACATTTAACCCCTCTCGAAGAAAGATGACCTGGATGACTGACAATCTGAAGACTAACACACACACACACAGCTCAGACGACAGAATCTTGCTGGACGTTGGATTTAATTACGGCCTCTCCGACTCCCTGTTTTGAATCAGGAGGGGACAGATTTGAATGCTTGATCAGTCGTCCCACCGAACAATCGACAAGTGAGGTGGGTTTTTTTAAAATTTATTTATTTATTTTCCTAAAGACTATTTTTGGGGGATTTGGGAACTTTTATTTTGATAGTGACAACTGAAGAGTGGCAGAAAAGTAAGGAGAGAGAGAGAGAGGGGAGATGACATGTAACAAAGGGCCACAGATCAGATTCAAACCCTGGGCTGCTGTGGCAAAGCCACGCTCTACAGATCAGCTACCAGGGTGTGCAAGAAAAAAGATGCAAAAACATATTGATGCAACGTTTTGACCAACAAGGTCATCAGGCAAACCTCAGACAGTGTGGACAGCCTCTCCTGCACGTGCTCACTATCCTCCAAATTGTATCTATCTATCTGTGTGGTTTTCATTAGCTGCAGCAGGCATTGTTGAAAAGTTAATAAAAACAATTAATTAAAATAACGTCATACACTAAGAGGGAGAATTAAAGTTCTTGCACATCTTGAAGTCCTATTATTGTAAAAAAAATAAAAATAATAAGTTTTCATGCAGAATAAAGAATATTTTAAATCACTTTTTCCCCCCCATCATGTAAAATGAGAAGTTACGTTCACGTTTCTGTCAAGCAAATCACTATTTTAGCAATCCCCTCAGGAAAGTTGCACTAATCATGCTCAGCGCTCGCTTTGAAGGAAGTCAAAAAAGCAGAAATTAACATTGTTAGTCAACCTCAGGGTTTAGAAATTCAGCAAGGCACCAGTTGTATTTGACCATTTTGCCGTTGGGAAACTCTGCTTTTACAAGAAGTAATGCTTCTGCATTCTGTTATAAGAACAAGGATTTTCTCAGTGATAGATTTAAAATACCAAGAACAATATGCTTAAAAAGGTTTCAACAATGCCTCATAGTCCTGCTGGTGATTAGAGTAATTCCCCCTGGACAAGGAAGCAGAGCTGTTTTGGACACTGCATGAGTCATTTATGCCATTTATGATAACAATAACTTAGTATACAAAGCTGTAAAATCCAGAACTTACCTTTACTGTGATTGTAATAAGGAAACAATGTGCTTGGTGCAGGAGACAATAAAGTCGTGGTGTCAGAATGATTACAGCAAAAAGAATTTCCAACATACAGGAACTTTTTTTTTATTTTATGACTGATGACACCACTTTAATTCAATCCTAAAAGCCTGCAAACAAGGCCATTCATCCACGTACAAAAATGTGAAGCAAACCTACGTGGAAATTACGAAATAAAAAGACGGAGAAAAATGCAGCTTCCTCACTTCACAGGTGTCTTTGTCTGTGCGCGTCTCGCCACAGAGACGGCAAACACAATGAAGGTTAGAAAATATGAGCATCGGCTGCCACAAGCACACGAGGAGTTTAACTATAAGAATACATGTTTGTATGAATACTTGTTTGTTTTCAACAACTCTTTGCTCGAGGGGTTTAACCCTCTGGGGTCTAAGCAAAGCCCTATCGATAGCTTAACATCTGGCATGTTTTAGAATTAAGAAATATTTAGGCCTTTTTATGCCATTAAACAAACACTGACATTGCATTTGACTTTTCAGTGTAAGCTTAGCTGCTGTGCTATGTGTAATATATGTTTCTTAATGTAAAATTCAGCTGAAGTTATTGCATTCTTCTTCTCTTTTCTTTTACTACCCCTTTTTTTTAATCAGACAGTGTTGGAACACCCACACAAGGGTTATTAGACTTTTGTTTCCTGTTTCCAGTAAATGAACAACTGGGTTGGTTTAATGATTGGCTGAAAATTCACATAATTTACACACAAAATCTGCTTGTCACTTATCAAACCTAAAATAATTTTTGCGCCATAATAAATAAATAAATAAATATTCTTTGGCTGCTGGTTTACTGAGTTTTCGTAACTGAGCAACACTGATTGCAACTGTTGGAATCGTTACAGTCTCGCCTTTCATATGACACATCGTTTATGTACCATGAAGTGTTAGACCTCTAGCAATGAAAATGTGGTGTGTGGGTTGACTTTATGACACTATACAGATTTTGATATTTGATCATTAATTTGCTTGGTGTTGGAGTTGTGTTCCGTGTGTGTAAATATGACTTACGTGTGCTTGTAGCAGAGTTTCTCCTGTTTAATTTAACATGCAATATGACTGTATTGGTATGTGATTAGTACAGTGTTTCATGTTGCAGAGTGACCCCAGGGTCCCCCAATTGTTATACACATATTAAACTAAGCTATTTATTTAATAAGCATCTGATGACTTCTGAATTTGCTTTGCACATGATACAGTTTGTAAGAGTGCATCATTAATGGGTCATAATGCTAAAATAAAGAAAAATAAAGATTTAGTTGGACTAGGTTGAAAGTGGCTTGTTTGATATTTTTGTATTAATGCACTACTTTCATGGATTTGCTTATTTTATACATGTTTACTTTAATACATGTGACTGAATTTATGGGAAATACTTTATTATTCCTGGCCTCCGCCCTACAGTATATTTACACTTATTGACAGAGCAGCTGCTCCAACTAAAACTGAACTTTAATTGTGAACATTTGGATGATTTCACCTTTTCACCTCTGGACCTTTCAACATCTGAAATGTCTGTCTGTGTCAGTTACATGGACGAGCACATGCATTATAAGATCTGATAGATACAGCAGCTCTAATTTTTAATGTTTTAAATGCTTTATATTTTGTGATGGTTGTTCTTCCCTCAACACAGTAGAAAACATTACATTTGGCACATAATTGACCTGGAGCTACGTCTTGAACTTGTATATTTCGTCACAAATTGAGACTCGGGAAGAAGCAGCGATGTGCAGAATGTCATCTCACAAGCTATGAGATAACTTGGACACTGAGAAGGGAGGAACAAAGAGGAACAAAATGTTGTCATGGAATACCGCCTACTATTATTCCTTGACAACTACTGTGACGCCAGTGTGTGCTTGGATCACTCAACAGCACACAAGCACAATGCAAAAACTTTCTATTGTTTCTTTCAGTACGTCTTGAGTCTGTTTCCACTGGCCTTCCCTCCCTCCTTGTTAAAAGCTGCTTACCTCACTGTATGCTCAACAGGAAACAAAACTATATGTTGTAAAAATGCTCAAATAACCAACATCAAAGTAAAGACAGAGATCAAGCTTCGTTTTCCACCTCAAGCTGGCCTATGTTACTGTATAGTGTACAATTCCAGGTAAACACACTCATCAATCATCATCATCAGAGTTTAAGATTACTGAAATGACACAGTTGCTCTACCATAAACTACTGGTCATACAGATAAGCCAGGAGTCGTAATACAAGATTTGGTTTGGGTAGGTTGTGTTTGAAAGTGGCTTGTTTGATATTTTTGTTTGATATGTTTGATGTGAAACCACATGTTAAACTGTCTGGTTAACACAGTGGACAGTTATACAAATATTTGTGTAACGCTGGTTACTCTTAGCGTTAACTATAAACTTGACTTTGACTAAATTAAATTAGCGTTAACTATAAACTTGACTTTGACTAAATTAAATTAGTTATTAAATTATTAAATTTAAAAATAAATCTCATCTTACATTTCTATGTCATAATTTACAGTGACCATACTACTCCTGCGAGAATGGTTGTGATTATTCATATTTTTAAAAGTAAACTCAAGACTTTTCTTTATAATCTGTTATAATCTGTTTTCACTTCACCATTTTATTTGTCTGTCTATCTTATACACTGCTGCACATAAAGTGGAAATAAAATATTTGACGAATCATGATATGATTGTGACAGTGTGATTTATTCTTGACAGATACAGTGTATCTTCTCAAAACTTTATTGATCAGTCTCTTCCAAACATATCACAGTGAAAGTTAAACCACAATTAATCTGATTGATTAATATGATCTCATCAATTTGATGTGTATGAATAGGAATAAAAAGAGGAATGTGTCTGAAAACAAAATAATTCCAACTTTATGGGCAACAGTGTATATCTTAACCTTCATTTTTTGGCTACCTATATAATTTATTATGCTTTATTTAATTTTATGCATCTATATAAACATATTATTTAATTATTTTACTATCATACATTTTTTGACATCTTTTTTAAATTTTATATATTTATTTCTTGAACCTGCCTCCAGTGTTTCCTCACTGCAAGATGATGAGATGAGGCTTCCTCAGTTTGTGTTGTGCTTTTTTTAATAATGGGGTGAGGGTGGATGGTTGGGCCGTTATTGTGTGAAGCACTTTGTGTTACATTTTGTTTGTATGAAAAGTGCTATACAAATAAAGTCTGATTGATTGAATGGAGACAGCTTTGATGTCCTTAAACTTTTAGCATGTAGGCTAGAAATGTAAAATTTAACCTGAGGGTAGAAAGCAGTGAAAGCAGCCATGTTGTTACACATATTACAAAACATTATTTATTAAAGCATTATTCTGTGCAGTTGCCTGTTGGGGAGGGGAGCTCTGTCATGGACTGCCCTCTAGACTTCATAGAGGAAGTGGCAGAAACAACAACTCCTCTCACCTTCTGCATGAGACTGTGGAGGCCTTAAACAGCTCCTTCAACAAGAGACTGCTGCTCCCACCATGTAAGAAGGAGCTCTACCACAAGTCCTTCAGGACTTTAACACCAGCATGACTTCATGACTTTATGACTTTACTCTATATATTTCTTGTTTATGAGTCATTTCTCATCAACCTTGTGTATACAAGCTGCTGTTAAAGTTAATTTCCCCTGGACGGGGTCATTAAAATCTATCTTATCTTAAAGATGGTAAAGTAGTATGTTCTTAAGTAGTTGGATAGATTAAATCGTTTTCAGAGAGTTAAGACAGTTGTCTTGTAACAAATTAGTTCAATAACCAGAAACTGTAATTAGGTGTTTGCAAGAAGCAGGAAGTTTAAGGGCCTCTGTTGTATGATGTTTCTCTGTTATCGTCAGGGTCATAAAATACTTAAGTACTTAAATTTTAGTGCCAATAGGACAGATACCAAAAAGAGATCAGTCTTTCTATGCTGTACGCTGTAAAAAGACTCAAGTAACTTTACTCAATCACATCTGTGGTGTTTCTAAAGTGTATCCATCTGAGATAAAGAGTAATCAAGATGTACAAAAATGTACTGTACAGTTAGACGACTTGGCTTTACTTGGTTACGGTAAAACCTTTGTAATCAGTGCAAACAAAAATCAATACTTGCCCTAGTGTTAAATCAGATCATCCAGACTCTCTGTCTTCTGTTCTGATGATTTAAATGAAAACGTTACCAAGTGCAATGGGTGAAGGAAATCCTCGCTCTATGTGAAGGAAAGAAGAATGTTTGACGGTAGTTTGTGCCTAAGCGGCAACGTCCGTAGCCGAGAATTGAAGCCAATGCAGAAGTGCCAAAACTGCAGTTCCTCAAATGTCCACTTGAGGCTGGCTACAGAAGTGAGTCAGTCTCCATAAGCCCCCATGTTAAAATGTCCAACTTCACAGCAGAAATAAACATGTTTACAGCCTGGTACAAAAAACAGTTTTGGTCTCTGTAGCTAATTTCCACGTTCATGACAACTGTACTGAGGGTGAATCTTTATAGAATTCACCTGTTCAAATTATATTAAGGCTTAAAGTTATGCATAATTAACAGCATCGCTGCTTTGATTGACAGGTAGGTGCTGTTACAGATGACTTGTTTGAACATCAGATATCATTCAGGTCCACCGATGATCCACATATTTGCCAATTTTTACACTAGCTGGGAGGTGGAAGAGGCAGGACAGCCAACATGGCGCCGGCAGGAGCCACCACAATGTATATGAATATGGTCTCCATTCTTTATACTGTCAGTGCCTTTGTTTTGTTATTTGCCTATGTTTGCACATTTAAGTTACAATAATAAAATTGGATTTAAAAATAAAAAAATAAACTGTCAGTATCTCTCTGCTCTTTTGTTTTACATATGACGGTTTATGAGGCACACGTGGCTAAAACTATTGCAGTCAGTCACAACAAAGCTTCTGTCTTGAACATTTCTAGTTCATATTTCTAGTAAAGTGGTTGATTAGGACAGAGTAGCAAGCCAGAGGCTTTCAATTTAGAAATCAGTCATTAAAATAAAAATAAATAAAAATGACACATTATCATTTATGCAGACATGCTGCTTAATTATGTAATAAACTGATGGTCTGGCGTCTGCACCATGCTGAGTGGCATCATGTCCTTATTGGGAAAATAAGACACTTGATCTGTTGCCAATGCCAAGGAGGCGTACAGTATTTCAGCTCTACCACCACTTGGCAGATCAGATCACAATCTGGTTTTTCTTAAGCCTCGTACGGAGGCAGCCTGCAACCACCCGCTCATTCACAAAGTGGTCACCAGAGTCTCTAAAAGACTGTTTTGGATGCACAGGCTGGACTGGACTGCTGGAGTCACAATGACAGCATGTTTGACTGCACCACCAACTACATTAACTTCTGTCGCGACGTTGCTTTTATACCAGCAAGGATTGTAGGCTGTATACCCAATAACAAACCCTGGATCACCGGTCACGTCAAGGCACATTTAACCAGTAAAAGGACGCCTTAAGCGACGGGCACAGGGACAAACTCAAGTGTGTGCAACATGAGCTGAAGAGGACATTAGAGCAGACAAAGGAGGGCTACAGAAGGAAAAGCAGAGAGACAGCTGCAGCATAACAACACCAGAGAGGTGTGGAGGAGAATGCGGACCATCAAACAACAAACAATAGTCAAGCAACAGAGAGTGATGTGGACAGCGGCAGTGAGCGATGGACAATGCCTGATCTGCCCCAGCCTGTTCAGCCTCACCTCTTCACTCTGCCACCACTTCAACCCTCCTCCATCTCCTCCACACGTTTGCAGCTGCACCGCCATACAAGATAGCAGATAAAGTGAGGATGAAGCTTAGGAGGCCGTTATTGTGCGTACAAAGCAACCAGCCCAGATGGTTTGTCTCCTGCTCAAGGAATGTGCAGCCCAACTGGCTGAGTAACTTCAACATGAGTTTACAAATGTGGATGATTTTAGTTCTGTGGAAAACCTCATGTCTTGTACCGGTACCCAAAGTACAGAGCTACATGCTCCAACTCTATTTGAGGATTATGTTCTTGTTTTCAAGGATCTTGAAGGGTGCCATTTCTAAGATGGTGGTGAACAGCACTGGGACTGTTTTAAGCTCCTTTCCTGGTCACATTGAACACAGCAGACTCGTGCGGAGTCGTGCCACATCCAGAAATATTCTGATGACACTGCTATGCATCATGCATCAGGAAGGGGAGCAGAAAGGCCTGACAAAGGCCTTCAGCAACTGAAGCAATAAGAAGAGCTTCTTACTAAACACCTCCGAGACTGTGGTGGATTTCGTAGGTCGTCTGTCTGTCTTAAAATGTATTTCAGTTTTTTTTTTTTTTTACTCATATACAAACCAATGTGTCCTAAAATAACCAAAGGTTACAAGTTGAATCATATTATTGTTTCATAATCGTACTGTCAGTGCAATTATTAGCTGACAATAAACTACACCGAACAAAGAAATGTACAGTAACTTTAAAAAAAGAGGCCGCAGGTGGAGCAAAGGCATCACGAGCAGGGAGAGGCAGTAAAATGTCAAAGTAGTTTTTCAGGCACAAAGAATGAAATGACACATGAAGCATGTAAAAAGCAAACAGATTACAAGTCAGCTACAAACTATGCAAAGACAGGGTGTGGTGGACTGGATTTTTTAACCATGTTCAGTCATTTATCAAGGACACGCGGTTTACCACGGGTTTGACAGGCACCAGGCCTGAAAAGAAAGCATAAGAATCTATCTGAGATGAATGATAGCTTAGGTCTTTAAATAAAAGTGTATTCTGAACACAGCCAAGGGCTACAATCAAGGCCAACATTTTAAGTTTCAAGTTTATTAAAGATTAAAAGGAAATAGTTATTGCAACACAATAATCTTCCTCAGCTCTGTAACTTTTATGTTTTGGTTCAGCCTCTTTTCCAGATGCAGAAAGCAGCTGTTTCAGTGACAAAGCTCTATAAACCCAGACTACACTGTTCAAAACAGCTCCAAACCACAAAGGCTCTGTTTCCTTGCTGAACTGCAGCGGACAGAAAGGAATACAAAGAGGGAATCCATTTTTAAAAAGACTGTAACCTTGAAGGATACCACTTGATTTGACTAATGCAGTCTGCTGAAGCTTCATGTCAGCAGTGGATCGTGTTAGGACGGAAACAATTACAGTGACCGATAACTTTTGATGTACATGTGGGCATGTATGTTGTTTTAAGACAGACAAAATGTCCTTCAATACTGTAGTTTGCTGTAATACTCATTAGCATTAGCAGTGGAGCCAAACAGTAAATATTCACGAGAAAGAAAAGGATGAATATTCTCATTATTGCATTTTTCTGAGGAGGAACTAGTTTGACCAACATGAACTCGTCACTAACAACTTATTGTTATGGTAACAATGACATACTTATTGTGAGTAAGCCCACTTCAGACTCACAGGCACGCAAATACGTAGTACTCTGGCATGTTCAATCACACCAGGAAGGTAATAATAATAAAGAGACATCCTGTCTGACATAATTTGCTGTTCAGTTTTGTTTCTAACGTTTCAGTTTTTTAGCAGCCACAAATTAGAGTTTATCCTGAAGAAATGCACTTTGAATGAACAAGAAACACATTTTTCACTGCAGAAATAACCAAAAACATATAGTTCACAAATGTATCTTGTACATGCAACATGTTGGAATAAAGGAATATGGAACAGAATAAACATGTTGATTGAATATGCTGACACTCATGAACTCACCAGAACTACACCCCAATATTTAAGTTCCCTGCAGACCTCCTCACCAATAAAGACCTCCAGGTGATAACAACAGTTGACTAAACCTTCCCAAGGATTACTATTTGTTCACTGATGATATTATTTATGCTGTGTATGTCCGTATTCGATCCAAATTTGAAATACAACTGTGCTTATAAGATGTTTTAATAAAAAAAAAAACACCCTAATTCGCTCGGGAGCAGTCATGCAGACAACACCCACAGTGACATATATGCGTACACGACACACACAGAGATATGCACACAGTAATGGAAGAGTCATATTCTCTTGTTGGTGCTAAGACACTGAACAAAGCTGAAATTAAATTTTGTTTACCTGACCTCAAGAAGATCAGTCTGTCAAAGAACAAAAAGAAAATGAACAACTCAAAAGATTTTCTACTAACCTTGACCTCTACAGCGCTTCACAAAGTATAAAGGAGCAACAACAAAAGTGGTACGACATAGCACCTGTTAGGCATTAATTTGTTGTACTTTCAACACATTACTTAATCCTGTATTCTAGTATTCAGTATGTTCAAAATATAAAATGATCAATAATTAATAATATATATTTAATCAGGTAATATTCAGATTGAAAAGTGCAACAGAGAGAAGGGGAAAAGCAGTCAGATGTAACAAAAAGGACATGTACATACAACAAACACAAACAGACAAACAAAATCTAAATTTAAAGTGTGTGTAAAACAAGGTTTCCAGAGGATGTGGTCATTTTTACAGTGCCTGCCTAATGCCGTCTACTTCTGCTCACATCTTACGATTTTCATTTTCATCAGCACTTTCAGTTTGACATTTTCTCTTTGAGCCTCTACATGTATCAGATACATAGAAATCAATTTAACTCCTAATGATTAAATGATTAAATCTGGTTTATGACTTTAATAATGAATCATTTATCCTGCTTTATGCCGCTGATACAAAACACACTGTAGGAAATGTGAACATTCAGTGCATCAAGCGCAGAACGTTGTTGAGCAGACAATGAGATGACTTTGCAGCTCAAAATAGTTTTTGCTTGGATATATTTTAGAAAGTCTTTTTAACACCTTGTCCAGGGACGCTTTGTCATCTATACGTGCTGATTGTTTACTAATCTGGTGCTCTATATATTTGTTTTTTAAAATGATGTGTCCTTTTCCAAACTTTTAACTGCATGGACTGTGTTGTTTTTGCTTTGTTGTACCTTAGAAAGTGAACTCAGCACCTTTGCCAGGGGCTACAGATGAAAACCAGCCTCTTGGCTAATTCTAGCGTCTTCTAGCAGCTTTTTTTTTTTTTTTTACCGTGTCTGTTTATTGATTCAAGAACAGTATGAAAAACAGGGAGGAACAAAGACATTGCAGTGTAAATGTCGAAGTATCTTGTCAGGCAGAACAGGAACAAAGAATGATGTGGTGACAGGTCAGCTACAGATGCTTTGGAGTCATGCAGAGTTTTGTTTTCTCACGACAGGACAGGAATACCACCAGGCCACAGACGCAGCTTGAAAAGGAAGTGAAAAGCGTTAATGAATGATGGCGGAGCTCTTCAGGCAGAAGCACTCATTATCAACACAGCCAAGGGTTACAGTGAAGCGCTAAATTTAAAATTTAAATGTATAAATGTTTGTACAAAATTTCATAGCAACCCATCAAATATTGTTGGAATATTTCACCCTTGTATTGCACCCCTAAAAATGTTAAAGCCCATTTGTTCACAGCATCTTTAAACTTATACTAATAGCGAAAGGTTTTGGGCTGTAAAAACTTAGACTATTGCAATTAAAACTGTTGCACTCTGTCTTACTTGTAGCACATTTATCTCAGTGTTCTCAGGTCAGGTCTACAGGACAGGGAGGTAGTTGCATGCATTGCTCTCTGCCACAAGGAGTCGCCAGAGTAATATGTCCAAAAAGATGGCGGGAATGCACTTTATAAAAAAAACAACACAATCCTTTTTTAGAGAAAAGGGGTGAAATCTTCACCCTAACACATTGTAGAGGCTTTAAATGCACTAATAAACATTAAAAGTATAACCTACAACCAAAAGATAGCAGTTAGGAAAGAATAAACATCAGCTTTAGTATAATGGGTGTGTTCAAAAGACCTCCAATGATGAGATGATGCTGATGATACACACTAATTTACACGTCTAATTATGTGTTGCTTCAGTACAATTTCAAGGAAGTTGAAAGCATCTTATGTTTCACTTCAGTTTCTCAGACAAAAACTGAGATTTAAGATCAGCCTGTGGTGTTGTGAAAGAATTATTAGCTTCAATGTGGGCGCCTACATTATAGTAAGTTATACTTTAAACAGTACTAGAAGAGAAAATGTGCAGATATGTTGCTGGCAAAAGAGCCACGGCAACAAGGCCTTTCTCACCAACTCTCATGCCGCTGCATATTTTAAATGTAATTACAGTACATTTGTATTAGATAACCAAGTTTTTGCATCTTGGTGTGAGGAACTGAATATGAAACTGTACTGACTAATATTAGCTTACTGAGGGACAGATAAAAAAAACAGTTCCTCTATGTTGAATACATCTCTTCATCACAATAACACGAGGACGTTTTGTTCGCCCCTCAAATTCTGGTTGGTGGGGGCAGATGAACTCAAATATAAGCTGCACTCACAGCTCCACTGTACAGACGTCAGGAAGGAAGACATTTGACTTGAAGCCTGAAAATCACAAAGGATGGCCTCGCTCAAGATTGCTTTGCTTCTCTTCGTTTGTCTCGAAGGCTGTGGTGAGACTATGACTAACTGTACTAAGAAAAGTGGACAGTAAAACAGTAAAATGATGAGTTGTATTTAAGGTTTATTAATGATCAATATTCCCTCCTGCAGTTCCAACTTCAGCCTTGAATATCGACGGTTTGCAAAATGTTCCAAATGCCATGAGACCCGTAAGTTTTGACCTTTGATTTGTTTGTATATTTTGCCATTAAAACGTAACATTACACGCACATTTTGATTATGATGTGCAGGTTCGCGTAAAAAAACATGTAATTATAAAGAAATTGTAAGGATTCTCCCATGACTTTACTACATATTGTTCATGAAAACATTTTGTGTATTGTGTGATAAAAATTGCAGTTATGATCTATTTAACACTCTTTTTTCAGCGGTGGAGGAAGTATTCAAAATCTTTTTTGAGTAAAAGTGTTATCAGCAAAATGTGGTTCAAGAAGTAAAAAAATCAAAGTAAAAGTGCATGTTTGGCTGAAGTTAGGGTAGTCTTTGGTGGAACAACTTGGACATATGAAATGTTTTAAGAGGCCTCTACTGGTTTAATCTTTAACAATGCATTGGATTTTGTAAACTGAATATACGTTATTTTATACAAAATATGAATCTGTAAAGTAATTAGTCATTACATCTGTCAGATAAATGAGTATAAAGTGGCATAGAAAGGAAATAATGTGCACTTCTTTCATAGATTTGCATTTCTTCAAAATCAGGAAGTCATTTGACCTTTGCACGCTTTCACTCTAAGAAAATTTATAAGTTCAAAACTTACCCATGTTTTTCTGCTGTTTAAGTTTTGATGCAATAAGTTTCTTCCTCACTTTAGAGGTTAGACTAAACATAGCAGATTTTTAACCACAATGAGAACATCTCTCGTACACAACAATTTAGAATGAGCGAACTGGTATGTGTTAAGTGAATAAATCAGTTTAAGGCATTCATTTATTCTCATTATGTGACTTTCTACTCAGAACGGGGACGTCTGCAAGGACTGCACCCAAATATTTGAACTCCTCGCTGACCTGTTTTCCAATCAGGACCTGCAGGTGAGTACAACAGTTCGACTAAACAGCAAACACATTCCAGAGGATTAATGTTTGCCCACTGATATTATTCAGCTCACTGTGCTAGCTATCTCAAGTGCTTGCTCAGATCTATGGCTGAATAGTTTTCATTAAATTCTAAAAAAAACAACAACAAAAAAAACACGCTTAATTCCTGGAGTTATATTTCACCTGTTCTTTATCAGTTGACGCACATTCACCACATTCAGAGATGCAAATAATTTGAAATCAGTCGTGCATAAAGTGAGCACACACACACACACACACACACACACATATATAATAGAAGGAAAGGTTCCTTTTTCTTTTCACGCTAAGGCACTTCCTATTTTCGATGTCTAACAAAGTTGAAATGAAAATTTTATAGGCAGTTTCTGTTCTGACCTGATGTCAAAGATCCTGTTTTCATCAAGCTCAGTCTAGTCTGTGGGGAGTCCAATCTGAGTCCGAAGAGAGAAAACTTCATGTTAATTTCTATGTTAATTTTATTTACCAGTGTTATCAAATACATAGTGGTTAATAAGGTAAAGTAATTAAGGTAAGTGTAAAGGTGCAACAACTAAAAGTGTACCACATATAATAATAGACAACTTGACAATCTCATCCTCGGCTGCACTGATTACTGGACATTTTGTACATAGTTTTTATCTCTATTTCTTATTTCTATAAAAACTTTTATTTCTATTTTTTTTATATAGTTTTCTATTTGTAAAATCTTAGCACAGGTTTAATTTAAAATCAGATTTATCTTATAGTTAAATGTATGTAAATCTATTTTTGCTGAGCTGCTGAGCTGTGACACACAACATTGTATCGAGGTGTATGTTAAATTCTCATCCCATAAAACTGAAAGTACAACATTTGCACTGTAATTTACCATTGAATGAATGGAGTGAATGTAACTACAAACTGATATTTAATTATATGAACAAATGCATGAATGAACCAAAAAATGGTGAAATATCTTATAATACATAATTATTAATACTCACCGTCACATCTGGTCTCAGCCAATCACAAGTCTAGGCTTCTAAACAACGGCTACCAACTTTAGCCAGCTAGCTCATTTTAGCTAGACAGCCATAATTTAAACGGAAAATACGACACTAAATAAACACGGGGTGTTTCCACAGAGTTGTATCCTGACAGATGTTAACTACCTAGCCCACTATCTAGTTTCTGTGAAGACCAAAAAGAGTATTTCTTTTGTTGTTGTCTTTTAGGTGCTAGCTAACTAGCAGCTAGTTGTTAGGAGGCATGTGATTGGCTGAAAGGTAAGGGTGGGCTCTGCCTGGTGATAACACCATTATCATGAATCCTGATATCAAATTATCAAATTTAATACATTAAATAAAAATAAATTCCAATACACACACACAAACACACACACACACACACACACACATATATATATATATATATATATATATATATATATATATATATATATATATATATATAATAAAAGGTAAAAGGTTCCTTCTTCTTTTTATGCTAAGGCACTTCCTATTTTCGATGTCTAAGAAAGTTGAAATGAAAATTTTATAGGCAGTTTCTGTTCTGACCTGATGTCAAAGATCCTGTTTTCATCAAGCTCAGTCTAGTCTGTGGGGAGTCCAAAGAAAGAAAACTTAATGTTAATTTCTATGTTAATTTTATTTACCAGTGTTATCAAATACATAGTGGTTAATAAGGTAAAGTAATTAAGGTAAGTGTAAAGGTGCAACAACTAAAAGTGTACCACATATAATAATAGACAACTTGACAATCTCATCCTCGGCTGCACTGATTACTGGACATTTTGTACATAGTTATCTTATAATACATAATTATTAATACTCACCATCACATCTTAGTTTTTATATGTTTTCTATACTGCTTCTTAATTAAAATAATTAACCATTGCTTTAAAGAAACAGTCCACAGACACCTGGCTTATCAAGAGGCTACCTAACTAACCTGCTATGAACTTGTCTGGTTTGAATTCTTTTTGGCATTAAAGTGAAAGCTGGTATTAACAGCAGAGGGTAGTTTTAAAGTTACCTCAGCAGCTTTGTGACTCTGAAGATGTTCTTTAGAAGCTAAAACACTTCCTTTAAGATGATTTTGATAGACCATAATTTCACTGGCTTTGGATAGCACCCGTTGCTTCAAGTTTAAACACAATCAACCTTATTTTATTATCTTATTGCCAAATATCTTTTTGCCTGTTTCATGTTTTGCAACCTCTGCATCTCCTGTACATTTAAAGATTTAAGAAAAAGAGAGCACTGACTCAGTAAAGGACTTTGCCTCAACACATTTGATCTTGGCAGGAATAATATCCCTTTTGTTTTTACAGCTTAACTGTCAAACCAATTTTGCATGTTATCAATGACTGTCCACTCTATCTTTTGGCCTTTGGCATAAATCAGTGATCAAACTCTTGGTCTTACTGGTGTTTAGATTAATATTATGGTCATAACACACAGCTAATACAGCTCTTTATTTCAGAAAAAGATCATGAATGGCATTGAAACCCTGTGTGATCATCTGCCTGGGCCAGCTAGCAAACTCTGCAAAGATGAGGTGGAGAAGATGCTCCCAATCGCCATCAACTTCCTCACTGTTATTGTGGTAAGTTGCATGCTGGATTTATCGTCAGAATAATAATGGTGTGTTTCTGATGCTACTGGGAGGTCTGTTCTCAATACATGTCGCCCCATCTTGTTCTCTGTAGAAACCAGCGGAGGTCTGCAAAGTCATCGGGCTTTGTAGCTCCTGTGGCAAGCAGGAGGAGATGCTCCGGTACTTTGTCAAGGAGGCCCTTCAGGCTGCTGCGACAAGTGAAAATGTCAGTAAATTACAGCTTAGAAGAACTCATTTGAAAAGAATACTATTACATGTGGAAAGGCCCCAGTCTGATCTCTGCTTGACCCCCTCTGCCACTTTTGTCTGTCAAGCAGGTGCAGCCCGCAACACAATGCTCCTTCTGCATTTTTCTTGTCAAGACTTTGGAGGACTTGCTGCCTAAAGAAAGGACTGAGGTAAGTCACGCTTACACAATGAAGGAACACACACACACATAAACAAGCACAGTATCTCTTTGTCTTGCACACCCACACAGACATACATGTAAGTAGACACCTCAACGCCTCCAGACAGCACTGCCGGCTGTGTGGACGACACAATGCACGCTCACCTTTCTCTCTCTCTCTTTCTTCTGCAGGGTGCTGTGATTCAACTGCTGGAGGAGATTTGTCACATTTTGCCCTCCTCCTACCGAGATCAGTGCGAGGCTGTGGTTGGCAAGTTTAGCAAGACGGTGCTGGACGCCATCCTGAGCTACGCCACCCCTCAGACCATCTGCACTCTCATTCACCTGTGCCATGGGCAGGAGGCTCCTGTTGTAGGTCAGTCTGCCTCATCTTCAGTGATGTGGGCAGGGCTTCATCTTCTTTGTTCATCCCTCAGTTCAAATGCGGACCTTGTTTGCAACAGGAAAAGCACAGGTTTAACTGATAACAAGGTCTCAAACTAAACCAAACTAAACCTACACTGAATGCAGCAATCATTAACTTTATTAGCTCTGTTTCACAATTTTAAATGGTCCCTGTGAGAAAGCTCCTTCAATTTACAATTATATCAAGCACAATATATAATCACATTTTTTAGAAGATGAAACCACCAAATGTTTACTTGATAAAGGATTAAATGAATACACTATGTCCCTGTTTTTTCACCCTCAGACCCATGCACTCTGACGACGTACAGGTGCAGAGACATCAAGACTGCAGTCAAATGTGGAGTAAGTAAACTACTATGAATCTGTGAACTTGTTGAGTTTATGAATGCTCAGCAGTGATCACGTTTAACCTGTCTTCTCTGTGCAGACGATGTTTTACTGTCAGAAGTTTGCCTGGAAGCCTCTCAACTACAACAAGTTTTAAAATGTTGAGGTAGGTGGAATTTTTGAGAGCTTCTAATTGTTTAATTAAAAATGTAACACACAACAGCATGTAACATGTATCTCAAAATCTCTCTTTCAAGAGTGGGACTAAAAGTATGAGTGAACTTCTGCGCCCTCGTGGATGACCCATATCTTTCAACGGCAAACTGCAAATATTTCTCTAACTGCTTCACAGCTTGACAGTATTTGTTTCAGATACTGATTTGATATCTTGCTCCATTCATTTTGTGATTTTCCATTGTACTGTACATACCATCTGCACTGAGTGAAGGATTAGGCTTGACAAAATGCGACAGACAAAAGGACTGTTTGGACTTCAGGAATAAAAGGAATGTTGAAAAGATATGAAAAGCTTGACTGTACGATCAGGTGTTGAAATGTTTAATCTGTATACTTGATAACATTTTTCTATTTTTAACTAAGTTGGGTTTTTTTTATTTTTGTATTAGCAAGCCTCTGTTCTTTATATAAAGTTTTATGGCTTCATTTGATTTAATGAGGTTTCTTCTTGTAACCATTCACACAGACGATGACAGAATAATGAACATTCTTAAATAAATATGGGCTGTGAAACTAGACCTGAAACTTTCCTCCTTTCTACTGGTGATGAATTGTCAGTGTGGCATGCTATACTACGTACTATTTCAGCACTCAGTGTATTTTGTAAGCAAGCTCTATTCATAAGTCTAAATCCCCAACCTAGTGACAAAAAGTGTATTAATGAGCGGCTGCTGTAGTAGTTTGAAAGACAGATTAGAAACTAGTCACATAGTTTTGTGTCACTGTATTCATCTTTACAGCCTTATACTGAATCTCACTTCTGCCGTCATGTTTAGCATTTTTATTTTCATCTACATTTTGTCATAGGTTGCTGTAAGATTCTCCGTATACAAATGATTTCAGATAATTAAAAAGGTCAACTGGCGAACTGTCCAGGATGTACCTTGTCTCTTGTCCTAAGTCAGCTGGGATAGCCTCCACCCCCCCATGGCCCTGATGAGGTTAAGCAGTTACAGAGAAAGGAGGGATGAATTTAAGAGCAAGATTAGATTGAATCTACTGTACGACCTTAACATGGAATCACGTAAATCAGCTTTATGATACAAAATAAATAGCCAAAGCCAGTGAGCACAAGGTAGAGTGTTTATTTGAAGGGTTTAAAAACAGAAACTGAACAACAATTCAGACTCCACAGTGGGAATTACTGAAGACGGACATTTTGGTAAACTTCAGGGGAAGGTTCATAAAGGACGGAGTGAGATATTTGGGGGCAGGGGGTGGGGGACATTGCAGATAATGAGAAAAGGCACTTTTACACATTCAGGAACCGCACTGACAGACTCACGTCTTGTCATTTCAAAATGATTTAACAGACAACGAATGCTCCTAAACCTCCTCCACAGGAGACCATGTAAACAGGCTGGTTTCTCTGTACAACACCAACCAATCATTTGAGTCGTCTGTGGATGAGCTAAAGGATTCAAAGGAATCTTTGGTCAGTTGAATCATTTCACTGGAGGATGGAGAGACAGACTGATCTCTCTGGCTCCAGTCTGAGGTGGGGACACAGTGCCACCTAGCTACATAATGAAGACATTTTTTTTGGACACACCAGGTATATACGGTGGTGATAAAAAAACAAACACTGGATATCAACCTCACTCAGGCTTACAGCTGGCTTAGCCTCAAAGTCAAGACATATAGTGTGTACTCAGGGCGTCTTACAGCATTTTATGCATGGAAACAGTCTTTAAAAAAGACAAGGAGAGGGGCAACCATGACAACCTCGGATTATTTCAAGTGTACTAATCAGGAGAAATCAGACTTATGACATCCAATGTCGTATGGTTTTAAAAAACAAATAAAATAAATTAAAAAAGAAAAGCTTCAGCAACAAGACATTTACGCATTGGAAACTACTTCACACGTGCCACAAGCTTTTTCCACTCCAACTCTCCTAATTAATGTGCAGTGCAAGTCCAGTGAAAGATTCAAAATCCACAAGCATTAAGTAACATATTGGATCCCACGTCCTCATCTGTACAAAACTAACACTTCTGAGAAGACGCTTGCAGTAATACCACGTCTTACATTCACTAAGCTGATTGTGTGCTGCCTCTCATCTCTTTTCTTCATCTGTCTATGGCTCTGCTCTTCATCTTCTTCCACCTTTCACATCATGTGCAGGTAAGACTGAAGGACCAAAAACATGTGAGTGGAAAACTGTTTTTTTTAAAACATACAAAAACTTGTGGCACAAATCGTTCATTGCTGGTCCAAATGTTTGGTGCCACAATTAGTCAAACGCCATTCTTTAAATGAGTTCAAGTAAGGTGTGGCCATGTGATAAAGGCAGCCCCTGCCCAGAGAGGCGACTGAGCCTGGGTTTCTCTGTAGTTACACCCAGAGTCACTCTCAGGCGGGGGTGAGTGCTGTGCCCTCGACTTTATCTTGGTCAGTAGAACATTGACACATTCATCATCATCATTTGGAAAAAAAAAAAAAAAAAAAATCACATGACATTTAAACCAACAGAATAAATTACCAAGGAGTGATTTCATGGCGCAGCCCAACATAACCACAAAGTCATTAGCAGCTTCTGACTTCTCTGTAAAACGTCAGAAAAAAAGGCCTGAAGGGACAGCACACATGAAAAAAAATTAGTAGTTAGGGTCAAGACAAGTGTTTGACCCCATTTGTGCCTCAAAATGTAAAAAAAAAAAATAATAGAGGGCGAGGGCTGTGAGGGGAAGAGAGCTGGTGTTTTTGCAATGCTAAACTCCCATTAACACAACAAAATGCCACTGAATAAAAAGCAACAGAGGATGCCAACAACCGATCACGTCTACAACCAAACCTCTGATTTTAAAAGCTAAGGAATGAGACACTTCTTACAATCACATCATTACTGGTTAATACCGATCTGTTCCTTCTGGATTCCTGCAATAAATATGGTTTAAATATAAACGGTCAATAATACTCACAATACAAGTTAGTACACTTTTGACTAGTAGTGTCAGAAAACAAGATGACTGTTAACAATACGAGAGAAACAACGAGGTGGGCTAGCAGAACAAAGATGAATAAACGCTGACAGCACTGCTCAAATCTGTGCGCACAATTTCCCCAACATGTCTGTTCAATTTAATATCTTGGCATTTGAAAAACTATTGGTCTCTCTTGGAGATGTAAACAATACTAATAGGTGAGGAGAGGGCATCTTTTCATGTAGTAGAGGCTGTGGTAACGTGACTGTGTGAGGAGGAAGAGGGGTAAGGAGGAAGAGGAAGGGAGGACATAGATAGACAAAACACACGTTTATCTGTAATACACCTAAAGGCCCGCTGGGAGATTAGAGGAAAGGGCTCAGTATTTCAGCTTTTTGGGCACCTCCCATGAAAAGTCTTCACGACCAAAGTGACCATAAGCTGCTGTTCGCTGGTAGATCGGCTTCTTCAGGTCGAGATCCCTGACACAGAAATAAAACAATTTATTGAAACCTGACGTTAAATGTGTACAACTTAGCTGCGTGTTAGCTGACATTAAACACCATGATACCTCACGATAACTCCTGGACGGAGGTCAAAGTTCTTCATCACGATTTCCAGCAGCTCCTTCTCGCTCTTCTGGGAGGTCCCGTAGTCAAAGATGGAGACAGAGAGTGGATGGGCGACTCCAATCGCATAAGATACCTAAAATTATGCATACATAAAAAAAACCTTAGCTGAAAACTACAAGCATGTATCCGTTGCATATTAAAGTGGACCTACAATAATGTGTAGGGCGGTCCTCGTAGATCCACTGTTGAAGATTCAGGCTCTAACATATGAATTTTTGTTGTATGCTCACCTGGACCATCACACGCTTGCAGAGCCCAGCTTTCACCAGAGATTTGGCCACCCAGCGGGCAGCATAAGCAGCAGAGCGATCTACCTTTGTGTAGTCCTTCCCAGAAAAAGCTCCGCCTCCATGGGCACCCCAACCCCCGTAGGTATCGACAATGATCTTACGCCCAGTCAGACCAGCGTCACCCTGTGGGAAAGGGCACAGGACTTTGAGGTTCATGCACATTTAACACAAATAACTGTTGCATGAATTTGTCAATTTGGATGATTTAAGAATAGCTACTTGTGGGAATGTACCATAATTTAGTTACAAGTTAGGCACTGTGCAGGAGAACTAAAGAGGTACAGGTTTAAAGGTGCTCCTGTCTCACCTGTGGTCCGCCAATGACAAAGCGGCCACTGGGCTGAAGGTGGTATATGGTTTTATCGTCGAGGTACCCACTGGGAACCACAGCTTTCACCACCTGCTCCTTCAGACAGCAGCGCATTTCGTCCAAACTTATACCCTCATCGTGCTGCACAGAGACCACGACCGTGTGGACACGCAACGGCACCATGGCGCCTCGATCCTGCCTGTATTCAACAGTCACCTGAAGGGGGGAAAAACAAACAATAAATATTAGGATTTGTTTTACCTTCAACACATTCACATCAAGTATTCGAGAAGGTAAAATTGCAATAGTGTTTTATTTTGAGTTTTGCAGTTGAAGGCTGTGTGAAAGCAGAGGTGCCCTTTCGTCGTCAAACCTGAGTTTTGGAATCGGGTCGGAGCCACGGGAGCGTTCCATTTCGGCGTAGTTCAGCCATCTTGGCATTGAGCTTGTGAGCCAGGACAATAGTGAGCGGCATACACTCCTCGGTCTCATCAGTGGCATATCCAAACATCAAACCCTGTGTGAGGTGCAATCACAAATAACAGCATGAATAGAGGTCAAGATAACACCACAAACTCTGTTACCACACACATTTCTGGCTCCAGTTACTCCCCCAGCTGTGGATAAAAACACAAACGTATAAATAAATGAACCCTCCGACCTGGTCGCCGGCTCCCACGTCCTCCTCTTTTCGATCAAGGTGGACACCCTGAGCGATGTCAGGGGACTGCTGCTCCAAAGCTACCAGCACATTGCAGGTTTTATAGTCAAAGCCTGGAAAACAAGACAAATGGGCCTCAGTAGACAGTTTCACCTGTCAATCCTCACCGCCTGGAGAGGCGCCTCCTGAGCAATTAGCCTAACTAGTTCAGCATCTTTAAAAAACACTTACTCACACTACTCGTGACATTTCTCACTGCCTAAAGCCTTCTAAAATGTAGCTTTACCTGTCATCTTAATAATCACCCTGAATAACATTATTTAACATTTAAATGTTTAACTGCATGAATCTCCAACTGAACTAAACCCACAGCTACCAACGTTCATCACTGTACCTTTGGAGGAGTCGTCATAGCCTATGTGTTTGACTGTGTCCCTGACAACCTTCTGGTAGTCAACGTTGGCCCTGGAGGTGATCTCCCCCGCCAGCAGGATCATCCCCGTCTTAGCAACAGTCTCTGAGGACACAATGCCATGCAGTGTGAGAGATGAGAATAAGACAAAGTATAGACAATTCTTAAATTTTACAGGTCTGCATGTATGTGTATCATGATTTAACTAAATTATTTTCACTATTGATTAAAGGGTTGATGGTTTTCTCAACTGATGTGACTTACCACATGCTACTTTGGCGTCAGGGTCTTGACTGAGGTGTGCATCCAACACGGCATCGCTGATTTGGTCACAAATCTTATCTGTGGAGTAACACACGAGTATTTCTCAGAAATGTTGTCAACATACTGAGACAGAGAAAGAGAACATATTGCCGTAAGATTAATTTCACTACAGCAGCAATGGCATATTTATCCAGGTCAGATGTGTAGTGCATGCTCATGCTTACTAAAATAGAGCAGTGTTTGTGTTTTAAACACACATTTTAGTGCTAAAGTGAACGTAAGCTAAACAAAATCAGAGGATTTTTCTTTTAGAAATGAGAATTAATAACATTCAGAACTTATTATTTATAATTTATCACTGGTGGTCTCCTAGTTAGGACTTTACATAGTGACATAAGCCAATCTGAATCCACATTTGGACATTTTTTGCAACTTTTCTGGCACTGACTACAGTTTGAGCCACGAAAAGGCTTTAATCTCTAGTCTAGGTCTGATGATTACTGATGTACAAGTAGTGATGATCTCAGCTTTATTGAATCATTTGTGATAACTTCTAACTTTTTCTCTTAGTTTGAGAGCTCAGTGTGACTTAGCTCCCACCTCCAGCCCTGCAATTATTCCCTTTCACACAAACACAATTCAAGACTGGCATGACAGCATTTCCAGAATGACTGAACTTTCAAATGTAAATGTAAAGAAAACCTACAGAGATCAGAGATCTTCTAGTGTCCTGCAACTGTAAAGTATGTGGATGTGACTACATTACACCCACAGCTGAGCAGCAGCCCCTGCAGTAACTATATATAGGTCTGCTGGTAAGCCTATTATCTGTTGGAATGGAGCTGCTCCCACCGTAAGACTCAAAAGTGCAACCTATTGTACGGAAAGTTGCTGAAAAGTTCAATTAAAATGTTGGCGGTTGGCACTTTATTTTGGTGAATCTTGCTAAAAACCAATACAGTGAATACATCTACAATAAATCGTACTTTCAGGGGGTTATCATGTTGATTTTTTTATAGTTATAAAGAGGTGTATGTTTGTACAGCACCACAAACTACAGCCTCAAAAATGATACTCAGAAAACAGCTTTAACAACCCTAACCTTCATAAAAGTAAGATTTATTACAGGGTCGCCGAAAGGTGTACCTAATAAACTGACAGATCACATTACAGATGATTGATACTTTCCATGTCAAGGTGCAGTTTTTAAAGCTCAGACTTTGGAAGTTGAGAACAAAAAGGCTTATTACTCACTTATGAATAAGACTTGTGGTTGAGAAAGATAAGAGCTAAGCTGGACTTTATTGATCCCACATGAGGGAAATTCATGTGTAACAGCAGTGCAAGGCTCAACACAAACAGAGAGATGGATAAAAATACACAAATAAATAAAATAAAATAAACAAACAAAAAAAATAGAAAAATTGAAGATACAATAGAAATTCAAAGTTATACCTTTTATAGAAACCAACCGGCCCTTTATTAGATAGTTAGAGAGTACAATCCACAACAACAACTCTGCCATAAACTCTACTTGTTATTGACTCTGTCAGAGAGGTATTAATTTAATTAATTTAACTATTATGTCTACTACTGAGGTTGCAGTTTGCAGTAGTGTTAAACTGGACTTTGTGATATTGTAATTAGTAACTGTAATTAGTGATATTGAGAGGTGGCCACCCAATTTACATACATGAGGGGGGCCACAGTGTTAGGAACAGCTCTCAGTATAATGCAGTTTAAGTAGATTACATTGGATTAGTACCTAATCAAGTGATATGTTTGATGGATCACTGTAGAGAAATAAATGCACATTTTTTTATTGAATACACATGGTGTTTAGCATTATATTAAATATATATAAAGATGCATTAACAAAGTGTACATAGATAATTTAACTCCTGCTGTCTGCAGCAGACGGTAACAGCTGCAGAGCACATGTCGCATGTACATATTGTTATGTGATACTGTGATGATGCAAACGCGTTAGCTCGCCTCAAATAAAAGCAAATATTCGCCGTGTTTAAAGTCATGTACTGTTCGCGTTTGAACACTAAATACCGGGTCTCATCTCTGTAAATCCACGTAAAAAAAAACCACGAGGTGCTGCTGCGTGTGATTGACAGGCACCAACAGTCCAAAACACTAACGCGACGTTAGCTTTAACAGCTAGCACGCAGCTAAATTAACTCAACAAACTGTGTAATTAACGCCGCTTATAAACGGCTCTGCTGCTCTTTAAAATGTCTGAATTACATGCAGATATGCCACTTTTACACAACGTTTTTTTTTTTGGTTTTTTTAAACTGTGTTGACAAGAGGATGATGTACAGAGAGAGAGAGACCAGCTGACGGACAACAACACGGTGAGCTAACAGTCACATATGACCTTGTTTGAGATGCTAACCGGATGCTATCAGGCTAATTATGACGTTCAAAAGGAGAAACTAGCTCAGACAGGCTGTTATGGGTTAAAACTTACCGGGGTGTCCTTCTCCGACTGACTCCGAAGTGAAGAGGAAGCAGTCTTCATCAATGAATGAGTTGTTATGGAAACCGTTTAGATGGCCGTTCATCTTTTCGTCCCCCCAATAAACACACCGTGAGCTAAGAGGCTAGCTGTTTAGCTACAGAGCTGCTACTACTTATAGCCGGACGGGTTTTGTTTTTTTTACCACCTCCTGCTCTCACGCTCATAAAAAAGTGACCACGTTGCTTCTGGTGTCGCCACACGCGGGTGAAGTGTAGCCTGGCTCTGACAGCTGGATTTATCTGGTTGAACAATTTCCTCAGACCTCTCTCAAGTCATTTCCTCTGCGGCCAATGTTGTCGTTGAGCTCAGACCATGTGGTGCAAATGGGCGTGCTCTAATTAAGCTCATGCCTTGACCCTGAGGTGAATTTTTCCAACTTTTTAAAGGTCGAGTGTGTCAGATAAACGGATGGTATTTACATATTATGGCAGAAATGTAATATAATATGCATAGCTGTGGTTTAATTAGTGTATAATCACCTGAACATGTGTTGTTTTTGTTACCGTTGAATGAGGCTTTTATATCTACAGACACCAAGGGTCCTCTTCCACAGAGCAGACAAATGGCAAAAAACTGTAATTCCTCAAACGGCCACTTGAGGCTGGCTGCAGAACATTTCAATCTCCATAAGCCTCCCATGTTAAAATGTCCAACTTCACAGCAGAAATAAACATGTTTACAGCCTGGTACAAAAAACAGTTTTGGTCTCTATAGCTAATTTATGTTCATGACAACTGTACTGAGGGCGAATTTTTCACCATCAGTACCTGTTCAAATTATATTAAGGCTTAAAGTTATGCATATGCGGCCGCTTTGATTGACAGCTAGGTGGCTTGTTTGAGTGCCCGCCTCAGGTCCACCGATGATCCATGTCTTTGCCGATTTTTAGATCAGAGGCAGCACCACATATTTTGAGCTTCATAACAGCGCTTCGGAAACTACGGGTGATATCACACATACGTTGTCCATTTTGTTGAAATGACACATTTCTACAGTAGCATAGAACAAGCAAACTAAACACTTGTTACAGATAGCGCCTTTTGTCCATCTCACAGCGACCACCATAGTTTCTCCTTTGTTGACATGAGGGGGCTGTAATCAGTAGCTACAACACTAGATCTACACACTAAATTCCACACACTTTACTTTAAGATTTAGGATGTATAGTTTTTGTGGTTGTAAACTTTTGTAAACCTTTTTTTTTTTTTTTAACCCCACTTTATAAAACCCGGACTATCCCCTAGAGGCCTGAAGAGGTGAAAGTATCGAGTATTTCAACAAGAAAAAAAGTAGAAATGAAGGTATTTATTCTCTAATTTTCTGGTGACCCCTCAGATTTATCTCCCTTTCCCTGGACTAGGTGGGGAAAGTGAAAGCAGTTCTTCCTCTCCACTACACAGAAATACAACTTAAATTTTGTTTCTGCTCAGTATGTGGAAAGAGGAAAATACCTGAGTGGATCTGTAATAATGATTGAGGGTTGACCCCTTAAACTTTCTGCAGCGAGCTACACAGTTTTGGCTGCCAGTCAGATAAAATTTACTACTCAGGGGAGGATTGCTTTGCCTCTTCGCCTTGCTGTCTCTCGTTGGTTTTAGACCAGCTTGCTAATCCAAAGAGTAATTATCTTGATTGCCAACATCAGGGCGAAGCATAAGCTGTGCACACACTTCAAGATCTTCTTTGTGTAAAGTGATTGTCTGGATGCTCCGAGAGACTGACGTCTGTTTTGTTACTTGTATTTGAAAAATGTCAGATTATTTTAATGGCATTTGACAAGGTGTTTTCAAGTCACAATTCTTCTTCTCCTTCACAGTTTTATGTATAATGTTTGTCCAATAAACAGTATTTATTTTCCGATTGTTCTTGTTTTATTGAAACAGTCACACAGTTACATTAAACTTGTTTTCCTTGAAGCAGAACAAACACATTAGCCTAAAACATCCACTCACTGATTTCTATAGAACAAGGGCTGTATTCACAAAGCCACTAAGAAAAAGAGCATTGATCTAAGATTACTGTTCAAATCACATGGTCACATGGAAATTTTCAGATTGGCCGAGGCGGTGAAATGCTCCTAGCTTTATTCTTGGATGCATTAGATTTATTTTATGAATACAGACCAAGAACTATAGAGTTAAAATATTAAACCATCACCTGGTCCAAAATGCACACATTTAATTTATGTATTAACACATAGACCTACACAACCCACTACCCCTGCACACACACACACACACACGCACACACACATAAACACAAACACACTCTCTGTTGTGAACTATGATACCATCAATATGTCTGGTCCAGGGTCCTTGCTTTGATAAAAGACTGTTAACGTTGATCAATATTGCTGTCAATAATAACTGCTCACATCCATCACAGGTTTACTCCGACTTTGGTTTCACATTCAATATGTTTGTTTATGTACGATATAGCTTATGAGTCTATAAAAGCACTTGTCATCAGGAGTCAGGACACATCTTTGACTCCAGGATACACATAGTGTATGAGATGATGGTAGATTCAGAAACAGAGAGCTGCAGGGCTACAATGCGGAATGTTTGCAAACTACATTAAGAGTCATTAAATGTGCTGCTTCTACGAGCACAGTGACTTTATAGGATCAGAGCATGCTCTGAATGTATAGATATTGCCGTCGCTCTCCTTGCGCAGTACCCCCTTTTACCAGTTGAGGTTTATATTCTACGCAGTGTTTGTTTCCCCTGTCTTTCCTATCTGTTTGACCCCTGTGGGGCTAACCTGAGCTGGTCTGTGTTCACCTAAGATAGCAGCGATTAAAGCCTCCGGTGCAGTCACCCCACCGCCTGGAGACACAGGGCTGCGTGGGCTGAGCGGGCTGATGGTGGGAGACTGCACAGTGTCTGGGGAGACCAGTCGCTCCTTCTTAGCAGCAGAGCAGGGTGAGCGGCTGCGAGTCTGGCCTTCTTTGGAGCGAGGACAGAGGCTGAGGCCCTGCAGGGAGGGGAGGGGGTTGGAGGAAAGAGCAGGGACAGCGGGGCTGCGGCTACGACGGTGGCGATGGTGGTGTTTGCCAGTTTTAGGGCTGGGGCTGCGGGAGTTTGGAGCCAGCAGAACCAGAGTGCTGTCATCTTCTGAGCTGACGTCTGAGTTGTCAGAGCCATGTGCGGTGGGGCTGTGGACTGGAATCTTGATCTGTTTAGGGTGGAGAATTCAAGAGAAGATAACAGCATGAGGGAGGTTGTTAAATATGACTATATGACCAAAAGTATGTGGGCACAGCTCTTAATATCCTTTACTTAAGCAAAAAGAAACAATGAAGACTACACTACTCCAAAACAAAACTAAACCGCATCTTTCCATCGGCGTCTCCTGTATGTGACAAGTGTGGTTCAGCTGAGGGATCACTAGCGCATCTATTCTGGTTCTGCCCAACTCTGCATAGTTTTTGGACTGCAATCTTTGAGCGGCTTTCGCTAGCTTATTCTAAAGACATTCAGCCTAACCATGACCTAGCCATCTTTGGATGCTCTGTAATGTCTATTGAGCTACCACGCAACGTGCAGATGGCTTGGCGGATAGGAATGGTGGTGGCTAAGAAACTTAACTTGGGGACCTTTCTTGGCACAGTGTCACATCACCTGACAGCCACAGGGACTCTGACTTACCTGGCTATATAACTATGTAGCACGGTGTTGGATTGGATTAACTAATTCATGTAATTTTACCTTGCTCTGGAGATATTGATATTGCAACAACTTTGTCTGAACAGAATAGATATCTTGTGAACTGTCTGGCAGCCTTTTGTTGTTGTTGTTGTTGTTGTTTTTATTTGTTTTTTCTTCTGTATGTCCTGTTACTGTCTTTGAAAAAACTTTAAAACTAAACTATAAATAAAGCATATAAAAAAAACAATGAAGAAATACTGCACTACAAATAAAAGAACATAAGTATTATCAGTATTAAGGCAACAAAATGCCCCCTGATAGTGTAACATTATTGAATTATTATCATTGATGCATACAAACATATTGCTGACAGGTTAAGATGGTGCAATGCATCATATTTCATCCACTGATGATATTTTTGTATGTATGTATAGCTCCTATAGACACATGCATGTACTGTAGAGTAAAAAAGTATATTTGTAATGTAGTGCACAGAGTAGTAAAAAAAAGTATTATAAGGTGTGCAATTATGGCTGACTGCCATTATCAAATAATCTGTCCATTATTTTAGTTTAATCTATTAATCGTTTAGTCCTTAAAATATAAGAAATTAATACAAATTAAGCTCAAATGTACTATCACATCTTGTTTTATCCAAAACCCCAAAAATCAGTTATTATTCATTCAAATATAAGTTTACTATCATTGAAGATTAATACATTTGGAAAATATTCATATTTAAACAATCAGATTAAGTTTCTGTCCATTTGACTTAAATACAAATATCTCAAAATTGTATTCAAGAAAAGTATTGGAGTAGTAGGAGTAGATATACTCAGTCACAATGATATTTTTAGGCTAGTAGTACTGTGTGCTTCAACTTTGTGGAAGGTTCCAGTTTCAACCAAGTGGCAACCTCTGTGGCTGTGAAGTGAAGCCAATGTGGAAGTGCCAAAAAAAGTGACCACTTGAGGCTGACTCCAGAAGTGAGTCAATCTCCATAAGTCCAACTTCACAGCAGAAATAAACATTTACAGCCTGGTACAAAAAAATAGATAGAGATATTCAACTGTCACATATAGCTGCAATGTTTAGGTGTCCACATACTTTTGGCCATGTACTGTATATATGTGTGTATTTAGCAGTGAGATGGCTCCCTTTGTCTTTTCTTACCTGAATTGGTGTTGACAATCCAACAATACTGTTCATATTATTACTGTAGTAACCCAGCATGTATTCACAGTCATCTCTTGGTAAATCCTCCTCTGAAAATGTCACCTGGAGAAGGACCGAAGAAGAACGGGAAGAAATGAACCTTGAATTCATCTTTGGTTTCAAAATAAATGGTGTGAATTTGAATATTTGACACACCTGTGTTGCATGTTCTCCTTTGGCCCATATGTACGCCTGGTAATCTTTGTGATGCCTGAATCCAACCTGTGCAGAACAACAAATGGCATCACACACGGACACATTGTAAGATTTTATCCTGAGCCTTAACAATACAACAATAACTGAGAATTACCTTATATATCGCTACCCAGTCCCATGAGCTGCGCTGATAAGTTGATGCAACAGTGAATCTGACTGTAGCATCTGAGACTTTACACCACTCCTTGTTTACGTGCAGCTCCACCAGGGGCATTTCCACCTTGAACGGGAACTAGAAAAGAAAAAAGCAGAGACAGTTAAATAAAATATAAATCATAAATTTACAGTGTATTCGAGTAAATGTGTGAAACACTGTCTCACATGCAGTGAAAACACAGCAGAAACAGGCTTGTGGTCACTGATGGTGTAGCCCATGTGACTCCGGTACACATGCTGCGTCACTTTAGTCGCCCCACCCAACCAAGAGGTCAGACCACGCTGCAGTGCTGCATTGTGGGTAGGAACCGGGGAGCCGGTACGACGAAGGCGCCAGAGAATGCGGTCCGTCCAGGCAGGTTTCCTCTTCTTAGCACTGACAGAAAAGAAGCAAAGTGGTACAGACTGTCACAGAAGGTCGGAGGTGAGTAGAGAAATAAAATGTGATGGAGTAAGTTGGACAAACCTGGTGTCGTACGTGTGAGTGCCCACATCAAACTTATAAGTAGGTGGGAATTTGAGTGGTCCCTCATTGAAGCCTTCTAGGATGGACTCTGTGTTTTTAGCCATGTTGAGCTGTAGAATAAAAAAATGACAGGGTATGATCGAATAATCAAAAAAATGACCTCCTTTCCTAACCACTTTTACTTAACATCGATGGAAAATGTCACGGTCAAGGAAAGATGTGAAGGAAAGTTCATAAGGAGTTAGGAGAAGATGTCTGTGGTGTTCAGAGAATCCGACTGCACTTACACTGGGCTATATTATCATGCGACAGTGGATGATATTGATGTAATCTGTGGTAAAACTACAAAACACACATCTGAGATACTACTTCCTGTGCGCTCTTACTGTGTTGTTTCATGCAGAATATATAAATGTGGACATACCGGTGAAAAATATGATCTTAACAACGTCAGAATTGAAATAATAAAGGAATACTGACCACCTGTCACAAGTGTGAGTCAGAGCGAAAGTGTTGGTCTACTACTCATATATAAACATAACAAGTCATGGTAAAAGATGGATGACTAATACTCAAACAGAACAGGCTTCATGATTAAAGTTTTTATATCACGTCTTTATGTCTGTCCATATTCACACGCTCTCTCTTTGCTGCCACAGGCTGTATCACACTTTTTAAATACATTGATGTTTTTAATGTCAGGCTGTATCACACTTTTTAAATACACTGATGTTTTTAATGTCAGGCTGTATCACACTTTTTAAATACACTGATGTTTTTAATGTCTGGTTGTGAATGGCTGAACAGTGTGTTGATTTTTTTGCTGCTGCCGCAAGGAATTATAGGTCGACATTATCTCCTTTCCTTTTGTAAATGATGGTCCGGTGTATCTTCTGCTAAAGGAGATAAGAAAGGAAGCAATGAAGCTCCTTCCCTTAACATTTAGAGAATTTAAACAGCTCTTATCATACGTTAATACCTCCAGGTCATTTGACTCATTTAGGAAGCTTCCTAAGCAAAACAGACTATTCGACTGCACCCAGAGAGAAACAAGCAGGTTGCATATCTGAATGGATTTGATCCGTCGTAACAGGTGACGTTCATGTTGTACTGCAGCGACCTCTGTTGGTTGTGGTTGGTGATCGAGGGACAAACAGGTGGTGTAAAGCCTTCAAGAAAAGTCACTCTGTCTCAGAGAAACGACAAATGTTTTAAAAATGCTGAAGGTGCCTCACCTGATCACGCTCCCACAGAAGAGGCAGCTTGTTGCTGTCGATGGCACATTTCACCACGTGGATGTCATAGTCTTCAATACGGAAGTTTAAATCCCCAAACCAAAACACGACACTGGGGACCAAAAAATACAATTATTATGAATATATTTTACTTTAAGAGAAATGTAAGGATGTTATTTTTTTTACTTGACACGTAAAAGATCAAATACTTTTAAGCCCTATCATGCCATAAGGCCTCCAAAAAATTTTTTATTTATCACTGGTGAGCGGCTCCTGCTATTTATACCTCAGATCAGCTACCAAACATTTGGTCCAAATGAAAACTACAAAATACATATATATTTATTTGTGACTGCTGAGTGACGGTGTGCATCACCCACTCGTGGTCCAGTACACCCGTGGCGGTCCCTCCATCAAACTGCTGCTGCTGCAGGATGCTTTCAAAGTCCTCCATCCGTTGCTCCAGGTTCCTCATGTGAGCTGGCAGGTGACAGTTGAGAAAGCACACTGGGTGGCCGAACATTGTCATCCTCGCGCTGACGCCCCCTTTATTCCCCTTGAGAGTGAGAAAAAAGGGCAAAGAGAGGACACAGTGTGAAGTGGATCCCTTACGTATATCATCTTTAAAATCAAATAAATCAATAAAATCAAAACAGCAGCACGTATCACTAATATCTCTGTTCGGGGACAAAGTCGGGATGTTTTTCCTGTCCCTGAATCACAAAGCCAGACAGCCTGCTGCTGCACTGACCTCAAAGAGAAGGAGACTGCACCAGCAGCAGCCAGGGGTGATGCTGACATCAACAAGCACAGGAAGGTCATACACTGACATTATGCACCCCCCGCATGGACATGCACGCTCACTTTACCTTTCAACACCACACCCTGCTCCCGTAAATCCACTGACACAAACCCACCACAAATTTCACAATGTGATTAATTTCATAGCAACACTCTTCAATGTGCATCACGTACCCAATATCCCCCAAGTCCTGTGCGAGTACTCTGCGTCTGCACGCCTCTGAGGAACGGAAGATGGCAGAATTTAGAGAAAACCAGCAGCAGCACTCCCTGCATACGCTGGGATGCCACCTATATGGAGGGGATAGGTGAAAAATACCATATAAACACAGTAAACAGACTTTGCAAATGCAAAAATGGTATGTTTTTGACCGCGTACTGACCAAAACATATCCAAAAGGACTGAGTGTGTCCATGCAACGTTCACTCCACTGGTCTGAAAAAAGAACATCCTTCAGCCGCTTGTTTATCATGGAGTTGACTTCCTGGAGTCTGCCAGAAAAGTAGAGAACCGTCATTAACAAGTGAGGCATTAATAAAAAGGACAGCGACAGTTAACAGGAGGGGACAGTTCAAAATGAACGCAGATGACTGAGTGGGCACTCACGGCTGTCTCCCTGGCACTGCTGAGCCTGGTAGAAATAGTTGCTTACCCGATGATAAACATGTCAACGCTCCCATCTGAAACATTTGGTCCAAACAGAGAAGTGATGTCATCTGGCGGGACAGCTGATCCCACGTTCCATGTGACGATGTACACCCTTTCAAAAGGACAGAAACAGTGCTTTAGATTTACAAACTATACACACCGTGGGCATAATCTGTGCTGTAATCCTCAGAGAAATCGCTTTAATTTTTCATATCGAAACATCAAGAAGACCTCATTAGGGCTGCAACTAAGATTTGTTTTAATAACTGATTTGTTTATTGATTGTTTTCCTGATTAATCAATGAATCATTTTGTTCTTCAAAGTATGAAGAAGAATCATAGAAGACAAGAAAAGGCAACAGATCTACACATTTGAGTAGTTAGAGCCAGATGATTTTTGACATTTTAGCTTGAAGTCGAATGATTAAACACTTATCGAAGCAGATGCCAGTTAATTCTCTTTCGACTGACTAATTACAGGCTTGCCTTTTTGTGATTTCATCTTTTTATCTTATTATCGTGTTTTCACATTTTTCATCATCATCGTCTTTTTATCCTTAACCAGACCTGCTTTTTTAATGTCAGTTTTTCCCTTTTTATGCCCCCATATCATATCTCTTATTACTGTTTTGCTATTCTTTGATGTCTCCACTTTTAGAAATGAAAGAATAACCAGTTTAAATGTTTTATTGCTCTGGCTGTTTTCTGTGACTTTGTCTTTGTTGTGTTTTACTTTTTCTTGATTTTAAGTTAATTTATTTGGCATTCTGTTGGATCCTTTGCTGTGTGAAGTACTTTGTGAACCTCATTTTAAAAGGTGCTATATAAATAAAGTGAATTAATAAGTGATTACAAAAAATCAATCAATCAAGTGAATAAAGTGATTATTATTGTTTATTATTCTAATTAATAAAATAACTTTCATCACAGCATCACTCTTTAAATTGATGATTTCTGCCAAACTTTTAGCGATATAAACTTGTTTACAAATCCTACAGGTACATTTGTAAGTGTAAAAATTTACTTAAAGGAACACATTGGTGGTTTTGCTTTGTTAGCACAGTAACTAGAAATATTAATTTACATTACTGCCAAACCTTTTTCAATTGCGTATCATATTTAAGAACGTTTCCATCCATTACAATAGCCCATAACATGAAAATCAATATAGAGTCATTGGAAATTTGAGGTAGAAGAATTATAGTCTACTATACTCTACTACTACTGTATAAAATATTATTATTTGTTTGTTTTTGTAAATATTCTGTTATCATCATGTTCATTCATTCATTTCTGAGCACAGACTGTTTTGAAAACTCTCTCAGGTGCATTTAAAGACACTATTATATTGATATTTAAGACTCGATGATGAGTTCCATCTCCATGAATGCCATGAATGACCAAATCCACATTTTTCTTTAAAAAATGTATTGCATCCTTACAAATCTAATTCATAACAAGAGCTAATCGTGCTTTTCAGGAGCAAACTCCACAACAAGTACAATCTTTAAAACATCTGGTGACAATAACATAACCCTGACAATAAAATAAAATAAAAATAATGAAAATAATTGGTGTGATGGATTAAGTTTTCCATTCAAGTGGATTTTCCTACATGAATGGATGTAGCCTGAGTTTAATGTGAATTGTGATTTTGCAGTTTAAAGTAATGGAGTTTTTAACAGGTCAATTTAACACTGATGCCGCTATCTGACCTACATAAATAAACAAGACCCTCGGCGTGAAGATTGGATATTTCTACATAGTTATTCTTAAATTCTGACACTGGGTCAGATTTGTTCGATTTCCCCTCAAAATCAATGAAACAAAGCGGTGGAAACATTACCATAGTATCATGGGGGCTGTCAGAATCAACACAAAATTCCTCGTAAGGGCTTTAATCGGCTAAAACATCCAAATCCACAAGGTTGGTCTATTACAATATGAGAGCTGTGTGTTTGAGTGTTGACGCTGCCATCTGAAGCCCTTCAGGCATGTCTCCTCCTTTATAGAAACACAGTCCCACAGAGATTTTTACAGGCAGTCGTCGGTAATGAGCGAGGAACATAACAAAAGTGTGCCTCTGGGAAGTCTGCCAACAAAATGTGGCTGTGTCACTCTGTCAGGTTCACAAAGCTCTCAGTGAAATTTGCAGCTTCGATTCATGTGACATGGTCTGGCAGACATCAGCTTTCTCACAGCCGCTGACTGAAGGACAGCTTCTGCAGCTGTGTTAAGACGTAATAGGGAACAACATTCACACATAAACCCTCACACAAGCACATGTTTAATAAAGGTGTGAGGATTTGTCTCACCTGAAGTCGTTGTTCTCTCCTGGCTTTTCGGATTGCACTTGGCTCTGTGTTGAGCTCCCAGGTGAGGGGGTCCTCCGTGGCTGAGGACTGAGGCTGGGTTTGGGGCTGAGGCTGGGGTTGGGGCTCAGGTAAGGCTGGCTGGTGTAAGACTGTGGGCTGTGGGGACTCTGGGGACTGTGACGGGAGAGGCAGGACTCTGTCGGGGAATGCGACAGGACGTTGGTACTCTGAGGTCCTGGGATGCAAACTGGGATCAAATGTATTTCCTTGGAGGGGTCCACTGAGATTCTAGTCGTCTTTGGAGCAGGTTTACTTCCAAAAGCTGTCGGCCTTGGCCGGCTTATGCTTGCCAGCGTTGCTGAAGTAGACCCAGACTTTGGTTGCCCTGACTGCATTTGGTCTGTCAGTTTCATAGGTGCACCTGCAGCCTGCATGGGCCTCAGTCCTGACTGTTTCTTGAGCGCCTCTGATGTGCTGATGAGAGGTGGTTCCTGGATTGTGAGCTGTGGAGGTAAACCTGAACCGGCTCCAATCAATGCACAAGGGCCGGGCTGCACCTTGGGCCCACAAGGCTCAGGGCTGATTTGTTTGTGCTGTATGCGATCCATCAACCTGCAACAGGCAGTGTGAGGAATATTAGAACACAACATCCATCCATCCATCCAACCATTTTCTGTAACCGAGAGATGAAGTACACCCTGGACAAGTTGCCAGCTCTTTACAGGGCACATAGAGACAAACAACCTCTCACACTCGTGGGCAATTTAGAGTCACCAACTAACCTTTTAAATCCTATTAAGTCTTTGGACTGTGGGAGGTAACCAGAGTACGTGGAAATAACCCACGCAGACACGGGGAGACAGGGAGAACATGCAAACTCCACACAGAAAGGCCCCAGCTGAGGTTGAGACCAGCAACCTTCTTGCTGTAAGGCGACAGTGTTAACCACTGCACCTAGACCACAGCAATGTGAGTGTGGTTTGCAGGGACCATCTCCTTAACCTGTCTTCGCTTGGGTCATGACGTCAACGTCCTTTTTTTTTTGAGGATTTGCATGCATTGAGCAGAAGCTGAGAGAATGCGTCACATTACACTGAGCACCTGTCTACGTCACGCTCCCCAGGCATCACTGGTGACGTGATCATGAGGAGGCAAGCGGGCTGAGGCGGTGCCTGAAGAAATACTCTTGATTTTTTTTTTTTACTCAAGTAAAAGTAGCAATAACACAGTTAGACACAAGTATCAGCATCGAAATGACACTCGAAACACCAAAAAAAGGACTTACTACGCAGAATTTCAGAATGATATGATATCGTTGGGTTCTATGGATGCATTCATATGGACGGCTTCCTTTCTATAATATCACACCATGATTAATTTGTTTGCATTAGTAATTGAATCTGCAATCCACGAGTCCAAAGTGTGTTGAAGTATGAAGCAGCATAACATGCAAATATTTAAAGTAAAGTGCCTTTAAAAACTCAATTTTCCAGCAGTGAGCTGTGGAAACTAACTTTGGACCTATGTCCTGGATTACATCCTTGTTGCCTAGCAACGTTAATTAGCCCCCCCGACCCTTTTTTTTTTTTTTTACAAAGCAAAAGATAGAAGTGTTGGTGATCATTATGGGATCGTATCACATCTTTCAAATAACCTTTGATCTCTCTCTCACTCTCTCGGTTTCTGGATTAAGAAACTGAACTCAGGTCAGTCAGAGGGGGCGCATGAGACGGGACACACACACACACACACAGCTGCAGATAATGGAGCACATCAGACAATGTCAACAGATACTGTAGGTCACAAGGAAGAGGATGATAGGGGCCTCCCACCATTTTGTTTATGTGCCCTCCCACACAGAAATGAAACACCTCTCTGCTGTTTAATCATTCATGATGCGTAAATTAGGACCTTCATTCATGTGACCATTGTAGTAACCTGCAGAAACTTCGCAGGGATGATGGTCAGACAGGTCTGCATTGAATTCACTTTAAAAAGTGGAAACTTTTTAGAGCTTAAATGTCACAGGACAAATGGGCCATTTTTCATATTTCATAGTGAATGAGTCCGCAAGTGTGAATGACAGCTCCATTATCTACAAAGGTACGAGCCTGGATTTGACCACAAAGCTCATTTTTACATGCAGGATCCACACAAACACGAAGCTGCAGCGACCTCACCATCACATCTGTCTTACCTTTCATGCGTTTTGTGTTTTTCTTTTTCTTTTTTTTTTTTTTTATCTCCAAGGTGAACCTTAAAGGTGATCTCCCAAATTCACAAGAAGAGCATCAGTCTCCCTTTTTGTCTCGCGACAGAGATGTCACATCCAGGCAGATGAGAGAGAAGGAGAGAGAGGGAGGGGGGGGGTGGCGATCGATGTTCGGTCCTGAGACGGACCGAACCAGGCAGCCTGCAGGACGGATACGACCCCGTCGGTGTACGCGGACAGCGGACGTCTCCGTCACGGTGCAGACCGCGCCGCAGGGCTGTCAGGACAGGAGGCGGTCACGCTTGATGCGTCCGGACTCTTGCATGTTGATGTTTGTGCTAAAACACAACAGCTGGTTATCCCTCATCCTACTTAACACTGTTGATCGGAGCTGCTGTGCACTTTTCGGTCATCATCATCATCATCCTGTCCGCACCTCCTGCACACCGGCCGTATACCCATCACGCGCTCAGTGCGCCTCTCTCTCTCTCTCTCTGTCTCTCTCTCTCTGAGTGCACTCTGGGTAAAAACACATGAGGGCACCTGAGGGGCGGGCCGAGCAGGAAAGGCAAACAAAAATCAGCTGACCAGAATAATTGAGCATCTGTCCTGTCAGTGACGCATTAATCTGCCATTAGTGCGTCACTGATTGTCAGTGAATTGATCAGCATGCCAATAATTAAATTCAAGTTTGCTCCCTCTGTGTATTTATAGCAGCTGTGGCAGCTCTCCGGCTGGACACAGTGTTCATTTTTAAGGAGAGATTCTCCCAATTTTGTCCTGATATGAAACAAAATTAAATGAATTTATTGCAGCAACATGACAAAACACTCTCCAACAAAACACAAAACACACTACTTTTTTTTTATCAAAGCAATGTTGTGTAACTTTTCTAATATAAAATAACAGGTTTAAAGTCATTTTGTTGCTGCACTGACTTGTAATCAGGTGAATGGTGTCTCTTTCATTCCCACTTCGCACTGTGTGACTTTGTGCTCCGGGTACGATCACCCACAAGAAGAGTGTCACTGATTTTGGTTAAACTGGATCATATTTTATGTAGAAAAGAGTTTCCTGATGGACAGTGAAGTACACTGCTGCCAAATGTAGCTGCTGTTAGCTGATGTTAGCTCAGTTTGTTTGCCGGGCTGCCCGGACTGTGAGCTCAGAGCACCTGGGGAGTGTTAGTGTTAGGAGGTTTTCAGCTGAGCAAATGCAGACGGGAAGCGGAGCTGATGTCGTGTCAGAACCGGAGCTGGGCAAGCGGGCAATGTAACCAGACTCAGCAGCCTCTATGGACGTAATGACAGAGGCAAAAAGACAGAAGGTAATGTTGATAGAGGAAGCTAAAAAGAGACAAGCGAGAGTGAGCAAGCTTTTAGTCGTTGAGGAGAGCTTGGTGAAATAAAAGGCTGAAAGACAGACGCCGAGCTGCGCTGCATGTTATTGATGTTTGGCTGTTAGCAAAGTTGTCGACTAGTTTTTGATCATAAGTAATGTAATCATGACAAATACACATGTACAACTGTTCATATTTACGACAGTGGTATTACACTCTGGAACAGGGGACAGTAAATTACAAAAATACCAGTTTACACAGTGTTACTGTAAAGATAAGATGTAATTATTGTTATCATTAATATTATTATTCTCACTATTAATAGTAGATTTGGTCTGGTAGTACCTGAGTACATTATTGAGCAGGTGAACTGTGCTGAATGTCAATTAGAAAAGCTTGTGAAATTATAATTATTTAAAGAAATATTCCACCTATTTAGTATTGCATCAGACTTTCTGTTATAAATTCAGTTCACTCAGATGAAGTCCAGCATTTCATTTGACATCCTACGAGTTAAACCAAACCTTTTAAATCTAAACAATTTATAACAAAGTCCTGGCTGAATAGTTTTAAATAAAACATGTGGACTTGTTGAATATGTTATCAGGCTTTCTACAGTGACACTTAGTTGAACCGTCAGTTGTAGTTTGAAAACAACAGCACGTATAATGGAATGGATTTTTATTAAATGTGTCTTTAATACACTGTCAGACCCTCAACAGCATTGTCATAAAACGTGTTCCCAGATTCTCTCTGGTGGTTATGACTGGGATTAATGCAGATGTGTAATCTCAGTGGAATGCACTGGCCCAAAGTGCCAGCTGTCCACCGAGAGAGAGCACGTCGACGCCGCATAAGTCCCTGCTAACACACACAAGCGCTACACATTGTGCATTTACATTCACATGATGTATCAGCCAGATACATCAAATACATAATCCTCTCCTTAATGACAACAAAAGTGCATAATGTTATCTTTTGACCTCAGCTCGTGCTTGTGTGTATTAATTGTAAAAAAAAAAAAATCATGAAAGTCTACATTCTCTTTTTGGTTTTGACCAGGCCTTTCTCCACCAGGGAGCGATAAAACTCCTGGATGTACGTGTACACACACTTCCAATCGGGCTCTTTCATCCGGACTAAGTCATCAGGGTCCAGCAGAGGAGGGCAGCCTGCCAGCCTCCTGCGGACAGAGAGCGAGTGTCACTGATAAAAGACTTGACACAGAACCATGAAGTCACTTTGTTCTTATTTGCAATGCACCACTGGAACTCGTTCCAGACAAGATACATCTGTTTCTTCATATAAGGCATGAGAACTCACTCTGCAGTGCTGAAAGCCAGCTGGAAGTTATCCCTGGGCTTGTTGGGGTTCAGGATGGAGTACTCAAAGGCGTCAGGGAAGAACCGGTGCACCAAAGCGCAGAAGGCTATGCCATCTTTCCAACTTGAGGAGAAGTTCTGGATGTTAACCCCCTGTTTTAAAACAAATAGTGGCAGAGAATGAGACACGAGGGGCAGAACTATGTATATATATAGCTCCACAGGGAAATAATTCACAGGCAAAGAAAGGCAGGGCATATTTACCTCATATGGCTCTGTTTTGGCCCTACACCAGTCCAGAAGCATCTGTTTGACATTTTTAGCGTTGGGTGCTGCAGCAGGAGGACATTTCTGGGCTGAGGCTTCAGCAGGACCTGCCCGGCTGAGGAGAAGAAACCAAGACAAGAAGATACACACTGTACGTGCAGATGAAGTAAGGTTCACATCATCTTTTAAATCAGCAGATGCTTTGCTTTTGGGTAAACATGCAAGAAGACTTTGCTTCGCAGCAGTCGGGAAAATGATGCTGACAAACTGCGATCTGAATCTAGATTGATATGATTCATTAAAAAGAAGCCAAATATGTGGGCATGTCTGGGATTAAACAAATGCTTTACTTGTTCATATTTATTCTTTTTGATCCTGCTTTGTATGTTTAACATGCAAACTTGATCATACAGTCGACTCACCTGCCTGCTGGTGGACAGGACTGACCTGGCGGCTCTAATAAGATGCAGATAATCAAATTAATATCAAGAAGCTCCCGTAATTTGAATTAAACATCAAAATATCACCAGGTGTCAGAGAGCGTCTTCATAAACATACTGTTCGTCGGTGGCTGCTGGTTCATGGATGCTCTGCCTATGCTAACAGCTGCGCCTGTTGTTCCTCCTTTGCTCAGGCCTTGCTGTTTCATGTCCTGCTGCCTCGACCCTCGCTCCTGCTCCCGTTTATCTGATGAGAGACGTTGGAGAATTGAGAAAGCGAGCAAAGCATCATGGGAATATTATTATTATAGTAGTTTATGAGTAATTCTTGCATGGTTTTGATGATTTTACCTCTCTTTTTCTTCATCAGGTCCCTCAATGCGGCACGTATCATTCGTCTCTGTTCATAATCAGTTGTATTGTCCAGCTAAAGAGACAAAGAGGTGAGAGATTAAGGAGAGACACACAACTCTGGACAGCTTTGAAGAAATATCATACAATAACTGAACATTTTCTCTTTAATTAACTTGAATTACTGGCTAATTTTAGAATTAATGTCAGAAAATCTTCAGATTTTTTATAATAAACATTCAAGGCTCACCATCTTGTTGAGAACCTCTTCATCCTCAATAGCAGCCAGTTCTTCACTGGTCAATGACGCAGCACCAACATCAGTTTTTGACTCCATGTCTGAGGAGTAAATCTGCAAAAAAACAAAAACCCCAAACAAAACAGAGCACCGGTGAGAAACAAGCACGCAAGTAAACATGCTTATGATTTCATCATTCACATAGAATTAAAAATGTTTGAATTATTTAGATCAAACAGACTTTTCGTTATATATACTAAACAAATGTGCAAATGTAAGAAACGGAGCATAAATCATGTCGCAGTAACTCAAACATAAACAATTGTCTTTCAACAGACAAACTGAACAGCCGTGCAGTGAAATATTTGTCTTACTGAAGTACCCCTCAGCGTATCTCAGCAACTGGCTGCAGCACACAAGGGGCAAAAACACGTACAAATATAGTAATGCACCGTAACAGGACCATTACTAGAAGAATCTGATAACAGCGTAAAACTATGTGCTCAGACACAGGAGGAAAGGAGTTCTGGTAAAGACTGATGGCACAAGATTGGGAGAATAAAGAAATAAAAATGTGAGAAATAGACAGTGAGGATAGTGATGTGAAGGTGTAGTGTCACTCACCTGAGGCCAGGATGCAAACTTATATGTCTAGTTGGGAGTCTGTGTAGAAGTTTTCAGTGCTCTCCTCTCCTCTCCTCAGCGCTTCTTTGGAGTTGTCCGGAGAGCTGTGAAAGCTCAACCTCGAGATCACATCTCACATCGCAAGCGCTTCATAAGGATGCATGTTTGGAGAGTGAGTGGAGGTTGCTTACATTAAGCACCCAAGATGGAAAAGAGGAGGAGGAAGAGGAGGGAGAAGTCTCAGTCACCCTCAGCACTCTCTCACTGCATCCTGGATGATGTCATGTGAAACTATGGGGCATTCCTTCAGCCGAACTCTTTTTTTTTTTTTTAGCTGAACTTTCACTGGGTTATGCTTCATTCACAGGGCGATGCAGACGAATCATTTGGGTGGAAAACAAAGAGTTAAAAATAAAAAAAAAATGAGGCGCACTGCCTTATTCAGGCAAAAGGCTGATCAGTAGCACCTTGTTTACAGAAGCTGAAGAATCTGCACCAGAGAGCCAGAGTGCGTGCTCGCGCACGTACACACACACACACACACACACACACACACACACACACACACACACACACACACACACACACACACACACACAAATATCTGGAAAAGAAAATTAAATACACTCTTCAGCTTCAACAGTAATTATCCAGTGTTAAAAGGTTAAGCAGATTTGGAGAATGATCTAATAAATCAGAAAGAAGACAAACGGCTCCACCAAGTGGTGAAACGCTCACCACTTCAAAATAATCTCATAATGTATGACATGCAAACGCATGCAGTAAACCATGACAGTGCGACCAGGACACTGAAACTGAAGCAACTAAATGGAATTCAGCCATAAAAATTATTTACTGTGTGTGTTACATGTAAAAATAAGGCCTATCCCTTTTTTGGAAAGGCACGTGCTGCTCAAATGATTACTGGTTTAATCGGGCAGTAGATTGACAGAAAATTAATCACCAACAGTTTTCATGATTGATTATAGTTTTGTGCTGTTGGTTAGATAAAACGCCAATTTAAAGACGTCACTTTGTGCTTTGGGAACTTTCAGTGCCTGTTTATTATCATTGGTTGTGTCGCAGATTTAGCTGTAACTTTTTTTTCTCCATCTAAGAAACTGTACAGCTCCTTTTATCTGAAAAATTATTTTACATATATTCATATCGTTTATATTTTTTAGTACTTGATTTTTTTTCTTATATTTTTTATTTTTTACTTAATGTTTGTTATGCATCAAATACACCACGACACGCTCCTTCTTTACTTGGCAATAAACCTGATTCTGATTCAGTATGTTGTATATGAATGATATTAAATGGTTTCACATGCAAACGGAAAATTACTGTTAACACAAGATAAAAAAGAAGAATTATATAAAAATGCGGTGTTGGATTAGTCTCAAACTAAACTTTGGTACAGCACAGGACACTTAGAGTTAGAGCTGAATATCATTTAAACATGCAGGAGGTGTGACAGTTTGAGAAACAACTCTGACTCAGTAATGAGGTGGTTGATTTTGTTATTATTTATTGTACCGGTCCATTTATTTTTAATTCAAGCAATTGCAGATCATGTGTATATGAATCGTCCATTTCTTTAGCCCAAAACAGCAGCACCTGTTGCTGCCGTTGGCATTTAGAATATTAACCAAAGTTGTTTTTTGACAAAATGACAAGTCAGATCACTCCTTACTCATCTACATTATGTCCCAATAAGGCAGGAGGCAAACATTTCATCCTTAAACCAGCCACACATGACTATAAAATACATAAATATAATAAAATAAAATAACTATTTACACCCGACTAGCTTTGCAAACAATCAAAACCAGTATGTACACAGGACTGTATGCTTTGAGGGCAGAGTCTTCGTACCTTGTCAGTGCAACAGTTGCTTTGCCCCACACGTAAAATCTACTCATGATATAAATGAGAATAAGCAGCCAAACATCCACAAGTTTAACTGAGGTTATAAAACTAAATAAGGTCCGCTGATGCTGCTCCGATCATACATCAACACGTGTTTGAAAATGCGTTGAACAGATTACTCTTCTCTACTGAACACAATAAAATCCATCATTCACATGCTGATGATTTATTGTAGTTGTTGAAAAGCTGCTTGATCTCAGCCCGATGGTTAATAATCAGTGAACACAAGGGCATAACAAGTCCTATTTAAACAGCTGAGGTATTCAATCATGTAAAAACCAGTGAAATGATCTGCTGTACATAATCTTTAACCCTGTTATTGAAGATCACTGACAACATAATGAGTATTATTTTGAAATATTAAACCAACAAAGCCGGTTAACAGACTGCAAAATAAAACCGGATTCTCAACTGACTGGATTTATAAACTTAAGAGTCATGTGATAGAATAGAATAAATAAAATTACAAGAATGGCACATTTGAAGTGTTATCAGTGATGCATCAAGTAAAATCTTCCAACAATCCCGCCTGCAGTTATTCTTGTGGCAAAATATGCAGAAAATGTGGTGGGTGAGATTAACCTGACGTATGGCTTTGTTGTTTAACGTCGTGAGAGCTCAAACTGGATGCGAGGAGCGTGTCTGGTTACCGACCGAACCAGTATGACAACATAGTGTGACTAAAAAAGCATTCAAAGTAAACATTTGGCATCTCAAACAGGTAGGAGAGAATAAGCAGGAGCATCCCCGATCAGTTAAGATATTTTCAGGAGCGGCATGCAGATCTCTGCTTAGTGTACCTGACTTTTCTCTTCAAAGAGAGAGGACAGGAGAGACTAGTGCCGTCTCGTATTACATGTATGCATGTGCAAGACACTTGAGGACCAAAATCTACAGCGTTACAGAGCCAGTGATCGCTATGGCCGTTCAAAAAAATAAATATCTTCTTCCATGTACATATTAAAAAGGGGAATAAAATCTGTTTTGTCACAAAATAAAATCAAATCTTTTTTAAATACTGAGCGAAAAACATAACACTGTCCAGCAGAGGTCAGTTAACTAATTTTAAAAAATTGCACTCAGAAAAAAAGGGAAAAATTAAACCAGAGGACGCTGGTTAGGATTCAAGAAGCAACCTTGGAGGACACCTCAATTTTCCATTCCTTCATCTCCTCCACGGGGAATAGAAAGCTAAAGTTGAGTGACACTCCTTAGAGAACTCGTGAACCTAATTATCGAGGAACGTCGCAGGGAGCGCGCCGTTGTAAAAGATGGAAATAATTGGACTAATTCTACAGAGACCATCTTTTCGAGCTGGTATGAGAACAAAATCTAGGGCTTAAAGTGGGAAGCCACACTGTGGTTCATAGGGGGATGGACAAAAACACAGAGCTCGGGCCTCCTATTAAAAATGTGCTTCAGTAGAGGAAAAGAGGCGTCTCATTGCACTGAAATATTAGCTTTGTCTGCCACTGTAACTTCTGCCTCTTAACAAGCTTCCTGCTTCACATACCAAAAGAATAAAAGCTGCCTAAAACCCAGTCCCTTACCATGACAGGGCCAGGTGAATGTCAGTACTAGTAATATATATATTTTTTCATACAAATTGTGCCCGTTCAGATTTGAGGCGGACTGCTCGCTAAGGCCTGTCCCACCTCAATGTCACATGAGGCTCTCTGCGACCTGCAATATCCAGGACGGCCACCCAAAACATCGTTTAGTGCCCTCTGTAAATGAGAACGTTTTCACAGTGGAGTAGTGTGAGTGACAGTGTGAATACCTCACGAGGTATCAGATAGTTTTAGTGTGCTCATGCATGCATATACCACTATAGGCTAAGTATGCGCGATTTACAGATGAAGGAAGCTGTCACTGTGATAAATGAAGGCAACCTTTTCCTCTCTGCAGACTCCACTTCTGTGTGACCAGAGGGGAAATAAATTGGCACAGTGACGAAGTTTAAAAACCCAAAAGAAATCTGTCACGTCATCAGTGACGATGGCGTTATAAGGTCACTCTCTCTCTGCTGCTCTTGACCCTTTGAAAGACACAAAGGTTAGAGCACTCACACTTCATTTTTAACATTTTATTCATCCCTTCACTTCAGTCTATCTTGTCTTCCTGTTTCCCGTCCACTCTCTGCTGATGATAGGTTGGTTCAGACGCATTAGCTTTGTCCAAGTCCTCTCCACTGGTGGTGTGAAAATCATCCACCTCTACGGATTTTTTAGCTTTGGCCTTGCGTGCGTCCAGGTAGCTGACGATAAACTCAGAGTTCTGATAGATGAGCATGCCGGACAATGTCAGCACGGCGCCTGCGCAGCTCAGGGCGGACAACTCACTGCCGAAAAGCAGCTGAGACAACAGCAGGTTCCCCACCACGCTCAGGTTGCCGAGGATATGCAGAGTGACGGCGGAGGTGAGTGTGATGACGCAGCAGCTCGCCAGGTTGTACATGACCGAGCCCAGGCAGCTGAGCAAGATGAAGACCCACAGGTGGCGGTCGTAATGCAGCGGTGACTCCAGCATAGCCCAGTTTTCTAAAGCCAGAGCCGCCACGGCCAAGATGCAAAAGCTGGGAATGGACATCAGGTAGAGCAGGAACACGGAGTTGATTTTCTCCTCCTGAAGTAAGATGCCTGAGTGAAGAGAGAAACAGCATGCTGTGGTTACAAACGTCAAGGGCATTAAACAAAAAGATGTGCACTAGCAAAGTGTGTGAGGGAGAAGTAAACAGGGAAACTCTAACAACAACAACCGAGAGAGAGGATGAAAATAGACTGAAGCCGTAAAATGCCTGAGTACACAGAAAGGAATGCAGAAGACCAAAAAAACTAAATATTTCTGACTGCATTTCCTACTTCGAGGAAATATCAGTCAATCTGAATCAGCAACTCCAAGGCCTGCTTCATACCTCGAATATTTTGACACCTGCAACATTTTAGTGGACTTTTGAGTAAACACAAGAAGAGGGTGCATGTGTTTTTCATATTCAAGACAACAAAGACAGACTCTACTCTGTTCACTGCTCATTGAAATGTTTATAACAAGCTTGGAAGACATCTGATAGCAGGAACATATAAGGACATTATGCAAAGGAGGCAAAGCACGGAGCTATAAAACCTTTCGATGTTTCAGCGCAGCGCCAACGCTCTTCACTTTACACTTACAGTGTTTGACACACAACGGCTGTATTGACATACAAAAAGAGACGCCACCGGAGAAAAGCAAACCGAGAAAGTGAGAGAGGATGAAAATAGCTTGGTGAAACTTGACACAGCTGGTTTGGCATCTCAAAGTTTTAGTCATGATTAAAAATAAAAGTAACGTGCAGCAGCTTTGATCAGCTGGAGCTTGTTTACAAATTCTCTGTAACCCTCAGGCACGTATCGAGTATCGTTTTTTAATCCTAGTGTGTTTAAGTTTAAAATTCTGGTATGCAGCATTAACATCCTAAATATCTGCTTTAGTGTTACATAACAATTAAATACAGGGCCTCTATATATTTTTAGAAACTCATTACCTTCTTTTTTTTCCTCTTCTCCCCTTCTCTGACAACTACAATGTTGTGGAGACTAATGACGTTAGAGAGCCTAATCCACTGCATGCAGAAACCAACTTTAAAGCAATTCTTTCCACAAATTGCTTCCCCGAGCGCAGAACATGAGATAAATGAGCACACAGGATAAATAAAGTGAAGGCACTATTCAGCCCCTGTGACATCAATTCGAGGAAGGAATCCGTCTCTTTCCCAGGACATGTTCACTGAACCTATAGCCATACGTTCACTCTCAAAGTGAGTGTTTTGTTTACTGAAACTCTTTACTTCAGCGGGATCATCTTCTCTGTGATAACATATAAAGACCGGACACATCATTATGTACTTGTAGGGTCAAAAGTGATCTTATACAACAACTCTGCATTTGTTTTGAATAATTTGGCACCCTAGTTACATAAGTTAAGATAAGATAAGATAAAACAGACTTTAATATCCCACATTGGGAAAATTCACATGAATTGAAGGGTGGCTCGATGACACACTGAGGCCACCCTGAGCATACCCCTGCACCCCTAGCAGAGAGATCGAGATTAATTCATCTCGCTCAGAGTGTTTCAAAGTTAGTCATGTCATTTTCTGACCTTATCTGACACGTTTCAGTCGCTTCAAAATTGCTGCTTGACTGCTCCCACGAGTGGACGTGGCTTCAACACACACAGCGGTCACACCCCCGCAGTCCTGGAGCTGAGAATTCATTTTTAACCGATTTTGACATCTAATTTCATAAACTTGTCGATATTTTTAATCATTCAAGTTTGGCTGGGTGGTTAATAACACTTTCTTTTTTGGTTTGACAAACATTCTTACTTTACACAGACTTTGATATTAAACATAATTGCTAAAATAACACCTCTCTGACAGTGTCAACAAACACTGAAACATTATAAGGTTCGCAAAAGTCAAATTTATGGCAGAGTTGTTGTATTGGATCACATTGGATTGTACAGGTGTACCTAAGGAGGTGGCCGGTCGGTGTATAATAACAGGCATTGTTGGAGGTGAAGGTCACATGAATGGTGGACTGAGAAGCACAGGAGGACACTCCCTCAGTTCAGTCAGTATCCTGACTGAGGTAATTCACTGTTTGCACTTGGTCTCTGAGTGTACTGAGTGAGTCTTTTCTATTCAGCACGTGATGTTGACTTTGCCATTGTAAAGTTTATCTAATCTGTCTCTTCATTATTATGATCTGTTAAAGTGGGGATGTATTGATGTGATTCAGAGTTAGGGTGGGATATGTATGCTTCCTTTCAGTTGTAGAAGTGATACCACTTAACTGCACCTCCGTTTGACTGAAAGAAATCAGAATAAATGCTTTAAAATGGACCCTTCTTCTTTGTGCTCAGTCAAGTCTGGTGGGGTCATTGTCAAACAGCGTTTCTATGCCTCTTTGTTTTGGACTTTCTTGAATACACGTTGTACAAAAAGACTACTCAGAAAACAAAGCTGTAAAACTTGTCTGCCAAAACTTCAAACAACAACATTCAGTCAGTCAGGCGCGACAGATCGTCGCGCCCTCAGGATGTGTAGAAACACTGCCCGTTCTTGCTCATCGACACGTATTTGTTTGCATCAGGTTTCCTAGGAAACCAGAAAATGAGCCCCTGTGACATTCCACCTTAATGTGTGGGTGTGTTACTGGACTGAAACATTAAAAAGTTCCAGGACTGCAGACGTCTGCTATGTCTGAGGAGGGCGGGTGGACTAAAATAACCACATGTCTGCGTCACTGTGATTTCCAGTGTAAAAACTTTCAATAGTAACAACAAAAACAAAACAAATCAACAGCCTGAGGTGACAAGCGGAGACAGAAGACACAGTAAACAGGGTACTTACTCTGCTGAATGGACTTGACACCCCGCAACATGGTTGCTGCGAAAACAAAGAAGCAGCCGGTCTGATCGAACTGGACCTCTCCCATGATGCTGAAGGAGGCTCCCAGGCAGATGGGCATCATGGCCGTGTATTTGAGGATGTGATGCTGCTTGCCCAGGATGAGCGTGGAGATGGCCAGAGTAAAGAGTGGGGTGGTGGTATAGATCATCTGTGCGAACGACAGCTGGACATAGTTCAGACCCATGTTCCCGAAGGCGATGCTGGCACAAAATGTCAGACTCAACAGGAACACTTTACATTTCGCACTCGGGGTCAGGTCCTGCTCTCCGGACCCTCTGTGGCGGATCACCCTCAGTTTGATCAGCCCATAGTCCACCACTATGGCTGTCAGCATGTGCAGAGCTGACAGGAGAAGAGGGTACCTGAAGTTGTAAACAGCGAATATCCATTTGTTGAGGCTGGAGATGGTAGTTCCTGTCACCAGCCAAACAATGACAGCTGACAGCAGATGGAGCATCTCTGCGGGTGGCCTCCTCCTGCTGCTGCTGCCACTGCTGCCGCTGCCTCTGTCTTGCAGGGTCGCCTCGCATTTTGAGAAGCCATCGGCGTTGATCATGTTCGTATCATTGTCCTCTCTGAAAGGAAAACACATGTTGAGTCCGGAGCACTGCAAAGCATGGCAAAAACAACCTGCGACACACACTGTTTGTCTCCTCTGCGGTGTAAAGTCTTTTGCTGCTCAGTAAACCTGCATTTCTCTGCACCGCCTACAAACACGTGTTTCTATTTTGCATGATGGGCTGGTTGTGTAACTTACCCTGCAGCAGGCAAAATGACATATGCTGGACCAGGAAGGCAGGCAGGCAGGCGGGCAGGCGGACGGGGGAGGAATGAGGAGAGCTGTGCGGGGCGGGCTTGGAAAAAAGTACGCGCCTTCTCCACACGACGGGGACCGAGAGGATTGGTTATTATCCCGACATGCAGCAATGGACTGACGGTGACGACTCGGTGTGATGCACCAAAAACCCCAGCAGTGTGATAGTAAACATCATGAGGCAACAACTGTATCTAAACCTAATATCAGTTCAGCTGCAGCAGGGGCTGCGCACCTCAGGCTTTAAATAGCAGCTTACTTCACAGCCTGTGGAGATCTTGTGATTCCCTTTCCGAGTACAGGAGCGGAGGGAAACCCTAATAACAACTCCCCAAAAACCGCACACCGATGTAGCGTTAGCTTAAACGGCGGTTACCGCATGAATTAAGGTTATGTCAACGAGCCAAGCGACTCGGTGACCGTTAACACACGAGCACAGCAGTTCCCTCTTTTGTCTGACAAAAATAAAAAGGGGTAAAGGTGGGTTATGTTAGCTGACCTCTGCTATGAACCGAGCTGTCACTTTGACACCGGAATGGTGTTACGGTTTAACGAGCGACCGTGTTAATTGGCGACCGTCCGTAGTTACGCCAGGTGTTGAAACAAGAAGACACGTATCTGAAAGCTCATGAATGCCTTCTTTGTTTATTTGTTTTATCATTAACGTTACAATGTACGAAAAAAAACAAACATACGTGATTCGTTTTTTAGTGTTTTGTTTGACCTCTTCGTGTTTTAACGGCCGTCGTAACTACGGCAACCATAGACGCTTTCCGCTAACGGTCACCAGTTAACACGGCCACTCGTTAAACCGAAACACTAGCTGTATGTCATGCTAACGTTAGTTAGCAACCAAGCTAACAAAACAACAACCGTTACCTTTGGTTCGACGCGGCGTTAGCTCGCTAAACGTTAGCTACACCACGACAAACAGTCTGTGATATTTCCTCATAAATATTTACCTTGTTATCCGACGAGTACCTCAACAGCACTGGCAGCATCCCCCATATCTCCGCCAGTCACTCGGTCACAGTGCTGTCATCAAAGCCGGAGGCGGAGGACGCACCACGGTGTTATCGGATGGTTTATTTAAAGGGCAATGCCACTCAATAATACAGACGGCTCATACAGTACACCGTGCAAACTGTGTACAACCTCTCTCATAAGTGCTGCAGCCTCCTCATGAATCATCCAATGGAAATGATGAAGTGTGTCATCATGAGGTGTTGGCAACCACAGAGTTGAAATATGCAAATAATTACCCATAACATATTCTTAATTATATATATTCTATAATATATAGTACATTCTAATATACTTTTTTTTTTACTTGAATCCATGCAGAGATGCCACTGTGAAGGCATAGAGTAACCTTTATAGAGATAACCATCGTGAAAATTGTCATGTGGTTAAGGTAGAAGTTCTTTTAAAAATATCAGAACAGGAACTGTACACAACAACTGACTACACTGCATACGGAAATGTGACATTACACTCTGAAGTCTGCTTTTTAACAAATATATCTATATCAAAGCCTGTCCCAATGAGTTCAGATGAACTAAATCACCTTTGTATCACCTCTTAAAACTTGTATTTTGCTCACTATTGTGTCACAAATATAATATCATGTTGATGTTATATAGTATAGAAAGAGGCTAAATAGCAAAATAGTACAAGTGGAATATAATCATGTATTAAAGTTTATGAAAAGTCTATCAACATTTCCTTTATCATATTTCCAAACTGACTTAATAAGTATTTTATTTCTTTCTGAGACATTTCTGGCATCTGGATTGTTATTTTGCACTCATGACAGCAGCTGCCATCCAGCTTCAGCCCAAACTACGCACACTGTCTGAAGATAAATATATTGTTGGCCTGGAGGCGTCATGACAGACACTGTGTCATTTGTGTGAGATGAAAAATTTGATAGCAAACAAACAGCGAGGTTGACGGCTTTATGTTTTTATTTGAGCTCAAAAATGTGAATATTCTTGAGATCGTCGGGCACAAAAGGTGAGTCACATCATGTCTCATTAAGAGTCTACAAACAATTAACTAGGTGAAGAGGCTTTTCACTACAGAAGTGCTTAAGCACTCTAAAACCATGCATAGCTACAGCATACATATGTTGCCATGGAAACTGTCGAGTTCATGTAGCATGTATTTATTACCCGTGGGTAAACATAACATTGTGCTTTATTTGAACAACACCTTATTTGCATCATCAATAGTATATACTGTATCTTATAAACTTTAATTATAATTTCATGTCCCGTACATCCTCATTGACTGGTACACAATCTTGACTCCATTAAAGATTATGTATACACAAATAGAGTTTAAGTAGTGACCAAAGTGTGAATGTTCAAGTCCTGTGAAACCATATTCTCTTACAGTGATTATAAACGAGGTGTGCTCTATTTCTATTATATTCTTGCTATATACAGGCCAAAAGCAATCAGGCAGTCGTACATGTTATAATACACAGTAAGCTGAAGACTATAAACTATAATATTATTGGTTATAGGATGTATATTTGCTACTAATGTACACCAATGCTTGCTCGCACATAAACACCTTTGCATATGTGCATTGCGAAGCCTTTCTTCAACTGTTCTCCGCTCCTTGGCTGATGTTTATAAATCTTTACATAACCACCATTCAGCTAATGGAATACTGTTGGTAAAACATAGTTTTTGTGCCGCATCATTTTCTGATTTGGGAGTATTTTCTTCTCAAGTGACTGTGCAGTTATATTATTGCTAACTTGCCCAAATAATAGAAACCACTCATAGAGCTAGCCATTTCTACTGTTTTAACTAGGGGGGGGGGAAACATGTTTGTTGCTACTTGCCAAGATGATGAACCCTGATATTTGTGTACATTTTAAACAATAAAGTAAACAGCTACACAAGAACTGTGAATCCTTGAAGATACAGTTTCATTTTAAGAAGTAGAATAGTAAAAATCCCCAAGAATCAGGAGGATCTATAAATCAAGTTCTGCTGAGAAAAAGCCTTTTAGTGCGTGAAGACTGCATTCTCCTGTTGCGGTCCTTTAAAAAGCCTGGTGTCTCTGTCAGAGCCCAGCAGCATGAGGAACATGTTGTTCCAGCTTTGGGGGAACAAGACATTCAGTCCTTGTACCACTCCTTGCCCCCTAGTTATCCCGTAACACACCCATAGAAACACGTGTGTTTTTTGGCGTAGAAATAATTTCTCTGTAAAGCATATGCCAATATTTCAGCACCACACACACACACATTGTCACACATGAGAACTCTGCGTACTCTCATAAATGTCTGCAGTGTTGAATAAGCGTACACAAAAGATACACAAAAAACTGAGGCCATGCATTCTGAAAATATAATAGAGCAGAAGAGAGTAAGATTAGTGAGTGGAAGCAGGAGCTTGTTTTTGTGCTTGAAATTCAGGGAGCGACGGTTACTTTCAATAGCTGGTTCACTCACTCACACACACACACACACACACACACACACACACACACACACACACACACACACACACACACACACACACACACCAAAAACTGTCCATAACTCACAGAGTATCCTTACATCAGGGGGATTCACCCAGCCTGTGTGATGCCATGGTGCATGGTGAACTTTTGTCCTAGAAGATCTCAGGGCATTGGCTCCAGTCCTGTCTGTCTTTGGCCTCCCAGTAGCCGCCCCTGTAGACGTAGGTGCTTTCTCTCATTGTATCATCTGTCCTCTTCTCAAACCACAGTGGTTGGTAACCCTCGATGTCTTGGCCTGATGACACAGAATGTTATTTTATTAAAGAATGACTTGAATATGTACTATTTTGTCTTATTTTCTCTGCACACTCTGACTATTGTCTGCTACACAACAACAAGGTGGTTTTCTTTGTTCTCACCTTCCTCCAGGGCCTGATTGGCTTGTGCCTCCCTTCTCTTCCTCTCCAGCCTCTGGCACTCCTCCAGACGCTGCTTCTGGACGTTTGCTTCATCCCACAGACCTGCCTCCATCAGCCGCTGGTCCGGCCGCAGGCGACTGTCGGTGGGCGCGACACCCTCTTCTGGTTCATTGAGAGTCAGAGCCAAGGAGGAGAAAAAGTGCATGTTCTCTGCGTTATCTCTGGAGAGTGAAAGATCGACGACAAAACACAATAAGACAACCGGTCAGACAGTTCACAAATGTAAAGTAGAAATGTGTTAGATAAAATAAACATACGGGAGAGGATATTTCTTCCACAACAGTTTGGGCTGAAGAGTCTGATAAACTGTCTTTTGTTTGCCTTCAGAGCCTCCGCATCCTTGGCTGCTGTCCACGATTTTGGCACTCTCCATCTTGTCGTCCCAGGTTCCTGACAGGATGTAATGAGCTGTGCCCTCTCTGTCCTCTACGACTCCTGTCACCTAGAGACACCAGAGATGATGCGACGCAGAAAGCGATCAGTTACATTCATGCCCTGACTGCCCGGCATTGACACATTCACAGCTAGGTACTATTTTACTGCTTACTTTACAGATTTCTCGGTAGTTGCTGATTTCACGACACAGTCTCAGGAATAAGGCATCTCTTGACGGTTATCTACAGTGATATGCTATCACAATTTTAGGCAGGAGTCATGCCGATTCTTGATACAAGCTTGTTTTGCCTTCAGGTAAGACTAGACTAGGTAAAACTGTGTAAATGCTGTGAATTTTGAATGAAGACAACCAACAAAGATCTGAAACAGTTCATTACAGAATGAAAAACGCACAGCAGACTTACTTTACGTGGGACTTCTCTGGAGAAGTAGCTGTAGGGGGAGAATTTGAGACGGCAGGTGTCCTTGGTAGTGTTGTTTACAATGTCAATGTCCCCAGACTGCCGAAAGCAACAGACAGGAAAACAGATGTGACTTAAAAGTGTATGATAACCCAAATTACTTTCTTCAGCAATGCAACACAAACACACACCCACACACCAAGACAAAACTGACTTACAAACAGTATTTCCTTTCTGTTGCCTTTATTTTATTTTGTTTTAGAAGATCTCTACTTAATCCTGCATTACAAGTTATTATTTTCACTTTTTAAGACTCACAAACAAAGTCAGAGACAGGTTGTGTTTTTCACAGTTAAAAGCAGGAAAGCGTTCGAGAGGGGCACACCTGATCAATCCAAAGTTTTCCCACAATAATGTTATGCACTGTTGAAGTCACTTTGCTCCACACATAGTGGTTTCCGCTTGAGTGGAACTGCAGGTGAATGTTTCCTACAGTCAAGAGAAAGATCACAACGTGCTTTACTAGAAAATGGTAAATCATTTATGTTGTAACAGGTATTCTTGTGTACATTTACAAATCATATCTGGCTTGTATATTCCAGACTATCACTTGTTACTTACCTAATGGTACAACAGAAATATATTTTCCACGAAACTTGCTATCAATAGTGATATGCTGCCACAGGGTCCATCCTCGCTGTGACGTAACATGGTGGGCAGCAGCTGGTGGGTGATGACTGACCTGTAAATGGTATCAGCAGGTGTCAACAGAGGCAGTACAGACATCACACTGTTTGCTGTTCACTAGAGGGTAATCTTATCATTATACAAATCCAAGTGTGTGTATATGTAACCTGTGAGAATATGTGTCTGTTTGTATGTTTGTTCTGAATAATGTCCCTAACGGCCCCTCATATGTTTGTGTTTGTCTCACCTGCTCAGAGATGGAGCGATAACCATACTCGTCCAGTCGGTCCAGCTCGTAAGTCTCCCCCAGCAGAGGGTTGAAGGGCTTGGCTGTACGGTGGACTGTGGTGGAGTAGGAGGAGACAGAAAAGGCAGCCACCAGGCACATCTGCTCAAAAGAGGAGTCACAGCGAGCTGCTCGGTCCAGAAGCTCGCTGTACTCCAGATCCTCACTCAGACGTTGCAGCATCGACAACGGTTCGTTAAAATTCACCTGCGATCACACGCAGATAAAAGTCCACATTTAGAAAACCCATTTATTTAAAAAAAAAAACCAACAACTATATTACAGCCAATTTGTACTGCATGTTTTTCATTTACAGGCATGGGTATCTTGGACAGGTCTTTGCCAATACAGTTCTTCATGATGCTCCACAGGTTAAGGGAGTAATTTGGTTTGTCAGGAATACGACTGCGTCTTGTTCTTCCTAGCTGCAAGTGGTTTGTGCCTGAGTTGTCCTGAAAAAAATAAATAAAACAAAACAAGACTTTTGAGGGCTTCTCTGTCACAAAGTTACATTTATTTAATATCAGCATGCTTGGGACCTACGTTCTCATTGTGAGTCCAGTCATTGGGCACTCCTCCGCTCATCATACTCTGATTACTCCCTGAGCGCCTGAAAGAAAGCAACATCATTTAAATACAGTTCAAAGGGTATCTGTGCTTGTGACTCATCTGGAACACAGCTCTCATTACTCTGTATAGAGATGATGTCTCACTTGTGCTGTATGTTGCCACTAGCAGTCACAGTTATGAATGCAGGGGAGTCCTCCATGGCATCAAAGAACTCTGCGTCGTCATTCTCATCACTCGCATCCCCCTCCTGAGACCGCTCCACGCCTACGGCAACAAACACAGGACAAGAAAATATATGAGTTAAGTCATTTTATTGGGCAAGAGTTATTCCATGGGTGCTGCTCTGACGTATCACTCTACTTTACAGGCGTTACAATAACAGTCATCATCTATCTTAAACTGTTAAAACAAGTTTTGAACCACAAATATTTCAAAAACACACACAAGGGGCAACCATTTACTGCATGCTTCTGTTAGAAACTGAACACGATTAGCTGATAATAAACCCGATGAGCCACTGTTAGTAATCAATACACAACTATTAATCAAACCAATAACTAACAGCCGTCATACTTTACCTCGTATGTACATCATATGTTACCTAGTGTTTCTGTAGTGGTGACAAAACATTAAAAAAATAAACATATTAGCAGTTTGAATTAAACTAAAGCTCCCTGCACTGGATGGGGGAAATATTACACCAAAGTCCTATTAGGAAATACGATGTGTTAACAATAAACATAAAAACACATAACGATATAAGTAATGTGTTAAAAGTCTTGTTGTCAATTCGGCATCAATATAATCCATAAATATAAACTATATTTCTGTCGCCTCAACAACTCAAGAATTCAGCATGCAGCCTTGTGTCTACAACTGAATCACAGCTTCGCTGATACAACAGCACACAAATAATATGACAGAATAGAGTGAACTAAAGTTTGCCGAAACCCATACAACTTGATTATCATTCTTTTGTTTTGTTTGTTTAGTTTGCAAGTGATGTGAAAGCTGATGCTCTGTAATTTGCTTCATGTCTAATAAAAATCACTTCTGTATTAGTGTTTCTGTCTGATTTGCAGGAGTTACTGCCTTAATTGCAGGCTTGTAAGTTGCAACAATTGTAAAATTATAGAGAATATGCGACTGTTGACAGTCACAAGAAAACCCACCAACACTTAACTGGAAGACATTCAATGTGATATTTGCTTCACACACTACAAACTATGGCCTTAAAATATGTCTTAAATTAGCAAATGACATCCTCAACTAAACAAATAATACACTAGTCACTAAACTGGTAATTTAAGAGGGCTGTTCTGTTATATTTTTGTTCTTTTCCTGTAGATAAATGCACTAAAAATTCAGATACAATAAGTCTGACTGAGTCACTTTTCTGTGACAGATGTGCATCACTACTACTGGCCAGAAGAGGGCCATATTCATATTCTGTGAGACTACACTTAAGCGACAGAGAGTGATGCATCTCACCTGTATATGAGGTGGGATTCTCCCTCCAGGCTCTCTCTAAGCTGTTGTGCTGTTTGGCTAACTGTTCGATGGTCTCCTCCAGATGGTGACGCTGCTCTCTCTCATGCTGCAGGGCCTTTTGCCACCTCCGGCTGTGAGATTCTGCTACGTCCAGAAAGTCACGACAAGCCTGAAGGTGTGAACACAACACACATCAAAAAGATCCAAGGCAGAGAACCTCAAGCTGCATCCCCTCATTAAAGGAGACATTTGAAACACACCAGTCCTCCCATTTATGTCAGTTATACCGGCTGAAGGCATACACTGTGTGAACTCACATTGATCATAGCATTGGAGGTGATGCGGAAAAGGGTGGCTCGCTCATTAACAGCTTTCACTTTGTCTGTGCTGTCAGCGGATCCACGCAGTTCCTCGAGTTCGCTGAGGGAGCGCTGGAGTGCGGCGCCGTGCTTTCCTATCAGCTCATTACAGGTGCTCAGGTCATCTAGCTTGCTGGCCAGAGTCTTGAGCACCCCTTGGGTTAGGGCTCGGTCCTCCTGAGGTACAGGGCCTTCATCTCCTGAGTCGTCTTCACACACAAAACAAAAAAGTTAAAAGGCAGAGCAAGACGACCATTAGAGACTGTAATTGAACATTTTGGGTGTTTATAGTGGTGAAATACTGTAGTACAAATAAATTAAAAACAAATAAATTCCTCATCAGACATATTGAGAAAGACATTTTAAATACTTTAAATTTAGATTGAGAGAGTGTTTGTGGGGAAACGGATCTAGGATGATAATAACACTTCACGCCCTGATCCCCCACACCCCTTCCTCTACAAGATCGGAAAGCTGTGAATGAACACTGTTGCCCTGGAAACGTAGTCCTGTGCAATCAGGAGGCTTGGCTATTTTTAGAAGAAAAGGGAGAAAAAAAGGATGACGCACTATCCTTTTCCTCCTCTCCTTCTCTCTCTACCCCTTGTTGGCATGAGCTCAGCTGTCAGTCTCTGGGATTTTAGAGGGAGATCAGATATACTACACTGATTAGAAGTCATCATTAAAAAAATATATGACATTAACTTCTGTCTGAACCCTATAGATTCAGTTTTTTAGCCTCAAGCTAGACCGTGAATATGAGTAGTTCTTTGTATAGCTGCACCATGAAATCCAGTGTGAACTGTAGATAGTTTTATGCATAAATATCCTTGTACATATCTGGTACTAAACATTGGGAGTCTCACTCAATTTTTAAGTAAACTCTGAGGCTCTGAATAGCGCTTGTTCACACAATACTGTTTGTCATAATGGACCTGCAAAAGAAGAGTTTGTGGCTCGGAGAGGGTACTGGAGCAAATTGCGCTCTATTAAAAGCCTCTCAGTGACATTAGTTTGAAAATGACCCTGGACTCAAGATGCCTAAAGAGCTCTATTGTCATTAGTACAAATTTAACGGCTGGTTTCACGCTCTAAATAGCTGTAAATGTCGACACAAATAATCGTTCTTTGAAATGCAAACAACTGAAACCTTTCTAGGTCGAAACATTCCCTCACTTAAAGAAACAGATTGTTTGTGTAATCCCAAAAAGCTCACAAGCATGTTGACTGAATCTAGGCCAGTGTCTGCATCGCCTGTGAGCGCTAAAACATGCGGACATACTACTACACTCCATTAGAGGGGAAAGGAAATAAAAACAATCAGGACAAACTGGATTAACAAAGTCTCAGGAGGAGCAGATTAAAAATCCTTCAGGCATCTGTAACGGTTTCATGACCCATATACAGCCGAGAAAATGGATCTCACTTGACTTATTGTACTCGAGGTGTTAAAACACTATATTCTGAATTTGGTCAAGCTGTGATCCAACCTGCTGCTGTGGAAGTGCACTTCATCTTACAGCCGTGATACACATCGACGGAAGGATAACATGCATACAGTGGGTGCTCGTCTGGTCGGCGTACTGATGTGTTATTTTTCACACAGGACACTGGAGAGTACGAGAGAAATTGGTGACTCATCGTTGAATCGTGAAAAAACACACCCACAGGTGATAGAGAGAGCAACAATGTGGACACAGTGTGGGAGAGTTAAAAATCAGGGGATGCACTGTAAGCTCCTGCAGCACAGATGAAGTCTGACTGTAATATGCTATAAAATATGGATTCACTGTCACACTCTCACATGTTAAACTTTCAGGTTGTTTCAAAACATACCTATTTTCTAAAAGATGGTACACATGCAGTGTAGCGCTACAATATAGGTGCCTGATAACTTCTGCAACATCCACCTAATTACTGCTGTTCTAATCCAGTTTTAGCCAATTAAAATTCCCCACTAGTGTTGCCACTAAGCCCATAACTACACTATGCAATAATCTGTAATCACATCATACACACGTTACCAAAACACACAAGGATTTGCGTCTGTGTGCATAAAACCACAGGTTATTCTCTTTATAACTGTGTGAAGCAGAGAGTATTAGAAATGTTTGTTCAAGAATAAGCCATGCCTTGGTCAGACTATAAATCTATCAGGAAAATAAGTAAGACAGAACAGACACACACAATTTGTGAACAGTGGGAAAGCTCAGAGAGAAAGTGAAGCTGTGTATTTTGTCTCTAATCATCACTTTTTATAACGGTAGACGCAGCACACAACACCTTACACATCAGTCATGGTCTCCATATGCTAATATGGTCGGAGTAACAGACAACATTGATTTGCATCTTGCAGGTACGAACCTTTTACTCAGCACTAAATGGTGCTTAAAGGCACACGCCTCTTAGGGATGATTCGTCTAGCAGGTGCATATATACAGCAATAATCCAGAGTAAAAAGTAGGATTCGAATCAGCTGGAAACAAAAGACAAATATGGCACACTGGATTGAGATTTGATCGTTAAAATCTGGTTGTGTTGTTGGAAATTACGGCGCCCTTTTGTTTACTTTAAAGCCAATTCTGTCACGTGAGAAATCCAGTCGGCAAATTGAAACAGATATTTGCACAGATTACAGCCAAACTTACTGAACTCCATAAACATACACACTCTGTAACAATGACAAAGACACACACACACACGCGTTCAAGCAAGCATGCACAGCCTCTATCTTAATTCTTATTCTGCTCCTAGTAAAATAATCAGATTACTTACAAGGTGACACTCATTTGAAAAGGCTTCACTCGTGTCTCCACAGAGTGTATGGTGAAAAATGTTTTCAATGAATATCCTCACACCCTCTGTCTTTTTTTTTTTTTTTTTTACCCCTCCTGCTACCAGAACGGTAGGAGGAGTCTAAGGGAAGGTCATTTCATTCAGCTCTCACTGTCGTCATACTGAAGGAGACAGGGAGGGGAGGAAGGAGACGGAGTGGGAGGGAGGTGGTAGCTGGATGTGTGTTTGTGCACATTTATGGAGGGGAGAAGGAGGGAAGAGATATAAACCGAGAGAGAGAGAGATGGAGAGAGGGAGGAGAAAACCGACTGTGCACCTTTGCTCTGTTTCTTTTCTTTTAAAACGCCCACAAGGAACAAATAAGGCTAGACAGCAGCACACCGGACTCATAGAATACAAGACGTAATATATTTTGTGTTAGCATTAAAGTGAATATTGCATAATTGACAGCTAAAGGAATAAATCATTACAAATGCAGGTTGCGCATCACATCCTTGCCCCAGTTTCACCACAACATATTGATCAACACTGCCCTCTTGTGGCTTTGTTGTTCACATAATGCTTAAGGCTACAAGGAAATGTGCATTTAGGTAAGTGGGTCTCGGTTGCTTGAGGCTGCATTCAGGTTACAGCTAAAATTAGCTTGTCTAGCTCAGACGTTCTCAGGTGAACCATGTTGTTCTTTTGAAGCACAGATTCTGGGACATTTCTTTGCACCGGTACAAGTGCTGTGTGGGGACATTCACCACACATTAGCAGTGCTAGATTCACCAGTACACAATGACATCCAAACACACTGAATAAAAAGTGCCCATCTACCTGAGTGATGCATCAGGAGAGTGGCATTGGCCTTAGCTTGCTGCAGGGCTGACACCCATCGCTGACACTCTCCCTCAGAGGTGGCCTTTAAGTGGTAGCTTCGGCCTCCGCTAGTTAACACCAGGTGGCAGGTGTCACCAACCTCAATGTGTGCTTTCGCCAGAGGAATGGTTCCCCGGCAGGTGTGTGCCATCTCTGCCTGAGTCCTGAGGGAAACAAACAAAACAGTTGGAGAAAAGATGAGTTGTTAATAGTGGCATGTGGCAGCAGGAATCTCTGCTCGATTTCCATGTTGATGTGTGTCCCATTTATAAAATGGGACAGCTCCATTTTTGAATGACTTTAAAGAAGTTTTCTGTTAAAATAGCATCCCAGTAAGTCTGCCAAGCATTCAAGCCTTAATGATGACAAGCACTGGACAATTTGTAGTCTATGTTTCTCTGGAGGCTTTTTAACTTAACACTTTGACATTTTGTCTTGCATTGTTTTGGGCCATTTCATACAGTTTTATATATTAATACTGTTTATTTTAAGATAGCTTAGCATACCCTTATGGTTTGTACATGACATGTAACATACAAAATGTAAAGAGGATATTAATTTGATCACATTGTACGTCTTTTGTGGAAGATTTACAAGCACTTTTCTTAGATTTTTACATGTCAGAAAATGTTCTCTGTTTTACATTTATGTTTTGCAAGAGATAGCTTATGGTTTGTACATGACATGTAACATGAAAAACACAGAGAGGATATTAATTTTTTTAGCACATTGCATGCCATTCGTGTAAGATTTGTAGGTTGTATATTAAATGAATGGTGATATAGAGAAAACAAGCACTTTTCTTAGACTTTTATATTTCTTTTATATGTTTTGCACTTATACTGTTTTATCACAGGATACAGTTAAACCTGTGCAAACAAATAACAGAAATTCAACTCTAGCTTGATAGATACAATAACTACATAGTTTAGTAAATCTTGTATGAAATAAATAAAGTGAAAGAGGTTAAAATACTGTTAAATAAATATATTTTAAATACATATAAGTTATGAATGGTCATTTTCAGCTTATAACTATGACTCAGGTCATTTCTACTGTTGCTAAACTGGCATCATTCAGGGCACTCCCTCTTCGGACAGATGAGCTAAAAAAGTTTCATTTCCACATATTTAAAATAAATCACTCTTTCTAACATAACTCCTCTGCTAACATGATAATAACATATTTAATCTTTATAAACTTTAAACCGAGTAAAAAAGCGGGTTAACGGTCGCAGTAACCGTTAGTTACCGTTACCTGTAGTAGGACAGCAGGCCGTTGCTAAGGACGAACCACCGCCGCTGGTAGCCCTTCAGGTAGTTGGTCCATTTAAAGAGCCAGCCTTTGTAGGTGTCCAAACACGGCAGGTGGAGCCCCGGGAGAGTCGGGGAGGGCAAGCTCTTGACCAGTTCGTTCATTTTTTTTTTTTTTTCGTCTCTAGCGTTTACCGGAGCTGGGATGGTCGGTGCAGTTTGTGTGTGTGTGTGTGTGTGTGGAGTTGCTGCCTGCCTGCCTGTCAACAGCTGCACCTTCCTTTAAGCTAGCTGCGTGCCAGCTGCACCGCACTGTATCCTCCGCTAAAGCTAACTGTCACTGTTAGCTTGCAGCTGTTTTGCTGAAGCTGTGTCAGTGTTACCCTGAAGTAATTTTTTTTTTAAACAACAGCAACAAAACAAAAAAAATAATAAATAAAAATAAAATAAATGTAGTAAATGTTCGAGTTAAAGATGAAACACATCACTGTGTCAGATCATACTCCATAAGCTGAGCCTGCACTTTGACTGCGGTGTTATGATAAAGCCTGTGGATGAGAGAGAGAGAGAGAAAGAGAGAGAGAGGGATCATGATGACGTCCTTATCACAGGATTGTAGCATATGGGTGCAAGTGTGTGTGTGTGTGTGTGTGTGTGTGTGTGTCACACATAAGGTATCCACTGCCATATTGTGCGTATTTGCAAGACGCTGTCATAAAGGAAGTAGGAAATAATAATATCAATATCAGTCTGTGGCCCAAAAAAACTGTAGTAAATTACAATAAAAGTCAGAAATTTAAGATTTAATTTTGAGAAAAGCTATGACTGCTTATGGCTTCCATAAATAAGATAAGATAAGATAAGATAAGATAAGATAAGATAACATAACATAACATAACATAACATAACATAACATAACATAAGGCCTCCACAGTCTCATGCAGGAGGTGAGAGGAGATGTTCAGGATGTCTCTCTCCCTCACTTCCTCTGTGATGTCTAGGGGACAGTCCAGGACAGAGCTGGACGACCTCATGACCAGTTTGACAGCAGACAGTGTCACAGAAAGTTTGAAACAGTCCTGCACAATCCAAAGGACCTCAGGCTCCTCAGCAAGTGACACCTTTTTGTACAAGAAGTCTGGAGATAACTGCATATAATATTCATACATATGCTGTCATTAGTGTATACTCAACAGGAGTGTTTTGCCATATTGAACAGCAGCCTAGAACAGACAAACATCTAGACCACAGTTTCTCCTACATGATTGGAAGAGGAGGGCGAGGGAAGCTGTATTCAGCTGGTTACAATCTGCAGCCCAGTCAGTGTTACATTGCACTAAATCCTGCACACTGATCATGTAATCATACAGTATGATGCATTTGGCAGTTGCACCGTGACCACCAGAGGGCAGCTTACTACTATTTCTTTTCTTAACTGTAATAATAGTTGGTCTATTGATTATAAAGTAAAGAGTAACCTGACATTTTTGTCAAGATAAACACCAGAAGAAGACAAGAGGTCAGTATGTGGAAACTTTGCAGGCAGCTGACCCATTTAAGACTCAGACAGATTGACTTGTAAGTTAAGAGCGATGAGTTGATTATTGTTGAAGTCATTTCCTATAAATGAACAACTTTCCACCAAAGTGAATGAGTGAGGGAGCTCATGAAAGCATACTGGACACGAATACTTTGTTTGCTTGCATTTCTTCAAATCTTTATTCAACACATCAAAATGGTAAAATATTAGACTCTTGTACAGACAATAATTTAAATAAATACCATGAATAATTATCATTAAACGCAACAAGCAGTATCATCAAACAAAGAAAGACCTAAGGCTTCTTGACTTTTTCTGGAGTTTTTGATATTTTCTCTATCGATTACAGGGGAGGTTACGTATAAATAAATGCATTAATAAGTAAATAAGCAAACAGTTAGCTAACAGTTGAAGATTATTTTCATTTGGCATCATCACAGTCGTTAGTGAAAACTTTTCATTGTACAATCATTTCTGCAAAGTGCTTTGTGACAATATGCCTCACAAAATGTGTAATGTTTTTATTCTTTCTTCAGATTTTGATGCCAGGTGGAGCAGCTTTAAAAACTCCCAAAAGCATCCCCATATCATCATCCGAAATAAATCTCTATGGCACTACGTCAGGATGCTTGATACGGTCTTTAATAGATATTGTTGTAACATATTTGACCTTTACATTGCACCGTATAACTGTTTAAATACCATGTTGTAAATAATACGAAAACCAGTTTATACAGCACAATGCGAATAAAATATTTAAATCCACCCAACTGGGGCGACAAGTAGTGTCGAGCGATAGCTCACCTACAAAATGAAGTCAATAACAGAACAAGGAGAATTTTGAGCCTCTGTATATTCAGAGGTTTGCTGGGTACAGTAGTAAGGCAGTCAGCACAGCCGATAACATTTTAAAAATCGTTGTGTTGAAAAACGTTGCTACAAGAGTCAATCCATTGTTTTGAAGGTTCGTTGTCGTCATCACAGTGTGAATTGTTCCAGCTTCCAGCATCCTTTCCAATTATAAAGTCTGCCTCCACTCCTCAATATGCAATACCTCAGAGTCCATATTTTATTTTATTTTATTTTTTTAAAGCAAGCCATCTTGTTCAAAAACGGAGGGCAGGAGGGAGAAGTCGAAGGGCACAAACTTGACACCGGTCCCGTGGTAGAATTTGTTCTGAAACTCCACCCTGAAATCAAACGATCAAGCAAGCGAGAACATTTTAATGAAGATGGAATAATGATGAGGATGATGGATGCAAACAGGAAACTAAATGAAGCAGTGCGACACTGCGAACTGGTTCCTGAAAAGTGATCTGCAATTACAGACATTTTCTGTAAAGTAACAACCGAACTGTAAGTATTTTGTCATTAATGATATTAGTTATACAGTATGTTTCTTCTTTCTTAAATACATTTAAATCTACTTAAAATTATAATATTATTTGTACTTAAATATGTAGCTGTTTGATCATAATTCAGGAAACATCTGTAAAATAACAGTGTTTCTCTGCAAAATCTTGACTGAAAAATTCTCTAAAATTCTAGTTTATTTACTTTAATTTTAGCAGTTTGAAAACAAGCAATTTGAAGACCTCATCTTTACTTCTGGGAGATTGTCATGGGCATTTTCCACTATTTTTTTGACATTTTATGGACCAAATAGATTCACTGGGGGCATATTCTGTTAATTACACTAGCTACAGTCAAATCTATGTTTAGTCTCATATCACAGTATATATTCCTGAGCTGAAGAATGATTGTGAACATCCTGATCAGTTGTAGCAGAATGAGACCCACCAGTGAAGTCGGAGAGCATGGAGGAACGCCGATAAGCCTTCCATGACTAGTAGGATGGACACGGTGAGCATGGCAAAGAGGCCAAACACGGGGACCAGCAAGGCCACCCCGACTCTTGTGGTGATCCTCATACCCAGGCGCATCACCATGGCCCACAACACCTCTGACAGCTCTGAAACAAAGAAGAACAAAAGCCCTTAAAGATGCACAATATGCAAAGACGCACACAAAAATAAATCCATGAGTAAGGTAAAGAAATGCAAGTAGAAACAAAAGAAGTACAGACAGCTCAGCGACTTTTAGGGACTGCACTTACGGGCGTGAGCCAAGCTGAGCGCCCAGAGACGCAGGTATGATGCAGTGTTGGAAATGCAGCCCAGGCAGTACTCTATGGTGTGAATGGCCTGGTACAGGAGCACATCTGCTAAGTCGAACTGCAAAACAGTTCAAATGATATATGTAAGATATCACGCTTAATTTATACTGATGAAGATGATGTTAATACAACATATGTTATTTCTTAAACTTTACAAAAAGACAACACCGGTGTTCACAGGATAACTGATGGTTTCTGTGACCCTATTTTCTCTTTTTTTCATTTCCTTTGTTATAAAAGACGGCTACTTTTTAATCGCAGTCCTTTGGCAATAATTGATTAAGAAATACAAATATGAGATAAACCAAACTCACTTTACACAGGACATTGCACAAATTACGTAGGGTTAAGTCAGGGCAACAAACTGTAAACATTACCATCTTCGAAATGCCTGAAATATTGTTCAAGCCAATTCTAGGGAAACAGCATGTAAACACACACGGCAGCATGTAAGCACACACGTGTAAAGGCAGCTGGATCTCTGACCTCTTTGGGAAGAGCTTCTCTGCTGGTCATTTCATCAAGTCCCTCCTCTTCATCTTCTTCGTAGGATGGTGTAGTTGAATTGTCATCCTCACTTACACGCCTCACCCTCTCATAACCCTGTGAAGACAACAGCATTGATTTTTGGCAGTATTGACAAATAAACGGTGAACGTATGCATATTTTTCAAATATATTTCAGACTCATACTCTGCGTCTGCGCAGGCCTTTGCCTCCACGGTACAGCCAGTACAAGTAAAGAGGTTTTCCTAACAGCAGCACAGGAACAGACAGCATAGCTATCACGACTAAGAAAATCTGCAACCCAGTCTGTGGAATCAAGACAAGAAACACTCATTAACGAGGATCAAAACACACCCGTAGGTGATACTGTTTCAAATGATATCGTCACCACATACCTGTCCCGGGTAGAGAGGAGTAATATCTTTACCCTGCATGACAAACATGTTAATGAAGTGGATGAGGATGCTGGGAGCCTGGCTGGAGTCCCGTGCACTGTACGCCAACCACTTGTAGAAAATCATGAAGACCAGGTAGCCAAAGAGACAGAGCAGGAAGAGCAGCTCAGGAAGAAATAGCAGATAGACATTAAATTTCTGTCGGAAGTGCCTGAAGAGAAAGAACAAAGTATGGGAATAAAAAAAGTGCTGAGCACTGTGGAGTGTGCCAATATAGCATGTTATAGCACACTTAGTGGTGCAATATTATTATTATACCACAGTTTCATTAATCTGCTGAGACAACTATGACTATGATTGCTTTTCTTTGTGATTCAATTTCATCTTGAATCTTACTGCCTGAAATCCCTTGATCCCTTGAATTGAAAGTCAAGTACATATTATTTGTTGGAAACTGTACTCTCCATTCTTAGCTGCTTGTCTGTAATTTACAGCTACACAAAAAGACATTTTTTTTTACATTTTTCCACTTTGCTGTGCACTGAAAAATATGTTTAGCTGGGTAAAAGAGGTAATACTACCAATGTATTGGAATTGTGTGAATGTTTACCAACTAAAAGTAAAGAAATTTCACTCAGCAACTTTAGATATTTCTCCAACATTCTTTATATTTTTGTTATTGTCAACACATCCTATTAACAGAACAAAGTATTCATCCGTCTCTTCATGCTTTCTGACTTCCTCATCCTGTCTGTGGCTCTCAGCTCTAAACCCATTGGTTTCTACTGAAAGGCGTAAATCTTTAAAAAAAACAGCTGGGCGTTTTTTCACAAATGGGACTATTTTCAGCTGTGGATTTGGTCCTCGAGAAAGTATTTATGGCAGCAGGACAGTGCATTTGGGACTGACTGAAAATAAACTACCTTGCCTATGTTCATGGTAATGAATGAACATGCCAGTGCAATGGTGTTGCTCGCTGGTATAGTTTTAGCAACATGGCTATTGGGATGGCTATGCTGGTCAGCAGTAAATCACTTTGTTCCAGTACAAAATTTGTTGACAACTTTTTGATGGATTTAATGAATTCATGGTTCCCAGATGATGAAGACTACCAACTCCATGCCATGAGGTTCACATATTTAATTTTTCTTGAAGTATCTTGGCAACTGAATACAATTTTAAACACTCTCAAATTCAAATTTATCAGCACTTGTTGATGCCCAACACTACTTGAAACCCATGCTGTAAGTATAGAACAAAAATGATGTAAGATTACTGACAGGGACTTATATATTCGAGTCACTCACAAGTGATTGAAGACACTCAGCACCACTCCAAAGCTCATGTGGATAACCCCAATAACAACTGACATCTTCATCTTGTAGGAGTTGAGGAAGGACAGCCGGTTCACCGCCATGCTCCATATCTGATCAAGCATTAAAAAAGCATCTCAGCGATGATGATATGAAAATGAGTCCAATTATATTCTGCCTGTAATGTCTGAGTACTCACGGGATCAATGCCAAATGGGTACGGTCCACTGAAAACACCACTGACGTTAGGGTCTAATGTGAGCAAAGCATTTGTTTGGAGGGTTTTGTTTCTGCAATGTAAAAAATTAAATATATTAATTAGAAAAAGACCTTATTTACAGACAAAAAACATGTTTATGAGTGTGTGTGTTTTACTGATAACTCACGTCCATTGCTGATTTGTGAACATAGCCTTGACACTCCAGCCCGAGCCGAATATATTAATAGACTTGGAGAAACAGTCGTTGTAAATCAGCCCGGTGTAGATAGAGAAAAGCCCCATCATTAGGATGATGTAACGTCCGTTGAAGAACGTCACCCATATCTGAGACCAACAGAGACACAGCTATCAGCTAAAAACCAATTTACAATTATCAGACTCTGCATTATAGATGAGAGGAGTGACTCATTCCAACCTCATTACTGGATCGCTTCTTCTTCTGCTTTTTTTCCGTCAGCACCATCCACAAGGCAAAGAGGCTCATTACCATCCCATGCCCGAGGTCACCAAACATCACAGCAAACAGAAAGGGGAACGTGATGATGGTGTAGGGAGCTGCCAGTTAAGAGAAACATATTTAATGTCCTACTCAGAACTTCTTACAAAGCCGAGAAAAGACAATTCAAAGTTTTATTTTTTAGAAGACACGGTGTGAGCTCTTACCTGGGCTTACCTCGCGATAGTCCCCCACCCCATAAGCCTCCACAATGCTCTGAAAGCCAGATGTGAACTTGTTGGTTCTTAACAGCGTAGGTGGAGTGTCAGTACTTGGGATGCGATTCACAAAGGACGGCACAGTGGCATCACCTTTTCTCTTTTAAGACAAAAATATAAAGGACAGTATTTGTAGTCAAGACCACCTAAACTGAGACCAAGACCAGGATGTATCGAGACAGACACGACTTTGAGGGGTCGAGATCAAGTCAAGACCAAGACCAAGGCTTTACTTTGAAGCCTGTGAAAGCTTCATTATCTCTGTATTATGTTTCTATTCTCTGCAAGTTTAAAGGTCCCATATTTTACACCTTTCCAGTGTTTTATTTCTTTATATATGTATATACATCTCAATATAGGTTTAGATCTCCTCTCTCACACTTCTCTCTGGAGCTCTAGCAAGAACTGGGCGTTTTGTGTTTATACCACAATCCTGGCAGATGAACTCTTTAACGTTTAGAAAGCAAAATTTTATTGCATGTTTGGCTGACTTCTCCTCACAGACTGACACAATCACTTTTCAGGAGTGCATGTAACAAAAATTTAAAATTATAAATAAGGCAAGTTATTAGTTTCACTTGAAGCAGGAACTTTAGTCCAATAATAAGTAATGAAACAGTGCAGAGCAACGTCATACCACTAACGACAGTATAAACAAATGATGGTGAAAGTGGCTGAGAAATGGTTCAAAAGTTGTTCTACAGTCTGTCTGTACAGTCTGTAGTTTTAGAGCGAACACCTGCGTGGCACAGAAAACCAAAGAGAGGACAGGAGAGGTCAGGTCGAGGTTTAACCACAAGACCACGAGCCAAAAGCTGCAAAGCTCCTCCGACAAATCAAACTCAAGTATTTTCTATGAAACATTTACAGGTTTGAGTGATTCTCTGGGTGAGAAATTCTATCTGGAAAACAACCTAATATGCAGCCTGGACCAGGAGGAGTTCCTGGCATACACTGTACTGCGAGAAAATGCTAACCAATGCAATAACAAATGATAAATCTGATAATGAAAAAACAAACATGACAGATGGAGTGATTCGGGACAGGGAGTCATCCAAAATACCTGCTGCTAGTATTTAATTAATTTAAAATAAATTGCAGGGATATAATTTGAGTACTTAACAGCTGACAGGTAATGCCAATTGAGTTAAGAGGCCAGAAGTGATCCGTATAACCAGCTTAACAGAGCAAACAACATCTGAACAAAGATTTCCTTCTTCGTCTAAAGCCTGGACTGTGGATAGAATAAATATTTAATAGTGTCAACTAATCATGATCACAGAATAATCATCTCTAACACTTCTTTATACTCACCGAGCCTTCTTCTAGTGCCCCACGCAGGTTTGCCAGGTCACTGACTGGACACCACACCTCAGCAATCAGACACTTGTTGGTGACGTCGAAGCTACAGAGGTTCAGGATATGATAGATTGCCTTCATCTTTTTCACCTGCACAACCCAGGCATAGGCTGACTCGGAGGCCTTCTGCAGAACCTGCCTCAGGTAGTCCTCGGTGCGGTGCAGCACCTGGATGAACACAACAGTTACTACAAACTCACTGAGAATACATGTATGTGTGTTAAATGTTCCTGTTTTCAAGGTGTCGTACATTGTTCAGGTCTTGGATGCGTGTCCTTAAGCTGTCCAACACATCTGCCCGCTCCTCATCATTCTCAGGGTGCGGATAAAGATGGCAGTGGTAACTGAAGACAACAAAGACAGACATGTATGTTGATAATGAAGGAGAACAGGCATTCAAAGGTAAAGTGATGATGTCGTTCTTACCAATCGCAGATTTTTTGAACTTTCTGTCCGATCTGGTCTCCCCAGAAAGAGATGAGAAACACGACACTTTTGCTTATCTCACCCTGAAACAACACAGACCAGGAAGTCATCTCTGAAGCCCAACTAACGATACATCCCCGTAACAACAGACCTTTTTCACAGCAGCCATTTTGTCATGAAATAGCAGGGTCAAGTCAGGTGTTTCCACCGATACTAATTAAGGTTTTGTTCCATTTATTTTAACAGAGACTTTCCAGTGAGCCCACACGCACCGTGGCAGCACCCTGACTCTGTTTGACCTGAATGGAACGGAGCCTTAATTAGTATCATTAAAAACACCTGTGTTTACCTACTGTTTCATGTCAAAATGGCTGCTGTGAAAAAGGTCAGTACTTTTCCTTGTGATAGTATAAAATCATCATTTCATTGACTTACCAGCTTAATTTCTGGTCATGGAGTTTTACTTTAAAGCCTTGAAAACTTCAAATTATCTCTGTATTATGTTTGTATTCTGTGTAAGTTTATAGGTCCAAGATTTTGCACTTTTCCACTGTTTTATGTGTATGTATGTGAAGTCTTTATATATTTGTAGTTTTAAGTACCAAAAAAACATCTCAGCATAGTTTTACATCTCCTCTCTCACACCTCTCTGGAGCTCTAGCTGGACATTTTGTGTTTGTACCACTGGCGTTTTGGACCACCCAGAAGAGGAGGTTTTCAGCCCCAGGTTGCGGACAAATGCAAACAGGGAGCAGAGCTGTTGCTGTGCCTTAACCTGGAGCTGGAAAAGCTGGCAATGAAACAAGACAAGACTAAATCTGGGACTGACTTTTAGTCATTGGCAAGAGCTTAATGAAAAGGCTGAAAGACAGACGCCGAGCTGTTGGACAAGTAAGTAATATTAGCTGGCTGCTATGTCTTGTGTTGTTGCTTGATGTTTGGCTGTTAGCAAGGTTGTCGACTGGCTAGTTTTTGATCATAAGTAATATCATAACAAATACATGTGTGCAATGCAACTGTCTATATTTACAACAGTGGTACTGCACTCTGAAACTGAGGGCACTAAATTGCAAAAATACCAATTTCTACACAATGTTGCTTTAACGAGGAGACATTTTTCATTTTAGTCATTACAAATTGAACATTAATTAGCTACAGCAGCTCTGATCTACCATGCTGATATAAAGTATCTACCTATATGTTTTCTATTGCTCTTTGCTAATAAAAAGAGTGTCGAAGCTTTATCAATCTAGGTACTTTGCACTTTCAATATATATATATATATATATATATATATATATATATATATATATATAGTATGTTTCTGTCCATCCATCATGAGGTACCCAATTCAACTCACGGTGTCCAGATCAGTGAGGTTCTCATCCACTTCTGCATAGCTGAGGATGGTGTAACCCTTACACACTCTCCACAACATACGCTCAAAGGCCTCCACCTTCACCCGCTGGATAAGTCCTGACACAAACCTACAGCCAAGGGCAAATCACATTAGGTTCCTAATGATATTATGGTATCCTGTTGTCTGGATATAAATGACACATGATTGCAGCTCACCCCAGCTTGGCTCCAAGTCTTTGCATACCGGTGCATCCGGTGACCGAGTCTGTCTCCATAGTGGGGAATTCTTCATACTGGGGACCAAGAGCCTCATGCTAATTATAAAAAGGAGGATGTTTCATTCACGACAGCTTACATTAACTGTTCCTTACATGCTTCTACACATAGCCGATGTGATGTTCACACACTGGGATGTAATATTTAGTCTCACAAATGCCTGGCTCACACATTCTCTCTTTGCTGTATCACTTTTTTTTTAAAGCCTGGATGAGTCAGGTGCTGCTCGTAATGGCTGCAATGTGACCGTGTCATTAGTTACAGTCTGAACTAGTTCCACCTCTGTCACAAAACACGTCAGCGACAAGAAAACAAGATGCTGCTGGCAAGGTGAGGGGAAGCATCTTGCCTGAGATGCAAAACAAAACAGGACTTGGAGGGGAGAAAAAAAAAGGGCAGTGCATGACAAACGTGTGATAAATGAGCAGCTGAATAGGAACACACTCACTCTGGAGCGGCTGTGTATGAAGGTCCGTGTGATCTTCAGCATGTGTGTGTACTCGGTGAGCTCCAGGAGGTTCCTGCGCAGCTTCTCTTTGTTTCGGGCCACCTCGCTGAGCTCCATCTCCAGCCTCTGAAGCTGCTCCTGAACATTGAACAACATGCAGCTTGAGTCTGAATTCAGCAGCTTAACAACTTGAATAAGCCATGAATCAACACTGAATGTGACTGATGGCAGAATAAGGTCACAATCACTCAATTTTAAAACAGAAAATATTATCACTGCAGATAGATTAAATAACAGAGATGACAAATGTGGCATTATTTTTCATGATGTTCAAGGATATTTCATTAACCTAAAAAGGAAACTTGGTGCAGTAGCCAGACGACAAAAAGGTAAAGTAGATGATGTATATTTAAATATTTGAATCTAGAATATAAAATAATAAAAGTAGCAACTCATTAGCAACAATTATAGGATAAAAAGTGAACTAAATGTACAGCAGTATTTCCTTCTTTTCGTTCCTTCCATGCTGGTTTCAGACACCTGGATAAGCCCTTATCCCAGTTTTGAGAAGCATGAATTATGGATATCGTAGCATGTCTTTCAGGCTTCTAATCATTCAGGCTTCTCGCCTCCAGCTTGGATTATTTAGCATTGAGTCAGACAAACAATGCAAATGATGATAAATGATGTAATCGTGGTCTTCATGCTGAAATGCATGAAAGTGAAAGTCTGACATCAGCAATGCAAACGATCAATTTTATTGTCTGACTCATCTTCCATTACTGGTGATTACATGGACACGCTGAATCTAGCAGGAACAGGAACTCTTCATGCAGAGATAGCAAACTTGTCAGGCTACATTTGGGGGAAAGATGTTGAATATTTGTAGCTTAAATGAAGCGCTGAAGCAAGATGATAAAGTATATTTAGATGAGACTGTGAGGAGGAAAAGGAGGATGCGAATGGCACATCCAGTGATCAGAACCAGCATACTGTTTATTCATCTGTGATCAGTTCAGTCAGTGGAGAGAAGTGCACAAGAGTTCAAGATGCCTAATGCTGAAAGGTTTATTCAACTTGGCCAAGGAGACAGTCATCATGACATGATGCTGCCCTAAATTCTGAAAAAGCTGTCCCCTCTGTCTAGTCTATACACCCTCAGGACGGTGACACAACTACTCTGCATCCATAAATAGTCAAGGTATTTGCCAATTAGTCTACAAACAAGTGATCCGACATTGTTATCTGCTCTGTAGAGGCTTCTACATTATGCACCTACTAGACCGCGCTATACTTTGACCTCAGTTACCATAGTAATGGTCAAAATGGTGCCTGCTTTCCTAAAGACAAACATACAGGAGCTCTTTGAGGAGGGTTTAAATCTGAGCCTCTTGGATGAGAGGTGATCTAGAATCAAGCCCAGCTGCCTCAGATTTAACACTTCTTATAGAGAGATGACCTGATTGACTGAGAACCTTCACAAACATACAGCTGCTCTTCATCTCAAGGAGAAGAAGACACCATAACAACCCAAGATTTAACACCATCCTTTCAGTGACTTCAGGACATATGCTTGACACTGTGTAACCCCCATGTTCCCTCACATTGTTGTGCATGTAACATATTTAATGAAGCAGCTAGCTGGAATGATACTCACCATGATCTCAAGGACTTGTCTTGGGGGAGGTGCAAGTGGACTCTCATCCTCCTCTGGAACGGCTATGTTAGCCTTCTGAATCTCCCTCAGCAGGTAGCCTGTTCACACAATATGCTGATAGTTTGTTTCATGGTAATTACTGCTGAAGTGTCAGAGCAAGCTGTGAAATCTAAATCTCTGTGGGACCATTTTACGGAAAAACACACTCAGCCATGAGTTGCTCATTATACCCTGATGATAATCCAGGTGTGTGTATGCTCGGGCTACACCCACATGATGAATCACCGTCACCAGGTGCTTCTCTTACCCAGAATTCTCTCCATCTCCTCACATCGTTTGATTTCGCTGACGAAGCGCCGCTGGAATGAGCTGACACTCGGGTTGAGCTGAAACCAGAGGAGCATCACAAGTCAGGTGGCTGCAGGTCATCAGTCAAATCCCAACAACACGCTCCATCATGGCATCTTTACACACTTATTGTTTATTATTGCTGCATCTTTGTTGGATTATTCTTTATGCACTTTTCAAATATTCAAAGATAAAATATAACTATTGCTCATTTTCTGGGGAATACTTTGCACATTTGCAATTTAAATACCATATTGTGCATATTTGTATGAGAGTTTTTCACATTTTATTGTCTTAACTTGTTTAAACTTGCTTTTTAGCTATCTTAATTATGTTTGTTATGCACCAAAACACCATGGGAAATCCCTTGTATGTACAAGTTCAATGTTTAATTGTCACATATAATCATTCAGGTACAATCACAGTGAAATATATAATAATTTATCTGTAAGATGCTTAGAAATAAACCTGAATCTGATGAAATAATGTTAAAAACTGAATGCACATCCTCATAGATAAATAGATAGATTATAGGAGGGAAGTTCACCACCTCACCTCCTCCCTCGCCGTGCAAAATAAGGTAGACTCCATTTATTCTGTCTAGGATAAAACACACATACGACCACAGACTTTTAAAATGAGTGTTTGTGCATCATCAGCCTCTCTTACTTACATCTCGAAACTCGACCAGCCCCAGCTCTCCGAGCTCACTTATGCAGTCATATTCAGAGCCGGACTGCAGAAACAATTGCGCCAAGCACATCTCCTCACTCCGAAACACCATCTTTATCTGCCAGACAGACCTCCTCCTCCTCCTCCTCCTCCTCCACCACCACCACCTTCTCCTCCACCGCCTGGTAATCTGCCTGTAGCCTACTGAACCTGGATCCGTTTACTACAAGCGAAAATAGGACATCACAAAAATTCAAGCAGTCAGTGCGTGGCTTTAACCCCCTTAACCAATTAACACCCACCCTCCCCTTGAGGATTAATTGTCTATTAATAATAACGTTTTTCTCATTCTGTGTCTGCTTGTCGCATCGCGTTGTCTCCCCTCAGATCCGTGTGCTGTCTATTAAACAAACCCTAACATGAAAACAAAGACAGAAACCTCCCTAATGCACCTTTTGCATCGAGCGAGCAGAGAGAAAGGCGTCATCCTGTAGACGCTTTACCTTGAACACCTGTCATAACCCCGCAAAAATATATATATATATATTTAAAACACGGCGACGACGCAGCGGTGGCAGCAAAGAAACGAGCAACAGGCAAACTAAACGATAAATCATCAACCAGCCATGCAGACAAATGAGGCTAAAGACAGCCTCATGCGTTTAAAATAAGCCACAGTCAGAAATAGACATCGGCCTTTATTCGCGCTACGTCGCCCGGCAATTGACACAGATTGCGTCTCCGGGTTGCCAGATATTGTCGCATCCTCTGAAATAATCGCTGTGTCTTGAGAGGTGTTAAAACACAACGCTGGAGGTTTAACAGACAGATACAGTTAGGTACAAACTACATCTGTTTTTAAATGTAGTTTCACTTAATCTGGAGCTATTTAACACCAGTTATTTGATTAACTTCATGAGGCACATTGATGTTTCAGCAGCTCAAAGAAAAGGCTTCATAAGGACATGAGATATAAAAATGAACACAATGAATACAAATAATTTAGCAAAATAATGCAACTTTTCTGTTGCAAAGTGAAACATTTCCAGCACCAAAATGTCACCAATTATAACTATAAATTATATTATATTATATTATATTATATTATATTTAATTATATTATATTATATTATATTATATTATATTATATTATATTATATTATATATTATATTATATTATATTATATTATATTATATTATATTATATTATATTATATTATATTATATTATTATCTAGGTTATTCATTCTGTATTAGAAATCTATCAGCAAATTCACCCTCTAACAAAATATCATTGTAAAGTTTATTAAAGATATAATTCATTTACATTTTTTTGGTCACAGTATAAATTTTGGTTGAAAAAATAAAAAAATCCTTTGTCTCCTTTTAAATTGTGCCCATGGTGGCAGGTTATGTATTTATTTATTTTTAAAGGGGTTAGCTCACAAACCTGGCAACCAGCGCATCTTATTCTGTTCCATCACTGAAAGCGGGCCGACCATCTGCTCTTCTTTGTGTGTGAAATCCTTTATTTAGGCTGTTTTGGGGTTAAATGTTCATTTAGTTCATGTTTAAAACACATTTAAATAATAATTACTGTGTTCGCGACACTCACTGACTTCAAGCTGTTTAGCTACAGGAGGAAAAAAATACCGTTAGTAGGCCCACATGACTCAACACAATCTGGATGTCATTACGTTTATTCTGTTTAAAAATCAGAAACACGGTGTTCAGTCCACTCAGTGTGCTGCTTTAACCGTGCATGTACAAACTCACATTTCAGACCAGAAGTAAATAATCACATCACATATATTTTATTTTGACAGATGCTTTTGTTTCCCACACATGCACACATCAGGAGCACATAGGTAGTTTATTTAAGGACAGTGACAATCAGATGGCCTTTAGGTTGTCATTTTGACTCCTGAGACCTGTATATTACTGCTATTGATGTGCCCTTAAGCAAACAACCATCAACCGCTCACTGATCGGACTGAGGTTGTACTCGAGATGTCATAAAATAAGATAAGATAGACTTTATTGATCCCACATCAGGGAAATCTGCTTGTTACAAAAGCTCACAATACACAAGAGGGATAAGAAATTACTGATACATAAAAAACAAAATAGGAAACAATCTAAGATGAAATAAATAAAAAACAAACAAACACAATATACACCTTTCTAGGGTATGTACATTGGATCATTTCACAAAAATAATTGTGTTGTATACAGAGAAGTAAATAAAGGTATGCCTGTATATAGTGAAATTATAATAAGTGCTGATGTGAGTGTGAACAGGACGTTGCTTACAACCTTTATTTAACATTTAGGAGAGCACAGGGAGTAACATAACAAGTTTACCTGAACCTTTTATTCATAGAAAAAACAGATAAAGCTCCAAGAATATGAAACAAACCCCACACACCAGGAAACTTGAAACTGAAACTGAGGATGTACAAAGGTTTCCAAGGAAGAGCTCAGGATGTTTTGTTAACATTAACATTCACATTAATTTGAATATATGCAAAGAGGTGTTGCCGGTCTCCTCTGATTGGAGTGTTCTCCTGCGTTATGTTCACATTTACATACATGGTACTGGTGCGGTTTGCCTGAATGTCACCTGATAAAGATCTGAAGATCAAAACACTGTTAATGATGCATGACTACAAGTGATCAACGATGTCTACAGTTTATTTACAGTGGACAAAATTCCAGATAAGCACATCACATAATCGTCTCCTAAATATTATACACAGTTTGTAATTTCTGCCACTGAGAGTGTCCCACATCAAAACAACAGAAAGACTTAGTCTGATGAAGTAGCGTGGGATGATGGGATTTGCTTCCTGGGCATTTTACGAAACACAGGCAGGTCCTTTCGGTCCACACCATGCAGCATCACATCCACCATCTCCTGCCCTGTACCTCGAGGAGCTGGCCAGGGGATGTCGCTGTAGCTCAGCTTTGTGGTGCCAGCATGAAAAGTAGCTGCACATCCCTCCTCGTATTTGCGCTTCTTACCAAGCCGAGTCTCTTCCTCTTTACGTAGCTCAGCTGTAGCAAAACTCTTTTATGTGCTCCAATAGGTTCCAAGCTATGTTGCAGAGATGTTGACCCCTTGTGAGCCAGTTTGCAGCCTTAGATCCTCAGATGTGGCCCTCCTGGTTTCTCCTGGAACAAAAGTCTTTTGTCTTATTTATCCAATTTCATGTCATGTTTCATAACTATTGCTCTCACCGTCCTTATCTTTCTTCCCTAGACCATGTTCTTAAATGTAACTTTTGTCTCATCTTTGTTTGGCTCTCTGTCGTTATTTTGCATGAGTATCTAATTTGTGCTCGTTTGAGGGTAGCAGCAGCTGGAACACAAAATTTCCGGCCACATAATGGTTTCGGTGTCGTCCCCAGGTGTCACTATCAGCTATTAATTGACAAAGTAGGCTAAATTTGTGTTACATACTACTTTTATTAACTCAACAGAAATCTAAAAGAAATATTATTTAGGATGTTTTAGGATTGCACAGTACAAACATGTTTTTTTACGACATGCTGTGTGCTGCTTCAGGAGTAAAAATACTGTTAATAGGGCCACATGACTCAACACAGTGGTCACTCAGGTGTAGAGAAATCTGGACGTTCTGACTTTTATTGTTTTAAATCAGGAATTTAACAGAAACATGTTGATGCTCAGTGTTCAGCTCACAGTTCGTTTCAGGGAAATGTTTGATCCGATATTCTTGGATTATTTGTAAATACACACACACATTAATGAGTTTTTTTAAAAACACAATGTTTGATATGATTTGCACAATGTTAAGTCCTCAGACTCTGGGCCAGTTTGTTGAGCTCCTGTGACAGCCTAGTGACTGTATCCAGGATCCGCTGCTTGTCCTTCTCTTCTAACCGAGCTTCACATCGTTGAGCAAATTTATCAGGATGCCACAGCGCTTGCTGCTTCCGGAGCATTTTACGAAACACCGGCAGGTCCTTTCGGTCCACACCGTGCAGCATCACATCCACCATCTCCTCCACTGTACCTCGTGGAGCTGGCCAGGGGATGTCGCTGTAGCTCAGCTTTGTGGTGCCGGCCGAAGAGCCAGCATGAAAAGTAGCTGCACATCCTTCCTCGTACCTGCGCTTCTTACCAAGCCGAGTCTCTTCCTCTTTACGTGCTGCTCGTGCCAGATACTCTTCGTGCTCCCTCTGCAGCCTCTCATGCAGCTTCTTGTTGTCTTGCTCTTCCTGCTCTCTCTCTTGTTTGGTCTTTTTTCTTTTCCACCCAGAAGACGACGCTGCCAGTCTCTGAGCTTCAGCGTGCTTTTTATCGAAATACTCTTTTCTAATGCGGTCAGCCCAGTCACCATAGTCTTCCTCATCATCATCAAGAGGAAGAAAATCATCAGCTGTGAAACAAAAACAGCAGTGTTATTATCAAGTGAAGAAAAAGTCTAAATAAAATCAGTGTTAAAGAAGGAGTTTAGATTTACCATCATATACTCCGAAGGTTTCAGAGAATTCATCCTCGCATTCACCGAACAGCTTCTCCAGCCACTCCTTCTCAGGGTCTTTATCAGATGGACGGCTCATATTTTTTGCAGTCTGTGAAGAAACACAAGCAAATTCTATGTAAATGTGATCAAACACTATGAATCAAACTGAGATCTGTTGATTATTAAATCATAAATTAATTGAAAACTATGGAAATCTGGAAACAAACCCAACAAAATTACTCTAAAATACTTTGGTAAACTGACTATAATGGTCAGCAGTTAATTTAAAGTAGATGTGATACAGCATGGACTGGATTACAACCCTGATATATTTGCTGCATCTTTGTGTGTTACTTCAGATCTTTTCTCGAATAATGTTACAGCTTTGATCAATAATAACACCATGAATAACATAAATAGATCATCAGATACAATGATGGCTGTGGGTCAACTTTAAGAATGGTTTATTAACCTATATTACATGTAACACACAAACATATTTTAAAGGATCCCTTAAATGTGATCATTAAGAATTGTCACAAAGATGTACAGAGCAGGTTGAGGACCAAAAGTAAGTGACAGAGTATTAAAATGACCTCAGACATACAGTCACGGTCAGTGTTTCTGTCCTGCAATTTGTTGTTACTCAATGACTGAAACATATGTTGACACTAATAACAGAAGTAGTCAGTAGAAGTAGATCGATAATTGTCAATTAAGTCATTTTTTTTCAAGCAATAATGCCAAACATTCCCTGGTTTTAGCTTTTCCCATGTCTTCTAACATCACATTTTCATTATCAAATAATCTGCTCGACTGATCGATCATTCATTTTGTCTATACACTGTCTGTAAATGTTAATCCCATCATTTTCCATCGTTTCCCATCATCCACAAATGTGTTTTTTTTTCATATATAAGTATGTAAATACTTTTCTGTCTATTAACTTATCAATTAATAAACTAATCAATTCAGCTTCATTATGATAAATTATCCTGAAAAATACCTGGCTTTTTGATCATGTGAAATGCTGACATTTTATAGACTTGCAGACAGATTACACTGTACATGTATTAAAATACACACAGTATCTGACCATAACATTGACTTAAATGTCTATAGTAACCTCTTTATGTTTCATCCAGTTCAGCAGGTCTTCAGGTGTGACTCCAGCAGTGTTGGGAGCGCTCATGGCCTCTGGGCAGCTCTTTTTTAGGGGCACAACCAGGTCATCATACGCTGTAAACAAAACAAAAGATCATGAAAAATTATAGTAAACGTTCATAATTCAACAACATCTTCTTCCCTCGTCCTCTTCACCTGTTTCCCCGTGTTTAAGAGCCCTGTTGAGTGCGGTGTGTAACGCTGTGTCTCCTTTACGGTCCTTCTGCAGGACATCGGCTCCGTGTTTGAGCAGCAGCCGCAGCACGGCGTCGTCTCCCAGGCTGCAGGCCAGGTGCAGCGGGCTCCTCTCTCGCTTGCCCTGGGAGAAGTTCACGTCCAGGTCCCGGTGCTTCCGCAGGTACGACTTCAGCTTCAGCAGACTGCCCTCCTCCACGTATCTCCACACCCGCTTCTGTTTGCGGGACACCATGGACACTGACGGGGTTAAATTAGGTTGTTTTTACCGATAAGGTAACGTTAGCTTCTGGAGGGTTAGCATCGGCTAACCCGGTCCTTCTTCATAATAACTCCGACGGTAGCAGCAGTTAAAAGTTCCGGCCACAGAATGGTTCCGGTGTTGTCACTAGGTGTCAGTATTGACTTTCTAAATCAGGGATGTCCAAATTTCATGTCCAAAGAGGGCCAGATTTGACAATGTGAAGATGCCCGGGAGCCAATACTAACATTTAAAGATAAAAGTTACATACAAATGCACTGTTCTGTAACAATTTTGTTTTTATTGTCACAATTATCTTTTTTTTTAAATGACAATGTAACCAAATCTAAGCCAATCCGGCGTGAACAAATCTAAAAAACAGTTCTTCCTTTCTTTCACATCTGGAGTCAAATAACAAAGAATAAATTGTATCGAATACGTTAAAGTTCCATGAAGTTGATATAAATCTTAAGATAATGTTCATTTTTAAACATGACTCATTATGAGTAATGCAAAGTCTGTTAACGTTTAAGTTTAAAACCTATCACTCTTGCTCTTCTCGTTAACAAAATCATTCAGAAAGTAATATTTTGTGTCACATCTACAGATATATAACACCAGCAGTTATGTTCTTAGAGGTCCAAATCTTCCAGCCATACAGTATCTGACAATCCTAGCAGGCCATAAATAATATATTATATAAATGAAGCTTGTGCACAACACATATACAGAAAATCCCAGTAAAAAATTAAGGAAGTAAAGTTTAACTGGTGGTTTTGATTATTGCCTCAGCGCCACTACTTCCCACATCAATGAGCAAGACATGATTCCCTAAAATGCAACTTGAACTCTTTCCTTCTCTTTATGATGGGAAACAACGCCCCACTATTAATCCCATTTATTTATCTGTAGATATACAGTTTGACTTTTAGCTGTTTAATCCTACTTCAAAACAAGTGCACATACATGTGTTTATTACACTTAACTTCTACCTCTATTTGTCATTAACTTTATACAAATGCATAAGACTTGGTGGTGTTGCATCCACTGTGATGATTAGTAATGTGATGACTGAAAATGAATGTTTATATAAAATCTTGAATTTGTGGGTAGTAGAGCTGATTACAGGGTATTCATTTTTACTGAGAAGTTCACTGGGAGATTTTTTGGTCATTCCCCAGCCTATTTAAAATCTCACCACTGCATATACATGGCCCCCCGACACTTACTACTGTTTCTATTTCAAAATCTTATGACTTTAAATGTGGTGCTGCATCAACTGTTACAGCTGCCACGACTGAAAATGTATTTTACCATAGATTAAAGCTTGAAAAATTAACTAGAACTTATTATTTAAAAACTATTTTAATTTGTTTTAATTCTCCTCACGTGTGGTCAAGCACCACGATCCACAGAGCAAACAGATCAACGTGATACACAAATCTTTTTAAATCAATGAAAACTGTTGCACACGGCCTCTCTGGGTGCTGCTCTTGCGTAATTACATGTGTTTGCACATGCAGCTATCTTTACCTGTGATGCTTAGATTAGTGCAGCTGAGCCTCTGAACTGGCTCAGTCCTGCTGCAGATGACAGGGCACCCATTTAGGCCCGAGGGAGGAGAGGATGCACAATGGAGAGGATAGAGAAGGGAATGAAGGGAGACTGTGCCCCGTGAAGAGGATGATCTTCTCTGAGACTCGAATACTCACATCCGGAGTCATCCAAAGCTTGGGCACTTCCGTTCTTCTTTTTGCTTTCGGAAACGACGTGTCTTCACTAACGATGAATGCCTTTGAAATGTGTGACATCTCAGGAGAGATGGAGTGAGAGAAAAAAAAGAGACATTTGATTTGTCACCTCAGGTGTTTGAGTCACATGTTTGCCACTATATATCTTTAACCTCCTTTTTCTATAAGAACTTTCAGCATACTTGTCACACAACTTTGGGTGTGTCTAAAGCACCGGTGTCCTCCAAGACCTCAGGTGGAGCATGCATCTTTATCTGTTGTACTGAGGGCCCTAAAAGCAGAGATGCCTAAGAAAGACAGGATATCCCCGGTCAGGAACACTTACCTTGCCCACCCTTTGCCTTTCCTGCCTGGCCTGCTAAATCCTATCCTGTCCGTGAGGTCTGTCATCCTCCTGGGATGTTGCAAGAAGGAGCGCTGCAGGACCAGGCGGCAGGAAGCTGAGGGACCTCTAAGACGCTCCAGGGGTCAGCATCTCATCCTACCACGCTATGGTCAGAGCTCGGTCAAAGTCCGGTCTGCTGGCCGTGCTACTCAGCCTCCATTGTTAGGACGGTGGAGAAAAGTGCGCACACTTCCTCTGTCTATTTTCTGCATGGCCTGGTTTATTGGGTTCTGATTTATGACAGCTGGACATGTGCTTCTTGCATACAGTAGGCCTGGCTGCAAGCCTGATTTAAAACAACACAAAGGCACCGGCTGTTTGTCACTCATTAATAAGACAATGAATGAGTTAGGGTGGGCACCCAAATAGAAACTCTGCCTTCTTACCTTTGCTCTTAGTTTCTATTGCCATACATCATCAGGTAAACAAACTTTATCCAGTCTGGTGAAGATTTTGGATCTGACCTTTTCATAGTCTGTCTGAGGGTAAGAAGAAGGACAGGTTTCTATTGGGGTACCCACCCTAATTCATTCATTGTCTCATCAATGAGTGACAAACAGCCTTTGTGTTTTTCTTCACACCTCTCCGTCTAGACTTAAACGGTACGTTCAGGAAATAAAACTGAAAATAAACATGGTAAAACAAATATTCACATCCTTTACTAATACCACACTGTGAAAATACTTGTATGCAACACTTTACTAAATTAAAAGTATCAAAAGTATTGAAAGTACTCTACTACCACTGTTCTGTAAGAACCATGTATGAAGTCAACTTTTCATGAAGTCAGAAAACCTTTGTGACAATGACTTTTCCAGCTGATCCAAGAGAGCTTTTAAATAGTTCATTTAGATTAAGAAGTACATTTTAATCTTGAAAAAGATCAAATTCATAATCACCAAATGTTGAGATCTGGACACTGGACAGGAAGAGTATGAGCACATGTAATTTGTAACTAGTAACTAGTAACTAAAGCATTCAGACAAATGTAGTGGAGTAAACACTGGAGTAGAAATATAAAGTTACATAAAATGGATAGTAAAGAAGTAGTACACGTACCTCAAATTTCTACATAAGTTGTTACAACAACTTAACTACAGTTGTTTCTTGTTTCATAAAATGAGTATTAATACTATTCTTATTATATTATATTATATTATATTCTGGAATTATAATTACAGATTCATTGATTTGTAAGCATGATTTTAACATCTGCTTGAGCTAAAGTACTTTTTATTTTATAACTTGTTCATACGTTTCATATGTAAAATCTGCAAAGTAACAATGAATGCCAAATACACATAGTGGAATGGAAACAGCAGCTTTTCCCTCTGTAATGAAGTGGAGTAGACGTATAAAGAAAAGTGCAACAAACACACAATTAGTTGAGTAAAGCAGCTTATCTTTTGCAGAAAAACACGTCCTTGTTATTTTCTACAGACCTTATAGTTTGATCTGGACTGTTTCATAGATACAAAACACTTCAGATGACGACTGACGTTTTAAACATTTAGTTCAAAGTAAAGCAGATTTATGTTGTCAGAAGTCATAAACGACAGGTTGTTTCAGGTGTTGACTGTGGTGTCGACACGATACTATTAGTGATATAATTAGTGGCATGAGTTTGTTATCTGTTTTTATTTGATGGGTCTTTGCACGCCTTTGCACAGACAGAACTACTACAATTACCAATACAGTCACATTATCAACACAGAAAACAATGCAAATACAAATTTTTATGTATATATTTTTGGGTGAAGGAAAGTTTAAATGATCTTTTATTTATTTTTTTTTAAATAGAAAGCTGTCCTAGATGCTTGTCATTTCTTAGAGAGGGAGAAAAAAGACTGTTTATACACTTGGGATACCCCGCGGCAAGCCTGGTTCCAGCGAGGACATACTTCATTTTCACACTCTGTTATTACAGAGGAATGAAAACATTTGTGTAATCATTTCTGAACAATCATCTCAGACAAACACTCACTCTATAAGGAGATCAAAGGGCATAAATCCCTGTTTTCTCTCACAGCTCTTTGTTTCTAGCTTTAGCAAAAGTTCATGCCATGAAATCTTTGTAACACGATCACATTAGCTTCATAAAACTTAAAAACCCATGAAAATAATCTAACCAGATTATCTTTCACAGTGGATTTAGACTTTGATTCTGACAGGTGGAGGATAATGTGACAAGTCGTCTTGTAAAAAAATAGCTGCTGCATGGAGTGTAAAGATGTAGTGTATGCTGTTTCACCAATAAAACATGTCGTTGTGCAGACTCTTTGGTGTGTAATAAATCTACTGTTGGAACTCTGTCACAGTTTTATTTCTAACAAATTGTAGAAAGCAAACTTTATTTTCAGGAAATCTTCAACATAAAAATGTTTTAGGCTAAATTCAGAGAAGATTTTGCTTGCGTGTGTTTTGTCTCGGATGAGCTTAAGCAGAGCTGAGACAGTGATGAAGGAGACGGGGGGAATGTCGCTGCAGCTGTTGCACTTCTTTCAGATTTCACCTGCCTGACATTAAAAACTTTTCTTCTCCCTCTCTCTGAGGAGTTCAGCTTTTGTCACATTAACCTAAATGTAAACTGTAATTGTTAGTGATTTAGACTTTAATGCATTCTCCATCACAGGTATTAGGCAGGGGACAGATAGCCGTCGACTTCCACTACAAATCCGTATCAGGATTAGTCCAATCCTTCTGTCTCCTTCTGTTGCTGATTATATCCTGTAAAAAGCTCATTAGAGTCAAAATGGTTAATCATTGTATTCTAATTTGAAGCTCAACAACCCGTTGTGTTGTTTGTTTGTTAGAAACAATACATTAAAATATCAGATGGTTAACTGTGGTAGGCTAAAAACATCTTTTTTTTTAGATGCATTTTGGGATTTAGTGTTACAGGAAAAGAATCCTGAGGTTGTGGTAATTAACCCTGAGAAGACTTTAACACCTCTGGGGCAAAGCCAAAAATGTCCTGTGGTTGATCCAATTTAGAAACTTTTGTACTCATTGATTGTTTGTGTGAGCGAATTGTAAGAGGAGAAGAAACAAACATGCTTGGAGAGGGAAACAGAAGTCCAACGTGCATTTCCTGCAGACATGTGCTTTGATTTTGACCCTGCGAAACACAATAGCAGGGAGACTCCCCTCAGCAATTCACCAACAGGAAGAAGCACATTCACTGGATGGGAGAAAATACATTCCAGCAAGACTTTTACAACCTATCATGAGTAACAGAGTGAGACGAGAGAGCGGATGTTTATGTTTTTTCAAAGCACCTTTTTTTTTTATTATTACAAAGCATAATCATCAATTCAAAATAATGTGTATTCACAAAATGCTTTCATGTATTTGTCAGGAACAAATTCATTGTCATTCTGACACGATCACACTCACTCATTCACACACACACACACACACACATGCACAAGCAGACTGTCAAAGCAGTCACCTTTTAATTGGGCTAGCCTAAAAACATTTGTCAGCTGCCATCTGTCTGTCTGTCTGTCTGTCTGTCTGGGTATCCCCAACCCCCTCCTTCTACTATCTCCGTCTCCTCTTACAACACTCTTATCAGACTCTAACACATCTTATTGACTGACACGCCCTTCCTACACACACACACACACACACACACACACACACACTCACAGTCATACGTAACACTGCTGGTATAAATCACACCTCAAGTGCTTACAAATGAAAACAAGAACAGCAGGAGCAAATGCATGAGGAATACACTTCACCAGGACTTGAGGACAGAGTTCAAAGCTCAGTGTTCTGTCCTTTTTAAAATACATTCCACTTTTATAAAACAAAATAAAAGTCTGTCTGATGCTTGGTCCCTTGTAGTAAGTAGTACAGTTTTGCTGCCCTGCAACTGACAGTGAGCCTGGAGCTTGAGTGTGGTCAGCGCCGATGACCACGAGTCTGGCGTTCGTCTTCTGAAGTCCACAGAGTCAGACAGGATCGAAGGTGACACCCTGAAACTGACGGCAGAAGATCTGCGGTCAAGCACCCAGCGCTGTAAAGTTCACCTGCGTTGTTCTGCATTGTTCACCTCTTTCCCAGCATGCACTGGGCCCTCAGCTGACGTCACACCTTCGTGGCCAGAGACTGAGCCTCTGTCTTCTGAGAGGACAGAGAGCTGGCGGGGCTTGCATGCAAGGACTTCTTCAGGTTGAGTAGGCACAGACACTGGGATCTGAAGCGCAGGTCGAAGAAGGCGTAAAGAAAAGGGTTGAGGCAGCTGTTGACGTAGGCCAGGCAGGTGGCGTACGGGTGAGCCAGCAGCAGGAAGCGCAGGAAGGCACAGGTGTCGGGAAACAGGTTTAGGTAGGAGAGGGCGTCAGCACTCTTCACAACATGGAAGGGTATCCAGCAGGCAGCGAACACCACTACCAGCGTGGTGATGATCTTTAGCAGCCTCCTCTTACGCTGGTCCTCTTTGCGAAGCGTGTTGAAGTGGCGGGTGACGGTGCAGCCGATGAAGCCGTAGCACACCATCATTGCCAAGAAAGGTAGGAGAAAGCCCAGAGCTGAGGAGGAGATGCTGAGACCAGCGACCCAGAGGTTCTCTTGCTCCTTGCTTGTGGCCACCAGGCTGAAGTCCATGGCGCAGGATGTGCGGTTGGTGTTTGAATCGTAGATGGTGGTGCGGAAAATCAGAGTCGGGGCAGCCAGGAGAAAAGACAGCAGCCAGATGGCTGTCAGGGAGGCTTGTGTGTGGCCTCGGGTACGCAGCTGGGTGCTGGACAAGGAGTGGACAATGGCCAGGTAGCGGTCGAAGCTCATGCAGGTGAGGCAGAAGACGCTGGCAAACATGTTGAGCAGGACCACATAGCTGCTGATCTTACACATGGCCACTCCAAAGGGCCAGTGGTAGCCCATGGCTGTGTAGACAGCCCACAGAGGAAGAGTGACCACAAAGGTGAGGTCAGCCAGGGCAAGGTTGCCGATGTAGACGTCAGTAGCTCGCCGCTTACCCTGGGCTCTCCACACGGTGAAGATGACCACGCCATTTCCAGAGAGGCCGAGGATGAAAATAAGCATGTACAGTACCGGGATAACAGAGTATGACGGCGTCCACTCAGAATAGTCACACATGCTGGAGTTTTCTGGGTCATCGTAGTCGTAGTAGTCATCAGAAGCAGGAGTTGAATCCATCTCCATTTTCTCTCTTCTGTTGTTCAAAAAAGAAAGTCTATGTTTGGTGCAGATAGATCCACAGTAGTTGTCAGCACTCTGAAGTGTGTTGAGTGTGAGATCAGCCCACCCTTATATACCCCACCAGACTTGTACCCTCCCAGCCAACCTCCCTCTCCCCTCCCACTGCCCTCCTCCCCTCCTCCACTCATCCCCTCCTTTCTCCTCAATTCATTAATGTGTACCTCACTACATAATGTCACTTTCATACATGAAATATAGGTTGAAATTATTAATACTTTATTTTTCAGGATATATTTTTTTTCCCTTGCTATTTTATGCACAAAATATCAGGAAATTATCTTCAGGGCAAAATGAAACAGTTCAAACTATAAATGAATCACCATATATATGTTGCAACACTGTTCGTTAGACATGTTTGGACAGTAGCCAAAGAGTCAAGCCTGGGCATGACAAGTTTCAAGAACTGCTTAATTTTAATATCAATCGAGAGTCATTCTGGCAGCAGAGCACTCTGCTGAAAGGTGAACAGGCTGCACTATTTACATATCTATGTCTGTGTTTTTCATGTCTGCACATGCTCAAACAAGCAAAACCACAAACAAAATAAAGATGTGTTTAACTGTAAAGAAATGTAGGTTAGGTGACCTCAAACTTTAATTAATTGAGAATATACAATAATAAGAAGCCTTGACAGGAAGAAACAGTGCTTAGAAACATGTCTAATGTCCTTCAATTAAAATACTAAGTTGTATTTTTATTCCATAGAATTAAATAGAATTTCTATTCCAGTAAAAATCTATTTTTATTAACTGAACTCTGTATTTTCTTAATAATTCATGTACACCGTTGCTCATAAAGTTGGAATAATTTTGTTTTCAGACACATTCCTCTTTTAATTCCGGTTTAATGCGGTTTAATTTTCGTGATGTTTTGTGATGTGTGTTTTGAGAAGATGCACTTTATCTATCAAGAAAAAATCATATTGTCACAATCATTTCATGAGAAGAAATAAAAAGATTTTATTCCAACTGTTTCATGGGGAACAGTGTATTTAAGCAGAAAGTGTCATCGTATCACTCATCACACTGTCCTGTAACAAAATTGATAAATAGCAGCCACACTGATACACAATACAATTATATTAATTAAGAGCAGGAGCATATGAAATAAATAAAGAAATACATCAATAAATACTACAAAAGAAAAAATCTGATATGTATTTATATAAAAGTCACACCTTTAGATTTATCATTAAAACTTTAAAACTCATAAACAAAACTATAATAATATGTATTGTGTATAAAAATAATGTAATCTGATATATTTCTTCTTGCATTTGTGCCTTTTTTGGACTTTCTGTTGATATGTTTACATTTAACAAACATCCCCATCACAGGAAAGGAAAGGAGCATAGTACTACTACTACTACTACTACTACTACTACTACTACTACTACTACTACTAATAATAATAATAATAATAATAATAATAATAATAATTAATACAAGTCACCACAAAATCGTTTCAAGTCTCAAAACTTTATATTAAATTCTAGTGGCGATCCAAACATTTCCAAGGATACCAAATATGTCACGCTCAATGCACAAGATGTCTAGAATATTTCTATACGACTGCATGGTGCACATATAAAAATATGGAGTCTTGGGCAGATTTAAGTGTAAAGCACATTCAAAATGTGAGACTAAGATGATTTTTTTTTTTTTTTAAACTGTTACTTATGGATGAAACAAAAGGGGAAAATGTTAAACACTCTTCTTCTTCTTTGGTGTCTCCTGGGTGTATTTGTTGGCCCAGGTGGGGCAGCTCAGTCTTCAGCCTGCTCCGTCTCTCACCAGAGTGGCAGCAGTGGCGCCGGGCACCGACCTTTAGACACAACTACTGTATCACTCAACAATGTTTTCCTTCACTGATCCCTTCCTCCAACGCTCCATCTCTGCCTCTTCCTCTCCCCTCCCCGTTCATCTCTGCCTTCCTCTGATTATAAAGATGAGGATTGATTCCTGTCTCCTCCGCCTTTACCGTCATCCACTCTCCGAGAACTGTTTGTTGTTGCCAATTTATTGTGATGCAAGCATGTGGCATTTGATAATCAAACTGATGTGATTGTGTTTGTGTGCCTCCTGCACCCTGTCCTCCCTCGCTTTGCTTGATTGTGCGTCCAGCTTTTTGTCCCTCCGGCCGAACAGGAAAAGACCAGAGAGAAGTGAATCAAAGCAAGCTTCCTATCTGTACTCTGGCAGGGCTTAGGTCTGTTTATAGCTGTGCTCGCTGACAGGGAGATGAATATACAGCTAAATAAAACATCAGGCCTTGATGAAACCCCCTTTATGGAGCAGTTTTACAAAACACACAATACAAGACGTCTGTTGCAGACAAAGATAGACTTTAAGAATGGAAACACAATTTTTCATATTTTTAACCGTCAGGATTGACAACTTCCAACTGGACTGACTTGCAGCTCATTCATCGTTTCACTCAGCATACCAGAGAACGTTTCTACAACATTCAGCTTGTGTTTTTCCGCCTAATTGCCCACCTGTGTCTCAAATTGATTGTTGTTACTGTTGGTGCTGTCCTCTCATGTGTGGCCTTGTGTGCTGTAAACCACACACCATGAAGGCCTCCTGAAGCACCACCACGGTGTTTCATCCATCCTTTATCCTTGCCGTCATCCATCAGTGATGAGTCGTAGCAGACAGCATATCCGGGGGATATGGAAAAAAGCATGAATACTTGCTTCTCAAAATATACACAAAGCCAGAAAGACACAGTGACAGTGTGTCTGCAGGGCTGCAGACTGTCTCTTTGATCATTTCTCCTGACTTCACGTGTTTATGAGCCTGTTTTGGGTGATACCTGCAGTGTCAAATGAGCGTGAGGTGTGTGTTCTTGTTGTTTAGGCGTGTGTGAAGGTTGGTGGGGGTCCGACAGTTGTTTGATGTGTGTGTTAAGCTGTCACAGACCACATGCACGGGCCTCCCCCTGTGCTAAGACAGCTGGTTCCTCCAGGCTTTATTTCTGAGCGACTCTGCATCAGACTTGAGCTCTTCTGAAAATTCATGATATCACACGTCTGACCCGATAGCAGCTTGACAGTCTTGATGATAAACAGACCCTGAGGGAAATACTGAGTCATCTGCACCAGTTACATTACCGATGACATCTATAGTCTGATCTGCGCTTTTAATTATCCGAATGCTGTCAAACCCAACGCTTCAAGCACGGCTGGAAAGCTTGAACATTTGTTGCGCTGTGGCTTGAGTGTTCTCCCTTTACTCTTTTCAAGCAAAGACTATGAGGTGATTGACACCAGGTTGTTAGACACAAAGGCCACCAGGATGGGAGCCGTTGACGCCTTTCCTTACTGTAGACTAATGTGGCTTCAGCTAGAATTTTATAGCTGCTTGTGTGGACGAAACAGCTATGAACTCGTCTGTGAAGTGATATAACCTCTATCTTTGACTCCATCTGCTACAATCTTTAATAACTGCAGGGCCGGAGTGGGGCCACTTTTCAGCCCAGGAGTTTCAGGTCCAAGACCGGCCCACTTTTTCCATGGTGGTGAAAATTGGATAAATAAACAGTTCACCTCGTGTAGTTTTTATTTTTTACCATGGTTCAACAAATTTAAATATATAATTCACAAAAAAGTAGGCTGGAGACCTAATAGGGGCCGTCATTGTTCTGCATGGGTATCATATTATTGTTTGGTGATCCTACTTAGTACGCCCACTTCAGAGCAAACAAGGCATATATGTTTATCATGTACTGCTGTGCGATACATCTAGCTAAAAGTGATGTTATGCTCTATATGAGCACTCATGCAATGACTCTTGTCCAATCAAAATACTTTGTCGAAACTAACTGTTGTATAATACACATCTTATTAAAGCATTCAGACCAAAGTCATGCTTAAAACATCAAGTGGCATAAATTGTACTGCTTCAAGTATTGGTGACATATAATCCAGATCCAGTGCTCAAATCAGGTTGTCTGGGGTTGACAGATTAATGCCAGATTTGATGAACGGTGAAGCCCAGTTGTCCCATGTAAACTCATTTGAATTTCAGAAGCTGTAGAGAACAGATTCACCCCAGAACCCTAATAACCCTAATATCAATAGAGATAACGGTGCACTTTCTTGACCCCATCCAGCACACAAGCGTAGAGTTCATAAGATGTTTTCATGACCTTACAGCCCCGATGACCCCACTGCACTGCAGACATCCACAGCAGCAGCAGCAGCTAACAAACACATGGATGTCCAGTTTCTGTTGAATGTTTGTATGCCAGTCGACCGGGGAACTTTGTTGATATAAATCTTCCTGCTTTCAACATTTTGTTGTCTTCTCAGCCAGTAGCAGCTGAACAGAAATATTCATGGACTATAAATGTGAGGACAGGGGAGGGAAATTCCTCACGAAAGGGTATAAATAGCTCACACTTGCACTCAGGGTCAGAAGTGAAAATATAACTGTTGGAGAAAGGCGAGGGTGCCACCTCATTTGTTACGCAGGAGAGCTGAGAAAAGAGGAAACAAAGGGGGGACCATGTATCATTTATAGAAGCAGTGAGGTAACACGTCAACTGTGGTCGGTTTACAAAGAGTTAGGGAGAGGTGTGCATCTTGTCTCACTTAGTAATTGTTACCACGCCAACACAAAAAACTAAGATGGTGAACATGGTAAACAATGCTAGCATTGTCATTTGCAGTGTCTCAATTTGAGCACTTCCATGCTTGCTATTTTGAGTACATACGTACATTCACGCTGTCAATTATGGCAAAATGCAGTGTACTGTGAGTACCCAATGGTGCGCTCATAACAGTCAAGAAGTTGAGCGTGGAACGACCATCGACATTGTGAAAATGGCGACTGAGGAAGCTGCTGGAAATATACAATATACAAATTTAGGTTGTACATATCCTATATTATATGTCATGTTATATGTTTTATATTTGTATTTTGGGACTCCAATGTTTGTGCTAATGCTCATGCTACGAAGAAGTGCAAAATGTTGCAGACGTCATTCCTGGTAAGTGCACAATGGACATACTAATCTGCCAAAAATTAGTGCACTAGTACAGAAAAATCAAAGTCAATAAACTCACAAACAATGCAATATCTAACTAATGTGTGCTAACATTAGCTAACATAAGCTACTGGCCATACCAGATCAAGTAAGGGTATAGCTACAAAACAGTGTTACTTACTTAAATAAAAACTTTCACACTATGGCTGTGAAGTTGTCAAAACTTTACGGTAATCTTGAGGCGGTGGTGTTTGCACTACATTACACCATATGATGTGTGAAACAGTTTGTCCTTTTACCCAGTTTTACTCTTTTGTCTATCTAATATCACAATCTTTGAACAGAGTGCTCTGTTGCACACCAGATACTTAATTTAGAGCAATATCTCAACAAACCTACCCAGAAAATGCTTTAAAAAATTAAACGATGACCCGATCCACTGGTGAAGAACAGAGATAAAGAGTGTCTCAGCTGTACAAACACCAAAAAGCTGCAATAAAACCTGCAACCGCATTTCCCTCTTCCTGTGGGGGACATCCAGCAGGCCAGAAACTTCCCTCTGCTTGCTGCATTATATGACTGATTTTATGAACAAAATCGTGTGAAACAGCGATGGCTCAAAGATCTGGAGGTAGTCTAGAAACTGTGTGAATTATTCTAAAAGCTCTGCGGGATTTAGAAAGCTTTTAAGTCTTTTATCCTTCACATGTAACATGAACTGTTTTATAGATTTTTATGGCTGTCTGAACTTCACAGAGTTTTGAAACACAAGCCTGCAGTTGAGTTTCAAGGCTGAGAGATGTACACACACATACACACACGTGCACAAAACACACTCCTCCACAAGCCTACAAGCTTGCACACTGCGAAACACCCATGACTACGCTGAGTGCAATACAATAAGCTATTGTAACCTCAAACCTAAGGTCCTGACGCCCATATGCTTTTGTCATTAGTTTCAATTATAAAAGGCTATGAGGTCACTCGCTGATGTGTGTTAACACATACATCCCTTACTTTCTCACACACACACTGCAAATATTAATGCAAAACTGAGGTTCTGGATATTTTGTTGCAGCCAAATCTGTGTCTACTAATGTTTTTAAGATATATTGTTGATCTGTAAAAAAAAACAAATAGGCTGCTTCGCTATTTGAGGGAGTAGATTGTAGATTTGTTTTTTATATTGGGTGGCATTGTGGTGCAATGGTCAGCACTGTCGCCTCACAGCAAGAAGGCTTTTGGTTTGAACTATGCAGGTTCTGTCTGGCAGGTTTATTGGTTAATTTGTGAAAATTTCCCGTATGTGTTAATGATTGTTTGTCTCTACAAACTGAGTGTACCCTCTCGCCCAATGGGGGTCTTGTTCACGAGTGATGGGAAAATGGAGCGTGAGATGGACCTGCGGTTTGGTGCAGTGTCTGCAGTACTGTGGACCTCGTACCGGACTGTTGTGGGGAAGAAGGAGCTGAGCCAGAAGGCAAAGCTCTCTATTTTCCAGACCATCCAGGCCACATTCCAACCACCAGCTATGGTCATGAGCTAGTGACCGCGGATACAAGCGACCAAAATCCAAAATTCCTCCGCCAGGCATCTAATCAGATGCCCCAACCTGGGGCCCTCTGTAGGTGTTCTGGGCACATCCAACTGGGAGGAGACCCAGAAACCGCTGGAGGGACTATGTTGCCCATCTAGCCTGGGAACACCTCGGGATCCCCAGGAGGAGCTGGAATATGTTCCAGCGGAGCGGGGCGTCTGAAGAGCCCTGCTAAACCTGCTGCCACTGCGACATGACCCTGGATAAAAATCAGCCTCAGTACAGTTGTCACGAACAGAGACATTAGCTATAGAGACCAAAGATTGTGTTTATTTCTGCTAAGTTTTTTAAACATGGGGGCTTATGGAGATTGACTTGTTCTGTAGTCAGCCTCAAGTGGACATTTGAGGAACTGCAGTTTTTAACACTTCCACATTGGCTTCACTTCCAAAAGTAATTGCAAAGATCATATCAATTATAGCCCCCTGTTGCACAGGAAAACTGTGTGCGTGCAGGGTTGCAACAGTATAGTAGATTTAAGTTGAACCAGGATGTTGGCTTGTGTCTGGTTTGTGTCAGTCTGTAAGGGATGTTTACCACATATAGTTTGGGTGATAATTTCACTGTTTCTCTTTGTAAGTTTGGCTGCACTGTGAGGTTTATTTAAAGCCTGTATGATCATGTGACTGTTTGTGATGGCTGACCCTGTCTGACTTCTTTTTAGCGATGCTGCTGCATTTGCAGATCTCAGTCGGTGAGTGCAAAGTTATTATTAAAGATTAAAAAAATGGTTATAATTATTAACCAAGATGCAAGTTTTTAACTCAAATGATCATCAACTGTCATTATATGCTGCTCGTGCTTCTCGTGCTCACTATCAATATTAGCCTGTCCACTGGCAAAGGGTTATCAGGGCCAGAGCAGGACTCTCTTTGTCACTCTCTGCCTCTCACACGCACACACAAAAGATCAACCCACACACCCCCCCCATCCAGTGTATCCTCTCTGAGCTACTGGCTTCCTTGATGGGGAAAGAGGGGACTAGATGGACGGGAAGAGAGGAGACAGTGGGGATGTGACACAACAATGGCAGGAAGTGACTTCAGATCAATACAGATTAGTGCAAAACAAACCAACACAGACACACCGAGCCAACAAACATCCCTGGTGAAGAGATAAACACGTAACACAAACAGAGCCAAAATTATGTCGCAAGGCCCAAAACCATTTAGGATTGGGCCTTAAGCCAATCATAATGTGCTACATTTCTTCTTCTTTCATTACCAACAAATGAGGTTATGACAACATTTATTCTTTGGGTGTCTGATTTACAATTTAATTATGTTAAACATTAAACATGCACTTAGTAAATACCTTCAATGACTGTAATCATACAGTATTTTAAATCCTAAATGGTTTAACCACAAAGAATTGCTGCTGTGGTTATTTAAAAAAGTTAAGAAGCTCTGCTCCATATTTCAAATGTGCAGACTGATAATACAGCGTGATTTGACAGCTTCAATAGAAACAACAGGCTTCCCTCGCAGTACACTTTGACTGCAACTGTTGGCCACGCACACACCAAGGAGTATTAAGATGCTGGACAAAACATGCAAAATGAAACATGAAGACAAATCAATAGGTCAGTTGTTTGCAGTAAAGTTGAAAAAGTCAACAGTGGGTGTAGTTAGAGAGGGGAAAGGTTCAGAGGTCACAACAAGGTCCCTAAAACAGAAAACCTGATAGGTCTGTTAGGTTGTAGTATGTGTAACCGGGCGCCTGCCTGACTTCAAACATACAGAAATCGAGTGGAAAGGAGCCAGAATAATTGGAAGATGTGATCTTTTACAAGTTCTGGATCAGCTGAGTGCACAACAGGGTACGTACACGTAAAGACCTAAGTTTGACAATATAACAAAATGTAAAACTGTCTGGGTCTTTAAATATGATACGTTACGATACAACTTTATTGTCAGTTCACACTGAAGTTCATTTTGCATCCAATGGGCAGTTCCATTCAAGGAATATACATATTGAATAAACATACACTTACACATGGCACTTTCCACAAACAGGATTTTGTTTAAAGGTCATCTAGTGATGAGACTACAGGTTGCAACCGACTGAATACAGAACGAGTCAGTCTCCATAAGCCCCCATGTTAAAATGTCCAACTTCACAGCAGAAATAAACATGTTTACAGTCTGGTACAAAAAACTGTTTTGGTCTCTATAGCTAATTTCGCATTCATGACAACTGTACTGAGGGCGAATTTATATATAACTCACCTGTTCAGATTATATTAAGGCTTAACGTTATGCAGAATTACCAGCATGGTCCCTTTGATTGACAGGTAGGTGCCGTTACAGATGGCTTGTTTGACCACCCAGACATCATTTGGCTCACCTCAGGTCTGCTGATGATCTTTTGATATTTAGATTGCCTAGGAGGTGGCAGAGGCAGGACTGTGAACATGGAGGTGGCCAGCACCCGAGATTTTGAGCTTCAAAATGGCTCTTCAGAAACCTACGAGTAACATCACACATACATTGTCCATTCTTTGTACTGTCAATGATCTAGACCCAGTGTTTCATTTGTCCGATCTGGGCTACTGCAGAAAGATGGCAGTGCAACATGGTGCAACTCCATGGAAGAGGACCCGCTTGCTATGTAGATAAAAAAAAAGCTTCATTCTAATGTTATGAAAACATTCTTATTATTTTCAAGTGATTATGCACTAATTAAACAGAGTTATGCTTATTATACTCCATTTCTGCCTCCTGTGTTACACACTGGACCTCTAACCCACACGGCACTATACGTCATTTCATTGTATCTCCATCGTTTATATTGTATAACTTAATTTATAGACTGTTTATATTTAGTTTAAAACTTATGCTGACATTTCAGTACTTGGGGAATCAGTCAACTTAATGATCTTTTTGTTATTATGATCTTTTTAGCAGAGAATGACCCTTAGACAGGAACAATAACTTGGGTGTGGATCTTAAGTTGTTATGCAGTGTGCAATATAAATCACTCTTATGATGATTCATCTGGGACTTTGATGTGAAGGAGATCAGGGGGATCCCCGGCTGGAACCAAACAGGTGTGTGTTATCATTTCCTACTATGGATCATAACCCAGTGTCAAAAAAACCTGATGGATGTGAGATCATTAGTGCTACATGTCCAGCTACTGTTATCCCGAGGATCACCATAAAAGGACAAGCACACATCCTGTCCACTGTCCATTGAACGAGCATCTGTCTGACCTCTGACACCTTCCACTTCAACTTCACTTCCTGTCCCACACGTGCAGCCCGGCTACTTAAAACCTTTCATCGAGGCCTTTGTGCCAAAACATGGAAAAGTCCCAAACAGGGGCGCACAGTCTGTTCACTCACATACAGACAGGGTGTGGACAAAATAAGGGGGGCACAGATTATATTTGACCTGTAAGACATATACAATAATTGAGTTACAATGTGCTAGAACCTCTTCATGCATACATACAGACTGCGGGAACAGCTGCAATCCAGTTAAACCATTTAAACTATTATCAGTGAGTCACGTTTGTGTTTTTTGTTTTGTGCCCCTGACCTCTACAGCTTCTAATCCTCCCTTTGGGCAGAGGGCGTGATGGGCGATGGCAGGCTGGGGATAAAGGTGCAGACCCTCAGTCACTGTTACCAAAAAGCTTTAGAGGAGCTTTGCAGCTCATGTAGCCAGACTATAATCTCCCAGACGATTCACACATATGTTCCTATGAGATTATCCACCTCACTATACTCACCCACTCCCCCATTAACAGCTACAGTATATAAACAGACATCACATGGGTGGGATATCTTTTTACACACACATACAGAATATGAGCTTTGGTTATATGTGTGCAATCGAAAATAGACGCAATCAGAACGTTTCTGTAGTAATAAAATAGAATTGCCATAAATCCACCATAAAAGCACAGCAGATTTTCTGGTAGTTCAAGGTCGAATTTGAACCAGTTCAGGCTGACCTGTTGCTCCTCAGTGATGGTGGTGATTTTGGTTCATTGGTGGGAAGCAGGTGAGGGATGTTGTCCTTATAACTGCACTAATTAAGACCTAGATACACTCCAAAATGGACACAAGCAGCAGACGCAATTTTGTTTACACCACATTAGGTATCTGCATACCATAGGCGGGAATGCTCAAGACAAGTCCAACTTAAAAGGTCCAGTGTGTAGGACTTAGTGGCACCTAGTGGTGCAGTTGCAGACTGCAACCAAATGAATACTCTCCCAGGCCTCACCCTCTTCCTTCCAAGCATGTAAGAAAAACTCAGGTTGCCAAACTGACATTAAAAGCAAAGGGCCGCTTTTATATCTGTGTTTGGTTTGTCTGTTCTGGTCTACTGTACAAAAAAGTGGCGGTTCAACATGGCGGACTCCATGGAAGAGGACCTGCTCTCACTGTAAATATAAACGGCTCATTATAAAACAATGAAAACACTATTATTACTACTGTTATTACTATTATACACTAATGGGAACATACTTATAAATATTGTATTCAATTGCTGCCAATAAATACTCCTTAATCTTAAACACTGTACTTTAAAACAAGTTCAATCAGCTTCACTCATGTGCGGTCACTTCAAAAAGTTTTGCATTACAGACCATTGCGGACACGGGAAGATGACAAAATTTACGTTTTGCGAATGGGGAAAGTTAAATTTGAGCCTGCTGGTTGTCCTGTCTACACTATTTTCTTATGTCCTCAGTGGTCAAACTGTAGTCTCATTAGTCATTGTGATAACACTACTGCATTGGGACAGCTGGGATCCTGGAAAAGAACTCAAGGTCATCAAACTTTTAAAAAAATAAATTTGGGTATTTAATGTCTTTATCTGAAAGTGACAGCGGACAGACAGAAAACGAGAGAAAGATGCAACCACAACGTTGAGGTCAACTTTTCCTGCAACATCAGTCGACAGTGGACCGCGTCGGCCAATCGAATATGTGCACTGGTAGATCACTTAGTAATGTGAACTTTCATTGAGACAGAAGACACAATGATAGCTGCAGCGATGACTTCCCACAGTTGTAAAATCCTGTCGTACAGTAAGACAAACTGCTGTGTAGTGTTTCAGTGTCTGACGTGTCTTAAAAGTTCATGGATGTAGTGTATTACTCAAACTGGACCTCTTGGATCATATTTCATTGTCTCACCAGCACTTGTAGCAACACGTCCACATCAACATAGCCCCCTTTTTTTAAACACACAGACCTATTTTCAGATTGAATGCGGCTTCACGGCAACACGGACAGGGAGAAATAACCACTCCAAAGATGGGAGAAAATGCACCAAAACACGAGAACACTGATTTCTTCAACATGATTATACCGGTGTTTATACATTCATTGGTGTATCATGAACCAGGAGCACAAGGAACTAAATTGTGACAGCGTGTACCATGATGCTCTTATACACAACGCTGCCCCAGCAACAAGCTATTCCTACTACGAAAGCTACAAATTCTGCTCTGCTCTTTTCTCAGTGTGCGGTTATGGGGGCACGTCTGGGTCACATCTCCATAAAGCCAGTCTCCCATTACACCCCCCTCGCTTATAGCGAATGTCACTGTGCACCAGCACGGGGAGAGACAGACAGGTGGGGGTGGGGTGGAATAGGGGCGTCGTCGGGTTGGATTGAGGTGAAGGGCGGAGTTGGGTTTGCATTGTTTACAGATAGCAAAAGGCACAAAAGAGATGATGAGAGGAGTCAGAACTGCAAAAATGCTCTAATGACAAGCATCGCCAGACAAACGACACGCACACACACAAAAATCCTTCACAGAAATAGAGGAAAGCCACAGTGAAGGCTACGGGGGAGATGCAGGAATGTGACATGAGGAGGATGAAAAATCTCAATCATGTCTTCTGATTATTGGGTGTGATAAATTAAAATCCTGTATCCTGAGTGGATGTATGGAGACTGTAAGAATTCAACTGCAATTATATGCAAAGGTATTCATCTAGTACTTCGATAAATTAAAAGTGTTAAGGTTTCACTGGTTGGTAAATTAAAATGTAGGGGAGAGCATTCTTGGCTGTCATGTTCTTGGACTGCAGCTGAACCTTGTCAGGGAAGAAGAGGAGGAGGAGGAGGAGGAGGAGGAGGAGGAGGAGGAGGAGGAGGAGGAGGAGGAAGAAGAAGAAAAGGCCTGTATACACGCAGAAGACTCCATTCAGAGACCAAAGGCAAATGGCTGAGTGAGGCGCTTTGGATGGTGCTGTGGGAATTCGCCCTATTTGAGATGCAAATTCCTCAAAGAGCTGAAAGAGCCGGAGAAACAGGTGTCTGAGGAAGTGTGCTGCTGCGCGAGGGCGGGTGTGAGGGTGCTGAATGATAACACAGGGTGTATTGAAGTCCCGCTTGTTCAGTCCAGTCTGTGTGGCACTGCTTCTCTTGTCTCGCTGCCTTTGTTTCATGTTAAAATGTAGGTAAATGAAGAGGGATTTGTTGTCATTGCTGTGGAATAGAGGGGAAATACGACAGAGCTGCTAAAGGCAAAAGTTTCAAATTTTATTGATTTAAATGTAATTTGGTATAAAACAGCATGTAGATATGAGATTTCAAATCAAATCAGCACACAGATCAGAAACAAAGTACTAAATATTGACGAAAACAGCAGATTTACAAGCCCCAGTCAGGATCAGTGTCCTCTTTAATCATAATAGTTACAATGATTAGTAATAAGGAGAATCTCACCATCCTAATCGATTGTATTTTATATTTTTTTGGATGGCTATTGAAGCTAAAACAAAGTTGTTGTTTTTTTATGGCTAACCACTTCCTCTTTAGCCTTCATATCATCATGCGTCACTGGATGAAGCTTAGTGGCACCATCTACACGACGAGTATAAAAGCTCCTAATAGAAACTCAGCTGATGTTCTTTGCTACAGAAAATGTTTAAAATCTTAATATCAAAAGCTTCAGAAGACGTGACGCTTCCTAACAGACAAATAAACCCGTAGCATACATGTAAAAAAATGAAAATCTCCACAGTGTTTTATAAATCAACAAATACCCACGACTGATTTCCATTATAAAAACGTAGACAGCACATAATCTGATGTACAGTTACACACATAACTGCTGATGGACATGAGAGCGTTACATGTTGATTCCTTATGAATTCATGCCCGGTCACATTGCAAGCGTGAACAGTCCATGACATACACCGAGTTTGCTTTTGATAAATACAATACACTAAACTCGGACTTGTATTCTGTCCACAGAAACCCTAAGGGGCTTTTAATCTGAAACAGATACAGGAGGTGTGAGCTAAAATAAGATATTTATATTCTCACTACAGATATAAACACTTAAACTGTGGTAAAAGATCAAATGTTGCTGGTATGACGACAGAATAACTATCAATAGATATCTATTTTTACTGAAAACTGCGGTAAAGCATCACTTCCCTGCTTGTGAGGGCTGCATTGCTGCTTTATCCTGTTAACATAGGCAGCAAAATCCAAATACATTAAGAGATTCTTCACTGCTCACGCAGGCAGCATCACCCAGGCGTTAAGAGTTTTTCAGTGAATCCTCTCAGATAAAACGAGGATCAAGACATACTGTTCGGTCATTGTCAAAGGTTTATGGCTCCCTAGACTTTCAATATATTTTATTGCTCAAATGTTTTGTGACTTATACACAATAATCCTTTTGCATGGGCGCATCGAAAATCCTGTAGGGTCACGCACTTCAGATAAAGGACCTAGTGTTTCAGTTAATCTTTAGCTAAATTATGCTACTAGAAAAGAGCTGCTTTAGATTTATAGGCGTACATCACTTGTCAACAAAGACCCATGTCAGCTGGACTTCCTGGTTTATGGTGTAAAAAATATATAATAATAGGGAAAAGTAACTTATTGAGCATATAAACAGAAAACAAATCCCCCATTGCTTTTTCTTTTACACTAAAATTAGATGTCTTTAAGTCTAAGGACCCACAAACCTTTAAGCATGACAGTAAAACAAATAAACAGCGTTGTATTAGCATTCTACAAAATGGCATTTTACCATATCTTATTCACGACATAAATATAAACCTAATGCTCTCTCAAACTGACAACAATCAAATACTGTATCACAATATGATTGAATAAACTGTTCGGACAACACAAATCTTTAAAAATATGCATTACAAATCTTTGGCTTAGTGGCACAAAATGTCCCTGCACACACTTGTTCCTTCATTTGAGTCAGTTTTTTTTTTTTTACCCGCACTGCTGGTCACTGCAGAAACTGAGGTAATAATCTCAGGATGCCCTCCATTTTTCAACAACTACACAGACGGACTCATGGACACAGCATAACCCACAAGACTGTGCTAAATTAGTGCGAATGGCCGAGTGTCGCAAAGCAGGATAACTACGAATCTCTGCGTTGGCAATGTAGTGACTGATGCAGGCAGAGAGGAAGACTATAAAGGCAAGGTGCTCTAGAAAAGACTTCATCAATTAAGACTTCATTAATAGCAAAGGAAAGAAACAGAGAACTGCTTGTAAGAGGTAAATAGCAGCAGTAGCTGTTAACAGTGAGTTAGCGAGTGTATACTCCCACATGTTCAGTCATATGAACAGCTTCATGCTCCCACAGCCTCACAGACGTGTGCAAAGGGCTCAGTCGCCATCTGGTGTTGCTCCCTGGCAAGTACAGAGTTCGATTACATTTAAAAAAATATATAATGTAATGCTAAATTTCCATGACTTAGTTAAAAGTGCAGTAAACAACCTGTGTAAATGAAATGACGCTGAAAGTGTGTTGGTATTACAGCGACTGCTTAGTCTGAGCGATGGCATCTGAAGCCAGCTTGATTACTTTTATAATGTTTACACTATTTTTAAATGACAGAAGTTGTTTTTGGAGTGTCATGGTTGTAAAAATGTCATTTTACTAATCACGACTACGACAGACACAAAGTTGGTCGTGATACTGACAACGAAGACGTGAGACTGAAATCCGAAATGAGTGTCACTGCTGTGTTAGTAAAGGTTGTGTGGAATGATTTATGAGTGTAAACTGGTGACAGTCACCCTGCTACAGGTAAGTGTCATGCTCTACACTGCTCAGACTCTCTTTGGACCCTTCTATGGTCATGTGTTTGAGGAGAGGTGAGGGGTCAGTGTGAGGAAGGTAAGGATTAACAGTCTCCTGCTGCGGTAGGATTGTTTTCTTCTGTTTCTCCTCTTTAGTCTTTCTACTTTCCTTTGCGTCGCCTGCTTTCACCCCGTCTGTTTTGGGCACCAGGAGAGAATCCACGATGATGGTGGGCCTCTGTTTCAGGTCCTGTCGGCTTGGCGGCTCTGCAGCCATGATGGCCTTGGCGCCGTGCATCCTGGGAGGGGACTTGCAGTGTAGATCTCCGTGAGTCTCCTTCCAGCGCCGCAGCTGAGCATGGTGTTCCTTTTCAATGTCCTTTTCTGACACTTGTAACTCAATAACCTGGAGCACAAGGGGAAAATGGGCGTGATTCATAAGCACAACCACAGTAAGGCAAAGTCAAAGAGGAAGACAGCTGAGCTTGCAGTAGGTGTACCTTCAAAACAAACGACAAACATGACACAGTAAAAGTGTACCTCGTGCACGAGGAAGCTTTCTTGCATGTACTGTGGCTGTATAGCTCGGAGCAGCTCCATTGTTTCATAGAGACCTTGACAGGCCTTCAGCTTCTCTTGGGATCCCAGCATGCATTTCAGGAGAACCAGCCCCACTCGGAAGAGGATCTTCACTCCTGGGAACAACATCACATTACACAACATGCAGCAGTGTTTGCTTCCTTATCCCAAAATAAAACAAATAAGCACATGACACATGGGGATGACCACTTTTAATACTATGTTTTTCAGCAAACTGTCTCACCCTCACAAAGGAACATGTCCCAGACACGCAGCACCGAGGCCCACGGCAGAGTCCGAGAGAAGGCACACATGAACCACTCGGTCATGTACAGGATGGGCTCCAGCTTGTGCTTCTTCAGGTGACGGTGGGCCACAGGAGACACCCGACGCAGAAGAGCGTAAAGGATCTCCCCGTCCAGCTGGATCGCCTCCTGTGGAGGAAACATGGAACAGCAGTCAGTGAGAGAAAAAGAGAGAGAGGGAAGAACTTTCTATTCAGTTAATCTGATTATCTCGTCCTTGTAGCCTGGTCACCACCTCAGGTTATTAGGTTGTTAGCATATCAGTGTCAAGCCAGAGTCACACTGATCTGAGAACACCACCACGAGCCACATATTACATGTACAGACTCTATAAACTGAAGTTAACTGACAATTTTTGACACTTGTGTTTGGCCGACTAAATCAGTCGATGATAAATAAATGCGAGGATTCGGTCCTGTCATGTGGCAGGAATGTAGTCTTCGAGTGTCAGTTCAGATAGATAATAATTGACATGCTGAACACAGTGAATATCTAATCCTGCTACAGGTTGTACTCAGATGTTTTCTTCTATTAAAGTGCCTGCATGAGGGTCTAGGACTATTTTTTGCCTGCTGTGAAAATATGTCTTCAGTGTTGGGGAAATAAATACCTGGTTGGTCTGCACCTAACCTCTGCCTCAAGCCTCCTGCTTTCCAGCCTCTATACGGCCAGCCTAACAGTGTGCACAGCAAAATAAAGTGACTGTCTGTTTGGACTCTTACCAGCCCTGTACTGTAATATCCAGGAAGGTATTTCTCACAAATTTGGACAAGAGTCCAGAATGCATCCTACGACAAAGAGAAGAAACAAGGGTAAGCATTTATTACAGTAAAATGTGACACTGAATGGTACTTTGGTGGTATAATTGTGTGTGTGTGTGTGTGTGTGTGTGTACCTCTGCTGGCATATGCATCAGGAGTACAGCAGCGATGGGAGCCTGAGCCTGACAGTATCCCTCTTCAGGACGATGCAGCGTATAAGCCTTCAACACACGGAACAGGTCCTGCTGCCTGAATGTATCAATACATAGACAGAAATGATATTCAACACAACAATGAACATGATCACAGGCCTCCAGAAAAAGAAGGCAGTGCTTACCCATGACCTCCTCTTGCTGCAAACATTTCATGAAAGGGGAATTGTCGATGGAGGTCCCTCTCAATAATATCTACCCATTTAGGATCTCCAGGCTGACTGTCAAGTTCCTAAAAACACATAAAACATATTTCTTAGCCGTTTTCCACCATTTCTTCCACCAAGTTTAAGTGAAATCACAAACAGGGATCACAAATATATGACTTACCTGGAATTTGCCCTGGTTTTGCTCCCTTCTCACTTTCCCCCCAGTGAGGTAGAGCCAGGCCCGGCCACGCAGGGATGGAGGGATCCCCTTCTGACAGCGCTCTTTCACCTGTTATTGAGAACATGCACAGTTATACGTGAGCCTGCAGAAAGTAAGAGAAAGGAAGAACTGGAGGAAGGAAGACAGACATCGGAGGAGGACGGTAGCACGGCTGTGCAATATGATGATGTATGACGATAGAAAAAATGTCTATTGTTTCATATTATGCTTTTTCGTTCAATATTTCCCATCATTTGCATCACTCTTTGTGCCACACCCCATCACACGTCATGGATGCAGGCTGCAGGCAGGACATTTGCATACACAGACACACATAAATGAGTCACAAAACAGACGAGACAAAACAAGGAGCTCGTACCTAAACGAGATTCAACTTCTGTGATATGGACGTGGTTTGGTTATGAAAAGCCTTCGATCAGAAAGTGATAACGATACTTAACAAATTATGCCACAAACATCTTCTAACCACCTAAACAGGAATCATGTCAAACAGTACAGAGAGTCTCTGGATGAGAGCCACAAAAGTGCAGTCGAGTGCTCAAAACAAACCTCAGACTCAGACGGACAAAAAAAAAAAAAAAAATCACAAAGATGAAAGGAGATAATGGCTGCTGTTGCAACTTGTTGGTGCTGGGGCCATTCCATGTGGTCATGTCATATAAACTATTTAAGATAAGATAGACTTTTATTATACCCACGGGGGAGGTTTGGCTTGGGCAATAGTGCTGCACACAGCTGCAATCAACTTAATAAAATACATAGCCAACAAAACAGTACAGAGGTAATAAATTACAGCCAACAAAAAGTAAGTAAGAAAGATAAAATACTGCACATGCCTCATGGGACAAAATAAAGACATAGACATTAAGATGAGGAAATAAATCATAAATACGATATTGATTCATTCCATTTACAGAAAATCTGCTATATCATGATATGTATTGTTATCTGGATATAAAATTCAATCAGGATATGAGATGTTGATCATGTCACAGCTATAGACAGTACTGAAAATGCTGTTTTATTTCAAACACATGGCATGATGGTGGAAGGATTTCGGATTTTCCAGCTCAAGTTCTGAAATAAATTGATATCGTTCAGTCTTTAAAAACCATGTTGATGCTCCACCAGTGCTCAAACTCCTGCAACGTGTTTATTCTACTAAGAAGAAGGAACAAAGTGAAGTCAGATTTCATTCACGGTGTATAAAAGCAGACCTTCTTGTGTTTTTTGGCCATCCACTTGTCCCAGCTGTTGAGCATCTCCAGCCATTTTGCCTCCCGCTGCCTCAGCACCTCAATGGGGATTTGTCCGGCACTGTGGAGATACGAGATAAACAAATTATTGTCATGCAAACTGACAGTGGCGATACTGTACTGTGTAGTTATGACAGGGCAATCCTGTCATGAGAGGAGGCGGGACCTTGGCTCATCTCTTCCTCATCCACACAGGAAACCTAACCTCAGATGAAACAGAGGAACACTTGGCAACGGCAGCAAAGCACAAGGAAAACAGGAAGCCGTGGGAGAACTTTCCCCTTGTTCAGTTCCCTACGACCTCCTACGCAAAACCTACACCAGTATCTCACTTCACTACGGTCCTTTTGAAGGCTCAGAGCTGTTGTGTTGTCACTCTTTCCTTTCCTGATCTGCCTGGTCTACTTCAAACAAATTTAAAAGAGCTGACTGACATGATTTTACATATAAGTTCACAAGCTGTCAATCACTGATCTCTGGATAACAGAACAAAACCACAAAATGTCTTATGAAAGATGACAGGCCCAGGATGGCTGGTTTCCTCAGCTCTTCCTGTGTTACATTACAGTCATAACCAAAGTACTGTATGACTTTCAAAGCAAGGTGTAAATAGAGGTGTGACAACAAACCCACCCACTTAAGCCTAGACCCCAAAACAGCCTGCAGGTCAATAGACCTCAGAGACTTAGAGGAGATCTAATAAAAAGGTCAGTGATGTAAGAATGGGCAAAAACACTGAGCACCCTATAAGTAAACATTTTAAAACTAAATCTGTAATGACAGACGATCAGGATACTGACTAATACACATTCATATTGAATGACAGTGGCGAATCAGTGGTCAGACAGCGGTACAGTGGTTAGCACTGTCCCTTCACAGCCAGAAGGTTCCTGGTTTGAGCCTCGGCTGTGGCCTTTCTGTGTCTCTGGACTTCCCTTTAAAAAGGTTAATTGGTGACTCTAAATTGTCCGTAAGTGTGAATGGATGTTTGTCTCTATGTGTCCTGTGATGAACTGGCGACTTGTCCAGGGTGTACCCTGCCACTTGCCCTAAGTCAGCTGGGATAGGCTCCAGCCCCTGCAACCCTGATGAGGATAAGTGGAGAAGATTAACGGGTGGATGGGCACTGGATCTACAACCAGAGTCCAGTTGCCTCAGATTGAACCCTTTCTGAAGAAAGATGACCTAGTTTCCATGTTCGTGCTTCTCAAAAACAAACCAATTTGAGAAGGGACCATCACTCTTCTGCTATCTGTGGATAGGTAAAGGGTCAGGGGGACAAGAAACACTGATAAAAGTTCAGATATATATCGATCCTTTGTTTGCCTTCTTCCACACATAAAACACAGTCAGTTTATAGCAGGTATCTTTCTTCAGGGGTGAAATGGCAGCTTCTCCCTACAGTCACAGTTACAGTAAACACAGGAGACCTTCTTATGTTGTTGATCTCAACAAAGCACAAGACTACAACTTATTCAGTCACTGTTACTACCAACGCTATTTAAGGTGAGCATTATGAAGCTCCACTTACGAGTCTCCAGAGTACTGCTGGGCTCCTCCCGTGAATCCGTACTTATCCACCTGTTTGTCCCCGGGGACAGCGCTGCCGTTCACCTCCGGGTCGGATCCATACGAGCTGCCTTTCCCATTTTCTGTCAACTTGTCTGTGCCGCCCCGCAAGTCAAGTCCATTACCCTGCTCAGTTTTTGCCATTTAATCAACATTTACCTCAGCAGAAGCCGCCGGTCTACAGTCTGTTCACATAACTTTCCCCTGAAAGCTGAGCTGACACTTTAAAGCTCTCCATGAAGTCGTTCCGCTGGTTACCTTACATCTAGCTACGGTTGCTAGGAAGATTTGCTACTAGCTCGCTAATGCTAAATAAAGCCGCTAGATAGTTTGTTTCAGGATAAACCTGCTCGTTTTAAGTGGCATAGTCACTCAAATTAAAACCAATTGGTCAAACTATCAAAAGAGAAAACGCAGCTACATAAACGGCTAAATAAGTACAGTATCTGCCTGCTAACTCCGGAGCTAACATGCTAGCATCACACAGCTGTCAGCTGACACACACACACACCTTGTTTCAGGCTGAATCTCTGCTGTCAGCAGGAATGTGGGTTAGCTGCTGCTGGCTACAAGGAAGCAGATTAGTAAACAAAACATCCACGGCATCCTCCGACTCTCCACTGCCATCTAATGCTGCTGCTGAAAAGCACATATTCAATATACATGAGCATATATAGACATAAATACAGCCAAAAACAGGTAAACAAACATAAACATGCTATGTACAGACAATATATATATTAAGAGAAAATCATTTTTAATCTGTCTTTTACTTGAAAATTAAGGTTTAGATATATAAATAGACAACTAACCAAATAAATGAATAGATAAAAACAGATTAAAATATATAAACAGACATATATAAACATTTATAAATATATTTAATCTGTTTTTATCTATTAATTTATTTTGTTAGTTGTCTATTCATATATCTGAACTTTATTTTTTGCCTGTCTATATTTTTTATTTTTATATTTGATATTTTTTACATTATACTTTTATTTTATTTTATCTAACTATTTATACATTTTAATGGGTTTTTATTTTTATTAATTTAATTTGGTTAGTTGTCTGTCTGTTTATATATATTAACCTTTATTTTTGGCTATCTATATTTTATTATCTTTACTGTTATTCAGTTTTATCTAACTATTTATACATTTTAATGGGCTTTAATTTAATTTAATTTATTTGGTTGATTGTCAATTTTTGGCTATCTATATATTTTTTATTATGTTTTACTTTTATTCTATTTATTCTAACTATGTATACATTTTAATGTTTTTTTTTTTTAATTATTATTATTTAATTATTATTTTTTTTAACCTGCCTCCGGTGTTCCCTCACTGTAAGATGATGAGATGGCGCTTCCTCAGTTTGTGTTATGCTTTTGTTTATAATGGGGTGAGGGTGGAGGGTTGGGGGTTTATTGTGTGAAAAGTCTGATTGATTGATTGATTGATTGATTGATTGATTGATTGATTGATTGATTGATTGACATGGCGATAGTGCTGTGTTCATGTTGCAGAGTGCAGAGGATGCTAAAATAAACACGGTTTATGTAGCAGGTTATATTAGTGTACGCAGTGAAAATAAATAATCTATAATTTTGGAGGTTTTAGACACTGGGTTATTGCATAGGGTGTGTCTGGTGTTAGACGTTTATCAGAGTGATGGCCTGTGGGAAGAACCGGTTCTTATGTCTGTGGTTGTTTTGGCGCATAGTGTATAGTGTAGTCTGTAGCGCCTCCCAGAGGAGAGAAGTTGAAACAGGTCGTGGTTGCAGTGACGTTTTCTGCCCATTTCCTGACTGTGGAAATTTAAGCCCTGACTGGAGGGCTAGTTGGCACAGATGATGTTCTCTGCAGCCCTGACTGACAGTTGTAGTCTCTATGAACAGAGAACAGACTTAATAATGGTGGTGTAGAACTGGATCAGCAGCTCCTGAGGCAGGTTGAGCTCAGTACATCCTCTCCTGGGCCTTTTTGATGATGGAGACACAGTGTTATTGATTATGGTGATGGGTTGGGAAGCTCCTCAGCTGTCATCTCTACAATTTTTAAGCTCCAAATGTATTTTATTAGATTTTCACAGACATTGTGTGCTCATATAGCTTTTACATCTGAAATCATCTCCAGAGTATAACATGTAATTTCTTCATAACTGTGTCAGTCACAAGATTGCTAGCAGCAGTTCTCCCTCCCTAAAAATAACTCTGCATGTTTAATTAGGTACATTTAAAAGTGGCTAGTCAGACTACTTTCACTCACCACTGAAGTACCATCAGTAAGAGGATGTTAAAAATCTATAAACCATTTACAAACTATATATATATCTCCATACAAATGTATATAATGGGTACTTCATGGGTAATTTATTTGACATCGACTAGTTAACTGTTTATGATCAACAAATAAAATATTCCGCATTAAACTATCTAAGAGTATATAAAGCAGTTTAAATTAGCCCCACCTTACATGCTAATGCATCAATAAACCAATGATATAACAACAGCATTCAGAAAGGAAGCACCGGCCTGCATTGTGTGTGTTTTTACTGTTGACAGTATTTTTACAGTGTGGTATGACCAGTTTTACTTTTGCGCACAGACTAATGAAATGTCCTGCTCAAGTTAAATTATTTGTGCTGTAATTTCATCACTTCTTCCTCATAGTGGAAAAAGTAAAACTAGTCATACCACAATGTAAAAAAACTATTGTGTTACAGGGAAAAGTCCTGCTTTTATAATTTTTTACCTTTAATTCAACAGTGAAAAGTAAAAGCACACATCATGCAGATTGGCCCTTCCTTTCTGAATGCTACCGTTATATTACTGGATTATTGATGCATTCACATGTAAGCAGCATGGTATGGTTGTAAGGTGGGGCTAATTTAAACTGCTTTATGTACTCCTAGGTAGTTTAATGCATAATATTTTATTTGTTGATTATATGTTTTGTATGTCCAATCATAAACTGATAACTAGTAGAATAAATCAATGTAATAAAAGTAAAAAGTATATACAATATTTCAATATTTCAATTTGCAGGCAAATACCAGTCATATACATTAGTATGGATATATGCAGCTTGTAATTGATTTGTGGATTTAACCTTTTTACTGTTTAGACAATATAGAAATAAGTGTAACCTGTTTATGCTTCTACCTTTTGATCGTCTAGACAACAGCAAGAAACATACCACACAATTACATGTTCCATACATATAATCGATTTTCCCACGACATTAATTTTACACTTCAACCTGTTTAATATTTGCTTCAACAAAAGAAGAGGACTGTAACAAAGAAAGTCATTTTAAAAAGTAAACATGTCCCGTCATTACAGAAATTCTATCATCTGATATTGAGGATGCAGTTGATAAAAAAGTTGATCATTTTATAAGACTGGATGTGTCTTTTGTGAAGATCTGTTTCTGAAACAAGGAATAACATAATGAAAACACTCAAGTGAATTTTAGTATAAATACTAGATTCTTTATTTAAATATTATACATATTTTAAAACATATTTACATAAATTAGACCTGCATTGTTACACTGTAGACATAGGTGTCTCTTTCATACACACACAAACATCGCTTGCTGAAAAAGACAATCATACCGTACAGACTGCAGAAGCACCTTTGAGAACGACTTTACGGGAGAGAAAACACGGGCACACTTCATTTACATCGAGCACTGGGCAACATGACCGAGACGAGACAAGCTTGCAATGACAGGAAAGGCCTCTTGTTACAGGTCTAGATATTTTGTTAAGGCTGAAACTGTGTTAACTCTAAGTTCACAGCACCGATACCGATCTCAGCGTCTCTCCTCCTGCATGTGGGTTACATCTCTCTGACAAATATAGGGCTATCTTTGAAGTAAATACAAGTTCAGAACCTTTATACACCATTTATAAGCCATGTGAAAGTCAAGAAGGGGCTACAACTGTGTGAACGTAACTTTGTAAAACGGTGCTGAGACGGAAACCATACAAAAAGAACAGAGCAGACAGTAGGACAGATAGTATAAATAATTGTCTTCATTATGTGTATGAGGAAGAAACACCATGTTATGTACAGCAGGGCTTACAGTGTAGTGCCCCGATCATGTGTTTATATATGGCTTTCCTTCTTTGGTTTTATAAACCTGTCTTATACTTTGTTACAACCAGTCACATATAACTTAAAACCAAGAATATGATACAACTTTTGTTCTGAAAAAAACAACTGTAGGCATAGAAAACACATTTAAAATGTCAGTCTGAACATTTCCACCCACACGAGATTCAGAGCACAAGGAATTTACAGTATTGCTGCGTGATGTTTGTAAGTGTTAATTACATACACAAAGAAAATGTGTCTTTGGTGCACTTGCTTTTAAACTGTAAAGACATTGTCCGGACCACTGTGAGTGAGCTGTGAGACAAAAAGAGACGGACTATCATGAGAAGACCAGACTTATCTATGTCTTTGATTAATGTCATTTGATGCAGCACACACACATTTACACCCATTACAATCCTTGTGACCATGTTCATATGAATCATGTCAAGTCATATACAGACATCTGAATTAAAAATGAGAAGTACCTAACAAAGGTAAAGGGAAATAAGGAACTGAAAATAAAAACTAATTGCTCTCTCCGGCTGACACGCGCGCGCACACACACACACACCTGATTCTTGTTAAGATAGCTGGATCTTTTTGTCATCCATCACCATAAAACTAAATAACATTAAAAAAATACATATTTTCCTTTTAAAATTCATGCCTGACCTATCATTGCAATTGTGTGCATTCCCAGACGCTAGCTTTAGCTGTGTGAGATAACAAATATAAACATTAAACAAGCCACACACACACACACACACACACACACACACACACACACACACACACACACACACACACACACACACACACACTTTTATCATCCTTCCTACCACACAACAGCGATCAATCTCAGCACACGTCTTTTCTGTTAATTTCAGCGAGTGGAAGTGTGGGATTGATAATGCTCACGTCAAGATTAACATCTACACGGGAAAATATATTTATGAATGCATGTGTACATCTTCCACGAGAGTAACGAAAGAGCCATTTGCTTTGATGACCAAAGCAAAGACGACCAGAAAGGCCAGAACGTAGCCTTAAAAAAAAAAAAAGACAACAACAAATATTTACAACTTATCAGGATGTGCGCACCGACAGACCCTCCAGCCAAGTGACGAAACCTGATCGACATTCACATGGAAGCTCTAACAATTGTTATGTTTCCCTTTACAAGTTTCTGTGATTGCAGCAATTACTAGTTAGCATTTACATTCCCAAAACCAAGACACTGAAACCCAACTCTTTAATCTCACCCATCGACTCCCGACATCAGCTTCCTCAGTCCATCTATATGCTTTGTTTAAACACATTTACAACAAGGAACAGATAAACAACTGGAACAACAGACAGCTGGGTTCAACAGTCAACTCCATGACTACTCTCTGAAGAATCCAAATCCATGGCTTACTCCTCTTTCAATATCACTGTTTATACACGGCGGCTACACAGTGTTAAGGCCCTCAGCCAAAGCAAACTGTCCTGCACTGTCTCTAAAATGTTTTGATGCCACACAATGAGACACAGGAGACTGAAAGGCATCCCTCAGACCATCGTACCATCTCTCCCTGTATCATGATCAACATGAAATTGTCCTAGCTGCCTGCTTTCCCCTCAACCGTTCAAGCACCGAAACAAAAACAGGAAGAAAACAAAATGTACACAAGTGGACGTCAGCCCCGCAGCGAGGAGTGTGTGTTGTGTCGGCGGGCCTCCCCTGTCAGCCCACGGGCTGCAGTGCATTTTCGTGGAGGGCTGCAGTTGAAAGACTCGCAGACGGGAAAGGAAGGACCAGCCCCAGAGAAGCACACACGCACTGTCACACACACTTTTTAGTCTGTATATTCAGCCACAATAGACAGCAGCACCGTGATATCATCCGGCTTCCCTCCTGCAAGACAAGAGAAGAAAAAAAAAAAAAGTGTGAGAAGCCCGACGCTGAGAGAGTAACAGCATCTCCCTTTTTATTTAGCTTTGACTCAGACAAAGGGAACCAAAGTAAAAGACGTGAATGCAGTCAAAGATGTGCCTCCCACAGCTGAATTAGAAGTACTGCTTGTCGCCTTAAAGAGATGACGCAGCATCTGAAGCACAGTCTACTTACCTCTTACATTCAGCCCATTATCACAGGCAAACTGTGCAAAAGGAGACATATAGTTGGGGTCGTAGGCGAGGTCGTGAGCTTGCTTTGCAATGCTCTGTGCAGTCTGCAGGATGCTGTCGTAGTTGGTAGTCTGACATGAGCAAAAATACGAAGCGTTAAACGTGAAAGATGTGAAATTTTATCTGCATGTATGTTGTTTTTTATAACTATGTGTTACTATGTGTGAATGTATGAATAAGCTTCTGTTAGAAGTGGCACCTTGAGTTTTTTGAGCTCCTGAAGAATCATGTAGTCTGGCATGTTGTCAAAGAGGCCGTCGCTTGCCGTCAGGATGATGTCACCGAGCTGCACGTCAAATGAGGAGCTGTCAGCTGCTTCGGGACTAGAGAAAACATGGAGGGGGACGGTAAGATCAGTCACAAGTGAAACAGGAGCACGCAGCGTCTGAGCTGTTTCCAATATGGAATTAAGCAGGTCAGAAGTCACTCTGCCAAATCTCGAGAGTGGACACAGTGGGGGTGTTTAATCTGACAGCTGACTCGGAAGCAGCCTGCCCCTGTGCGTCCTTGCCAGAGAGGTCGTGTTGCTTACTGGCGCCAAAGACTCAAGTTTATTTCCTGGGAGCCTTTAACCTTATGTTCGTACTTCGTCTTGACCTTTTTTTATTTTAAGGTGACACAACACAGTGTCATAAATCTACCTCAAAAAGGGAACGCTTACTTGCTAAATCTTTATTTAAAACTTGATTTCACAACAGAAGAGCATGATTAAACCAGAGCATCATTTAATAACTTGAAACAAGGTTATAAGAGGATGATATCAGTCATAAATCATTTAGGATTTGGGTAAAACAAAGACAAAGACATGATAAAGGCTCTGTAATTTTCCCAACTTCAAAGTATGTACATGTACAGATGAGTGTTGTGTGATTTTCCATGCGGGCGATAAACGAAAAGATGATCAAGTATTTAAGGTGTTTATGCCGGAGCAGGTCTTTGTTTATCCTGTAAACATTGAAAGTTCATACTGCAACTATGTTTGCTGCTCAGCAAGAGGACAAGGAATGTTTAACAAACTCAGTTATCTGCACACTTATTTGTCTGTTTGTTTGTTTTTTTATAAAATATTTATTCTTTAATTAACCACTGAACTACTAACCTGTCACTGAGGACCACCCCTTCAGCTCCCGGAGGAGCGATGGACAGCTGGAAGGGCGTGTTAAAATAGTGCTGTTGCTCGTCTGAGCGATGAACCACCTCTCCTCCCCGAACCACCAGGAAGCCGGAGTCACCAAGGTTACAAGTGTGTAGCCGGTGACTCCGTCGATCCAGAACAACGATACACGCTGTGCTGCTCCCTGCAAAACAGAGCAGAGCAAAACAACAATGAGGAACACATAATAACACGCAACAAAAATATATCTTCCCCAGTTTGGACAGAAAAGAAGCACACGCTGAATATGTTTTTCGCTTTACTTTATAAAGCGATAGAATGCTGCCCAACCAGAACATCAGCATCTCTGTGAACACCCTCCTTGTGAATTTCATGCTTCCATAGTGAGTGGGCGAGATTATTATGCAGTTCCCAAGTGGCCTTAACCCAAAGGAGACAGAAAACAAATCCAAGGGTCATGGATCGTGCCTGTCCCAGTGACTGCAGCTTTATGGGCTGTCCAAGTAACCTTGAGCAGGGAAGGTCAAGCACAAACCTTGTCACAGCTCCCAGAATACACATAGGCCCCATTTGACATCGTGACAACAGGGAGGAGGTTAACATTTAGCGTCTCAGAAGAAATGTGACCTTGGTCACACGTTTGACATATGCATTCTTTTAAATGCTGTTATGGTGTTCAGCCCTCCTGTGGTGTCAGTTACAGATTCTTGACCTTTTTGGTATAAGGCAAAACATCCAGCCTGCATGTTTAGCCCCCAAAAGCTCACGAGTCTCAACTTCCACGTGTCCGCATAACGAAATTCAGACTGATTAAGTTACTTGGTTACCTCACAGGTGTTACATCACTGAGTAGGATGCTGGTTTAAGCCCAAATCAATGATAAATAACAGGCCCCACACAAAATAACACACTGGGTGAAGTGAAGCTGAAAAATCATCTCTATCTGATCACTGTCTGTATTTCTCCATCGTTTCATGCACCTTTCTGTCAGGTTAGAAAAAGAAATATGGCCTGCAAATTAGACGGAGACAAGTTATAATAATAATAATAACAATAATTACAACAACAACAATAATAATAATAATAATAATAAGTTGTTGTTGTGCACCCTGCTAAACGAGGCTAATACTCAGGATGGTCTGACGCATCCTGCAGCTATATTATTTAGAGTATGGCTGTTCACATGGGAAGCATGACTCACTCCACCACTTGACTGTGGGTGTAATATAACATAATATCATCTGTGTGTGATGTTGTCTCTCTGCGTACTCACCGAGCAGGGGAACTTTGTTCTGCAGAAGCTCATAATAACCAGAGGTAAGGATACCCACTGGATTACTGGGAGTGAAGCGTCCCTCCTTCACCAGACGCTCACAGGTTCTCATTAAGGTGGCAGAGAACTGAGACGGGTCAACGCCGTAGTCACGCCAACCACCTACGCCATCTGCAACACCTGATGGACAAGAAGGGAAATACATATTTTGTTTAGTTGTTGTTTTGGTGCTTATCCATCCACATTATTCCAGCTTTGCAAATGTGAGGACTTGCTGCTTTTATTCACTTTGTGTGATACTAGACTGAACATTAAGCTGAGATAAAAATACTTTGTCAATTAATCAAGAAAATAGTTAGAAGGTCAATCAAATGTTGAAAATATATTAATAGTTCAAGATGGCATTGCTTTAACAAATACTGAATGGCTCCTCCTTGCAGACATTGGTCACTCTGCTAAACATGGATTTGTGAGCGAGTTATGTCAGTACTTTTACATTTAGAAAAACAAACCAACGATAAAATGATGAGCTTTTCTCATTATTGCATTTCATTCATTGGCTTCTGTTTAATCTGTGCCCTTCAACAAACGCAGGCTTCTTTATCTTAACAAATATATGCAAACATGATCTCTTTCAATGCCAGCTGAATCCTTTTAAGCCCGGTGCTCAGACACTCTGCACTTCACCATTATTAGTGGTGGTGTAACAGCACGCTGACTCTAATCCACATAAACCCAAACAATATGATATTCACAGTTCCACCTCGGGCAGGTTAGAAATGCTCGACCCTTGATAGGGATTATCCAGAGGTGAGAGAAATAAAACTCGACATGATTGAATTATTAATCATTGCTGTATTTGCCAGCGTTTGAAGCACTTGCTCTGCAATTATCTTGAGCACATTCACAGTTCACTCACTCAATTTATGTTATGACACACCAAAATAAGAGCTCTGTTTCCATGCTCTGCTTTTAATTTCATTTTCTCTTTGTGTTTCCTTCAAAAGTGAAACAGAAATGACAAAGCAGATCCTGTGAATCTGCTTTTAAAAAACCTGTTTTGATGACCACCTCCAGTCCTCTACAGAGGAGTTTACCACTGAATGTGAAACACGTGAAGACCTGAGGGTGATCCAGTCCAACAGAGCTACTTTATTTACTTATTTATTTTACATCACATCACCAGCTTAATAATTTAACACTCTCGAAAAACGATCGAGCCGGTTAAGTCAAGTATTTGGCCGTGCTAGCCCTCCTGTCAGCTGGGCTGCTGAGGACAAAGCAATTCCCACTCAGCTAAGCTAACAGGCTACAATATAGCAAATATGGCTGCCTCCATGCTCAACCATTCTGACCTTTACAAGAGTGTTAAGTCTGAGAGGTGTAATCGGGCCCTTTAGAGCCCTGTCCACCTTTAATAAAGCTTAAATATATATGTGCTGGTTTGATATGTGTACTATCTTGCGTTGCCATCGTGTATGCATGCGTCGGAGCTCATGTAGGTGAAAGGTCATTCGGCGTTTCACCTCAAAACTACCTGCCAACTGCACATAATGACAGTTTATGCACAAAATGACATGAACACAGCTGCACTGGTCATCTGTGAGCCTTTAGCCGGCGTCATGGTAACCAAACACAGCTAACATAAAGGTTGCAAAGGGGGACAAAAGTTATGGCTGATTTGGAGAGAGGGGGGTGGGGGCTGTTGTGTTTTCATCCGAGGGGGTCGGTACACGTGCAGGGCTAGCTAACTGAAGGTCACAGAGGGTGTGTATAACATGAAGCCTGTTTGTATGTATGTATGTGTGAGAGCTTACCCAAAACATCTGCGGTCCTGTGCCGGGCAATGAAACAGGCGTCATCCCCGTAGCACATCCCTTTCTTCAGGATCCCCTTGCGAAAGTCTTTACCGAAGCCATAACTGGCGCTGATCAGGCTGTAGTCCCGACCGTCCGCCTGAGAGAGTCCACCCAGGACAGCCCTGGCTACCAGTCTACCATAAGACAGTACGGATAACATCCCCTAGCAAGGAGCAACCCCGTCTTGTTCTGATCACACACACACCCACCCACACGCCGTCCCCCCTCTCTCTTTCACTTTCTACCCTACCCGGCCGCCTGGCTGTTAGGATACTTCTTCGGATCAAGTCGTCTCTTTATCCGTCCATCCGATCCCGACTGGCCCGCTTCCGTGAAATAGTAACGTGCCCTTCCACCTCCACAAGCAGTTACAACAAACTCCCGTATAACAAGCACACCGTCTGTCCTCTCTGGTTGACGTGCAGTTTATGTTTCAGGTGTGTATTTCATGGGCGCAGTTCCTCCGCTGGGCTCTCTCCTTCCCGACATGTTTCCAGTGTGTATCGAACAGAGAGCTCAGCTGCGCGAGTACATACGGGTGCTGTTTGACAGTTTACAATCCTGACGTCACGGCCAGCCGATATCATCCAATGACAGAGCAGCTAACGACTGAACCGTCTATGACTACAGATCCCAGATCTGCCGGGTGCTCTGATAAACTGAACTGCGCAGGCTTCAGATGTGCACTCGTTTTGTAAGACTGGACGTAACGGTTGGTCGTCTGGGCTTAAACATATCACCATTTAGCCTACCAATAATATGGTATTTGTGTTCACAATAAAGTTATTTAATAATTTAACGAGAGCTCTATAAAATGTAAACTGACCACTTATTTATAAACACAAACAATAATTAGCTTAACCTAGCTCGAGTCACTAACTAGCTATAACCACATATCATAACAAGTATAACAATTCATAACGTATAACAAATATTAAATAAATAAAAACCTTTCTACAAATATAACATTTTTTCTTTTTCTTTGCGTTTTTGGCTCTGTTTTTGGTGGTCACGGCACCTCTTATCTCTCCACGGTGCTTGCTGTGCTTCAAAACGAGCTCACCCATTCCAGACGAACCCAACAACCGCAAGATGTATAAAAAATAAATGCGTCATGGCGTCACCTTCACGCAGACTAGCGTATGACATCATATTACGGCTTTTTAGCGTCCATGGCCAGTGCTGGTAACGTTCATTGGTTGAGAGTTGGCAACAGAGAAAACACCCCGAGACATAACTCTAGATAGCGGGGAGGACAACAACGCATTATCGCCGAATAACCATCGAAGCAGACATAGCTAAAGCGCCATTTCACGGTAAGAAATAATTTAATTATACGTAATAATGCTGTTATATAAGTCTCTGTGGGGTGGATCGGCGAGAGAACAAAGCCAAACATCGTAATGTAATTAAGCGTCAGTGCCTGACAGAAACGGGCAAGATGCGGTCGTCACGCACTGTTTTTACAGATGAAAACACACCCTTATTGGTTTTCTTGATATTGTGGCTGGCATATTGATGTAATTGATTTATAATTTATTAATAATAAAGAAATGCTATTAATCCACCATATAATGATAAAATATTAAGGAGAGCTCTTCACTGGAATACATTTGAAACTTAGTTAGGGTATTTATATGGCCTGTGAAGAGAATATAATGCTCATGGTGTTAAATATTACATCAAATGGAAAGAGTCTGCCTTTTTGGATGTCATCCAATAACAGTGGAAAAGGGGCATTGAAAGCAAAATTCGTTTTTATAATGTTTAATTGTTTTATGATCATTTCAAGCTGAAATCCTTTTCTCTTTAGGGCCATGATGGGGAAGTTGTGTGAGGTGGCTCTTGCCTCCTTACTTATTCTGTTTCTTCTGAACACTGAGTCCACATGGGCTAAAAAAAGTGGTAGCTTTGGTAGCGGAAAGAAAACATCATCATCTTCCAGTAACAAGGGTGGGACGCAGTCAAAATCGCCCAGCTCTGGTTCCAAAAACACCAATCCATATCCTTCTGGTGGAACTTATCCTCATCCAGGAGGAGGTAACTCTAACCCAGGTGGATACCCCAGACAAAACCCAGCAAGTTACCCAGGAGCTGGTAGTAACCCTAACCAGTACCCTGGTAGAGCCAATCCTGGAGGTTATCCCAACCAGAACCCAGCCGGTGGTTATCCAGCTGGCGGCGGCTACCCCAACCAGAACCCAGCTGGTGGCTATCCAGCTGGTGGCTATCCAGCTGGTGGTGGCTATCCCAACCAGCGCCCTGGTGCTGGCGGCTATCCAGCTGGAGGAGGTTATCCCAACCAATATCCTGCTGCAGGAGGAGGTTATCCCAACCAACGCCCTGGTGCCGGAGGCTATCCAGCTGGAGGAGGTTATCCTAACCAGTACCCTGCTGCAGGAGGCTACCCTGCAGGAGGAGGTTATCCTAACCAGCGCCCAGGTGCCGGAGGCTACCCAATGGGAGGAGGTTATCCTAACCAGTACCCAGCAGCAGGTGGTTATCCAGTCAGAGGGGGGAATACAGGACAGGGTTTTGGTATGCAGCCTGGTATGAATCCAGGAGGTTACCCTGGTGGAGGGTATGGTGGTTACCCCAACTGGAACCCAAATAATAAGATCCTCAGTCCCGGCTATGGAGGAGGAGGCTATGGTGGTCATGGGATGGGAGGGTCTCCTTTCTCTCGTTCTGTGCAGAGTATGGGTTACCAGCCCAAGTCGTCAGGTTTTGCCAAAAAAGCTATGGTGGCAGCGGGCGTTGGCGCTGTGGCTGGGATGGCCGTTGGATACGGACTCGGGCGCTTCCCTCGACCACATTTCAACTTTCGCAGCCCTGAAGAAGAGCAGAGCTACAACAACTACATGTACCGCCGCTATGGCACCCAGTCCACCGATGAAAAAGATTATGGCCGTGATTATGTCTACAAGCCTCCGCCCCGGGCAGAGTCTTATGAGAACTTCATGGGTCGCTGTATGAATAGGACTGACCTTCTCAAAAATGATGGCAGCAGCTCTACCACTCCTAAAAGTCAAGGTGGAAGTGATGAGGGTGATGAGACCGTCAGCATAGAGGAGATCGGATACCCAGCCCTAATTGAGCAATTGAAGTCCCGACGCTGCATGGAGCATTACATGGTCTACTCTGAGCGCTTTCTGCAAAAACAAAAAGCTGAGCAACAGATGCAGCCGAGTCGCAGCAGCCCTCTGAGCTATGGGGTGATTCAGCTATTCACCTCTGTCTTCATGCTGCTGTCCAGCATGCTCCTTCTCCAGTGAGAGCCAGTAAAGGGATTTCTACTTCCTCTATTATATCTGCACATCCACTTCCTACTAATGTATATTATCTCCATTATACAAACCATAGCTGTATATTTGCTAGCTCTTTGGGTCACAACGGATTAGTCATTTATTATCACTGGAGGAATCGTGCAAAAAGTAACAACATGTGTAAAGCAGCCAGTTTTAAGAGGCAGCAGTCATTTAAAAATGTAGTTAGACGTGCTGCTGCACTTGTTTTGTTTTCAAGAATTTGTTTAGCATCTCTGTTATTTTGCACTTTTCTATTCCACATTACTGAGCACTGGATTCATAGAAAAGACATTCAGGTTACTTAAGTTCAGTTTTTTCTGACAATAGACGTGTAAAATAGGAATGTGACATAAAGAGTTTTATATTTACGTGCAGACACATCAAACTAACATCACTCCACCGTTCATTTATCCTTTTCATCTGTACTGGACAAGTCACTAGACTGATTTTACAATTGGTTAAATGCGCTATAAATGAAATATGAAAAGTGCCACTCTTAAATTTGGATTTATGTAAACAGAAGTATACAAAGTTGACCCATAATTGGTTGAAGACCAGTTGTCAGTATATTTTAAGAAGTCTTACTTAATCCCATGTTAAAAAAGATCTTTTAAAGCATGTTTTAAGATTGACAGTGCAAATTTCAGGTGTTTTGATCTCTTCCAAATAATCGAGTTTGGAAATAGGAACAAAATGAAAGATAAGCGCCCCCTCCAACCAAAGGTGCTAAAAGAAGTAAAAGAACTTTACTAACACTTTCAGGGAAGCTACCAATGAGAAACAACATATAAATGTATTCACTCCACAATGTAGTTTTCCAGTGGTTTGCTGCACATGATGATTAATCTGTGGTGACGTTCTGCTCTGCACTGTTTAATGGTCATGAGATGAGACGTGCACATTTTAGTACTAATTCTTGGCCTTAATGGTGTTTACACACTGGAAAATGATAAGCATTTCCGAAGATAACATAAGACTTTTTTGATCCAACGCAGGGGAAATTCACTCGTTACAGTGGCTCACAATATACAAAGTGGAGAATGAAATACTTGGGGTGCTCAGTAGGTAGAGTGGGCTCCCCATATACAAAGGCTGAGCCCTTGCTGCAGCGGCCCAGGGTTCGACATGCAAACAACATGCAGCCGTTTGCTACATGTCATTCCCCCTCTCTCAAAAAATATAGCCCAAAAAATATCTTAATATCTAAAAAGTGGATAAAATACTCATAAATAAATAGGGGGCGTCCTGGTGGCTCAGCAGGTAGAGAGAGCTCCCTTCCTGAGTCCTTCCTGCAGCGACATGGTTCCAACTCCGTCCTGTGGTCCATGGGCATTTCCTTTCCTCTCTCTCTCTCTGCTTTCCTGTCTGTCTTCAGCTGTCTAGCCGTAGACAGCCATAAATCCCATAAATCCTTATTAAGTCCTAAGTAAATGACCTTACATCAATTAAGTGGGAAATGTTGGAGGCCATTTCCCTGCTGATGGTTTAATATCCCACAATAAACAGCTAAACATTTGTATGACTAACTAGGTACAGAATAGTCCTACTCCTCCTCAGGTACATGATACTAACACATTATTAGCTGCCTGTATAACCCTGGATTGCATGTAATAGCTTTTGACAGTAAAGGGTGCATCGAAGTCGTCGTCTTTGATGTGCAGCAAATGATGCATGTGGTGTAGTGGCGTCAGTACCTTGCCTGCAGCTGTTTCAGAACAATAAGTGCATTTGTTGACAATAGCGCCTGATACTTTTGGTCTGTGTTGTGCTAGATTGGTGAAAGCTGGAGTTCACAACAATTCAAGATTTTAACCGTAAATTGTCGCATCCCAGCTCTATATCTGCTTTATTTCTGTACCTCATCACACACACTGTCTTTGTGTGGCATCTATCATCGGTCAGACTAGATTAAAACTGGAAGTGGAAGCACTGGCACTGGCTTAAAATTGCCTGGAAGTTACAGAGAGCATTGCCTCACTGCCACGTCAAATAGTGCCGTCGAGGATAGATTTGTTCCAGCCTTGAGCCGATCAGTTCTGCGTCTTCCTCTCATCACTTGAATCTTCCCCTAGCACAGTGAGATAGTCATTGGTCAGGTGTTGGCAGGTCTGTAAATGTTTGCTTTTTTTGAGCTCCAGCCTCCTCTGGCTGTCCTTTTCCTTTTAAAGTTTTAAAGTTTAATGGACTTTAAACTCTCAATAAGTTTGTGGGGTTATGTATAGTGAAGTTTATCTGTGCACTATTTTTGTGTTTGTAATATTTTACTATCCCAACATAGATTTTTATTTTATCTGACTGTTTTAATTGTTATTTTCCCTCTATGTTTGTAACTTTGCACTTTGTAACTGTGTTTTTAAGAATGACATATAAGTTTGCAGGCTGTCAGTGATCTATTTTCAAGTAAATATTCAGTTTAAAGAAAATACTACTGTTCTACTGTTAATTTCTGCTTTTTTGACAGTGTACTGGTAAAAATATTCAGTTTGTAATAATTTATATGTAAAATTAAAATGAAAAAGTGTAGTACTGTCCAAATTCTCACAAAACAGCCTGTGCATTATACCAGGAAGTGATTTTTATCGTGATGGCTCTATTCGGCTTTGTTCGTGTCCAACCAGTCTTCACATTTCTCTCTTATTTCCCAGTAAATCCATTTTTCACATTACACACAGGGACTTCCTGTTCATCGTTGTTTCTAGCAAAATGTTTTAAATCGACTTTTTCATACCATTTAAGCTGTCAAATATCTAAGTGCGGTTATCTATGTTAGGATTAGATATTCTGTAACTGTGTCATGGAGCACATATTGTTCATACTTCATGGTTTTTGACCTGTAATTGTAAACACTTTGGGTTACTCATCATAATATTACTAATATGATACAGTATGTCATGAATGTTTATGTGATAAATAAAATAAGTCACAAAATGTTTTTTCTGTCTAAATTTTATCATTTTACAAACACTGTCACATAATCTTTTACACAATTTTATTTAAACTAATGAAATATTAAATAATAACATCAACAAGTATAGAATAAAGAGAGTGAAACAAAGATGAACTAATTCTGTCTCCTAGCCATTACCTGTTTAACTCTCACTCTGTTATTCTGCTGTTAGGGACCAATTTTAAATACATATAATATAAAATACAATACGTACAATAATATATGTACTGTATATGCAGTTTTTGACAGGATATTTCTAAATTATAAAACAAAAGACTATATTTAGGCAATGCAGTGATGCATTTAGCAGTTTAATATAGTTCATTGAATGAAAATAGGGTGGCAACAACAAGTCGATTCACATAAAGGTTAATTTATTTTAAATAAACGATTGACCAGTTGTCAACATTTGATGGTTCCAGCTTATCAAATTTAAGAATTAGCTGCTTTTCCTCATCTTACATTATAGTAACTTTGGGTAATTTTGGGGTTTTGGTCTGCTGTTGTGCTGATGGTGAAAATGTTTGCTGCATTCTCAGACATTTTCATATCAGTTTTCTGATATTTTATAGACCAAATACTAATTAATAGATCAGTTAATCAAGACAACAATCAGCAGTTTAATTGATAATGCAAATATTATGGTAAAAACTATGGTATTTATATTGCCTGAAGGAAAAGTGTCATAGAGTCACTCATATTGATGCCCAGGCCAAATTCTGTATTAAAAGATTTTTAGTTGGACTAAAAGTTGTTAAATTTAAGTATGCCAATCAGTAACAATACTCGAGTCAGCCAGTAGAATAACCACCATGTTTGTGTTTTTATTCTACAGCAGGATATATTCTCCTGTGAGGTTGCTAAAGCTCCAGAAGTCCTCATTGGTAACATATATACAATTAGTAATATTACTATTCTAAAGATAAAACATGAACAAACATAATCCCCATAGTAAATAATAAAGGACAGGAAAGATAGTTTGTTCAAAGCAGCTTTTATTTAATTGGATTTGATGATTAATCTCCCAGTGATCACACTCACATATCTTACATATCACATATCTCTTATCCAGGCTGTTATGAGGAGAGGCACCACATATCTAAGTGTGAGAAAGGTGTTAGTCACAGGAGCAGGAGCAGCTGCTTTAACAAAGGCCTGCTTGCTAGACCCTTGACGTTCGTTGTAGTAAAGCCGTTGATCTTTCTCAGAAGAGGTCGTCTTACGCCCGTAATGTTTCTCAGATCCATGCTTTGGCTTACCGAGGAATCCCAGCCCGGTGCCACCCAGCACCCCGGCCGCCGCAGCTCCAGCCCACTTCATGCCCTGCTTGGAGAGGCCTCGACCCTTGGAGGGGGACCCTTTACCGCTGTCATCTTTTTCTCGACCCTTGGAGGGGGACCCTTTACCGCTGTCATCTTTTTCTTTTCCTTTGAAGCTCCATCCACGCTTACTGTATGCGTACTGTGCACCTGGGCACAGAGTTGCCATAAGCAACAGGCAAACCCACAGTGAGAGCAGCTTCTGCTTGACCATTACTGCAGATCTGTACCCTGCAAAAACACATCTACATGTATAAATACAAGATTTCTTTTACCTAAGTTACTCAAACTGATATATATGATATAAAAGACATCGCTCGGTCTTTTTAGTTTTGCACGGTATATTTATTCATTTGAGAGACAATAAGAGAGGAAGGTATTCTGTTGGCTGTCGTTCAAACTGGCATTAAAGCTTTTGATTTTGCTCACTGAACTAAGTCACATGCTCACCAGCACTAACACAACAGACATCCAGAACTATCCACATGCTCTGTCAACACTGGGATTAGCTGTGTGTGATGCATATTTCTCCTGTTGATGATGATTTGTTTTTTCCTGGCTCTGATAAGCAGCATATGTTATACTACACGTTTCCATAGGTTGTTAGGAAATATGACATAGACAGATTAATGATGTTGATGTGCAACTGTATTTACCATTGCAATGCACCTGGAAGGTGATGAGTTATGAATAGTAAATCACACAGGTAGAAAAGTGTTGATACCATCCATTTTGCAGTGACTAACACAAAAATATAAAGAATATTATTTATTTTTTTACCTTTCTGAGCAGTCACACTGAGAGGCCGTGATCCCGGAGCGGCAGTCCTTTGTCAAACCACAACTTTTACAGTCCAGCAGGCATTTTGGTAGGCTACCAGTATCATTTCCATACCTACATCCACTCAATAGAGCCAGCACAGCTCCTCCCCACAACAAACCCTGCTTTGCTATTGGCTCAAGATAAATAATACAGTACAGGTTGAATGGTTTTAGCTGATGGTGGCATTTTACATACATTATACACCCATTATTCACCAAATGCAAAGGCTGGGGTTATTTTCCATCACAAGTCTGTAGCAGCTTCCACCTGTGTGTTTGTACTTCCTTTTAATCATTAATAGGGACATGTTTATACCTACATGACTAATTCTCAGCAGTGGTAAATTATTATTTATTAGAAATTATTAAATTGTCTTCTTAGTCTTATTAACCTTAATGTGCCTGTTAGCTGGAAGGCCTACAGAAAGAGGGATACAGATAGAGTTATTATGAGACAATGGATCATTAATGCAAATTTAACAGAAGCATATTCTGTTTTTAGAATTTGTTTTTGCACGTTTGATTTTATTTTATGACTCTTGTCATTGTGATATGTACATTTACAGCCGGGAAGTGATGAGGCTCTCTTTGGACAGAAGGGTTCTCTTGGTTTGCTGGTTTTAAAAATGCATGACCACCATCCAGATCCCCAAACCTCAAACGCAAACCAGTTACTGACAGTTTTCTGAACATCTCAGCCAGTGAAAGTACAACACTTACGTCAGTTCTGACCACTATACAACCATTTTTAGTAGCTCTTTAAGTCGCCAATGAGTGTTGCATCTTTGCATCTCTTATTTTATTGTACTATAAACTGTCACAATTTGAAACTAATCATAATTTTTTAAGCATCTAATTTACAACTGAAATACAGAACACAGATTATATATATTAATCATATATTTTCACTGTCATAGTTTGATGAAAACAAATGTTACTCTATCTGCATCAGGCTGTTAAATGTATTTGGCCTAGAGGAACAAGTGTATATTTATCAATATAAGGAAAACATATTTGCTTATAAATTAATATATTCGTGATGTAAAACAAAAAAACAGAGTAAATGAACTGTAAATGATCTGACGGAATGAAATAAACAAGCACGGCAGCCAATAACAGATGGCAAGTTTAAACTTTTTGTACGAAATATCAAGACCGTGATGCTACAAAAAAAGTTCAAATGGTCCAGAGGACGTAGAACAAGAGAGATGATTGTTCATAAAAGACTGATCAGACTGAACAAAACTAGGGGAAAATTCCTTCAGTCTTAAAAACTATGAATGTCTATGTATCATGGGTAAAAAAAGATCCTCTTGAGGGGACGCTTTGGGCAATTATGATGCTATAAAGATGGAGATAGAGGGTCCAAAGACTGTAGAACAAGAGAGATGATTGTTCATAAAAGACTTGACAGACTGGTTAAAATGTTCAAGATTAGGGAAAATTCCTCCAGGCGATATCATAAAACTATGATCCTCTTGATGGCACGCTTTAGACGATTGTCGGATTGTTCAGTATCACGCATACGTTGAATTCTCCATATTACCAGATGAATGTAGCTAGTTGCATAGAACTTTGTTTTATTGTTATTTTTGCAGGTTTGTGACATAACATCAAATATAATGCAACACATATGATGCAATCAGTTGCTAAAACATGGTATAATTATATATTTTTGCTTCTGACTTAATTTTTTGTGAGGACCGTATTTTGAAGAAAAGATATTCAGTGGAGTTGTCATTACGTGAAGGTATATGTTTATTTCAGCAGGTTTTGGGTCAACATGACAATGACTATCAATGGCTATCACGTTTACACAAAAATCTGGAGAACTTAGAAACATAATTATTTTCTTTACAGTATGATACAGTAACAAAGTATTCTCATTTGCCCAAGTTTCAAAGTGGTCAACCTCTTGTTCGTGTTCAATGTGGTTCGCATCACATGCTTTTTTAAATGTTGGGCAAGCACTCATGCTCATCTGGCATTGATGACGTTTTTTCACATTTCCTTCATGTGCAAAACTAAAACTGTCATGCAAAGAAACATTTCTTCTTCAAGTGATTTGGTGTATTCGGCATAATTCTCTGCATAGAACAGCTTGACAGGGAGAAATAAAAAGTGCCGGTTTGTATTAAAATGTGTCTGTCAAATGTGTTGCATGACCCAGTTTTGTCCTTTTTCAGGATGATTGAAGTTATTTCAGACCCAGAAGCGTGCAGCTGGAAGCACTATGCAGGATTACCGATCCACAGAAACTAGATAACGTTCTCAAAGAGCTGCATGGAAGCCATTATATTTTCATCCTGTTGAGAAAAGAAAACAGAAGATATTGTTGTGGCACAAAGCTGCATGAACTCGGTCAGTCGCCATGTGGTAAAACTTGTCACTATGATGTTGGGGTTACCTTTTGGCAGGTTTCTATGAATTCATCAATAGTCACGACTCCGTCTCTGTTCCGATCCATTTTCTGAAAAATGTCAGACGTAAAAGATGCAGTAATATTCAGATGTCACTGATTATTTTTGGGTCAGAGGTCACAGAGATAACATACCTGAAAGAATCTCTCCACGTGTTCGTAAGGTGAATCTTCTCGTACGCTGGGTAAGGTATACCTGCCCATCATGTCATAAATGGACGTCATTATTGCCATCATTTCCTGCAGGAAAACCAGACAGATATTTAGTACATCTGCGGAAATGATGACACTTCAGCAGAGGTTGGTGTATTTGTCTGTTGAATGTACCTCTTTTGTAATGTAGCCATCTTTGTTGATGTCATACAGATTGAATGCCCATCTCAGTTTCTCTGTAACAGAGCCTCTAAGCAACACGGACAGTCCTATCACAAAGTCCTGTATAAGCAATTAAAAGGATGAATTAGTAGCTTTATTTTAAGATTTAAGATATAAAAACACATGCAGTCCCCAGTTAACTCACCTCAAACCGGATGGAGCCACTTCTGTCCATGTCAAATGCGTTGAACAAGAAGTGTGCATACGTGGTTGCATCTGAGAACACATATGAAGGGCTGGCAGTGAACAGGAATTGGGCTTTGTTTCATTTCAATATTTACTTTTCTTACTTACTTATTTTTATGTTTTCTTTCAGTTCAATTGAGGATGAATTTAAAATGAACAAATAAATTATAAAAAATCAAAGTTTTGATGAGGATTAACTGCCCTGATTCGCATTTTCCAGACATTTTGAGACCAATGTGTGAAATTAAGTTTATGATTCCAAACAGTAGCAAGATTTACAGAGAGATACAAGCAGACTGAGTTATTGAGAGCTACCTTTTATATGCTTATGGATTAGTTACATGCTGTACCTCCTTGGGGGAAGAACTGTGAGTAAATGGTCTTAAAGGTTTCCTCATCCACGAGCCCACTGGGACACTCCTGATGAAAGACAAAAATCGTTTAAGTCCGTGCTTCCATTATTATACAGAGATTAGATTTAGATTCCCCTTCAAGCATTTAAACATTTGCCATTTGAGAAATTATAAAAATCATTGTTTAAAATTGTTACCAAAACTAAACTGGAAATAAACTCATTTATTTTCAACTCAGGAATAACATGCTGCCATCACCTCGAATCATTTTTATTATTCGGGTTTGTTATGTTAACATGAATTTAAAAAAAGATCTTGAGCTTAAAATACCAAACAAGCATATTATAGAGTCATGAAATCAATCTGTCACAAATATGCAGTAGGGCAACAAACTGTTGCTAGGTGGTTTTTTCTTCTCTCTTCTCTTTTGTTAAATATCACTCAGCACACATCTGATGAACCGATTTTCTGCTTAATAACAGACATTTAAAGTTAGTGCAGTGCAGATATGAGGCCACTAGAGGGGCACAAAGAGAAGGATATCCACAAGCTTTAACAGCTGCACAGAGAAAATTCTCTTCAAATACTCACATCCTGATTTGGTTGAAATCGAGGGAAAGTGCAAGTGATGCAAAGGAAACAGCACAACAAGAACAAAAGTGTAAAAAACTAGAATCAATTCAAGTGCTAACGCTTGTTTTTTTAAGAGATGTCACTCAACAAAACACTCAACGCCGCTGGGAACATTTCTAATATCACAGGCCAAACCGAAGAGTCGCAAGCAACATTTTCATCCTCCAGGCTTCAAGTGTTGCCAGTTCATTGTAATTATAAGTTTTCATTACATTAAATAAACCTGTAGCAGCCGATTTCAGAGCCTTCACAGACGTTCTGACAGCAGGGAGAGCTCAGGTGGAACTAATAACATTCACTCTGCTTTTCCTGCTATGTCAAGTCAAAATGTCTGCTGTGAAAAAGGTCTGTTTTCTTATTTAAATGTACCGTGTGAAGATTTCATCACAGTTTTGTTTACACTGAACATTTCTCAGCAAGAACTCGTTATGTGTGTCTTTAAGGTCTCAGAAACCTCATGAAACATTTGCAAGCTTCTTTTCTTTGGAACTTTAAAGCCTCCATTGTTTACATCAGTTCTCCCCTTCTTCTTCTTCTTCTTCTCTTGAATGGCAATTAGCTACCTTTAATGGCACATTACAGTCACTAACTGTCGATATGCATTACCCGCCTCTGCAGTCAACACACATATTACGTCACTCCCGCGCTCGTATATGTGTTGGTAGAACACAAAGTCAAACTACAGATTTTACAGAGTCTATGTGCAAATTTTGACTTTTATATTTGACTTCTGTGCTTTAGATGTGGGTAGAAATGTAACAATCATGCTGCTAATATAAACCATAAAACCAAAAGTATGTGGACACCCCCTGTGTTTTTGATGGTTGCGGCTAGATCCCCTGGTTCTATTTAACCAACTGGTAAACAGTTGGTTATTATTGGTTATTATATCATAGTTTCACATTTAGATACACTTTTTTCCAACAATAGTCCAACTGTGTCACAACAGTTAGGCCAAGGTCCATAAAGAAGTGGTTTTCTTGCACATATAGTGCAAATAGTAGAATAAAATAGAGAAAACAGAGCATCCGCCCCATGTACAAAGGCTCAGTCTTTGCTGCAGCGGCCCAGGGTTCGAATCCGACCTGCAGCCCTTTGCTGCATGTCATTCCCCATCTATCTCTCTCTCTCTCTCCTCACATTAGTTTAAAGAATTGTAAATTGTGCTTGAAAGCTGGCTTTATTCACAGACAGCTGCTGAGATAATGACAACATGCACAACAAATAGTTGCTGTGCAGTCATGTCTAATGATAATTGTAAAAATGAAAGCTCATCTTTTCAAATCAACCCGTGCTGATTGTGTTCATACATTTTTGAAGCCTCTGTAAAGCGACTGGAGCTCCTTCCTGGTAAACTGCGTCTGGGCTTGGAGCTGGTCAAGGCCCTCAGGTTGGTGACGCACCATGGAGAGTTCAAGGTCGCTGTCGCAGCTGTCTGTCAGTGGGAAACAGAGAAAACAAGGGAGGGGTGGGAAAGAGGAGGGAGGAGGAAAGGAGGGGGGAAATAGCGGTAAGACAAGAAAGAAAGAAAAAAGAAAGGAGGAGTAGGGAAGGAGTTGAAAATACTAGAAAATCAAAACAGATGGGACTCAAAATGCTCACCATCTTTACACAAACAAAACGTAAAATTTAAACAAAAATGGAGAGGTTTGAGAAGGAAAGGTGAGACGAGGAAATGGGTGGGAGATAACAGAGAGAGAACAGTGTCAGATAAAAATGATGAGACAGAGCGAAAGATGTGGGGACATTTTTTATAGAGAGGTGGAAAAAATTATAAGTAAGCATGAGTAAGAGGAACTTGTACCTTGGAGAAATTGTTGGAAAAAATATAAGGGTGGTTAGAGGAAATAAGCAGATATACAGTATAGCACAACGAGCAGGTAAGAGCAGTTTGTTGAGGAAAAAAGGCCTTTCTAATTGTGGACGCTTTGGAAATAACTCCTCTTCTACTCATCCCCTATCCCCTACATAATAAACACACACTAGTTTACTCTATAATGAGAAATAAACTAAGATTTCATTAACATTTCTGTGCCGTATTTTTAGCAAAACTACTGTTCCAACCCTAATTCTAGTTGGAGAAATTATAAGATTCACAAAACATACATGCTGCTTCTTTTTGCTCCATTGTTTAACATTTTTGAGGTCACTATTGTATAAAGAGCATTGATTTACACTGTGAATCCTGATACTTAAATAAAATGGTGGAAAGTAAATATAGGAAGCAAATAGGGAGTCATAAAATCATAGGTGTCACTAATTAACACTGATTATAGGTGTCATTTAGGTGTGTAAGTGGGTTGATCATTGAGCCAGTATGCATAACATCACACCTAAACCCAATGCAGCCATATTTAATCTTATTAGTAACACCTGTGTTTGACAAGTCTACAGGTCTGCAGTGAAAAAAGCGGTTATTATATCAGCCAAAGGGACAAAACTGACAAGTTCAGTTCATTAAATTAAGGGGAAGAAGTTTACAGATACAGCTGGGATGAAATGAAACTACGTGCAGAGGAACACCACCGGAGGTACTCACCATCTTTACAAGAACAAAACACAAACGGGAAGTTGAAAAAGACCAGACGAGGAAGAAAGAAGACGAGGAAAGGTGACGTAGAAATGAGAGGGGAAGAAAGAAAGTTGTAGAACCGTTATAATATTTGGCTTGATACCTACAAGTTACAAACATTTACCAACACAGTTTCAAAGGATGGAGTCACATTTTAAAAACATTTCCGGTTGCTGTTCACTGCAAATACAAACAAGAGGAACAATTACAGCAACCAAACTTCTCTGTAAATGTGTGAACGTATCTATTATTATCTCACAGCTGGCAGTTTCTCATCATTTTAGCATTACTATTACAGTCAACAAAACCAAAAACAAGAGCATTTAACAAGATTATTGTTCTAATTCTTCTGCACCACCACCTGATTAGACTTCTCCAAACTTACCTTCCAGTGACAAGGGCTCCCAAATCCCGAACTGTTTGAGAACGACAACAAACAGTCCAATGACAACGACAATGGCAATTACTTCCATGCCATCCAATCCCATCGTTGCCTTGCATTAGATACCGCCTGTGCAAAAGACCTTTTAAAAAAAAAACTGATACTGAATCTGATCAGCTTGTACCATCCCAAAGATCATCTGCTGCCAATCATCTCCTCCCTCCAGCCACCTCCTTTTTAAAAGTGTTTTTGTACAGGCATCAGCTATTATATTCACTTAAAGGAAACCCCTGACTTAAACCACTGACCAGCTAGGGAAAAAAAGGACTAACAGGCTGCCTGCAGAGCATCCTCACTGAAGTAAACAGGTTCAAAATCCATCATGTGCAAAGAAATCAAATTCATGAAGTCCCTAAAAATCATCCAATGCTATCTCCACTCGCAAGCGATCCATCTCTCTCACTACTGACCAGCATATTAAGTCCTGGGCCAGATCATTTTAGGATGTCTTCCACAACTCCATCACCTCAGGGGCTCCACCCCCACTCACTCCATCTCCTCTCGCTCCATCCTGAGCTGTGTATGTGGTGAGCGGAGGGGGTGAGAGATGGGAGGTTATTACTGAAGGAATTTCTTTACTAATAGTCTTTGATTGACAGTCCATGCTGTCTTTATTTGCTCAGTCATTTCAAAACGTAAAGCTGTAAAACCAAGCATTGATCCACCTTCGCTGATGGCAGGGATATGAACAGCACTTAGAATAAAGGAGTCTGCCCTGCCCAGTGTGGCGCTGCTTGTGTCTACTGTTCGGCAATGTACATGGTCAATAACTTAAGAAGATTCACTCAGAGGCTGGAAAACATTGTGATTGTTGTGATTGTAAAAATGGTGGTTTGTTTATGACATTGTACTTAAGACTGGTGAAGTTGAAGTGAATAGTATCTGTGTTGCACACCTCAGATGCTAATTCTGTAAAATGCTCCACATGCAGTGCTCTGAGAGTCTTGTTGTTTGTGTTGTCGTCTTTGTATGATTGTGCTGTGCTGGAGGACAATGAGAGTAAAGAAGAATATTAATATAGTTTGCAACTGATGAGTCTGCACAACATAATGGACTGAGTTTAAGTAGGAAAGGGGGGTGGGGAGGAAATCAATTGTTGAGAGCTAAAATATTGGTCTGGAACATGGAGAGAAAGCGGGCCAGAAATGCATTTGGATAGACGGGGAGGGGTTATTTAAATGGTCCTTAATGCCACTGAAATAAATGATACACTGAGCCACTAGAGCCACTCCAAAAATATCAAAAGAAATTCTATACTAGCCTTGCAGTAGACCGCAAGGGTGGTGTTATATCTACATCTGAAATACGTGTCCAGCATTTGTACCATAAGAAGTTGTGGTTTCAGAGTGAGATTTGATGCCATAGTTTCAATGCATGTTTGTATTCTTTTGATGAAAAGTGTCTATCATATATCAGAATAGTTCATTTTTGCTTATTTGATATAAAAAAAACTAGAAGAATACCACTCAAGGTCTGTCAGCATATGAAATAAAATGGTAAAATGAGGCCATAGTATTATGATTTTTGGAGCTGCTATTACAGTTCATAATGTAAACTGTTGTGATTTTAAACTTTAGCTAGTTTTGCATTGGAATATAACTCAAATTGTGATATCAGAGGTCACAGATCATATAATAAAATGGTGAACCTGGTTATCTTTTGCATGCATATGTGGATTTTTGCAGTGTTTTTTTTTTATGTGTGAGTGAATTCTGCCTCACCAGACAGAAACACTGACCATTACACCAACATGCAAGATGCATGAGCTCATGTGGGAACTCGCCTGCCATAAAAAATAATGCAGCATTATACTGTTTAATGCACCCTAAGTGCTGAGCTATACCCATTCTTCTATTAAATACAGACAAGAGTGAGGTGGCTTAAGCATGCAGAGATGCAGACAGTGCAGCCATCAGTCTCACTATTAGGTTTTAATGACTGCAGTGAGAGCAACATTACAGCTCAGAGCCTGAGGCCATCAATCAAAAAACTATCACGTAAGTTCTTGTCACACAATTAAACACCCTTAACTTTGCTCTCTCTCAGCCCTTTTCTTAGTGCATGCTTTTAACTCTTTCATTTCATCTTTTTTTGGCAAACATAAGCTTATTGGAGAGGCCTCATACACACATCTTGCATGATGCATCATCGAACATTGAATTGTTTTGTCAAACATGCAAGTTTTTGAATAAAATCCATCGTATCGCAGCATTTCCATCATCTGCAGGCTGTTCATAGATCTTATTCTAACAGCTGATATTATTTGACAGAAAGCACAAATGTTTTCGCTCTCTGTAATGATACAAGACAGTTTGCTTCCTCTCTTTTACAGTTATCAAGTAGAAGAACACTCTGAAGGCACAGCAGAAGCCACAATCGCAGTTAATTGTACGTTTCAACGTTTTGCTTCACTGATCAGCTGATTCCTCTCGGGAAAATACCGTAGTTTCCTTTACGAATACCAAATCAGAAAACAGCTCAAAAGTAGTAACAAAGCAACTTTACACAAATATACAATACACTAAAATGTATTTGTACACATTAATATCACAGCTCTAAGATTATTAAAATAACACCTTTAGGATTGAAGACTTTCATCGAAAGAAATGATGGATGCAGTGGAGCCGGTCAGGACTGCATTTTAACGGTGCACCAGTGGGTTTGCCAACATATAATATTGAGTAAACTGAGTGCTCTCTACTGGTAACAAACTGCTATTTCATGTACACAACATTCTCTGCAGATGTTTGTTGCATGACGTCAAAGTATCTATTTGCCAGAGTGTTATTCTCACTTTCATAACATTTAGTCATGTTAAATCATTGAACCCAAACATCTACTCATCGTTAAACAGCAAGCCCACCGTTTCCAGTATATTTTTTTATTAGATGTTAGGGATATATGTTTCTGTGAGTGCATTTTATTAGGCTATCCTGCATGAGATACATCTGTACTGTATGAAAGTGACTGCAGACCACCACCTGGCTGTGTGCCTCCCCTCAGACGAAGCTCGGAAACCCCTCTTAGTTTACTTGCTTAGTTTTGCTCAATTCCTGGATCTTGTTTAGTCCCATACTCAACAACTGAGCCAAGATAGCTTAATATTGCTGTTTGACATAACTTCAGACTACACCAAGTACATAAAAAAGGTTTGTCATGAGACATTTATGAGTTTCTGACTCTGGAAAAGTGGGAACAGTAACATTCTGTAAAACTATTGTATCTGTAACCAAATCACACACTTCAGGCTATTCGATGTGATATCTTTTACATAACTAAGTACGTTTTCACTTGAATTCACTGAGCCTTCCCTGAATCTGTTCGAGACCCCCTGCTCCCTCCCACTTTAAAAACCTCTGATCTAATGTATGGAAAGAGGAGATGGTGCAGAAGACATTCAGATGCTATAATGTCCACACACCAGTAGATGGCGATCAAGTTACTATACATTAGAAGAGGTTATGCTTAAACTTTAATAAATATTTCATATTTTAATATGTAACAAGCAGTCTATATGAACAGAAATGAGAATAATGATGTATATAGATCAGTTCAGCAGATTTACAAACATTTCTTTAGATGACATCCAAATTAGGAATTACTGGTATATCTAAAATGCATATCTACCCATTTTACAGGCAAAATACTTCAAAGTGATGGTTTGTCAGCCATAAAGGATTTGTCCTATTACTGCTTTCATAAGTGTCCTGTCCAAGACACTTGGCCATCTATCTGTTGGCAGAGAGAGAAGTCTGTCTGGATGACAGCAGCAGGTAATTTCTGGAAAGCTTAGAGGAGAGATTTTGTCTGCTTGTTTCTCAGACTGATTACAGTATTAATGGTAAAAAAAAAAAAAGTACTCATTCAAAGAGACTCTTTCTAAATTTGTTGAAATAAGGTAATTATGTGATATTTCTTGGACCTTTTGCAGAAATGAACATCATGCACACAGCAGACTATCTGCACTGTCAATAATTTAGATAAGCCAAGAAAACGGGGACATGTCGGAGCAGTCAGTGGAAGACAGTGTGCTCTTCATCTTCCTCTTTTGTGATACAAAAACATGGTGGAAGGAAATCCAACAAAGCTATGCACGTTTTCATGTCTTCGTTGATTAGTTCCATCATAAATTGTGTCATTTGAATTGCAGAGATTGAAACTAGACCTTTTAATTTCTCAGAAGTGAGGAAGGCAGACAAAAAAAACAACAACAACAACAACAAGAAAAGAGAGGGAGAGAGCAAACACTAGATGGGAGGGAGAAAAAGAAGGAGAATCAGGTGTGAGCGAAAGAGGCAGCGGTCCATTCATTGACTGATTAGCTGCTAAAATGAAGTGATGTTTGGTGAAGAGAGAGGCCCGCGCTGCAAACACTGAATGGAGGGAAAGGAGGACGGGAACATATGAGGGCGATGTTTTAAAATTTATGTATTCTATAGAGCAAGAGATTGAAGGCCTGCCCTCCTACTGTATCCTCCCTCCTGCTTTGCTCTGCTTCCTTTGCCGTCACAAACAATCAAGCAGGTATTTAATAAGCTGTATTACTGTTAAGGTGTTAGCCTGATGGCGTGTCTCTTTATGATGTGCCTGTACCTGGCCCTTGCTGCGTGGTACTGGCGATAATCCACTTCACGAGGCAACACTTCATCAGAGATTTACGTGAGAACCGTGGTTTCTGCCACTTGGAGCCGTCTGTCTGTCCACCCGGGTTTGGATCCATCCCGTTGGCATCAGGCAGCAGACCGCCATCCACTACCTTCTCATCCGCCTGAGGAAGACAGAAAAGAAACCGTCCTCTGAGAGAAAACTCATGGTGCTTCTGTACTTTTAAAAGTCTCCACCAGGTGAAGAAAACAAGTGCTCCGGTTGGAAGTTGTGATGCTATACAGTAGGTTCCTCCCCTTCTTTGCCCCTTATTATGACTGCAGATATTCTTGCTGGCCAGAGGAAGAATCCTCAGGACCTTGAAGGTCCACTGAAGTTTACTCAAGCACCATCATAAGGTTTTCATTTATGTTGACCGTCTCAACAGTTATTTGTCAAAATGTCACTTTGTCCAGTAGTTTTCTTTATGACTGTTAGGATTGCCATGTAGTCGCAGAACTTTGAAAAAGAAGGAGGCATGAAGTAGAGGTCAGGTACGGACTAACCAGGCGTTTATTTCACCTGCACTGATGACATATTTAATATTGTGGCTCACAGTCAAAATGTGGTTCTGGCAGCAGCAGCAGCTCTTGATGGAAAATACCTAAGTACTGTCTGACACACCAACCTTCAATCAGTCCCAGCTGAGAGGCAGCACAAGCTCCACAGACACATTGTTAATACATACAACAATCTCAATAAAACATTCCTTGCTTTGTGCCTCATTTTAACAGTACTGTCTGCCCATTGTGCTCCAAATATTAGCGTTTGAAGGCCTTCATTGCAAAGAGCAATATGTGCAAAACTAACAACGTTCCTATCAGGTTCAGCTCAGTGCTGAAATATTGGAACGCTAATATGCTTCCATAAGACGGTGAACATGGTAAACCTCATATCAGCATCTACTGTGCCTAATTACAGCCTCACAGAGCCGCTAACGTTGATATACTGGATTTATCGAGTTAACATTGTTCGTTTTTTTGCAGCGCCTCAAACCGTGTAATTACATCATCTCCAGTTCAAGTTCAGCTGGAGCTTTTGTTACATCTCTCTCTCTCCCTCTCTTATGTCCTGCCAGCTCTCTGCACTCTGTCTAAATCTCTCCATGGTCTCAGCCCTACATGCTGTTTATCTCAGAACTTCTCACCCCTTATAACACCAGCAGACCCCTCAGATCCTCCCACTGTGGCACATTTTCTGTAGTGTCTCCTCGGCTCTGGAATAACCTGCCAGAGGCCATTAGACACTTTTATTCTCTGGCTTTTATTTTCATTTAACTTTTTTTTAATTTGATTTTTAAAACCTGTTTCTGTTTGTGCTTCATTTCTATAACCTCTGTTTTGCACATATGGGCATATGTCTTTATGCTTGTATGTGTAGACATGTCATGCCCTTTGGTGCAAAAACTTATTTGCTTTTAACCCATAGTTGCAAAAGCAATTGATGGGTCCCAAGAGAGTTAAATAAATGAAATATATAAAAGGGAGGAAATGCTGCCAACGTCAGATTTCTCAAGCCAACTCGGTTTACAACCTACCATCTGCTGTCTGGTCTAGATCCTTCTTACTTTAATGTAAGACACTGAAACAGAGATATATTACATGTCTGATGAGGCAATTTCATTTTCACATTTTATAAGTTCCCTATCTGCCTTTTAGGATGGACAAGTTATATATTGAAAGGATTTAAATCGTATTAATGCAGCTCGATCTGCTTTCATATGTTTTAAATGGTGAAACGTAGCGAGGCTCTTGTGACAGCTGGACCAGCAGCAGGAGTTACATTCAGACATCCAGCCAGGCAGCTGGTGAGTATGGATGAACAGATCAATATCTCAGTAATCAAACACATCTCATTTGATATTAAATAGTGTAGATTTCAAAGAATTATTTATCCTTATGCGACTGCAAAGCTCTCAAAGATGCTTCTCGACTCTTTACAGCTACATACATTTGTGTCAAACCTATTTTAACATCGCTTTTATGTATTATTCAAGCAAAGAACTATTAAAGGAGTTTAATGTGCTCATTTTCTGGGAAAAGAGCTAAAAATTCTTGTAACATGAGCAATTATTAGGCGAGAGACATGCAAGCTCTCGTTTCCAGTTATTTGCACCATCGCGTAACATCTCATCTCACACAGGATGCACGTTCAGTGTTTCTATATTTAGATGAGTGTTACATGATAGCACTTTTAAATAGCTATTTAATAGCATTAAATAGCACATTTACAAGGATGATAACTGTGATGCTTTTGAGTTCTTTTCACTTGAAGTACTGTTTCCTCCGACACCATCTTTGTTAGACTGTGTTTTTCAGTCTCATTCAGTATGTGTCAGTGTTAATGTAGCTACAATATCCTGTTCTGCATGGTGCTGCTACGTTCAGCTTCTTCCTCTTAATGCTCTTTTCTCCCTTTACTCTGTCTCTTGCTTGTGGTAACGGGCTTTATAAATAAAATAGCTTTCTTTAAGAGGCTGTTGAGAACGTAATGTGAAGAGTTTGTAGAGAAAATATTCAGAGCTACTATCTGGGGAGCTTCTCTGTCCCCCTGGTTACCTATTTGAATATGAAGAGATGCCAAAGCATATAGAGCATGGAGAACATCGCTCAATAATTCACACTCCTTACGACTACATCAATAAAAGATCAGAGTTGGCTGCCATGTTGAATGATGACTGTGAGTAAAACACTAAGACTGATACTTAATGGATCATCTAAAAGCTGCATGAACAAAGACACACGTATGCAATCACACAATGAAAACAAACATACTAATGTCTCTTACTTAACCACAGGCACAGCCCTCTGGAGTGTCTTAGGGTTAACCTATAATAAATTAATCAAATTATAGAATATCAGTGATACTAAATCATCTGTGACCCTGATTAATTTCAGACTCTGTGTTGAAAGGTGAAGAAAGAAGAGGAAAGGTGATTTGAGGTCTTGACATCCAGAGTGTTGCATTATTAAAAGACCTGAAGCCATGTGTAGTAGTGAGACGCTCCCCGTGATCATCTAAGTCACTGTGAACACTGTGGGCGACCATCCTCTGCTGATCATCACATGTGTCATCACACACACACACACACACACACACACACACACACACACACACAATACAAAAACAAAGAAACAACATGATATCTGCCAAGATTGTGGAGGGAAAAAACAGCTGATGGTGGATATTTAAGTGAAATGACAAATCTGCTGCTGTTTGTCTGCTTTGGATCTTCTCAAAAAAAAAAAAAAAAATTGCATCCTCACTTCCAATCCTGCTGCCTTTACTACCTGTGATGCTCCTTCTTGTTTTATTTTTCCTTTTTACAAAATAAACATCTTAGTTTTTAATTCTTAATTCTTGGTAAACAAACAAGCACATATTGTATTTGTGCATTTATGCTAATTTATACTTCAGTTTCACTGCATTTCAGAGGCAAATATTGTAAATTTCATTGCACTATATTCATTTATACAGATTTACTTTGCAGGTCCAGATTTTATAAACAAAACACAAGATCAACAAATAAAATATAAGGACTTTAATGTACCGAATAGCATATAAACACAACATTAACATTTAGATGCTGCTCAGACGTTAATGCAACATCGTAATAACATAATGCATTCATAAAATTTCTGCATTCTGCATAATTTGTATTTTTACTGTAAGTAGGTTATTTTTTTTGCTGATAATACTTCTGTACTTACTTTATTTCGGTACGCAAAGTATCCGAGTACTTCTTCCATCACTAGAAATTACAATGCATGCCTCACTATAATATTTTTTCTCTGTAATGTTTGTTAAGTTTTTAAGACTTTACTCAGGTCTCTGCACAGTACCACAGGCATGCTACACTGTAAGCACAAACAGAAATATTACCACGTTTTGCATGCTCGTCTATTGCAGCAATAACTAAATGAACACATGTAGAAATAAATGTTTATTTCATTTTACCTGCATTGCGTCTGGAGTCGAGTTGCTGTTTTTGCAGGAAAAAAAGAAATCGCTACAATCCTCCTCAGCTCACGCTCCTCACCCTTCAGTGATCTGCAGCACAGAGACAAGAGAGAAAACAGCTGTTTGAAGGAGGAGCAGCGCTCACATGCCGATGATGAGGATGAGGATGATGACGAGGAGGAGAAAACACTATAAAACTCTCTTCATCGCACCTATAGAGGACCTGAAGGGTGAAAAGATCAGTCAGTCTGCAGGACGGTCGTGATGCACAAAGCTGGTCTCAACAAGTGAAGAAGAGGCAAACAATTTATAGAGCGACGTGTGGATGAGGTGTTTACATCGTGACAAATATTATTAGAAGTGCTAGACATTTTATAACCTGCAGTGATTGTGTACGGGTCCAAACTCAGACAGGCGCTAACAGTGTGACTCTCTGAGGAAATTAAAAAGGATTCCTGTGTTACATGCTCAACATGCTGTCCAAACACTTTGGCTTTCTTTATAGCTCTGTGTGCTTGGCTGTCTGTATATATCATATTGATAATAACAGATTTATTAGATTTTACAGTCCTCCCTATCAACTGACAAGACAATATTGCACACTGCTTGACTGTCACTTTCTTCTAGCTGAAAAACTTGTACTCAGTTTGCAGGATCAAAGTGACAAAAATATGTCTATTTTTGTGTGTTTGTGATGGAGAGCTCATAATGTACTATTCAGAGAATAGAATTGAGTCTAATTTTAGTTATTTGAGTGTTTTAATATAAAGTTACTACAGTGTTTATTGTGGTGTCTTTTTGCCAAATGTTCTTCGACCACAGTGTCAAAATGGCATCATGCCGCAAAATCTGACTTTGAAATTTGGCCCAGTTAGTGTACACTTTGTACTGGGCACCTGTTTCTGTCCCTGGTCTCACATTAACTTGAAAGGTAAATGAATACTAGCACAGGAAGCTGCCTACTGTGCCCAAAATATGCTCTGACATTGCCTCTGCATCAGTTTAAAACGCTTGAAAGAAACTCAATTCTTTGAAAGTCATGAGGAGGAGTTTTTTTTTTTTCTTCATTACTGTCTGGGGGAATCTGACAGAAAAAAAACAGAGATGAAGACTAGCAATGAGAGAGAGAAAAAGAAAGAGAGATGGATTAAATGATGCATAGAAAGAAGTCAATATTTTGTCTTTGTCTGGACTACAAATCAGCACTGAATTGTGCATGCATGTGCAAACGGTTGTTCCTAAACTCATCTGGAGGACTGGATGTGGACATCACAGTGACTAATAAACCTTTTGATCTGATGATGGTGCAAAATGAGTTGAGGTCATTTGTGATGCTGCTAGCGAGGCGGAAAAGCAATTTGAATATAAATTGAATTTATTGTTAAATTCAGAACATTTCATTTGCTAATTCTCATTTCTCAGAGAACGTATTCATTGTAAATACTATCCTTACCGCTGTTATCATCATCATGATCATGAAAACAGGAGAAATTCAATATTTTCGTACTGTCTGTCCTTGTGCCTCTTATCTTCCTACAGGTCTGTCTCACTCCTGCAGACACTGAGGTTATTTTTAGCCTCACAAGTTCCAGAGAGCTTCCAGTTTCCCTGGTGCCTTACACATCAGCTCAGGGTTTAATTGAGGGTGTGTGTTCAGTGCAGATGTGCCTTTTGTGTGAGTGTGTGTGTGTGTGTGTGTGTGTGTGTGTGTGTGTGTGTGTGAAAGGGAGTTTCTTTTATTTTCTATCTTTCCTCATAAATGTTGCATTTGTTTTTTTTTTTCCAGAATTTGCCACAAACACTCACATGCATGGCTGCACATATTTGAGCATGCACATTCACACTTTGTCTCCAGCTGTGCCGCAAATATCCACTGCTTCTCATCCTTTTGTGTGATAAAAGTCATGAACGTAACCTTTAAATATAATGTAAAGCCTGTTGGTGAGTTATAGAAGATATAGAAATGTCTGTGAAATGGAGGAGATGAGCATAAACAACCTCATAGCAAAGAGGGCATCTTTGTTGTTTAAACTCTGCAGTGATAACTCTTCTCCCAAAGGTGCAAACACAAAGCAAAAATATAGACAGCTATCCCAATAAACAAAACTATACAATAAAGTCTGGCGTTATGTTGGAGCAACACACTAATGAAAGGCTAGGCAGCTGAGAAGCTGTCTTGAGCTAAATGCTAAAGTTACCATGCTAAAATGCTCACAGTGAATTCAAAACATGCTAAGATGTTAAGCAGCTTTGATGTTCACCACATTTACCATCTTAGTTTAGCATTTTAGCATGCTAACATTAGCTCATAAGCACTAAACAGAGACTTTTATAGATGGGATCATGACTGTGTGTAAACAGTTAAAATTAGTACTGAACATTGCCAAAACTAAATGCATCGTAGGAGTGCTCTCGCTAACGCTACTGAGGTCAACATGTCTATAGATGGGATCTATGCAAATTACTTGATGTTGAGTTTGATAATTTACTGTCTTGGTCTAGTTGACTGATTACATTGTCTCCGTGATGGGAAAGGGCATCACTGTTGCAAGGAGTGTTGTAGTTCGGTCACTTGCTCTGTCATACCTGGAGTACTGCTGAGTCATCTGGTCAGTTGCGTCTGAAAAATACCTAAACAAAGCCTTTAAATTAGGAGAATACACCACACTTCTTTTGTGAGTACTGCTCATGTGGTAGTACCAACTATTTGAACAAACTGCATGTTGAGAATTGTTCTTTAATGAGTTTCTCCTGCCTGGATTATGTTCCTCATCAACATCAGACAGATGAAAACTGATTTTTTCTTTCAAAAAGTCACTAAAACAAAAATGTATGAATCTTAAATATGTTTTGTTATTGCTGTTTTGCACATTCCTCATTTATTTATATTTGGTTTACTTTATTTGGTTGCCTTTCTGTTTTTTCTCACTGTCATAGATTATTGTTACTCACTGTTTCATGTCGGTGCTTGTGCTTTTGCTGTTTGAGATGTTTATTGCACCTGTAAAAAATTATTATATCTATAAATCCATTTAGTATCGAGCTTCTCGACTTTTATAGCTTACAGTTTTCACATTGGAGGCAGTGCTGTTGAAGTTGTAGTACAGTGTAACCACTTAATTTACCCTCTGCTGCACCACTCTTTTTTTTTCCTGACCCACGAAGCTTACTGGAATAATAATGCTAAAGAATTTCAACAGTTTAATTAACTCAGCAATCCTAATCTGCCCCTGTGTTAATTATGTACGTGCTGCTCTGAAGATGCTGCGATGGTGGTTTTTATTATGGACCACTGAAGGTTATAAGTTAATTACAGTGTGCCACCACTTCACTTAATTTCCACTAAACCTCATTGCATGTGGAATATAGCAGATAAAAGTTTAATATCATCTTGTTGTACTTCTGTCCTATATTTTCCAGTAGCTGCACATCATAACTGCTACACATGCACCACATCGAGCCTGATTTATTGTAGCAGGTTGGCATTATACTGAGCAGTGTTTAACATGTGCTCATTAGTGTATGTACATGTCCTTTCCAGAGGATATATCACAGCTGTCCAGTATATCTCCAGATGTTGAATGTTTGTATGTATTTGGGCTGGTTTCATTTGCTAAAAAAGTATACATTTTGGAGATAATATAAATAAATAAGGCAGTTTTATTTATTGAACACAAATCTGTTTATTTATTTGCACATTAAAAAGATACAATTATGACATGTACACAAATACATTAACATAAACACACTATTACCTACAAATACTCAGACACATGTGAACACATTAAAGGTCCAGTGTGTAAAATTTAGTGGCATCTGGTGGTTAAGTTGCAGAATACAACCAAAATGAATATCCCTCAACTCACCTCTCGTTTCAAGCTGGACTCCGTGGAAGATGACCTAGAAAGAGTCTGATAGTTTGATCAGTCTTTGCATTTTGAAACATGCTTGAAAAGGTTTTGTGTTTTGCGTGCACACAAGTTTTGTATGTAATTTTTTGTAATGGTGGAACATGTCTGACATGTTTCTCCACGGGGGCCTCATACCTGTTTGGACATGTTCAGCACCACAGACAGCTCCAGCAGCTCTTCAGCACCACGGACAGAACTCAAAGTTCACATGATTACAATTAGAAGAGGCTCCAGAGACGCACATCTGCAGCACATCTGCAGCACATCTGTAATCAGTCTGATCCAGAGATGAGCTAATACGACTGCTGCACCTGTCACACCTGTCTTGACTGTACCTGCTCCATCGCTCGGCTTTATAAGCTCCTCATAACTCTGTAAACTCTATAAAGGAGGTCTGTGTGAGAGTTTCTGAATGACAACATGATGCACACACAGAGAGTGGATAATACTTATACTTACTCATCTGTTTTCTTCCTGCTCTCTGAGCCCCAGGGCTACTGTCTTACATATTTGTGATTAGTTAACGTATTGAATGTTTACCTGCTCTGCACATGTTGTATGAAGTCTTTTTCTTTTAAGGAATTTGCACTTTAGTTAATCTTTGTTTTTCTATTTTTATCTTTTTTTATGTGTCAGGCTTGTGATGAATTGGCGACCTCTCCAGGTTGTACCGCGTCTCTCGCCCAATGCCAGCTGGAATTGGCTCCAGCCCCTTGCGACCCTGATAAGGATAAATGATTATGGAACATGATTGAATGGATGCCAAATACTTTATAATCATTCATCTTTGTTTAATCTTCAGTTTGGACACCAGATGTCACTATTGTCCATGATATAATGTAGAGACACTTAAACTCTATTCAAAGAGACAAGTTCTCTCTCCAACAAAGAAATCAAACCTTCTGAATAAACTCCACTAGACAGGATGTTGTATGTGCTCTCTCTCTCTCTCTCTCTCTCTCTCTCTCTCTCTCTCTCTCTCTGTCTCTCTCATACAAACACATTTATTTTTTTATTTACATGATCCTTCTTTATCTTGTCTGACCTGTGATTATGTTTCAGTGCATAATCACAGGGTGTTTACTGATTACATGCAATAGAGTGTGGTTAGCCAGATGTAGTTCCCTGTAATGTTTATATTAGAGTCTACAGTCATTATAGTAGGCTGATATGAGTCAGGGCGCTTCTTCTTTGGAGCAAGTCACTAAAAACTCAACTAATGTGATGAAAGAAGCTCTAGTTTACTGAACAGATGTTCCAGCCCTCAGGGAACAAGCTGTAAATATCTGTTAGATGGGGAAAAGAAAGTTCACAGGATGCCTGCAGTGTTTGCATTTGCCCTTGGTGGAGTACTCTTCCTGCAGGACTTTTCTTTCTTTGTGTAAATCTCTTAATGATCTTGTTTACCCTTCTGTGATAATGATTACTTACTGGGCAGAGTGTGTTGCCATAAAAAGAAGCAGGAACTCTGTTAATGCTCACAGACTTCTTGTCACACCCACACACACGCTCAAAGTCACATAAAATGGATTTACATTTTTCTGGAGTTACTCTACAGCAGATTAAGAGTAAGATTAGTGTAGCAGGGCTTTCTTGCAGTTACAGACCAGACTTAAACAAAAAGCCAAGGATAGAATATCCATGGTCCGCCTTGGTTTCCTGACTAAGACATGACGTCAGTCTGGAGGGAAGAGGGGGGCCCACTGAGATCCCCTCACTATCTACTGAGGATGTGAGAGGCTGTGGCTGCTTCTGCACCACCCCCTTCATTTCCCCACAATCAACAGGAAGACTCGAGGCCAAAGCGAGCGGCCAAACTCGGCAGGAAAGGAAGGACATAGCTGTACAGTCAGAACAAAGGAGAACAATCAAGGCAAAGGAATGAGCAAGAATCAGAAAGAAGTGAAGAAAATCCAGTCAGTTTATCTGCAGAACTTGGAAAAACTAAACCAGGGGATAAAGCCAGACAAGAAAAGTTGGAAACCAAAGGAAGGAGACTTTGCTGTGCAAACAGCAATGGAAAAGTTGCGACAGCCTCCCATAGCTGGAAAAGTAACCAAAAGCTCAGCGCACACGCACAGAATCAGCAGAGATCTCACCTGCTCCATCTGCTTGGACCTTTTCAAGCAGCCGGTGTCCTTGCCCTGTGATCACACCTTCTGCCGGGGGTGCATTGAGGGTTACTGGACCGGTCCCCGGGGCCCCGGGCAAGGAAGCTCAGGCTCCTGCCCTCAGTGCAGGAAGTTATACCCCGGACAAAGCTACAGGCCTAACCGCATCGTTGCCAACATAGTGGAGAGCTACTGTAAGGGTCTTGAGGAGAGCGGGACTGGACCCTGCCTTCCAGATGTTGCGGTGACAGAGAGGGTTCCTGCTCCGGTCCCACGCTGCAGCAGACACAGAGAGGAGCTGAAGCTTTACTGCGAGGAGGACCAGGAGCTGGTATGTCTGGTGTGTGGTGTCTCCCAGGAGCACAGAAATCACACCATGATGTGTGTCCAGGAGGCTGAACAGAAATACAGGGTGAGTGAGGCTTTAATTAAATGTCTGTCTATAATTAATCTTCCAAATTTATACACATTAGGATGCATCTGAGGAAGTATGCATATTTTATTTAGTGCACAGTGCAGTATGGTCACTGTAATCTGTCTGCAATGGTTGCAACTTATTTTTACTACATCTAAATTGTCATGACAATAAACACTGACCAGACAAGTGCTTCTTCTTTTTTCTTTGTTTGTCCTTTCATCATAGTTTGACACATGTTAACCAATCCTGTGCCTGCTTGATTTAATCTGTATCTATCTATCTAAAATCTATATCTATTTTAGCTCCAAAACAATAGATGTGACGTATTCAAGTGAGAAGCAGGTCACTGAGCACTGATGTTGTGTTTCTGCTCTGTCAGGCGTCTCTAAACAGCTCCATGGATTCTCTTAAAGCTGAGCTCAACACAGCGCTGCAGTATGACAGGGAAGCCGAGGACGAGGTTAAAAAGCTCAAGGTGAGAGGATGCACATTTTTACCAATACTGTCCTGTATGTCCTGCACCTCTGTGAATGTACTGCCTTAAAATCAGATTTTTTTTTTAAAGAAAATGAATATGCCTGCAAAACAAATGTGATTATGTCTCTTACTTCCAACAAAGATTGAACTGAAGGAGCCTCATTCATGTTTTAAATGTTTGTTTGTACTGTACAAAGAGGTAAACATGACATGGATTTATGCTTCCATCTTTGTGGTCATGCAAACCGCTGTAATTCTTGAGAAAGCAAGAAATTCTTGCTCCCAGTAAAAATACCCATCATCCTCCACCTACTTAGGAGCACACTGCTGACCTAAAGCAGCGCATCGAGGCCCAGTTCAGCGACCTGCACCAGTTCCTTTACCAGGAGGAGAAGCTGCTGCAGGTGAAGCTGAAGACGGAGGAGCGGAGAGAGCTGATCCGACTGGACGAGCACAAAGCCCTGCTGTGCGTGGAGATTTCTCGTCTGCAGGGAGCCGTCCACGAGATAGAGGACAAGCTGAAAGAGCAGGACCCGTTCACTCTGTTGCGGGTGAGCTCATATGAACTTCATGCACTATGAATACAGTCCATCTGGAAGTTATTAGGAGTATGATGAGTCAGCTGTGGTGATGATTAAGGCGAAAAATGCTGAGCTTTGATTTTAGATTTATTTGTTTCCAAGACTATTTCTTTTTTATTATATTGAAACAAAGAGTAAAAAGGTCAAACCTGAGCTGAAAATGTATTTTATAGGTCAGTCTGTTGTGTAACAGACATGTGTTTCTCGGCTAAAATGTTGAAAGGTTCCAACATCAACATCCAAGATTTAACTGAGCAGGGTGTGACCGAGTTTGTACACCATTCTTTAAGGCCATAAACATGTTGATCATCATGTCAGCATGCATGTATTTGAAGAGTGAACTTTGACACAGTGATACTAATGTTAACACGGTTGCCACACTTTTAATAACAAAAGACTTGAGCGGTGTGTGTAAGACAGGATGTGATCTCACTCGTCGATCTGGAGGGATAAGGAGTTTTTAGTTTAGGCACAGGGCCATACTCAGGCCACGGCTGCGGGACTTTCCCCGGGCCACAGGGAGATCCCACAGGGTGGGATAGCGTGAGCTCAGACATTGATGTAATGTGGAAAAAGCTTTCTCTTCTTTCAGATATAACAAAGCTAATCAGCAGTCTCTGTCTCTCTTTTCCTGTGTTTATCCACATGTCTCATTACAGAGCATCAAAGCCCTTCTCCAGAGGTGAGTGTGGGAAAACGTTTTCCTCTTTGATCCAGACACATTTGTGTATTTATTCTCTTCCTCACTTCACTTTGCTTGTGTTGGCAGACCTTCGTTAAAGTTTGAGAAACCTGCGTTTACACCGCCAAGTCTGTGCGAAGGTCGATTTGCAGGGCCCCTGCAGTACAGAGTGTGGAAATCAATGAAAGGAAGCATTTATCCAGGTAGTTTAAGTGAAACTTTGGCCCCATCCTCCTTTGTAAATGTAAACTACAAGCACTGAATTACACAGAAACCAACACTAAGCATTCATTTTCTTGTTTTTAGTGCCAGCAGCCATTACATTTAACTCCAGCACGGCCAACCCTTGGCTCAGCCTGACCTCCTCCCTCACCTGTGTTCGCTACCAGACCTTTAACCACACCGTGCAAGACAACCCATACAGATTCAACGCCGCCCTGTCGCTGCTTGGAAGCCAGGGCTTCACCCACGGACGCCACTACTGGGAGATTGAAGTCTACAGTAGCACGGTCTGGACTGTGGGGGTGGCGCGTGAGTCGGTGCCCAGAAAGGGAGTCATCAAAGCCCTCCCAGCCAATGGCTTCTGGACTCTTTCCCTCTCTTATGGGATACAGTACATGGCTGGCACTTCACCCCCAAAAGTCCTGTCCCTGGAGGAGCCGCTGGCCAGGATCGGGGTGTACCTGGACTACAAGAGGGGCCTCGTGTCCTTTTACAACGCAGAGAGCATGACACACCTCTACACCTTCAGAGAGACCTTCAAGGAGACGCTGTACCCTTACTTCAACTTGGGCTTTCTGGATAAAGTGCATGAAAATGAGCCTCTCAAAGTTTTCTTACCAAAGATTTAAAAAAATACAACTGACAGGGGAACAAAAGATACCAAAAACATGAAAACAAAACATTTACACTTTCTATTGTACAGAATTAGATTTGTAATGAGAAATGAAATGTACATTAGATATTACAATTATCTGTCCGTTACAAACATATGTATCTTAAATGGGCCTTGTGGAGATATCTTGGTTGTTATAACTAACAAAAGTTATGTTTACAGTCAGTGTTAGTCACCAAATTACATTGTATCTATCCTTGTGGTCTAACAAATATGTCAAGTCTGGATAAATTAGTCCATTTCCTTCCTCATAAACATTTGCAAAGCCGATGTTTTAAGTATTTAAAATCCAGCATTGTGTGTTTACAGGCCTGCAGTCTTCTTCCCCGCCCTTGTTGACATTGCAGCATGTTACCACCACCTGTTGATCAGTGAAATAGTGTAACACTGTGTATGAACATAAACAAGCACGGAGAGACAGGAAAAGACTCAACTAACTGGTCAAGAGGGGTCAGCTCTGTCCTGGACTCCATAGAGGAAGTGGGGGAGAGGAGGATGTTAGCACAGCTTCATGATGGACATGAACAACTCCTCTCACCTCCTGCATGAGACTGTGGAGGCCTTGAACAGCTCCTTCAGCAACAGACTGCTACTCCCACCATGTAAGAAGGAGCTCTATCACAGGTCTTTCAGGACTCTTTAACACCAGCATGACTTCATGACTTTCTTCTATATATTTCTTGCTTAGGAGTAATTTCTTATCAACCTTGTGTGTACAAGCTGCCGTGACAAGTGAATTTCCCCAGTGTGGGATCATTAAAGTCTCTTATCTCAGATATGACCCACCCATAGAGAAACAGCTCCATAGCTACTCAAGGTCTGAAACTCCACAGGAAACCTTGAAGTTTGTAGACTGGATCTACTGCCGCACATGAAACATGAAACTGTCTTACCTGACTGTTTAATATTATGTTTTCTTTTTATAATTCAATACTCCTTATGTATCCTTAACACTTAATACATAGCATAATCATACTTCGATTTTTTTCATGTTGAAACGATGTATTATGTTTTAGTTGATCATATGGTGTCATATCATCCTTATGATGACTGGTGCATTCAAGGACCTTTTGGTGATGTTAGGCTCTTTGATTTGAGCTGGTTAAACGTTTAATAGTCTTTTATATGTTAGATACCTTGACTGTACCAACTGTTTACCCAGGCTTCTCCAAGGGCTGATGCATGTTGAGTGGCACCCAGTGTCACACAGAATTATATGGGTAACATTTTAATAAAAGGATTTCTTGAAACTTTGTTTTACCAAAATGTGCTTATTCCAACATAATAGATAAAATATCCTTACCATTTTTTTTTGGCCTTTTCAAGCTTTTATTGTATAGAGACAGCTGAAGAGTGACTGGAATATGGGGAGAGAGAGATGGGACATGACATGTAGCAAAGGGCCGCAAGTCGGATTCAAACCCTGGGCCGCTGCGGCAAGAACTGAGCCTTTGTACATGGGGCGGATGCTCTACCAACTGAGCTAACTGACACCCCTTACCACTATTTGTCTTTGTTTAAGACATCCCCATCAAAAGAAAGGTCTCATGTATAATCACTTCAGTTTCCTACATCTATTCTTTCTTTGATCTGAACCATGTTATGTGCATCCTCCAAGTGAATTGAACGTCCACTTGAGGCTGGCTACAGAACAAGTCAGTCTCCATAAGTCCCCATGTTAAAATGTCCAACTTCACAGCATAAATAAACATGTTCACAGCCTGGTACAAAAAACAGTTTTGGTCTCTGTAGCTAATTTCCCTGTTCATGACAACTGTACTGAGGGTGATTTTTTATATAACTCACCCTTTCAAATTATATTAGGCTTAAATTTTGGATAATTAACAGTGTGGTCACTTTGACTGACAGGTAGTTGCCATTAAAGGTGGCTTGTTTGAACACCCAGGCTTCATTCAGCATGCCTCAGGTCCAACCAATGATTCATGTTTTTGCACATTTTTAGATTAGCTGTGAGGCAGACAAAACAGGACAGACAAAACTTATACTGTCATTGTGGGGTAAGCAAAATCAAGGTCTTCAGCTGGTGTAAGGCTGCTTTTTAAGGTCAGTGTGTAGAGAAACATTGCAAGACAATATAACACACAGAAAGACCAACCAGAGGAGAGAGAAAAGGAGCTCAAAATACACTGTGAGCGATAATGTACTGCAAGGGACCAGGTCTGATGTCAGGAACAAACTGAGCTTTCAACATATTAAATGTGCATTTATCCAGTGATAAAACACACAACAAAGTCCATCACGTTCATTGGAAGTGGTCGACCTTTCAACCACAGACAGCAAAAAGTGACACAGTTGATATTACAATTTTTAAAAAAAACAAGGTAAACTATATCACAATATATACATTTTATATCTTAACACGGTGCTATGAAGTAATCAGCTCATTACAGGCGGTGCGACTGAATTTACTTGAAAGAAAAATCACTGCAAACTAGTCCTTGTCTTTCATCCTATATAGCTACATAGCGAGGAAGAGTAAAGATGCATTTTCTTTGCTCGGCTTCAGTCTAACAGATGTGAATGTAAAGTATGTGGGTTGGTGTTTGTGGCGTCAATCCATGCATTCACTCCTCGTCTGGAAATGGGTGTGTCCCACCAAATGTTAGGGGTGAAGTCTCCATTTAGGTTTGGGGTAGATTTAGAGTCACTTGCTTGCGTGTAACGTGTCCTGGAACTTTGTGCTTGTGTAGTGTACATGAAAGCCTTTTTTATTGATGCTGTCATCTGAGTGAAACTTTAAAACTATGGCGTCTCCAGCTGAGTAAACCTCCTCTGGGACCTGAGAAAAAGAAAAAGGTGCAGAAAAAAAAGAGGTTTTTGAAGATGAATTTAGTTTTAACAGTGTTTACTACACAAGACTGATTTTTTTTAGCCTTACCCCAGATCCACAATATCGTCCCAGCCTCGGAGACTTGATGTCAGCGCCATCATAAAGCTCCACGTAATCATACCCGCAGTCGGCCTCCTCCTCTATCTCAAACACTTGGAAGATGATCTCCACTCCGTAACCTTTCTCAGCTGAGACCACCCACAGACAGTCAGAGCCGCCGGGGTAGTTGTTATCGCCAAACTGGGCATGAGAGTAGAGATCTTTTGTCTTGACCTCGGCTTTTAGGCTTCCTCCACATTCTGGGAATTCGCAACCACAAAATTAGAGGGGTCAAAAAGAGGAACTCGTAAAAGTGAGGAAAGAATGCAGAATTTCTAAACAAAGCAGAAAACAACCCCATAGTTGAAATGTCTCATTTTTGGTATTCTATTCTTTCACCAAAGTGCTATTTTGCTCATTTTTGCAGGACTTCTGGGGGTTAAAAAAGTTACTGTATCATTGCTTTGCCCACCTGCGCCGTATGAAACCTCAAAGCCTCTCTTCTGCACTGAGTTGTCTGAGAAAAAACGCAGGAACATTTTGTTGCCACTGGAGACGACCGGAGAAGGTTTTTTGGTGCCACAGAAACGCCCGAGACTTGGGACCTGCACGTCTCGCCCGTCGTAGATCTCCAGATGGTCGTAAGCACACTCCAGATGAGCCTCCATGTCGATCTCATTGAAAACCTGAGAGTTGTTTTAAAAAACTATGAATGACCTTTCAACACATAATGATGAAAACTTTTTTATCATAAAAATAACTAAATAATAAATAGATCTGATACTACATTGACATATAATCAGGTGAATGGTTGCAGCCTGTACATCTGTTCTTGCACAGTGTAACTTTGGGCTCCTGCAAGAAGCACTAAGTCACACACCACTATCTATTTCACTGATTTTGGTAAAACTGGTTCATATTTTATGGAGAAAATGTTTTCTGGTTTTCCCTTCTGATGTCCTCCAGCTGCTGTGCATCAACTTCCTGTGATTTACTGCTGTGAACTATAGCTGCTGTTAGCTAATGTTAGCCCAGTTTGTTAACCGGGCTGCCCGAACTATGAGCTAAAAGCACCGGGGGAATGTTAGTGTTTGTACCAAAGCTGTTTTGGACCACCGGAAAGAGGAGGTTTTCAGGTACGGGCAAATGCGACTGGAGCCAAGGTTGTGCCAGAATTTAAGCTGGGCTAGCGGGCAGCATAAACAGGCTCACTTGCTTGATATTTAGCTGTTAGCACAGTAGTCATAAGTCATATAATTATTACAAATACACGTGTATAGCTGTCCATATTAACGACAGTGGTTTTACAATCTGGAACTAAATCACAGAATACCAATTTTTATGCATTGTTGCTTTAAATGTACATGTGCATATATACATACAAGTTTAATACGATGTCCTGGGGTCGTGGATAGAGACCAGGTACAGGCCTTCTTACTGGGATATCTATCAGGCCAGTTGGGACTGCTTATTGTGCCTGACAGACTATTTACAACATGATCACAGCCCGCTGGAAAAAACATAATGACACAACATGTCAGAGCAAAACAATGAAAGGCCCCAGTCACATCATTTCCTCCTCATCAACACAAGTGTCCTTTGGGTTTTTTCCTTTGTAATGGCATCAAAAGGTAAGTCAACTGGGACTAAGAGACGATTAGTTATAAATAGCTATGCAATCCTACGCAAACCGTCCACACTAAGGCTCTCTGCTCCACCCTCTGTCTCTGCCCTCATGGCGATCAACTCAAAGGACTGGACGAAAAAGGGTGAAAAGTCTAAGTGGACACCAGAAACAGACACCGTACCTTCCTTGCAGTCGTGCTTATTATCATGCAGCATGAAGCTGCTGCGACACTGGCAGCTGTAGCTTCCAAAGGTGTTCACACATTCATGCTGGCAGCCTCCGTTTTCTTTGGAGCACTCGTCTATATCTGTTGAAATATTAAAATAGTGAATATCAGTTAACATTTTTGGCCTAGATCTGCTCAAAGCACAAAGGGAGAATGCAGATGTGCATGAGAATGAAGAGTTGCAGGAAGCTAAGAAGATAAAAAAAAAAAAAAGAGAGTGACGAAGCAAGAAGCCACTAGACAAGAGTAAATCTGGGACTGGTCTTTAGTTGTTGATGAGGGCTTCGTGAAATAAAAGGCTGAAAGACAGACGCTGAGCTGGACTTCTTGCTGTTTTTGATCATAAGTAATGTAATCATAAGAAATACATCTGTCCATATATATATGACAGTTGTGAGTTGTGTAAAATTCAATCTAAGCTTCCCATACAGTCAAACTACACTGCCGAAACAGAAACTGAAAACAGCTGCCTGCATTGTTCTTGTATCAGGGTCATTGTTTTCCCTCTTGTTGCATCAGGTCTTGCCATTATGTCATGCTTCCTAATTTCCTTCCTCAGTACTTCGATCTTTGTGACTCACCGGAGAAGAAGTGGGCCTTGAAGCCCTTCTTGGAGACGGTGTTGTCAGACTTGAACTCAATCCTCATGTTGTTGTGTTGGGAGGTGATGACCTCGGGTTTCTCCGCTCCACAGAATTTCCCATGAAGCTTTGAGTCTGAAGTCAACCCACTGCGCACCTCCACGTAATCATATTTACACACCTGATGGTAAACACTAGAAGATTTTACTTACTTCAAAGGACAAAGAGTTGGCCTGTGAAACTGGCATGATTTCTGCAAAAACGCTAATATATATCACCTACAGACAGAAAAAACATCACTCTCATTGACTTACATCGTTTCCTTCGGTCTCGAACACATCAAACACAAGAGTGATACGGTACTGAGTGGGCGCCACCAGCTGCCACACGCAGTTCTTGTTGGGAGGGTATTCTTTGGGCCAACCGGGGGTGGTGAGGGAACCATTCAGCTTTGTAATGAACCCACCACAGGCAGCTGCTGGTGGGAGAGTGCACTGATTTTAGTGGTAGAAGTGTTAGAGGAAAAACAGTTGCAAAACATAAATTACACAACCCATTCATGTGAATTTCTGCATTCTTTAAGCTATTCTTTATTCTTTAATCCTGTAACTGCTGAAAACATTAAGAAATAAAATGATAGCCAAGTATAATAGATATCTTAGGACATGATGGTGCATAAAATTAATTTCTTTCTTTAAAATCAAAGAAATGAACCTGAAGATACATACTATTTTTATTGTTTGGATGAATCTGTGCTGTTTTGCAGAAAGTGAGCACTGCCCTCTTGTGGTAAAAAAAAGAAACTACCAAGCCAACTTACATTGAATGGATTGTATGATATGTTCAGCATTGATATTTCTTAACCATCCTCTCAGTTTTTAATCACAGAATTGGAATAAGTGTATAGCAGCAGACTCCAGTTGACTGGCTTAACTAGTTTGCAGGCTTTCCTAATAAAAAGTAGCACTTCAGTCTTATGTTTGCTGTCAGTATTGTGTTAGTGTGTTAGTGCTCTACACTCACTCTCACAGCTGCGCCTATCAGCTGCCAGCTCATATCCAGGCTCACAGGCACATCTGTAGCTGCCCAGCGTGTTCATGCAGCGCTGCTCGCATTGGCCGTTGTCAGGTCTGGAGCACTCGTCCATCTCTGGTAAATGAAACAATTAGTTCCAAACCAAAAGTTCTTTAAACAGCCTGGTTGTTTGTACCTGAAATGACTTCCTCACCTTTAAAAAAGTTGGCTGCAAACCCAGCTTTGTTGACAGAACCATCAGATACAAACTTGAGCCAGAGCTGGTTGGAGCTGCTTTTGATGTCATCTGGTTTGTCATAGCCGCAGAAACGTCCGAGCAGCGGGCTGGTCTCCGAAGTGCCATCCCTCACCTCCACATAGTCGTAGGCACAACTGTCATGTCTCTCAATCTGCAGACATGGCAGCAAAAGAGACATTACAGCAGGTGATAGTGATGGTCTGAGATGTTTGAGCAGACCTTTAAAGGATTGGGCAATTGAATACATAAAATCTAACAGAGTTGCAAGATACCTGAGGGAATATGAGTAAATGTCTCCAATACCAGTTCCTTTCTAGGAAATTTAGACTCATGAGTTGATGACCTTTTAACACCTTGCTTTCTGGTGATGGAGATCTTGCAGCCTGTGATTAGCTTTGTGTAACGTTTTCCCAGTTTGGCTATTTTACCTGGATATTATCTTGTTTTTCTTAACCAATAACAATAAAAGCGAATTTACCTCAAATGACTGGAAGGAGAGGCCAACATCGAAACCTTCCGCTACTGTGATTTTCCACACACACACTTTGTTGGACTGGTAGTCATCAGGATAATTGGGCGATTGGATTTGGCCGCTGTCCCGCTTCACCTCTCCCCCACAGATGGCTGCACAGGAGGCGAGAGGTGAGATTGTACGTTCTGTCTACATTATTAAAGGAAATGGAAAACCTGCTGCATGGAGAATGTTGGCATGTAAAGTGCGTATTAAAACCCACATGTCGTCAGTGCTGTACCTTCATACACTGCTGAAAAGCCTTTGCCAACCCAGCTGCTGCTGCTTCTGAATTCAATCCACAGTTGACTGTCAGCTGAGATGATTGGATCTGGAAGTGTGTCTCCACAAAAACGGCCTGCCAAAGCACATGGAAAAAAAAAAAGGCCCTGTCTGTCAGTAACTGTTTCACAGTGCTTAGCGGTCAGTATATAACACAGGTATGAGAGGTTTGTGGATGATACTCAGTGGAGAGAGAGGAAGTCTTTTGTAAATCAAACTTAAAGACCTTTCAGAGGAGCTTTTCTCCAGAACCCGTCTCGAACTTCTACGTGATCGTACCAACACAAGTGACTCCTGAAGAGGTCCATGGAAGTAAAATTCAGAACAATCTAAGAGACAGAAGACGATTTTTATATTTATAAAAGCCAGAAAATGGTGAACTGGTCACAGAGGACTAAAGAAACTTTATAAATTTACATTTGAGAAGCTGAAATAAGAGAATTTTTTTGTTGCAGCTCTACAAAACTGAACATCTGTCTAGTGTTATGAGATTCAGAAGAATTGAACACAAGTGACAACAATAGTGTTTTCCTCCTTTAGGTTTGAAATTTAAGACATTTTCAACTGATATTGAGTTAGCCATGCACTGATAAATTTAAATAATTGGTCAAACCTTTCATTAAACATTTAAACCTTTGACTGAAAACAGAGAGAATAAATCTGTTCATGAAAACTAATCTGTCTTAAAGCTGATATCATTGATGCTGCAGCTCGATAGTATCGTGATAAATTGTCAAATTGACCTTGAAAATTATATTTATGTTTTTATACACATCTGTGCATGATTTAAAGAAGTTATCAGTCCACTCCAGACTCTGTAACTGCGAATAATCTGCAATTACATATCAGCAGTGACCACAATTACAAAAGGATTTCTGGAGTGGACTGATAACTTTTTAAATTTCTCATAAAAAACAAAAAATAAGCATTCACTTAATATTTTTAGATAACTTATTCGTCCATCCCTCACCTTCTCTCCAGGAGTGACAGAAATCCTCCAGACACAGTGACCGTAAGCCGAGTAGCCGTTTGGAAAGCCAGGAGAAGAGAAGTTTCCAGCACTGTCCTGCAGGTTGTCCCCACACCCTTTAACAAGCACACACAATAACACACACATGGTTATACTACAATAGACCATACAGAAAGAACAACTATATTTATTTGGCTTTAGCTTTAGGTGGTTGACAACAGATGTAACTCAAGGTGTGATACGCATCTTACTCGCACACTTGTAGAGCTTGCGGGCTTGTGCGATGTCCCCTTTGCTAAGCATGGTCCTCTGTCCAATAGGTGGCCTGGCTCCATTGACATCGTAACGGGGCAGGATGGTGTCTAAAAAGATGCCTCTGTTTCAGACAAATCACAAACATGAGCAGTTTATTCTCAGGAGAGGATTAAAGCGTTCAAGAATCAATAACAGCACAAAAAGCCTGATAAGAAAAAAAAACATCTTCAAACTAAGCTGATGTGCACGAAAATGAAATGTGGCTTTTAAAGATTAAAGTGCAGGATATTTTTTGAGGTTTAGGGGTTTAGAGGGGTTTAGATCCGACTCCCGTTCAACACCTTGATACTTTATTGATTCCGATAATCTCTCACTGGGTTTGGAGCTCACTCATGTACAGTTCCCATGGTGATGCACCCATGAATGACAGGCATGCGCAAACAGAGCGCTGTGAATGGGGCCTTTTGGCGGTGCCAGCCGGCTCAGTGGAGCCCGCTTCTGAATGCCAGAGAAAAAGGCCACTCCAGCCCAAATTGTTCAACAAAGCCTGAACTGCCAGGCCTTTATTTAGCTTGGCTTGCCTCCATGACCCAGACCAGCAAAGCGGTGATGGAGGTAAAAAACCAGAGCACAGAGAAAAGCAACGGGGCAACAACATGCACGAGACAGAAATGAAAAGGAGACTAGTGTGAAGCCATTTCTGTGACAATAAAGGATCAAATCCCCTGAGGTTTCCTATGGAGCTGGTTTAGCAGAGCCGAATAAAGGACAACAGCAGGTCAGTGTAATGGCTCAGCTGATAATGCAGCATGATATTAGTGGTAGTTAGGGAGATACTTTCATGTGGTTGTGGCTGAATTTGATGCGCGATGAGTAAAAGTCTGTATTAAATACTGTACAACAAGTCATTTCAAAGTCAAAATTCAGGTACGTAAACACATTTAGTCACTGAATTAAAGATGCAAGGTAGTGGTGATGGCCTGGGGCAGGATGGTGCACTGTATGTAGCCAGTTCAAAAATACAGGCGGGGTGGACAGAATGAATCACCAATTGCTCGAGAGTGAGGCTCTTAAGCAGAGCATTTAACCAAAAACTGCCCCAGCGGATCTGTTGTAATGGTTTGTTAATCAGGACCAGAACCGGGGTAGAGCTAAAAACAACGTGTGCACACTCAGGAAACTTTCACCAGGAAAATAAAAATGATAAATTCTTGCAGCCCCTCCAACACAAAACTAACTTTAGGAAAGAAAATTTGAAGCATAAGAAATCATCACATGCCAACCTGGAAAATGTATTTCTTGCATAATGCATGATGCTGCCAAAGTCGTACACCTCCCCGAGTGAGTCGACCTCACCTGGCTCCATCTTCAGGAAGTTATACTCCTGTCCTAGTCAGATACAGATAATCAATGGACTAAATGCAACAGATACACCTGGAGCACACTCGCGTTTTCAGCACACCTGAAGTTAACAGTACCTGGTTGGATGTTGTCTCTGATGATGCTTACATGCTCGTCACGGTCCGGACGTGTGTGTTCATGCCAGAAGCCGATCACGTGGCCAAGTTCATGCACCACAATGCCGAACTTATCGCAGTTCTTTCCTATAGAGATGGCCTGAGGGCCGCCACCTCTCCTCCCCACGTAGGAGCAACACCTGTAGGGGGCGACAGTGTTTAGGTTCACATCCTGGAGGCCCTACAGAGCAAACACTGATTCTTTGCTGCTTGTAAATATTAAAGGGCCATAATAGTGTGTTTTGAAGTTTTACCTCCTTAGTTATAAATTATCTATTTTGTTGTAGGATACAGGTTTTACAGTTTTAGGTTCTCTAAAACACTCAAATACAAAAAAAAACACCAAACCAAACACACAAGTGCTGCATGTAGCACAGAGGATGATGGAGAATGCTTCCCAAGAACATTAAAAAGTGACAAACAAGTCTTATAGCAGGTAACATATATTAGATTTTTAGAGCTTTTTCGCTAAAAGGAGTTGATGAGAGTGAACCAAAACAGTAAGGTTGGGAGCTGAAAGGAGATAAAATGCTCCTTAGGCCTCACTGCTTTTTATGTCTCTTGACCAATGCTCACTCTCCCTCTCTCAGACCATCAGACACAAACCAAAGGAACATACGCCACAACACAACAGGTAGAGTATCAGAGTTTAGTCCATGAATCCACCTGGATAGCCTCAGTTATAGTGACATTTCAGGCTGACTATGAAGCGGTTTGACTGGTCTGATGGTCCAATTGGCTGCCACAGCATGATGTCAGGTTGCATTTCTTCAGAAGTTGAAACTTCTCCAGCTTTTTTTGGGCAACCCCTGCGGCCCAAAACGTACTACCCACGCTCAAATGAATGGAAAAACCCGTGTTTTTGCTGAAGCGCCGGATTTGGTCTGAATTCTGGCCTTAGAGTCAGGTGATAATTTTCCGATCTGTTGTTAATATAACCATTAATCTTCAAAGATTTCACTTTTTAAGCACAGATTGATTTGAAAAGTCTCCTTTGCATTACATCATGACAATAATTTAACTTCTGACAAAAATTATGCAGACTTGATGTTCACTTAACATCATATGAAAATGAATAGACATCAATGGATCCCTTTGAACAGCAGAAATCAATTTAAATTTCTAAAACACAGCAGTATGATTGGTTGTGACTGAAGACAATCTGGCCTCTTGTATTCCTGTGCCATCATGTGCAAATCTGTTAATTAATTAACAAATAATGGTAATTAAAATGGCTTAATGAGCAGCCAACTCACCCACAAGGTCGGTAAGTGAAAACAATGTAGCTTTCTTCAGTCGTCCTCTCAGTGAACGTCACACAAGTGTGTTTCTCCCAGTGACGCATCGCCTGACGGAAAATGGCTCGCTGGCTGCCTGAAAGGGATTAAACTTTTACAGCTTCAGCATGTCAAAACCGCACATGGCAACCAGCACATTGTGGGTGTATAAAGCACACAACTCCTCTGTAAGGACAGATGAAAGATTCATTGTTTTCATTCAGGGCTCACCACTGAAATTCCCGCTGATGACATACGGGATGATGCCATCTGGCCACACTCGCTCAGGTCTGGAAGTGGCTGCTCTCCTCCGGCGACGGAGACTCTGTCTGTCTGCACTCCTGATACTTTCACTGGAAGTGGTGCTATTAACTGTAAGAAAATGCATGTGAACTCACTAGACAGTTCAGTATAGTACAGATCAGTAAATGTATTCCTGCTTTGATACCTGAGTCTGTGTGGTTGGTTTTGGCAGTGTGCTGTGCACCATCGCTGCTGTGGACGTCTTTGAACATGCGGAGGTCATCTTCATCGAGGGCGATATCTCCCAAAAAGGCAGCTGGGTTAAACAGATGAACACACAGATAAAACAAGATATACATCAAGCTCAAATAAAACAATAAACTCAGGATTAATGCCAGTAAATAGAGCATATGCTGCTATATTCTGCAACACATTTATACGTAAGTAGACCTACTAGTATGAGTGACCCGACAGTACATGTATTTCCAAAAGAAATAGTTTTTTTTTTCTTATATAAGAAGGTTGATATCACTGTCATGTGTGTTAAACCCACATCTTAGGTTAGCCTGGTCTCTGTGGGACTAACCACTGACATCTAAAAAAGTTAATAACACATTTTTAAACTTTTAAACAAAGGTTTTTTTCCCATACACACTCCACAGTGCATGCTTTGCAGTAAGTGTATATCTTTGTCCTGAAAAGAGGCCTGAACTGGACTCCATGTGTCTGTTTGATCAGCAAACACACCTCGTGAATACAGTTTGCACAAACAGCACACAGACTTAAACATACTGGAGGGCTGTCCAGCTACTTTAAAAGAATGAAGATATGACTACTACATACTTTACAGGGTTGTAATCTCACTGTGCTGCACTTTCAAATGTTGCTAAATAACTACTCAAACAGCCACCTGCAGTACAAATCAGCAAACCACTGTTACGGGAGCTTCATATGAATGTCCTGTAAAGTAGATCTAGTTATGCTTTTCCAATTTATACAACACTGTAGTAGTATACTGCTTCAGTCCATAAGCAGGGATGTGTTCTTTTCAAAATTTCCTAAAGTTTCTTTTGCATATTTGCTGCAGCAACCGACTCTTTCAATAACTGATTAACCCGGGAGTGAAGTCCTCTACATCGGAGCAAAGACCTTTACATGCCTGAGAAGGTGAAGTCATCTTTACTGCACAGAAGCTTTACTATATGGATTAAACATTCAGTATTTCTCTGTCGAGTTATTATGAGAGGAAATTTATTATCTTCTAAAATGACTTGTGACCACCCATCTGAATCATGATTATCCACTGAGCGCTACAGGATTACCGTATGTTTGCTCTGTGTGTGTTTAGCAGCATGAAGTTCTCAAACATCGTTCTTATCTTTAGTACGAGGCCCGGGCAGCGTACAGTGTAAACTGTGGATTACCACGTAGAGCGAGTGATCAGAACAAAATCCTGAACAGATTTTGCCCTTTGACTTACAGACTGACTGAACAAAAACAACCCCAGTTACTAGAAAGTGAATGATGCTGATGGAAGAATCATTCAAGCTCTTCAGTGGTTTAGCTACTGCTTTGCTGTGCTACTCATCCACATAAAAAAATGTATTACTGCCAGTGATGGAAAGTCGTTTTTAAGTACTCACACTGTATTTTACTTGAATATTTCCATTTTCTGCTACTTTATACTTCATCTCCACTCCAGTGAAATATTGTTGGGTTTTTTTACGAATTTCATGACACACAAAACAGATCTGCTTCTTTAACACACAGCAATATACAATTAGTTTCACCTTGATCAACTACAACATTCAAATGCTGCTTACAGACAAGTGAGTAATCGTAGTAAGGAATTAAGTGAGTGAGTACATCAGACAAAACTCTTCACACATGCAGATGAGAAGCTTCAGTAACTAATTTTGTTAGTTTATGATTAAAATATGATCTAAATCAATAAATGAATATAGAAGTAAGGTGATTTCACTGACAGTCGTTGGTATGTAAATATATATCATTCTGCCAGGAGTCATTCTACAATATGAATACTTCTTCCACCACTTATTACTGCAGCATTTAATGTGCTGTTATATAATCAGTGCCGCTCCGAAAATGGTTCAATATTTCTGGAAAAAGTGTCTCCTTTCAGATAATTTAGCAGTTTAAGGTTGAAAGAATAACAGGGACAATCATCATAAATCAAACATGTCAAAAGCAGGAATGTCTGTAACAGAAAACTGGACTTTGCTTGAATGATACCCAGAATTCATCCTGATGCCCAAATGTTCTGGCTCCGGTAAGACGAGACTGAATGGTAAACCTTAATCCAGGCTTCAAAACATCCTTTCTTATACGTATCATCACACACACATTTGGTCCATGTTTTTCCCCTCTATGGGATTAACGTTTTGTTGCCATTATTATGACCATACCTCTTATAAATCAGCCAAGCAGAACAGCTTCTTTTCCCATTAAATAGCTCATTTAGCCGTGTGATGTAACAACCTTTGAAAGTCCAAATGAAAAGACATAGCGGGCGCTGTGTCGGCCTTTGAAGTGAATTCACTCATGCAAAGGGTGACTGTAAATGACTGTCACCCCTGCAGTGTGCACCCCATGCCCTGAAGCCAGAGGGATTTCACCGGCGTCCAGCCGAGGACTGCGCTGGCACGGCCTCAATGACCTCTAGTCTCCAGGCAACTGCCTCAGAGAAGAAGAGTGGTGTGTTTTGGAAGTTTCAGAAGTCACAAGTAAAAAAGGGACCCCGAGGCCCCCTAGTAACCAAAGTAATTGTTTGGCATGTTAGATGATGGGAAAAAAAATGTTGTGTCGTTGAAGTATCATCCTGTATATCTACATCTCTATTATCAATATGGCATGTTTGATTGAATGTTTCTTTTTCAAAGTAGATTAAGACAAACATGTGATACTCACTTTAAACATACGTATGATCCCTTTACGTTTACTCAAGTACACCTTTTTATATACTTGTACTTTGCTTGAGTACATCTATTTAAGGCTACTTCTACTCCAATGTGTTTCAGAGACAAATATCAGACATTTTACATTGAAGATCAATATTTTACATACAGAACATTACAGTATTACCAGCTCATAAAATATAATGAAACTACCTACAGCTAAATCATTATATAAACAGTAGAATGCACCTCTAGGAACAATCATTTTATAATACAACAAGATAATAGGGGCCATTCTATCGCCTTATGAGTTTTATTTTTCATACTTTGTGTACATTTTGCTGCCGAGACTTTTATACTTCTACTTAAGTAAATGTACAACTTTATGGAACTGCAAGTACATAAGTGTAAGCACTACTTCTTCTCACCACTGCCTAAAACTTGAACATTATCTTAAAGCAAATTAATAAAAGTGGCCATCACAAAACCATCACTACAATATAATTGTTGTACTTTATAACTAAACCAAGGTCAAACAGAAAAAGACAGGAACATGCTAGAACAGAACAGGAAAAGAGCAAGTACGTATAGTATCTACAGTAACTAAGTAGAAAAGTTGGAGACAGTTTTCTGAAGTAAATCACTTGATTCTATGCGAGTAGTACTTATTGCTGCACTCTTGTAGCACTGTACCTTGATTGTTTCCCTTTTTTATAAGTGGCTTTGGATAAAAGCTAAATGACTAAATGTAAATGTAACACCTTTTCATCAGTCTATTACAAACAGAGCTGCTCTGCATTAATCTGATTTATTTGTCAGGGAAACATTAACAGTGTTTTCAGGTTAGCTCTTCAGAGCTTTTACAAAGATGATATTCAAAACATTTAAAAGCAAAATAAAGCAGCACATGAAAAGAATAAATCAAAATTACTGTTAATAGTTAATTAGTTACTTTGAAGATCAAGATTTTACTAATCATGATGTATAAAATATGATGTAAGGCGTACTGTTGATGCTTTAAGCACATTTAATTTTGTAAGTAAAACTTTGGATATAATAATATTGCATTAATACTTTTACTTAAGTAAAATATATTCTATATTAGCGAGTTAGGTATTTCAACAAATGGATCTACACTTTTGTACAGTAAGAAATAATTTTCCACACACTTAAGTAATTGTTGCATTAATTGGAAGATATATGGAGAATATTTTGCATATGTTTATTATGTACAAGCCTTTATTTAATCCTAATTTTTCCTTTGCCTTTACATCAACACCATTAAGAGCTACATTTAATTTATCAGCCTGTAAGCTCACAGTGATGAGGGCCTATAGGAGCTGTGCATATTGGCCAAAAACATATTAGAACAGATCAATAAATTCATAAAGGAGTTAAAGCACACTGTACCAGCTTTACACGGATCCTTGTAGTCGATTGCATCACCGATGAAGTTAAAATTAGTGTCCACAAACTCCCAATCAGCCGCCAGAGAAACGCGCAGACAGACGCACTGCAGAAACAGAAATGTAGGAGCGACTTCCATGACTTCTGATCAAATCAATTTAATGTGCGTCCGTAATTTGTAGGAAGAGAGAAAGAGATAAATATTAAAAAAAAAAAAAAGTTCCTCGACAGCGGCGGCGTGATTTAATAAAACACAGCGCTGTTTTCTCACGTCTCCATTCTGCTGCAGTGATTCGCTGACATACAGGAGCGAGAGCAGAGCTCACACAGTTCACAGCAAAACACACATCCATCCATGTGAAGCCACAGAGGTGCTTCACCTGCTCCCAGATGGCTTATGCACATTTAGATAACGAGTACAAGTATTAAACCTCGTTTTAATCGTTTCTTTCTGTTTCAGTTTTTAAGTTTTTGGAGCATTTTGGAGCAAAATTATCAGCCATCAGTTTGCACACAGCAAATATCCCAGGCTTTTTTATTGAGGCTCCACCTGCAGGTCCAGCTCACACACATCCCTCCTGTAATGTGTCTCTCTGATTAAAGAACACAACTAAAGAACAATTTAGAGACATGAAAAGTTCCACTTACTGAGTGTGATGAGTTCAATGCCCTTCTCAAGTTCATTTATTTAAACCTAAATATGAACTCCTGCATTTAGCTCAGCACCTTTTACAAGAGCTACTTCTGAGCTACTTCACTGCTACACAGCTGCCATCCAGTGATGGCAAGGGAAGATTCAGTTTCCTCTATGAACTGGATTTTATGCTGGCACAGAGAGACAAAGGATTAGTGACTGAAAGGCCCAACTACTGTCACTTCAGTTTAGTTGATTTGTTGTCAACTGTTTGCTTTCTTGCTGTTTGGTTAGATGATGAGAATGCTGATGTCACTGTCACAGCTGAGCATGAAGGCTGGAAACAACTTATCCCGGCTCCACCCAAAAGTTACAAAATCTGCCTGCTGCCACTCTCTAATGCTCACAAATTAACATGTGCTGTATTTATTGTATTATGTAATGTAGGATCTAGTGCCATCTAGTGGTAAGGTTACAGATTGCAACCAACTGAACGCCTCTCCCATCAGTATTTGACAAATGAAAACACAGTGAAGTCTGAAGGAGAAACTAAAAGAGTTACAAACCTGCAAAAGTAGTTAAAGTTATTCAAAGATTTGAATGCGTTTGATCGATTGGCTTCTGGAGGTGTGGTTACAGTAACTGTGCAGTGGGACCAAATGTGATATCTTTTCATGGGGTCCAAAATCAGTGGAATGCACACAGTGACTTGTGGAGTCTGCAGTTTTCCTGGCAACCTCATGGCGATGTCAAGTTTTGTTTTATCCACTGGACAAAGCCAGGCTAGCTGTTTACCTTTGTTTCCAGTCTTTATGCAAAGCTAAGCTGACAGTCTCCAGGCTGTGGCTTCATATTTACAGAGTGTGGTAGAGATCCATTCTTTTAACTCTCGGCAAGAAAATAAATAAACACAATTCTTCAAGCATCAAACTATTCTTTTAAAACAATAAAGATGTAAGCACATGTGGCCTGCATGGATCTTATTGATCTTAGCTGTGTTCGTACTAAAAAAAAATGGAGAGTTCACTCGAGTTGACTTGAACACTACAGCATCGTGGAGGGCATGTAACTACAGTCTGGCAATCTTTTTCTTTTATTTTTAGATTCTTACTAATCCTGGAAATTGAGCAGAAATACAGTTAATCATATTTTCAGTTCATCTTTTAGTTCTTTCTTGCCCACGTATATCTTGTCTTTTGTGAGTCACTAAAAGCTTTAATGTGTTTGACATTAGAAAGTAATCAGCTGTTCCAACAGGTATGACATTATTCCAGTTTTCACTGAGGTTAAGTTCTGTTAAGTTATGTAAAAGTTAAGGCATGGTGCATGTGTTTACCACTAAGTGGCACTGGTGGGTTTGCAGAATGAAGTAAACCTGCAAGAAAAGTGAGGGAAAAAAAAAACACAAAAGTATTTGGAGGAACAAAAGTGTGATGATAGCTGTGGGGTCATTCAGACAAACAGATGACAAAAGCTGTAAATCACCCACTGAGACTTTTTTTTTTTTCTTTTTCGTTGATGTGATCTCATGGCACTGTGTGTTAAAGTGGTTTAGTGTGGAGCGAGAGAAGGAAAAGAAAGACCCAGTCCCACCAGCTTCACTCCTCCTCTGCCAGCACACATCTGCTGCTGAGGAGATGGGATACTGATCCAGAGAGGAGTGTTTAATGGAGTTTGCTCTGCACAGCATGGCTGACTACATCAGTGTGCTGTGAGAGGGGAAAGTGGACTATAATCTCCAGCCGGAGAGTATTTATTATTACCTTCTCTTTGGCTGAGCTGGTGCTTTCTCTTAAACTTGGGGTGATGTCCCAGTGTTGGTGCAGGCAGGTCCTGCTTGGTGTGGAACTGGGCATACTGGTGGCGGTCCTGGTGGCCGGTGGTGCAGGACAGATCCATGACAGGAGGGAAGCAGGGTCGTCCTGCTACGGAGGATTTGACCTATACTTTGTTTTGGACAAGTGAGTGCTACTATTTTTTTTTATTTGATCACAGAGGAATGTTTTTAATATTGAGCACTGGGCTCATCTCAGATTGTTTTGCAGACACAGGTGCACTCAAGATGATCTCGAGGGGCATTAGTCGGCTACTTGCATGAAAAATCTGTGCTACTGTACTCTCTTGTGTTTATCTTGTGAAGTCAAATTAGAACAGGTTTCAGGGTTTGGTACAAACAAAGAGAATCATGTGAGAGTCATGTGACTTGCACATGTGGATATATGTATGTTTATTCTGAGCTGTCATTTGTTCAGATCTTTGTTAGGGAGGTTTGCTAAAGGTTAAATCAAAAACACTCAGTCATCTGATCTGCTGATTTCTTGTGGTTCAGCGTGTGTGGTGAGTATCAACCACAACATTTTATAGCTGCATCATTTTCCAATTGTTGAAACTGAGGAGTAAACCAAGCCAGTAGCACTGCAATCCAATGTCTTTCTACAAACTAAGGCTGCAACTAACAATTATTTACATTATTGATTAATCTGCGGATTATTGGTTAGTGGTTTGATTGATAACACTTCGGAAAATAGTGAAAAATACTTATCGCAGAGTCCCAGATGAAGTCTTCAGATGTCTTTTTTTTTTGTCAAAACTCAAATATATTCACCTTGCAATGATATAAATCAGAGACAATCGTCACATTGCAGAGGAACCAACGAATTGTTGGTACTTTTGCTTTAAAATGAATAGACACATCTTCTGTCTATCAATAAACCAACTGACTAATTGCTTCAGCTTTTAGTTACCAAACCCAGGAGCAGATTTGTAGAGACTTGAATGCCCTGTGAACGCAGACATAAGGGTTAAATTATTCAGCCTGTTAAACTGTCATGAAGCTAATGTGAAGCTCCTGAACGGGTCAGGTCATGTGCTCTTTGTTTTGTAGGTCAGGTAAGAGTAAACATTCAGCATGAGCAACTTAAAAGTAGTAACAATTAACAGAGCGTGTGTTTACACGATGAATCATTGCTTATGCAGTCACTTTTTAATGTGGCCACGTTTCACCGACAGGAGCCCAAATCTAGTACCAACTTCAGCTCTCTCTCTCTCGCTTCAGCCTGCAGAACCCTTTCTCCATTAGAGCCAGATGTTCCAAAGATCCCGAGTTTTTGGCTGTCTGTGCAGTGGGACTCACATCACAGGATAAATGAAAACATAAGTGAGAGAGAAGAAGAGGGAGTGCAGCGTGAGAAGAGGCTGCAGAGGTTGCATATTTGCCACATAATTCTCTTTAATTGCAGACTTTTCCGTTAAAAGCTGCATTCTTCCTCTGATTGTTTGGTCGAGTCGGCACCTGTTTTCAAAATCAGGACCTGACACAAAGCCGAGCTCATCCGAGAAACTGACGTGGCACTTCAGTTTTTGTTTGGCATTTAAAAACGGGCTGCGAAGCTACATGAGAAGAGGTGGAAATATTAAGCATCAGCACAAAGAAGCACAAAGGCTGAAACTCACTGGCCTTTCTGTGATGAATACATAGATGGGTTCATTCAGTACACGTATACAGTACATGAAATTATGACTCATGGCACACAGACAGCAGCAATAAACAACTGTACAGCATAACAAATCAAAACTCCGTGCCAAAAACTAGAAGGGAAACCAGTTTGGTTATTTAAACAATTTTTAATGCAGTGTTGAACATCGTTTGTAACCATATGCATGGATGTACACTTGTTTAGATCAGACAAATAACAATTTTGATAAACAATTAATCATTTTCAAGCAAAAATACAAAGGCAACAGCCAGTTCTAGCACCTCAAATGTGATTTTCTTTGTCTTATATGATAGTAAACTCAATATCTTTGTGTTTTGAACTGTTTTGCAGACACAATGAGTAATTTAAAGATTCACTTTGGACTCTCAGAATTTGTGATTTTATAGACTTAATGATTCGGCAGATTAATTAATAATAAATAATCATTAGTTGCAGCTCTGTATTGGGTTGTAATGTAAACGCAACCTAAGAATTCATCTTTGATCAGATCTCAATCTCAAAAAGCCAAACTAAGGTTTAAAGGGGCATTCTACTTTTTATGCATGATCAATTTGTCTCTTGCAAGTCCTTTAACTGTTTGGAAGTGCAACACTAAACAATTTGAGGACTCTTCTGAGAGCTTGAATGCAAAGTGTTTTGCCTCGTGCTAGTTTCATCGTTTGTGTTCAGTTATCGCCACAGGAGTCATGAAATTAAGTGTAATGTAATAAAAATACAAATGGAGAAACAGGAGCACGTTTAGGACCCCAACAGTTGTCTTATGAGAGTTTCATGACACAACTAAACAGTTAACTGGTCTTCCTTGAATCTTCTTCTCAGGTCTGGCAGTGTGCAACATTACTGGAATGAGATATATTACTTTGTTGACCACTTGGCTCACAAGTTTATCAGGTAGATCCACTCAAAAATTCTGATTTGAAGAGAAATATGGTGGAATGTAAAAACCTGACAGTCACTTCTTCTTTGTCCAGTCCTCAGTTGCGGATGTCGTTCATTGTATTTTCAACAGAAGGAAGGATTCTCATGGCACTAACAGAAGACAGGTACACACATACATCTTCACTGTTGTATTTTCTTATATTAAGCTTAATTTAACTGTGCTATCTTCTTCTAGTTTAATTAACATACATTTTTATTCTATTCTCTGACATATGTCATGATCAGAGAGCAGATTCGAGCCGGACTGGAGGAGCTGAGAATGGTGCAGCCAGGAGGAGACACCTTCATGCACAGAGGTTTTCAAAGAGTAAGCCATCTGTTAAGTCAATGGGGAACTCATTCTACTTGTCCAACAGTTCAGCATCAATTTTTTTTTAAATGAGACTCATTTAAATTTATAGCCACTGACGCCTCAAAACTTCTCCCTCAGGCCAGCGAGCAAATCTACTACGGGACTGGAGATGGTGAGTATTTTCCTTTTTAACACTTAATCATTCCTCTGCTAGGGGAGTCCTTATTCCTCATTTCTCGACAGATGTAAGAATCATCATGTGAAGAAAGAAATAACAACATAAACCCAGCTGCTCTTTCGATCACATGACAATTATGTTCAAAACATTTTTCCAAACAGCTCACATTGTTTCTTTTCTGGCTCTGACTTTCAGGTTACCGGACAGCTAGTGTTATCATCGCCCTGACGGACGGTGAACTGAGAGAGAATCAGTTTGACCTGGCACAAAGAGAGGTGAAAACATCATATTAATTCACTATAAATGAGTCATTAATGACTTAATATCTCCTTAAACCTACCTGCAAATTAGAGAACTTAAAGGGTAAATCCACACTGAGTTACATGTGCCGTATCGCCCTCTATGGGTGAAAAACATCCACCCCTATAAATGATGTCACACCAGATGTCTTTCAGCAGCTGTCAAAGCCAAAACATTAGCAGCAACAACACTGTCTCCCCATTGTGCTTTAGTGAGCATTCATCATTTTAACTGTAATTTGTTGTTTGTTTGTTTAACGCCTTCTTTTAAATCAGGCCAGCAGAGCACGCCAGTTGGGCGCCACTGTGTACTGTGTGGGAGTGAAAGACTTCAATGAAACTCAGGTAAATCATTCTGACAACAAATAAGCCACTTAATCAGTGGAGCAATTAATTAAGACATATAAAATCATTCTGTCATATTTCCTAACAGCTTTCAACAATAGCTGACAGTAAGGACCATGTCTTCCCTGTGAATGATGGATTCGAGGCGCTACAAGGCGTCATCGACTCGGTACGAAAGACACAAGCATGACACAATAATATCACGTTAAGATGCATATTCCTGATTAAATACGACATCACATAACTGAATCTGAATATATATTTTCCTTTCAGATCCTGAAGAGATCCTGCATTGAGATCCTGGCTGTAGAGCCCTCCAGCATCTGTGAAGGAGGTAGAGAGGAAAAGCCTGCAACTAAAAATACATACAAATATATTATATACCGAATATTGATTGATTGATATTGATGGCTGTAACGAGGCTTGTTCAAAAATGCACATTGCAAAACCTACTGCAAGAAATAATCATATAAATGGTCAATTTAATCCCTTCACTTCAGAATCTTTCCAGGTGGTAGTCAAAGGAAATGGTTTCCTTCACGCCCGAGACGTCCAGAAAGTTCTCTGCAGCTTTCGCATCAATGACACAGTTACTATGAGTAAGTACAAGCTGCAATGTTTAATGTTTTTTGTGTCTTTAAACTGCATTAATCCATATTTTCTTTTTATAAACAGTGAAAGGAGTCACTCACAGTAGCAAATTCACATTGAATTTTAACCTATTCTCCAGTCCCTTAGCTCTACAGAGCATTTTAGCATCTTTCAGCTCATTGTTTTGGTAATACAAGAGCAGAGAGACAAGGTTAGCAACTAGCTGATGAACAAAGTTGGTGATATTCATCAGGTCACCATACGCATGCCTTCAGATGCATAATGTTGCTTTGTGTCTGCTGGATGTGTAAATAGGCTAATGTTTGCCCGCATGTTCACTGTAACAGCATTACATACGTCAAATGTAAAAGCTTGAGGTCAAAGAACAAAACAAAAAGAACCTCACACACATCAATGCAGCTTTCTTTATTGCAACGCACAATTTGTCAAAACCAAATCATAACAAGACTTGGATAAGTTAAGGAGCAGGTTTTGATTATTTTACATAATAACCTGCATTCTTGCCAAAAGTTAGATGAGAAGATCGGTACACAAAATATGGTTAGCTTAGCGATGTGATTGCAAACGGAGGGAACAGCTAGCCTGGCTCTGCTCGAAGGTAACACGTGGTTTATTGGAAGAGAGCATGTTGCATGTCGCTTGATGGAGGATAAAAGACAAAGGTGTAGAGGAAAGAAGAAGCTGTTAAAGTCATCATATAGTAAATATTTCAAAGCTCCTAGAGTGGTACAGTAGGTGGACTACATCAGGTCATCCTAATAGAAGAACGTAAATGTGTGTGAACGAGTTGAGCAAATGAATTCATCCTCTGCTGTCCACATTAGTTTGTGAAGTGATCGACAGAAGGCATTAACAATCTAGGTGTGTGAATCCAAACATCATACAAAATGTATCCAACTATTAATAGACAGAATAGAAAAGCAGCAGTTTTGGGGGATTCATCATTGTGCTAAGTTTGTTTTGGCCCATACAGATGGGGATGGGTGAGGGAGAGAGCAGCTCTTTGTGGCTCACAATGATTTAAATCCCCGTCCTCCCCAAAAACCATCAGCACCATCTTCTCCCGCTTTGTATCAGCTGGTATAACGCTCAGCGCTTCTCAGATGTCTAAAGGGGAATGTGGATCTCATCAGTGACGAGCACTGTCTTTTGCACACACACTAGACACTCACTCAGCCAGGGTAAATAAACCACAACCCTCCCTCATTTGCTTCATTTTCCATAAGGAGAGGAAGTCCAGGAATTTAATAACAAAAAGAATATTCTGAGGTTTGAATGTGCTGAAGTTTCAGGACTGCTAGAGAAAAGTAAATCAAGTAAACTTTCTTTGCATTGTTGCATTGCACTACTTTCTCTTCCACAACTGACTCTGACTTATTTTTGTAATCTGTCTTACTATGTGCATTCACATGTTGATTCTATGTCCCCAGTGAAAAGACCATTGGTGGTGAAAGATATCTACCTTTTGTGTCCAGCTCCTGTTCTGGAAAAAGAGGGAACGTAAGAAACCTTTCACTAAAATATTAACTAAAATAGCCAGCATCTCATACAATAAGCAACGTATACAGTTTAACTATACACAACAGTTGTTGTTCATAACTGGAGATTTTTTGTGTATAATCCTGCTTAAATGAGCATCTTAAATGAGCTCTGGCCCACAGAAGGAAGCTACATTTCTGGATTTGGTTTATATATGGTGTCCTTTTGCATGGCAGAGGTCCAACTTGCATTTGTGGATCTGTTCACAGGCGATGTTTTTTTTTGGACGTGTTCCTCAGCCCATGCAGTGGTATCCACTAGAGAATCATGTCTGTTCTTGATGCAGTGCTCTTTGAGCGCCTGGAGATCATATTGGTTTTCAGCCTTGTCCCTTGCGTGCAGAGATTTCTTCTAATTCTCTGAATCTTTCAGTGATATTATGTACAGATTCTTTGCATTTAGTGAGAGCAGTCTTTCACAAAGTGTTTTACATGTTTACTTCACAAAGGCTTTTTTTTTTTCACCAGGTGTTTTCTTTTAGCATTTTACAACTTTTCCAGTCTTTTATTGCCACAGTCCCAACATTTTTCAACCATCTTGCTTTTTGTATAAATAACAAAACAAAGGAAATTATTATCGCTCTCTTTTACTCTTCTACCTTTTCTACAGGTCTGCCACTCTCCACGTCAGCATGAATAACGGCCTGAGCTTCATATCGAGTTCTGTCACAATTACTGCAGTTGCTTGTGTAAGTACAATGTAGGACAAAGCTGTATTTACATGTTATCTTATGGCTAAATATATTCTGTGAACATCAGTCTAGTCTTTGATTTTGTTTGGATGCTGAATGCTTCTTAGCACGGCAAATTATATCTGAATGCATTGCTGGCCATACAGAATCACAGTATCACAGAAACACTTCAACACATCAATGGCTCTTTAAATGTGAAAGTTGTATTGAAATATATATATTTAAAAAAAAAACATCATTAAAGGTCCAATGTGTGCGATTTAGGGAGTTTATTTACAGAATATGGCAGACATGGAATCTAATATTCAGAAGTATACATTCATGTATATTGGGTCCACTTGTCCTCCTTCATGTTACACCAACATGTTTCAACTGTACAGACAACAACAGACAAATCAAACACTGGATCTAGATAGGGACTTCTCCTACATGCTTGGAAAAGGAAGGTGAGGCAAGAGGTATTCAGTTGTGATCTGCAACTTCACAGCTAGATGTCCCTAAATTGTACACACTGGACCGAATCTTTGTCATTGTTACTATGACCATAGTCAGAAATCAATAATTGTAACTCACCCTGTTATTCCCCTTATAGTCTGACGGGACCTTTGTGGCCATAGCTCTGCTCATCCTGATGTTCCTGCTCACCATCGCTCTGCTGTGGTGGTTCTGGCCTCTCTGCTGCACTGTGGTATGACAGCCATCTTGGATCCTCTGAGAGCGAAGAACATGTGAATGTGTTTTAGTTACGACACACCAGCCACCCTTTGAGGTTTACAATATATCCTTTTTTTGCAGGTGATTCATGAGCCGCCTCCTCCAGTAATAGAGGACGTCTCTGTAAGTAGTTTTCTTCACCTTTTAATGACAACTGTTCTTTAGCTATCGTCCCAACTACTCTTTTAAACATGAATAATGTTTCCTTTTTCTTTAGGATGACGAGGATGGTTTTCCAAAGAAAAGGTGGCCCACAGTAGACGCCTCGTACTACGGAGGACGTGGAGTCGGAGGCATCAAGAGAATGGAGGTAGAAAGTGTGAAAGACGACCCAGATTGCAAAAAAATATGTAATAATTATCAAGCACACGTACTGAAACTTAAGCAGTAACTACAAGAGTTATGTTTAGAACATTATTAATATTTATTGTGATATTCATCACCCTCAGGGGCATAGTACACAGTATAAATGAATCTATTAGAGCTGCAAGATGATACTATAATAGCCAAAACAAAAAAATAATCCACACCTGTCATCGAAGTATCATTATACAAGACTGGAAAATCTCTTTTGAGACCTCGCTAAAAACAGTCCTATTTGAAACACACTTGAAAATTAAATATACTATCTTTTGTACAATAAATCAAGATCAGACCATCATCTCATCATTCTGCTTGTTCCAGTATTAATTATGAAATTCTTAACATATTAAGGGAAGCTACTGTATTTCTGCATCTGTCAACCAGCTTCAGGTTCATCGATACAACACATGGCAAGCTTGAATCTGTTGAAATACAGGGGTGAGATCAAACACAAATAGAGCAGAAATACAAAGAAACAGGAAGCGACTCATTCCCTAAAAGAGTTGAGTAGGCAAGTCCATGCTGAAAGAGCCTGAGTCACTTTGTTGTTGCGGCTAGTTTCTAGAGCCAGCAAAGAGTTGAGATGAGGCCATCTGGACAGTAAACTGCAAAGACGACAGATCTACCAAATGTTTGGTAGAAGCAAAGAATCTGACTTTTTTTTAGGCAAGGATCGTGCAAGCTTGCATGATTTGCCTGTGGTTGTCTTTGGTATGAATGTGTCTGTCAGTGAAATCTTTTGCAAAGATTAGGAATTTTCTGCTTGAGGAACTTCATCTCAATCTCTGTGAGTAAAAGAAGGATAAGCTAAGCAGTGGAAAGAAAAGTTCAGAGTCATGACGTCAAGAGATTTCCAAGGCAGTGATACCTGAGAGCAGCCGTCAGTTAGGTAAGAGGTGAACAATAGAAATGAGACTGAGATGTCCACAGATCAAGAGGGACCAGATGTGACTGAGAGGAAGAAGGTCAAGGAGACAGAAATCACCCCCTCAGTGTGAAGTGCTTTACAGACTGCAGTCTGAGGAGTCTGAGCTGTAAAACTTGGAAGCAGTGCCGCTTCCAAACAGAGCGATGGAAACTATGCACAACTTCATTTAAGTGCTTTCACTGCCAAGTTAAAGCCTTCGTGGCTTGCCTGTGGCAGTTGCAAAGGGAGTAAATCTTCACTCCTGATGTGATGATCATTCTTAACAGTTGCGTTAGCTTCTTTCAGTGTCACGCTGACCATCAAGATAACTATGTTTTGAAAAGGCAGATTACCTGTGGCAGTGGGTCTCTTGTTGGATTTGGGGGGTTTATGTAATAAAACAGGTTCAAGACTAATTGCTATGTTCTCTCAGAGGTTTAGGAGAAATCCCAAAATCTGAAACTGTGGAAAATAAATTGACGCAATTAAAGTCTGAGGCAAGGGAGCCAACTTCTTGTGGATTTTAAAAGGACTAGGTTTAGGACATGCTACAAACATCTGGATATTCAAGGAAAGAACAACTGTCGTGCAGGTTCCAGCTTATACTGACTTAATAAAATTGAATTGTAATCTCAAAATGACAAGATTTAGGATTGTAATGAGAGTCTACAGCCATGCTAGCGCTAAAAGTCGACAATGCTAACACGCTGATGTTTAGCTATAATGTTTACTATGTTCAGAGAGAAAAGCACAGCTGAGCCTAATGGGAATGTCATTAGACCAAAGTATTGGACTAATTATAGCTTTGTGTCACAGTTCACTTCAACAAAAGTGAACCCAAATGTAGACATGACGGTAGAGTGAACAAACAGAGACTTTAATAACTTACTGAGGCTGGTGAACACAAAATGACAAAAAGGTGGCTGTGCATTCAAGTCCAACAATCCAAGATAAATCCAATAAACAGAGGTCCAAACAAACAAAAATGCAGAACTGAGAAAGACTTGGAGCATGGACACCAGGGACAAAGACAGAACAAAGGTCATGATAGGACAACAAGACACATGTGAAAACTAATCAGGGTGGAACCAAGCAGTAATCTCCATCGCTGCGCAGTGTGGAAGTGCCAAAAACTGCAGTTCAGTTTGTCCACCAACGTTCCACGTCTTTGCTGATTTTTAGATTAGTTCGGTGGGGAGCAGAGGTAAAAGTTATAAAAGCTAAGTAAAAGCTATAGGGAAAGTTAAGGAATCACCAAAATTATTTCAATTCATCCTCTGAGCAACACGAATATCTGAATACGAAATTTTATGACAATACATCCAATAGTTGTTCATTTTTGAGAAATGTCAAACTTGTGGTAAGATAAGAGGATCACCAGAGTCATTAGGATTCATCATCTGGGAACAATGAATGAAGTGGTGGACCAACCAAAAGGTCAACATTGTCATTACAAGAGCTTCACTGCTGACATAAACACTCCATATGTAACCAAATATGATAGTTGATTTTCAGTAATGTTCCTATTTTCAACCCATTTGACTCTGAATAAATAACTCCTATTTGTCACTGATTGCACTGAAAGCTTCTGTATCTGTTCAGGTCCGATGGGGTGATAAAGGCTCGACTGAAGAAGGAGCCAAACTGGAAAAAGCTAAAAATGCTCGAGTTGTAATGCCTGCAGAGGAATTCGAGGCACCACGACCGTACTACACCACGCACAAAACCATCCGCCCCCAGAAGTGGTACTCTCCCATCAAGGTGCTCCAATTATTTACTGAATTAATTTAACCCCTAACTGTAAAACATCTTGACAAACCATCTTATTTACTATGCTTTCAACCACATCTGATGGTCTTCCTCAGTTTGCTCAGCTGTCACAGCGGTGTGTAAGTGTCACAAATGTTAACACACGTATGTAATAATATTCCAGATGTTTTGAAGCTAGTTTTGACATTATAGACTTCTTCCTAATGATGATGTACATCCACCATGACCTTAACAAATATTTCATTTTTATTGTCTCTGGGACCAATGTGTTACCAGGAAACAGTTAATAAAATTAGTTTCCTAACATATTAGTCAGCAGGATGCTGGTAATAAGAACCAGACATGAACCCAGCTAACCCTTGAATATGGAATCTGCTGAGCGGGTGTCATTCCTGACAAAATACACCCATTGTTTATCTCTGTCTTTACCATATAAATCTTCCTATGCAAGAATCAAAGAGAGACATCTGGAGCACAAAGTGGAGCAGATACAGTCTGGCAGCATTAACTCAAATTTTTTTACCTGTTTGTTTTTGCTGCACTGTTGTCCAATCCACACAAATATTCTGCTGATATCCTGGTTGTTATCAGAGATTATTGGTATAATACCATTTTTTTTATGTGCTGCCATCTGTGATCATCTTTCAACAGGGCAAACTGGATGCTTTGTGTGTATTCCTGAGGAGAGGTTATGACCGAGTGTCTGTGATGCGACCTCATCCTGGAGACAAGGTGAGACGTTTAAGCCAGATATAACAGAATACTAGTAAGTCAAGGCGGGAGGCTACGATTTCCTCTAAGAAGTAATGAAAAACAGCATAAGCAGATAAGCACACGTTCTCTCAAAACAAAGCAATCAATAAGATTGTGAACCAACTATGTCAACTTTTGGCAGGCAGACATTTAGGAATTTACCAGAGCTCAAATTCCCGTCCTTTTAGAAATGAGGGGAAAGAGAAGTTTGGATCAAAGAACATGGTAGAAACCGAGTTGAAATCCTATCTGCGTGGCATTATCCACACTTATTCCATGGACTAAACTTTTTAAAAAAGTCAAAGCCGGATCAAAGTATGAGAATAGTGACTTCAAGGAAACCCTCAAGTGGCATAGTTTGTAGACAAAGGTAGAAAAGAAACAACGGCAGTATTATCTAGAGGAATTCTCTTGTCTGCAGAAGTCATTAGGAGTTGAAGTAGCCTGCCTTTCCGTCAGCTCGGCGGAGCTGGCAGGAATGCTGTTTCCTTCCATGACACTCACTAACAGAGGAATTTCCTTTTTCCGTCTGTTGAAAGCTGTACTCTTCCAAACCTGCCGATCGCTGTGCCACAGTAGATTCAGGAATTGTTTGTGGAATACACTGCAGATTTGTGTCTTTACAGATTAACTTTTTATGCACTGAACCAACCAGTTCGTCTTTATTACAGGGCAAGTGCATCAACTTCACCCGAAGCAAATCCTACCCTGCTCCTCGCTATCCCATCTACAACCATCCCTCCACGCCTGTCTACACTTTGCCCCACAGTTACCAGCGTCGTACATCAGACGACAGCCACCTCTTCAATTTGCCACCTTCGCCAACTTCAACACTGCCCCCGCTACCGTCTACTCCTCCTCCATCGTCAACCACCCATCCCGGGTACACACCACCTCTGAACAGAGCCCTGCCCCCAGCCAACATGAGCCCAGATTCCATACCACCGTCTCCAACTGGCTCCCTCCCGCCTCCACCTCAGGGCCCACCCCCATGTAGAGCGCCTCCTCCATCACGCCCTCCTCCACGCCCCAATCATGAGAACCACTGATGAGGATGATTAAGAACCAAAGAGTTGAGGAGGAGGAGGATCTAAGCTCAGGATGGAAACCTGAAAAGACCTTCTCACTGTGCCTCTGTTTAATTAAGCCTGAACAGAGTGAGAATTAAAGTGACTTTCTAATGCTGACGATTCATCACCTGCACAGTGAAAACTCAACATTTAAGTCTTCAACAAGTGGCATGTGCCATGAACTAAGACTTTTTTTTAAGTCTAGAAATGAATATTTAGTGTAGCAAGCACAGCTTTGGCTTTTAAATGCTATCGGAGCTAAGCTTATTCATTTTTTTCAGAACACTTCTTCCTAATATCAGAAGTCAGACAAATTAGTCAAGCATTGCGATGTGCTATGGAGTAGTATAAACTTGCTTTTTAGCCTTTGCCTGATCAGAGACTAATCTTTCACTGCTTTCCAGAGTGAAAAACAATGATCATAAATTTAAATCCAGTGGCTCTGCAGCTGCGTCATGTGTTTTATACATGCAAGTCTGTATATTTTGTGAATGAATATTCATTAAATCACATGAATATATATGTATACATCATATTGCATTAGAGGTCTGATTTCCATGGATGAGTAAATGATTTTTAAGGTAAAATTAGGAAGGTTAGTAAATGTTGAAAATTATTAACATGGACACAAATCCTAAAGTTGGACAGCCAGAGACTTTTATCCCTAAAGTTGTCTGCAGGAAGCTGTTAACCACAAGAGTTACATCTTTGGCAGCGTGCGCGGCTGACTGTCAGGATTTATTTAAGTTATGTAGTCCTACAAAATTTGACCTCTGGAAGATCACTGTGAGACTGATCGAGCAGACTGCAGTCTTGTGATAAGATGTGTTCATACCAACATGTTGAGCAATACACAGAGAAGAAGGACGGAGAAATTGTTTTCCCCCCTTTTTTTGCACCATTCATCACCATGAATCCTTATTGTCCTTTTTGTCAGAGCTGATGGATCCTCTAACCATGCCACAAAGGACTGTCTTTTTTTTTTGTAAATGTTTTATTGTTGTTGTTTTTTTACAATTATTATCCCACAGAGATGAAAAATACAGAACATATGCATATCACTTCAATTTACACATTCATCTCCAAAATGTAGAAGTGTATTGTTCAGCAGTGAGTTCACCATTCCCATCCCCTCACCGGATCCCACCAAAGCACACTTGGGGGATTGTCTTTTAATACTTGTTCTAGTTAGCGATGACAGTTTAAGATTTAAACTTCGACTTACAACCACAGCTTTAAAGGCTGCACACCGATGGTTCACATTCACAGCTATATGTCCACAGCTAAGCAGCTAGCTAGCCGAACACACTTTCAATAAAGGTTGACGACAGCAGATTGCCTTTGAGGTTTTTATTGAATGACTGTGAAAACAGCGAGATTCAAGAGTTAAACCAAAGGTGTTGTAAAAATGAGTTACGTTAGCACAATAAGAAGAGAACTAGCTTTAGCTCTCAAATTAGTTGCATTGGGCTTAATTTGAGTTAAAGTACAACACATAATCAGTATAATAAACACACAATGAGTCAGAAAGAGTATAAAGGTAATGAGAATAAAATACTTTTATGCTTTAGCAACACTTTAGCTCCAAGAAGCTAACCTAGCCTCTGGCTAGCTTGGTTAGCAGTGAGATAATTATAGAAAAACTAAATTCTATTCAATCACAAATCAACAATCGCTAATCAGTCGTAATAATAAACCAACAAGGACATTTGGGAAGTACGCCATGTAAAAGATAGCTGTCATTATTTGCTTGGACTCAGGTGAGGACAAAAACCTCCCCCATGCAAGATAATACTGTTAAACAAGTGTTGTTTGAGTAATACAGTGTGTTGGAGCTCACCTCAAACCTACATCTTATCGGTTTGTTTTCTGTCATGCACATATGCACAACTGCACGCAGAGTACATTGTTATTTTGTTTCTTTTTTATGGTATGTCTCTACGCCGAGACATACCACAAATTGTGATTTCTACTTTTGGTAGAGTGGTACTCACCAATCACAAGCGAAGCAGGATTTCAGAGAGCAAAAAAAATGGAACTCATTTCACAATTTATTGTTTTAAAGCAGATATCTGTTTACAGAGATTCTCAGAAATGTGTCTCTGCTGTCGTTCTCATGCATTAAGTTACTAATCAGACTGCAGAGGAAGTCTTGGCCCAGATATTACGTTTTCTAGATAATTGCTGGCTACACTGGAAGCCCAGAAACAGAGGCTATAAAATCAGACAATAGCCAGTCCAGGAATGGGTGTATACAGACTTTTCTGTTGGTTTTGTAACATTCATTAATGTGTCCCAAAGTTCTCCTTTGTTCACTCATCATGTAAATAACAAAATAACTGATGGCTGAATTACATTTAGCTGCTTTAGTTTCAGGGTCCTGGTATTGATGGGATGGCTCTCTTTCATACTGTCATGGCTTACAGGGACTTAAAATGGAGCCATTGTTAATGTTATCAGTAACACCTGTGCTTTTCCTACCATGACAAGTCGAAACGTCTGCTGCAGGAATTTGTGAGGGCGTTATGTAGTGCAAAAATTTTACACTCAAGAGTTCAGACAGAGAATACAGGCTGGTAAATATAATGCAGCACAATATAGTGAACAGGGAGGGATTTCAGACACAGCCCAGGACTTTTATTAGCGCATAAAGTTTGTTGACATCATGTAAAATCTTTAACTTGAGCAGAGGTCCAATCAGCAAGAATAATAGAAAACACCTGTGTGGTCATGCAGGGTCTTTGACTCTAGAAACAACGTATGAACTTTGCCCTTACAATCGACCATATTCAGGCTTATTTGCTGAGTGGTTAGCTTAAAAAACTGTGACAAGAGGAGCTGAGCTGAACTTCAGGTGGTTGTGCAGTAAAGACGCCCCCACATGCCTCCATATGGATATACTAATGGGCACCACGGTATTTATGGAAAAACTGCAGGGAAAAACACGTCTGGGCTGCTCTGCTCTGCTTTCCTGGCTGGCACTACCGAAAAATGTGCACACAGCTAGAATGTGGATGGATTAATCGAGGGGTGAATTAAGTGCAATTATTTATTTACCCTAAAATGTTTGGAGCAAACAGTTTCCATTTTGGGTAACCCATATCTGAATAAAAAAAATGAAACTTGATATCAAAATTTGGGATTATGCAACAGGCCATGGAGCAGCCATTCAGCTGACTCTGATTCCACTCAGATCTACTAAAATAAACCCTGTTATATCTTTTCCATGTGTATTCCTTAGATTCAATTCTCTCTTCATTTAGAAATGCTTTCACAGGCTCAACGTAGACGCACTCGCAGTCCTGTGGGCATTGCAGTGAGCTCATTGGAGGCGTGTCTGAGAACATTTGCCAGAAGCAGTTGGATAAAAGGCAGGCAATAAAATCAAAATCCAACTATGATGCCACGGAGATCTGGAAGAGGTATTTACACGGCCTAGTGCTTCACTAAGTTCATCAACAAGCAGCGAAAAGACAGTCTATGTTAACAAAATGTTTTATTACACCTCCCTACTGAAAATTAAAGCAATATATTACTGGAGTTTAAAGACGGGGGAAGTTAAGTCCTTTGGGACTACTTAAAATTATTTTTGTCTTTCTTTAATCCTTTGTGTCTGTTTCCAACTTTGTGTTTCCTAATGCAAAACATCTCAGAACAAGAATTTATGCATGACAACCAATTTTGTTTTGTTGATTCTCTCAGTATGTTTTAGTATTTCTCATAAATGATGAAATGAACCTTCCTTCTTGATCTTCCTTGAGTGATTTCTAGCTCTGCTAACCTGTGTTTGTACCGTCTGGACATCAGAAAACATTCCTACAACATATTAAAATGTTTAACTTTAAGGAGGAGACTGTAAAAAAAAAATATCTTTAGCTGCGGCCTCGACTTGGCCGCTGACACAGTCTACCTTGGCTGCACAAACAATGGCAATCACTGACGTCACAAAGCGAAGCAGCACTGTCCAAGTTTATGAACCACAGTGTCGCTTGCACACAGCTTTGAACTAATTTACACTTTCCATTCACGTACACAAAAACTGACATGTTTACTGTAATAAAATGAGCTCATGACCTGGCTCAGTCAACTCCTTTTTTTTTTTTCCTGCATTTGCGCTTCTTGTCCCAAATTCAGGAAAATGAATCTCTTACTAAATCTGAGTTCAGGTGACGTATTATTGAACAAAAACAACTGGCTTATCTTTCACAAGAGCTCAACCTGAAGAAGACGTTTTAAGTTGTGCTGGTTTATTGGAGTCTGACATAAAATAGTAGACACCTGTTTTTAGTTTTATCTTTTTGTTCCATTTTACCTCTGCGTTTCTTTTAATCTGATACGAATAAAAACAGAAAGACAATACCTTTGCCCTCTCAGAGTCACATTTTATAAGGACAAGACTGCAACAGTAGCCTGTGGAGCAACAACATCCTGCTGCATCTACAGACAGAGGAATAGGGACGAGTGGCCCAAGTTTTAGTTAAAGTTTGTCCCATCTTAGATGCAGACATAAAAGCCTAAAATAAGAAGGCATTTTCCAAAGTTCCTGGACATCATATTTCCATGTTGTGTGCCCTAGAAGAGTGAAAAATCAGGATGCCATTACGTTTACAACCCTTTAATACAATACAGTTTCATTTTCACTGACAATCTTTCCTATTGTCCAGTATTCATCAGCCAGATAATATAGAAATACACAAATATTGCAAGGGCAGCACAATTTCCAACAAGTCCTTACTGTGCCAAAGTATAAAGCAAAATAAGAAGCATTATTTGAAATCTTATCACTGTAAGAGAAACATCTGGGTGGAGATGATGCTGATTTTTCTGTGTCTTTAACACCTCTTGAGAATTCCTTTAGACGTTACGCTGAAAGACATCAGTGAATCTGAACCAAAGACATGATACGTATTATTTAAAATACCAAAGAACAAAGACAAACAACATTAGCAGTTTCAAAAAAAAATCCTTTCAAGAGAAATATAAAGGTCCATTAACACTGGTGCAGTTTGTGGGAAAATGGCAGCAGCAACCTGTGAACGATTATTAAGCAGTAAAGAAGGTAAATTGAGCTTGAAATACTTCCAGTCCTAAATCCTAATATACTGGTTTCAGTATAATGCTCTCTAGTGAGCAGCCATTTGAGATTTTGAGTAACTCGCCAGTCTTTTCTGAAAACATTTATAAAACGTTTAGTGCTTCCTGTCTGTTAATATGAAAGTAATAACTTCATAAACATTTTTGTACTTCATCTGTCTGAAACACGTTTCACATCACTGCAACGATTTCTTTGGCCTGCAGCAAAATGTTTGGTATCTTTCGCAGGACTGATGCTGAATATCGACCAGAGGCCTGCAATGATACCCTTAATGTTAAAAGGCACAATCTCTAATCTAAATGTAAATGAGGGTAGACAGCTAGAAAGATTTAAATCAGACTTAGACTGACATGTTTTTAATGCAAAGACTAAAACTGAAAACTTTATCTTTAAAAGGATATTCCTGTTTTCTGATGCTGTTAAATATTTGTCTATCTTTGTAAAGGTCTGAGTCAAACAGACGCATATATTCAATAATGATCAACGAGAAACAGCTAAGCTAATAGTTTTTATTCATTATCCGTTTAACAAAACCCTTTTCAAGATTGAGTTTAACAATTTAAATTAAGTCCGGGACCAATCCTTCCAGTTCATTTTAAGAACTTCTCAGTTCAAGTTCAGACTCTTTGTAAAGTGCTGAAAGACGCACTCACACGACTGAGGTAGAACTTTAAGTTTAAACAAGCACATTATTGGATAAAAGGATAATTTTTCCATTTAATACTGCAGTAACAAAGAGTAAAACTACATTAGAAATGTGGGTAATACTGCAGGCGAACTAAACTTTGGCTCCTTCTTAAGTTGCAGAAAAAAACTGACTTGGCATATTTAAATCAAGGTTTCCCCTGAGAGTATCTTGGCTGAAAAGGTGCAGCAGTAAACGGGTCTTCCAGCGCTCTTCCCCCGATGGTCCAGGCATGCAGAGGCCCTACAGCGACTGAACCTACAGCAGCCTGCTGACCGATCCTGGAGACGACACGGTGCACTACCACCGGCTGCTGGAGCAGAGGTCTCTCAGTGTGGACATGGTGAGCACGCATACCAAGACATTGAGGTGCAGGAGGAGATGATACAGGGACCAGGTGACACTGTTTGGTGGGTTGGATCTGCTGTGTACCAGACTTCAATATGTCAGTGTTACTGGGAACAGCTTTGGCGGTTTCCTGCCTCTTTCCAAACGGTGCCTGGAGGAAAACATCAGATGTCTCAGCAGGTTTACGAGACGCAGAAAAGGAGGAGCTGCTGAATGCCATCTTGCTTTCTTTTCCTGGTGTTTTAAAAGGAGCCAGCTGGAAGACATCAGAGGTAACTGGGCTGTTTGGGGGCTGAAACTGGGACACTTGGTTGGCAGGTATAAAGTGCACGCTGGTGGAAGTCGCTGGTGTTGTGTTGTGTTGTATGCTCCTTCCATCTGATGACAACATGTGCTTATTATAGACACATGCAGGGGACGTCTTCTGCTCGATCTTCTGCCTTTGATTCTCCTCAGTGAACTGCACAGGAGCCACAGCCTTAGCAGCTCGCAGTACATTACTGTTGAGCTCCCTCTGCAGGTCTGTGTGTGGAAAAGGGATGGGAGAAAGTTAGATATGAAGACACAACAGCTTTGCTGACCTCTGAATCTCTTGCATGTTATATAAAATATAATCTTTTACCATCTATGATATTAACCATCACAAAAAATGTTAAGGAATCTGTTTTATAATTTTAATTGTACTGAGTTTGACTGTAATCGTGTGTAGTCACCATATTTGTTCTATATTTAAGCCAATTTCCGACTGTGCTGGACAATAAAGTTGTATTCTATTACATTCTGTTTAACTGAACAATCTTTCTCAAATGGATTAAAACACACTGATGCAATATTGGTCGAATGAAGCAACAATAAAAATACAGTGAAGTGGCAAAGGTGCAACATATTCCTGTTTTCTTTAAATGTATAGCATGTGTGCGACGTGTATCAGTACAGCATGCATCTTTGATAAAGACCTTTTGAATATTGGAGAGTCGTGACCAAGCAGGACATTTATAATTTTACACTTGTCGGCACTCTCTGGTGGACTGATTTATCCGTCAGGCTCTAGAAATGATCTTAACCCACTCAGCAGCAGGTGCGTTTCTGACTCATGACTCCATTTAGACGAGTGAATAATGACAGAGCCATAGCATAATCATGAAATTTAAAAAACAAAAATGGATTGACATTCGAATGGAGCATGAAGTTGACATTCTTACCTGAGTAGGATTAACCTGCTATTTGAGCAGAGTAAGAATTCGATTAGTGCATTACACAAGTGAACCCGCACTATTATTTAAACTCTTTCATCCAAAGTACTTCATGCAGATATATTTGCATGCAAGATATGCAAGTACTCCATCAATTTAGCATTGCACTCCTAGAAAATTCTGTGACTCAGATGGACAGTTTAGAACAAAGAAAGTAAAAATGAACGTATTCATCGACTTCTTCTTCCTGGTCAAAACCCGGCACCTACAGTACCCACGATGCAACTCGACCAACAACAGTTGTAGTGTAGGTAGCAACTAATGTAGCCTCAAGCAAAAAGAGGTGAGGAATGGGCTACAAAGGTTTTTTTAAACTCACTTCTTTCTAACTCCAGACAAACAGATTATTATTAAGATATTTTGGGGGCTTTTTGAACCTTTAATTGAACATCTTTTTTCACATACAGCAGCACTATAAGCAGTCTGTGTTACAAAATCTGGAGTATAACGGTTCAAAGATCAGACTATGACTGCAGAAAAGTTGTAAAATGTGGGATATACTCATACTTTTATACTTTTGTTGAGTTTTGAGTTTGAGTATTAACTAATATTCTGTATAGGAATAATGACATATGAACATCTTACAATCAATACTCAACACGTTGACATTCACATTTGTATTTTATTTGCCATCCCTTTATAATTCTTTAATTATCTCACAAAAATAGAAGGAGCACACGATACCACAGCTCTGACGCAGGTTTGGGCCATAAAGACAGGAGGCGTCTCAAAACACTCAATAGTATCAGATAATTGACAGCTTTCATTTTTGGAAAAAAACAACAGAGAAAAAAACGAGGGGCTTCTGTTTCACATCGAGGACTACTCTTCACTACCTGCTTGGCTTTTACCGATTTACAACAGCACGCTGGCAGCAACAGGGAGAAGAAGCTCGGGAGTTGCATAGGTTCAAACAGTAACTGCAAATGATTGAGTTGTTCAGAGGAAGGATCATAAAGAGGATGATTCAAAATAAACAGAAGCCTTCGGTTGCACATGCAGTACCTACAGTAAATACACCGCAGACTGTTGCTTTGAAACCAGCCACTCCTTTAAGTTTATTTCAAAGATAAATGGATAAAATTTAAATCAGGAACTTAAAATATACTAAATTTGGGGGTTAATGAGATAGAACAAAGACTTAAGTTTGAACCCATGTCCATCACTTTTTATCAGCATAAAACGTGTGATAGGTCACTAACTGTGCTCTGTGGTTTTGGCACTTTTCTCAGATTCAGTTTCATGAATTTTTATTTATTTTTATGCCTTGACTTTAGTCTTGTGGAAGTGGAATATTTCTAACCAACATGTGACTTCCATTAAGATTTGTCAGCAATAAATCATAATATGACTCAATTACTATTTAAAATTCTCGTTTAGCTTCAAGAAAAAACGCAATGAAACCTGATTCTTTTTTAATCTCATCTCTGAACTTCCAGATGTCGATCTCACAAAAGACATACGGTACTATAAATGTTATTATGAAATCACTTTCTAACATGACAAACTGAAATGAAAAGAGGTGGAGGTAGTCTTCCCACTGTGGTCATGCATGGGAAGCAACTTTGTTTGATCCTACAGAAACATTTATATTGCTGATTGGAGCTGATTTTTCAAACCCTGGACTTAACGCTGCCCAATAATCCAGCCACTGGTGCAGCAGCTTCACTGTAAAACCGGCAGATTAAACACACTTTACAGAGCCCCTCACACAGTAACCTAGCAGACAAATTCCCTTAACTGTAATATGGAGCGTAGACTATCCGGTGGACATCGAGACTGGGGAGCGGTAAGCCAATACATATCTGACTCTCAGAGAGAGTGATGTAGCTCTGACTTCCTGAGAGAATTTAGGGTGCAGGGAAGGTTGGAGGAGGAGGAGGGGGCTGTGCTTTCAGAGATTTTAATGACAACGTGACCGTCGCCATGTTTGCAGCAAACAACAACACAAGTAGGCTACTGGAAAACACATCCAACAATTCTGACTCCACACACACACATACATACTTATCATAACACTGTATACCAACACACATGAACATAACATTCAACAACACTGCCATGCTTTTTGATATGAATTCTGTGATCACTAAAACCGGTAAAGCAAAAACAAAAAACAAAAGCTTTACAAAGCACAAGTTCAGAAAAAAAAAAAAAGATTTCTAGTTTAGCGATGAAATGAAAAAATTCAAAGAGGTTCAAGCGCCAACTTTCCAGAAAACTGTCAACTGTTTTGAATAAAAATATAATCCTTCGTCAGTCCATGTAAACAAACAGAACACAGGCTCACGTTCTTTTCACAGAGGAGGTGGAATAAGACATGGGATTCAGCCTAATCTCCAGACTAGGATTATCATCTATACATTTGAATGTACTGACAATAACTGAGTAGATATAACCAAGAAAAGAAAAAAACTTTCTCAACACACAATTCCACAAAGAGGAATGAAATATTTATATAGAGTATTCTTCAATATTATTCAGTGATTATGGTGTTAAGAATCATAGATATTTTTTTTATTATAGACTAATATTTATTTCTTACATTCATTCTCTAACACTCTATTCATATTAACATTTATTAACAGGAAAACAATGTCATCTTTCATTCATATATATATATATCTATAAACATATAGATATATATACGAGAGTTCACAAGTAAAGCAATATGTTTTCCACAAGTAAAGCTTTATGACAATGACTTAATATATACATGGGAAGAAGAACCAATTCTATGGTCTGGATAAGAGCCCGCAGGGGTTTGCAGATATCTATTTACATAAATCAGGAGTAAACAAATGACAGGAAATGTAGGAAGGATTGCACGATGCGGGAATGAATGTTTGTGTTGATATCAACAAAAAAGAAAGGTGAGTAGGGTGAAAATCAAATTTTAAAATGTCCTATTGTTTGTGTTAGTGACCTGAATAGTCATGAATGGTCTCTATATAACAGCTACTGCATTTCTATTTCCTATTACTGCTGATTATTCAAATTATTTTCATGATTTCATGCATTTTCTATTGATATGACATGGCACACCACTATAAACACTGTTAAATGACACTGAACTGTCATTTAATTCCAAAACAACCTATTGCCTGCCTCGAAGAAGGAAATCATAAATCCAGATCAAAATAACAGCAAATGAAGAAAATGAGAACAGGTCCTCGTTTGTAAAGAACGGCTCCTCTGGAGTTCACCTCGAATGTTTGGACATAATCTGTTCTGTCGTTATATTTAGCTGAGCTCCACCTGTCAGCAGTTGTCTTCACAGATTATTTTATGGCACTTCACTGTTCAGTCTGATTAGAGAAACATTTAATATCCTGCTCTTCTCTTCGACACATTAACTTTGCGGGCGTTTTGTGGGACGATGTGATTTTTTCTGTCTCATCTATAGAAGCTAGAAATTATTAAAGATATTCCATAGACAGCCCCGACAGAGCGAACATTTATGCTACTGTGCAAATCAAGCTACATGACTAACTTTCCTTTTACAGAAGAAAGAAACCGACCTCATTCGAGCAAACGCTCGTTTAACTTCTCCATGGATTCACTTTAAAATGTGCAAAAAAATCTGGGGAGGAGAATTTAAATTTAAAGAAGGCAAACGACGACAAATTCACTTGTGCACCATAATAACTACAACCACTTATAACTATGCCTATTGTACATTACAACAATGATCTTCTATTGTTTGCTATTAGACATAATGCAATATTGTTCAAACAAACGGGATAGCAATATTATATCCTGATTGACAGAGAGATGGTTCATCTTTAGAAAGGATGATGTTAGTGTACTGGCCACTCTTTAACCGATGGACGATACATGACGTGTGGAGACAACAACAAAGAGAAAATGAGAGGGTGAGAGGGTGAGAGGTGAAGAGAAGCCAGATTATGCAATCGATACGGCGAGAGAGGGCAGAAATGAAGAAGCACTGAAAGGCGAAGGCTGTTTCTACTGTAGGAGCTAGAATGGAGGCGGCAGCCGGGGGGTTGCAGGAAGCTAGCTATGACAACAGTGTTGATTGCCGTTATGCTATGCCAGTCTATAATCCAGTGTTACAGCTTCTACTGGGGGGGAGAGAGGGGGCCGCCTACAAGTCGATGAGCTGGTCCACCAGCAGCAGGGAGCGGGCCAAGCTGGGGAGGCTGGATTCAGAGCCGCCACTGTTACTGCGCGAGTGGCCTCCTGAAACTGGCCGGAGAGACAAAGGGGAGGGGAGGGGATGGAATACAGGCAAACAGGAGGAGGAGGAGGTGGGGGAGAAGCAGAGGAGCGGGAATCACAACGAGCAAACACAGCAATCAAGGAAGGGGAGAGAGGTTCGAGAAAGAGAGAGAGAGAAGAGTGAGGGCAGAAGTTACCCATTTACCTCTACTGGTTTTAAAACATTTTATTAACTGTGAGGATGTAAAAATAGTGCAGGCACCTGATCCTGTTATCAGTAAGTTTCATTCATTATTTAACAAATCAGCATGCAACTGAGGGGAATCCAAAAAAAAAAAAAAAACAGCCAATCCCTGCTTCTTCAGTGTTAAAGACCGACCTGACTCACCTTTTGGAGAACGTAAAGACTCACCTTGGGAGTTCTTTCGGCCTGTGACAGGAATAGGGTCAAACTCATCCTCCGTGCCGACGTCTGCGCTGGCTTGCTGAGGCTCAAAGTCTGAGATCAGGAGAGACGAGTCTGCAGGTGATTAAAGAAAAGTGGGTTGTTCACGTAAAAGTATGAAACGTGCCACAAAAATGTTTTAGGCAATGTACACACCGGAAGCTCTGCAGTGGGACAAAGCCTGTCTGATAAGATATTATGAGGAGAGATCAGTAGTAATTAGGATCATGCAGCTGGTGCTTGCAGCCAGGCTGTGATTCAGAGTTGGCACCATCAACAAACAGTCAAATGCCTTCGCTCGCCAGCCAAGAGGCAACAACTAAACCACAGCTGTGGCTCTCTCATTTCGGGACGCACAATACGTTTTTATAGGTTATTCTACTCCGAAGAAGCACTTAGCTGTCTTTTTAAAACTTCATGTGAAACATATTTAAGCAAGACCATTGATCGACTGTACACAGAAAATTTGTTTTTGTTATTTAATGTAGGAGCTTCATGAAGTTACGGACGATAAAGTTAGTTTGTCAAGATGAATTTAGATTAAAGAGTTGATGGAAATAATTCTGCAGCCACCCAGTGGCTGAAAACTGTGCCGTGTCCTGTGTTCCATAAAAATAAATCAGAAACCAAGAAGAAGGTTTTATGAAGGCGCCTCCTAGTTTTGCATTAATTTCTCAGAATACCGTTATTCTACGTGCAGGTAGAAGGAGAACTTGTTTCCATACAGCCAATCAAATCTTACATAAAGACAGACAGAGCAGCCTGCTACATAAGAAAACAACAGCTCACATGAGCGTCACAGCTAAAGTCTCCTTCCCATCTGACCTACAAACACGAACGCGTGTCTTTGTCCTGCATCTTAGCTTGTTGAACGAGCCACCAAACGAACACTCTGGTTAAAAGTGCTGATTTTTTTGCAAAAAGGAATTATTTGGTGCTACAGTACAGCCACACTTTTGTCACTGAATTACAATTGGGATTGAATACCCAAGTTTATGTAAGAGTCTTCAAATTCTTACCTGCTTTAGGCTGTGTGGAGTCTCCAGACAACAGGCTGAAATCATCCAAAGCGGAGGCAGCGGAGGTGGGAGCTGAAGAGACAGAGGAGGTGGTGCTGCTCGCTGCTGGAGGGGCGGACGGACCGGAGATCAGAGAGCAGCCCAGGAGAGAGTCGTCTGTATGGAGATGGTCTGAAAGCCAAAGGTCGACAGAAGAGAGGGTCAAGTTTAGTTATGGCTCAAGTACAAAGAGGACAACGACACATGATTCAAAAGATTCAGCCTCCTGGCTTAGGTTTCCTACTAATTACAAAGCTGTAATATTTGAAGACATTTTTAGCTCTTAGAAACAAAATATTATATATATAAGGTTTAGTAATGTTATCCATGATGATTAATGCTTTGTGGGTAAAGGTAGATACATATCCTTCTCTCATGTTATTAATGAGAGTCCATACTGCAGACAAAGGCTGCTTTTTCTCTTAAACTCCCAATTAACTTTAATCTACGAATCCCACATGAAAAGCATTCAAGGTTTTTCTTTTGGGTGTCAAAAACAACCAAAGAAAGAAAACGAAATGAATGAAATACATTTTGAAACATGCCTGCTTGAAATAGCACACACACACCTTTACCCTTTGCAGACTCTTCCACGGCGCCACCGAAGGGATCAGACAACGACAAGAGGTCAGGAAGCATGAGTGAAGACGTGTCTGGAGATTTGAGACCTTCGATCAGCTTCTCTAAAAGGCCAGTGCAGAATTAGAGACAATAACGGAGACATACTTGAGCAAAGTGCCATAACAATATCAACTGTAGCACACATAAGTTAGAAAAAAAAAAACAATAGAAAAAGGTGCATTTGTGTGCACAGTATGGATCCGCAGATATTCACCTGGTGTGTCTGACAGTTCGAGGGTACAGAAAGGATCAGGGACAATCAACAGTGACGCTCCTGAATCCACATCAAGAATGGCTGATGGCCTTTCAACTAGGAAACAGAAGCAGTGCTTTATTATAAAAAAGCATCATGGGAGGAAGCAGTTTTTTTTTTTGTTTTTTTTTCAGTTATTGTGTTGTTAAGGCCCATTACAATGATTAGAGTTAAGTGTGCATTTGCTATCTGCAGCTGTATTAAAAGGTGACCATGGGTGCTTTAAGTCTCGCTTTTCCAACAGTATCAAATGTATTCACGTCTACACTAACAGCAAGTCCCTGAGTGCATTTTATTCAACCCAACAGACTAAATGAGAAAACTCTACGAGCTCTCTCTTGTTTTTCGACAATGTGAGACTCGACAACAGCAACAAGCAACAGTTTTCCAGAACAAGAAAGACGCAATCTTGATTTTTCAAGACTTTTCTTTCTCGTTAAAAGGACCAGTGTGTAGCATTTAGTGGCATCTAAAATCTACTTTTTAGTGTTGAAGGAGAAGCTGAAGCTAGTGTTCAGTTTGTCCAATCTGGGCTTCTGTAGAAACGGGGTTGTTCAACGTGGTGGACTCCACGTGGAAGAGGATCCACGGTGTCTGTTGATCATTCTGAGGTAGTAAACACAATGATTCTTATATTGAGGTGATTATACACTAATGAAAACATAGTTATGAATATTATATTCAATTTCTGCCATATTCTGTGAATAGAGCCCCATAAATCTGACACAGCGGACCTTTAAAAGGAAACACATTTGCTGCATTACATCCAAAACTCTTCCATAATTCCAGTAACATCATCATTTCTTTCATTCTGACCAAACCCTTTATTTGATCTATATAATGCACGCAGGCAGCACTGGCTTTCAAAAGCTCCTTAAAGCTAATAGATTAATGGATCAGGCGCATTAAGGAGTTTACATCTTGACATTACATTACAGACTTACAGAATGCATTATGTGGCATCAGTACACCAGTGACGTCTTACATTGTAGAACAACTTATCAAGATCTTTTTACGGTAAATCTCTGTCTGAGCTTCCTTACCAAAGAAATTAGAGATTTGTACTGGCTCAATAGTTTTCATCAAATGCATCCAAAGGTTACAAGAAAGCTATTTCAGTCAGAGTTTAACTGACTCTTAAACACACTGGATGCTCACTGACGTCCTCCTGCTTCACGCTGGTTGAGTTTTTGATTGTTCTGTATCCTCCATACATGTCCATGTGCCTACTACACAGGAAAACTACAGTCTGTTTCAATAGCAGTACCAGTGATGCACATGTTAAATATAAACCAGTGAATTAATTGACCAGGTTATCATGTGTGGTTAGCCAAAACACACAATGTAGCTGTTTTTGTGTGTTATTTTCCATGATACACCTGACACACAGTATTTGATTTTTGTGAATGGCTAGAATTTAAAATCATGTGTCATGACACATACAATTATTGAATCAAACCGTTGTGTGAGTCAGACATGTTTGTTTTATGGTTATTATTGTTGGTTTTATTGTATTCCCACCCGACAACTGTCGTTGTTCTTTATTCTGTACTATGTTTTAGTTATCCATTTTTCTTTGAATAGGTGAGTGGATGGGAGGGATGTGTTTGGAGTGTGAAGGCAGGGAAGACTGGGCTGATCAGGCATCTGTGCGCTCATATATTAAGTATTGTATTATTCAGCTCCAGGGCTATAAAACCTATAAAGACAAAGTTGACTGTCACATCAGTCTGTGCTGCTGTTTATAGAGACAGCTTGAGTTCGAGATGGGTTTAAGAGAAACACTCCTTCTAAAAGGGTAAAGTGAGACATACCAGTTTCCTGGGGTGTATTGTCCACAGTTGAGGCATGCAGGCCTGGTATCAACTCCTCAACTCCTGAGTCAGATGTTGACTCAACTTCTGAAGGCAAGTCTGGACAAAAAAAAAAGTTATTAACAGTTTATCACATATTAAAAACATTTCACACAAGAATGTACACACAAACTGTACCGGCAGGCTTTTTGTCCTCAGATTTGAATTCCTCTGCAGTGAGGTTGGAGAAGTCGTCATCATCAAATGGGTTCCACGCGGGCTGTGTGGAGGTGTTGGTGGCACCGCCAGGCGCGAGAACGGCGTCTCCAGCTTTGCTTTGGTCCTGTCCGGCATCAGCAACACCAAGCTGCACAGACGGGGCGGAGCTTGGTTGAGATGGAAGTGACCTGGTACACACAAAAGAGAAACACACAAAATATCATTAAATGAAACAAACAGGAGAAGGACTTGATCTTCAGGTTGATTCCAGAAGACTTACTGGTTGAGGGTAGTGTCTCCATTAGTTCTTTGTGGCTGCTGTGAGGAGTCACTCACTGCGGCTCCAGCAAAGCTGCTCGCTGTGGCGTCACTTGGTATGCGCTGATGGCCTCGTTCTTCAGTTGTCTTTGGAGAAGCAGGTGGAGTCTGATCAAAAGAATGATGTAATGAAAATATGTTTTTAAATAGAGATTAAAGAAATATTTAATGGAATCAATCATGAATGAATCAATCATCAAGAAAAGTAAAAGCCTCAGATCAAAGAAACAGAAATAAGCAGAATGACTGACAGATTTAGAGTGTAGCAGTCAGGGGTAGTAAATATTATTACAAAAACTTTTTTTCTCAAAATGATTCATGAGGAAAAACAATTGACGGATAGACAGATGAAGTGAACATCAGGCCACGCCATTTAAAAGATTATGGGCCAATAAAAAGGGAGGAAAAGTAATTCATTCTGACAGATGACCGATGATGATGTTCAGACACTGTCTGTCACTCGGTGGTGAGAACTTACAGTCTCAGCTGCTTTTTGGCTGACATCGGCGGAGGCGGGCTGAGCCTCGGCAGCTGCTGGCTGTGTTATCTGCTGCTGCTGAACAGATACAGGCGGCTGACCAGGGGACGGTTTGCTGGGCGAAGGCTGCGCCGCTGGCTGCTGAGCCTGGCCGGCCTGCTTGCGCCGAGCCGGGCGTTGAGGTGGGGCCGGGCTCGACGGAGTCTGGGCCGCCTGCTGGGAGGTGGCGCTGACCACGGACGAAGGAGTGGTCTGTTGTTGAACTATCGGCTGTGCTTGTGGCTGTACGTCAGCCTTGGTCACGGGTGACACGACTGCTGCTGCTGCTGTTGTACTCTCTGTAGCTGCAGCTGGCTGCACCAGCTATCATGACAAAACGTGACAGAATTTGTCGTAACTCAAGAGGTTATGTTTGATTTTTTTCTGTCAAATGTGTGCATGTAAAGCTGTAATTCTTGAGTGTAATTTGTTAGTATCTACCTGCTTCTGTGGAGTTGCAGCCTGATTTGAATTGTTTTGTGAGTGGATGAGCGGCAGCACTGAGGTCTGCGCCTTCTGTGACTGCAGAGCTGCAGCCGGCTGAGAGAGGTCTAAACTGACTCCTGTGGGATGTCACAGACTACACATTACTCAACAATACTTACTAATACTTACATAGATGCACAAAAATATCAATATCATGCAACATAAAAAAGATCAAAATATTTGAACTATTAAACATAATCTATACAAGAGGATTACAGAATCTGTTAAATGCTGATAAAAGACGTCAAAGTGATTTGTAACAGGTACAAAGAGTGATCTCAACGGTGTGGATAAAATCATTACATAATCACTTTGAGCCTGTGGTTAGCTTGCTTTAATTTACATGAGTATTAACCTGCATGCTTGATCTGTTCCGGCTGAGTATTGCAGCATTTAATGCGTGCACAAAGGATTAGACGGATTCTTGTCTTTATTTAGTGTCTTTTCTCCGTGACGAAGAGGAGAATAAGGACGGAGTGCTGTACGTACCCACAGGCGGAGCTGCACCACCAGGGAGATTAGCCCGCTTGCGAGGGGTGAGAGCAGCAGGCTGGATGGGTAGGATGCCAGCCGTGGGCTGGGTATGAGCTGCTTTGGGCCTCTGGCGAGGGGTGATGGAGGTTTCAGTGGTGGGAATTGGATCCGTCAGTCTGGCAACAAAAAGAGCGTGTTGGCCTTCTTGTTAATCATGGCAAATAGTGTTAACATAATTATTTAATGGGTATCAGAATACTGGCTGTACCTAATTACTTCCACAAAATGTAGTGTTATTTAATGGTAATACAATGTAAGCAGGTCATGCTTGCCTGGGCTTAGTCTGGCTCTTCTTTGCTGCAGCAGCCTCGCTTGCTTTGATTGGCTCAGGAAGTTTAGAAGGAATCGGAGAATTCTGGATTGAAGGAAAACAAATGTTAAATCATTAAAGTAGCACAGGCAAAGATATAGAGGTGAAATTTGTCATTCTTGCACTTGGCAATAATAACAGGCAATATATTCAGTGCAATCAAGCTTTTTCTACTGCGTGGAACTGATGATTTAGTGCAGATTTTCCTCCCACAGCTTGACAACTGGCTGTTCAGAAGGGAAATTATAGCAGATTCCAGTGAATACGACATGAAAATCAATTCCTGATGAGAGAGAGCCAAGCAAATCAAAATATTTCAGCTGACGCTGGTGCTGAAAAAGACTGACCTTCAGATTCTGAACAGGGCAGGTCCGCTGAGCTAGTTTAAAAGCAAAGTAGGACACCTGGTAGATATCTGGTCTTTTGTCTGGGTCTGGCTCCAGCATGTACCCTGAAAAACCCAACACAAAGAAACAAGAGAGTCGAAGTAACTCATAAAAGCCAAAAAGTAGATAAATTGACATTTCAAGCAACAAATGCAAACTGAATTTGGTGATGCCGAAATTTATTAACGTTTAAGAAGGACTAACGAATGAGGCAGTGAAGATCGTAAGAGTAGCGGGAGTTATCTGGAATGGTGAAACTGCCATCACAGATGGCCACCTGGCTTTCACCAAAGGGCAGAGTGAAGAAGCACAACTTGTACAGCAAACAGCCCAGTGCCTGGAGAGGACAATCACATGCACACCCCGTCACACCAAACACAGACAAACAGAGAAGAAGAGATTAATATGAATGCCAATGCTACAAAATAAATCACCCAACAAATACCAGCTGTCAGTCACATCACAGAACCAAATGTTCTGGCTTCTGAGCTGAACAAAGACAACTTTTAACTTTTCTTTCTTAAGAACAAACTGACACAAAAACTCTAAATCTAAATCTGCTACCTACAAGTTTATTTTTTTTTTTTCTCTTGGAGACCTGTTTTATTAACCACAGACCAATATGTCAAACTATGTTTAGAGCCATGGAGGCTCCAGGGTTTAGTTTATATACAGATAATGTGGTACACTTCTGCACAGAAATCCATCCTCTTCTCTCACCCAGATATCCGCTTTCGTGGTGATAATCTTGTTGTTGTAGAGGTTCACCATCTCGGGGGCTCGATATGATAAAGTGGTGTACCTAAAAGAAAACAGGGATAAATTAGTAGTACAAAATTAGACAGAAAACTACCGTTTTTTAGGTCTGCGCTGTATTATATGTTCAGAAACATCACATCACAAAATGAGTGACTTCATCAATTACAAGTTCAATTTTACATCAAGCAACACGTGCACACACATCAAAAGTGCTGTGCTGTAGAAGTCCACATGAGGATGAGGTGAAAAATTCAATTAGTTTATATAAAACAACAACAACAACAAAGCTGCTCATGAATGAGAAACTGCTGACAGTTTCTGTGCAGCCATACCTAAAACGAGAGCTAATGAAAGCTGCAAATATCACCAAAGCAGATGAAAAGAGGCACAAACTTTTTGATCTCTTCCTCCACGGTGGCCACTCCTTCAGTCTGCGGGCTCTGGAACTTGTCAGTGGCGCTGCCGAAGTCACACAGCACATAATGACCCTTGTCATGCAGGAGGATGTTCTCCACCTATAGATATACAAAGAGATGAGCCTCACACACACACACAGTCACCGTACACGTAGGACGCAATCTGGATGTTTAGTGGTTGGAGTTGGTGCAGTAATAGACCCATTTTGGCAAGTGAAACAACAGTTTCTTCCTGAAACATCCTGAAACATGTGCACGTGAGATAATGATGAATACAAAAGTCAAAAGGTGAGACCAGCGTCACATTATGACACACTCTGACACACACACTCTTTTCATCTTCAGGTTTTTTTATGCAAAGGATCACAGGATCTGCACTGCGATAAAGTCATGTTTCCTGATAACAGATTAAATCCAGTGACAGTTTGTGACAACCACAGTGCAGTCTGCTTGGCTCTGCAGAAACTGAAGCATTTTTAAGTATTTTGACAGCTGACAATCTCCTCTCCCCTCTCGTTACAGCTTTCCATAATTAAAACACAGCTTCAGCTCACACAAACACATCAATCACGATTCTCCAAAAAACATCATCACACTGCATGGTGTTCCACAGTATGTGTTTTTTTCTCCTGCGTTAACACAGAATGGGCTGCCTGTCCCAGTCTTTGTACAGCGGAGCATCGCACAGAGCACAAATGGCAAAATGTGTCACCTTAAGGTCTCTGTGGATGATGGGCGTCTTGCGCTGGTGCAGGCGAGAAACAGCGTCACAGGTGTCACAGAAGATCTGCAGCACCTCAGCCTCGGTGAAGCCAGTCTGCAGCCTTTGATTCATCAAATTCACCACCTGCCCTCCTGCAAAATAACATCCGGTTGTACATTAGTGTACGCTGATATCGTCCAGACTTATTATGTAATAACTGCCCGCTTTGTTACATCACAACCGTACTGTAACACAAATTCATCCTGAAACAGAAAGTGTGCCCATCTCTCGTTCAGCACTCACCCTTGCAGTAGTCCATAAGTATGAGAACCTCCCATACATCCCTCGATCCCATAGCAGTAATACTGGAGTCCAGATAACCAACAATGTTCTTGTGGCCGACGAGGTCTTTCTGCAAGAACACAAACACACATTCAAGAGCGTTAACAAACCGCTGTGCATAAAGTTTGTAACAAAAACAGAAGTTACAGCTGAGCTGTTGCACAGTGTGCAGATAACATGCGACTGGTGAAGTGAACGGTTTGTGAACAGGAGGGAGAATATTTCCATAACCCTGTCACTCAATCTGGTCAGTGTTTTTTGATGCAGTGCGAGGTCATCGCCTGCAGAGGGAGCTGCGATGGACAGCTGAAATCAGGAACCTATTAGGTAATGAAAAAAAATGTCAAGCACTGCAGCTGAAGCACTGTCTGTGTGTGTGTGTGCGTGTGTGTTTGTGTAAGAGAATGAGTGTGTCAGCGAGAGAGAGTATGATTGGGATTTAAAGAAAACATGTCATGTAATGAGGAAGCATGACACCAGACATCTGGACCAGATTTTCGGGTGTGTTGGTTTCTAAATCAAAACGAGACTCTCGGTCGTTACAATTCACTGTCTGAAATTCTGTCGTATGTTTGTACTGCCACTTTTTTTGTAATTTGACCATCCACTGCTTCCTTCCTTCCTTCCAATGTGTTCCTTCAGACATACAAGAACAAATTCTTGGTGTTAGCTCCATGAATGTATGAGTCCAGCTACAGAAAATGCTTCAAAACAAAGAAATAACTTTGTGGTTAGAGTCTTTTATTCACCAAACAAATCCCAGTTCTGATTTTTACCAGGTCAAGAGATTTAATAATGTGGGGACAGTCTTCCTTTTCGACCGGCCAGGTCAGTTTATGTTGCGTTATTCAAACAAACAGACAGCGTTTGTCATAAATCTGTCAATGATCTCATGGGGAGTTACTTTACTTTACCAATCTCACCAATGAATGCTGGAAAAAAACAACATCCCATCAGGAACTAGATGTTCTTTCAAGAATTCATACAAATAAACCCTTCAACTCATTCCACAATGCATCTCATGAGGAGAGCAGGACATGTAAGGCAATACTATGAAAACAAAAACAAAGCACACCAAGAACCAGATGAATAAATACAGAACAACCATCCAAACAACCCTGCTGCAGGCTCTGTGTGTCCAACAGACAAGATAACTTGCATCTGTGGATTGTCTCTGGGAATTTTCAGGCACAACTTTGAAAATGTTTTTTTGTTTTGGTTTTTCGCATGTGGTTTTAACCCCCCGCAGAAAAACTACATGAGTTCAAGAGTGAGAACAAGCAAGAGGAAAAATATATAATCTCAGTGACTCACCATGATTTGAATCTCGCATTTGCACACCTGCAGATCATGTTCATTGTTGACATACATCCTCTTCAGGGCGCAACGCACCCCTTGATTCGTTCGCACTAGGAACACAATAGCAAAACCACCTGCAGGATTGAGAAAGAGCCACAATGAGACTGTTAAACCTCAGAGATGATAGATAGACACGTCGCCAAAGCCTTGACAAAGAACAGCTGGTTTAAAAACAAAAACAAAGACACAACAAGACTTTTGTCAAACTCACAAGCTTCCTTATGGCATCATGGTTTTAATCATTCAGCTGACATGCCAATTTTTACACCCAATTACTTCAACAACTGTTGCAGTTTGTGTCCATGCAGTCTTACATCAACACAGACCAAATGGTGCAGCCTTATAGCATTATGTATTAGTCATGCCATTGCTGCAGGGTGTACGTAGAGGCCTAACCATCTGGTATAGCTCAGACCACAAATTCACTTTGCCGAGTTTAGCTGTGACAATGGCATCAATTTCATGCAGACACTGCGGCTTACTGTACACCAGCCCTTCATTCATTCATTCATTCATTTCAAAAGGGAGGATCAAATCACTGATTGAACTGTGCTGCACCAGGTAGGTGTCCGTCATCCTTTTTTGAATCACACTTATGAATCATGAAAACAGATAACAGGAAGCTGTGCACTAGGCCTCTAGTTTGCATCACTGTATCCAAGATACATGGATGCAAAGCTCCATCACGCCTGTGGGGATAGGGTCCTGTCCTGTCACGTGCATTTGGCTCGAGCATGCAGGATGCACACACACACACACACACACACACACACACACACATATATTCTCTGGCTTCAGCAGCATGCATGAAGATAAAAACAAATGGCATCATCTCAAATGTGCACCCCCCCCTCCTTCCTCCGCCTCCTCCATCACCACCTCCTCCTCCTCCTCCTCTCACCTTCAGCGACGATCTCCTCTACAGTGACTTGGTGCCGCCCGACAGTGAAGGCTCTGCCAATGAAATTTCCGCCTGCATGACTGGACCCAGAGCTGCTGCCTCCTCCTCCAGAACCAGGCCCGGAGCTCACCAACTCCCGACGTGAATCAAAGAACTTCCTCATGTTGTCCACAAAAAAAAAAAATCTAAATAATAATAATAAAAAAAATCACAGACTCACTGCTGCGTGAATTATTGCACTGATATATATATATATTTCCAGCTCAATCGCCTTGAAACAAGTCTATTTGCAGCCTCACAGCATGCAGCAGTGATGATGCCTCTGTCACTTATGATGATGTTGAGACAACCCAGATTTCTGGTGGCAAATTTCCCATTTGCTTTTTTTTTTTTTTTCACACACAACCACACGCCAGTTGGTGATAGGAGCTAAGAGAGGCTGTGACTTGACTAGCCGTTATGTAAGTTGAATTACACCACCCAGGAGGCTAAAGCATCTCCGGAGAACAAGTATTTCTTTAGCTATCCGTGCAGCTGTTCATGGTCGGCTGCTGCTGCTGCTGTTGATGATGATAACATTAGGTCCTTCTCCATCTCGTCCAGCCATTTACCAAGCTAGCTAGCTAAGTGCTAGCTACTTACGCGCTATGACATTTCGTGTAAGGTTATCCAGGTTATCCTCTGAAGATAATGTCTCCGAGTGCGATGTGTCCGACGTGTAACTTGTGTGCTAGCGTTGCCCGAAAATATCTTTCCATCCTCGGTCAAGTGAAGCAAACCGTTTGACGGCACATAGCTGTCCCGTTTAGCTCATTTAATTGCTCCCATTTGCGTTAAAACTATGATTTTTTTTTTTTTTTGTAGTGAGCTAACGGTGTTAGCGCGATGCAAGCTCCGCATCAACACAAACAGGCGCAGAGTCGACAGGAGGAGCTCGTCTGCCGTGACAGGAGGTGACAAACCAACACAATCTGACATCTAGCAAAACACATTAAGGCAGAGGTTTCAACCCCAGCAGCCTAATCTCTGCAACCACAGCAATCTTTGGCTGCCAGCGAAATCGCAAGATCCTAGCTGTTGCTGTTGACGCGCGGACGGAATTGTGGGTATTGTAGTTCAGAGCGGGCAGCTGCAGCCTGCACCCCTCCCCCTCACGTATGTGGTCGTCATGTGCCACGTTCACGGCGTAAACACGCAGCTCGTACACGAGCAGCGAGGAAGACGCCACCAAACTAGTTTTGCTTACATATATAACAGGGTTTTGTGGAAGTGTTAAGATCTCCCGCTTTGTGTAACGGACTACAGAAGAGTAGCATCAAAATGGCCGTTCTTAAAATTTAGTGCTGACTACTACTACTACTACTTAAAAGTGACATCAGATTCACTTTGATCGTTCAGGTATGCGTACAGATATAAGACATAAGTACAGCTAGAAAAACAAGGAGTCAGTAAACCAGCATCAAAATGACTGTTCTTCAAATTTAATTTAATTTACTGTAATTAGTCTAATTAAAAAGAATATCACAGTTTGTATTTGGTTTCACTTGTTCTTCTTCTTCTATCTGTGAAACACAATTAAAGATAATTTAGGCTATCTATAGTGTGAATATTGAAAACTACTAATGCCACACTGTATTGAACATGTTACTTAAAGATAGAGATAGGTGCATGCAGATACAGTAAACATACATTAAACATGCATTAAAATAAATCTGAATTTGATATTAAACCTGAGCAAAGACATTAAGAATGTGCAGAGAAATTAAACATGGGTTAAGTAATTAAACCTGTGCTGTACATATAGAGACTTATATAAAAAGTAAAAAAATGTTTGTTAAATATAACATTTAAGGGGGCATATTGACAGAAATGGAATATAATATTCATAACTATGTCTTCAATAGTGTATAATCACCTGAAAATAAGGATTGTTCAGTTTATTTTACCTTAAAATGAGCCCTTTATATCTACAGAGGGAGCTGGTCCTCTTCTATGGAGTCCGCCATGTTGAACCAACATGTTTCTACAGCAGGCATGAAAGGACAAACCAAGCGCTGCCTCTACATAAGACCTTTCACGTGTTTTCGACCAAGTTTCACGACCACTATAGTTTTTCCTTTGTACTTGAAACAAGAGAGTGAGGTGAGGGATATTCAGTCGGTTGCAATCCGAGACTTAATCTATCTATGCCACTTAATCTATCTATCTATCTATCTATCTATCTATCTATCTATCTATCTATCTATCTATCTATCTATCTATCTATCTATCTATCTATCTATCTATCTATCTATCTATCTATCTAAAGCGGTCAAAGAACTGTGGTGAATTAAAAAGTACATTTTCCTCCCTGATTGTATTTTCTTGTATTGTTGTATGCTCTTTCTTCCGACATCCCCTGAACGCAGCAGTAGCTCGCGTGCACGCCCTAACACGCACGCGAAGGGAGGATCCTTTTAAAAATTTGCGTCCCCGGTGGGTGGGACGTGAGAGCAGCTGTTACTTATAACGTTTGGTTTCCTGGCAGGGTGACGCTTCAGCCCCCCTCTCGTCGGTCTCTGCACTGAGTGAATTGTCTCCAGGACAGGTAAGGTGAAGGTCAGAAACCCGCCACTCATGTTTTGCGGTGTTTTTGTTTTGTTTTTTGTTGCAGTGTTTGATTTAACAGAGTCGAGCTCAGACTGAGGCGGTTGGTCCTCTATCTGCAGGGTGTGCCCATTAACTTCAGTCCAAGTTCAAGTCAGTGTGTTACCCAGCAGCTCTGCTTCCTGATCCATTGTCGATGCGAGTTTATCTTTGCATTTTAATGAATTACAGCGTCCAGAACATGGAGAAAAGTGTATATTAGTGTGACTATGCAGGATATATTTTAGTTGCAGTAACAACTTTGTATACATAATTCAAGTATAAAGTTTTTCCAGTCTGATTTGAACGCACAGAGCACGAACCGTTCCTACTATTGCTCAATTTCTGATGAACTTGTGACGTTACAGGCTTGTGATCCAATCACTTTCAAAGAAAAAAAGCTTTTAAGAATTGAAATCCACCAACAGGAAACTAATGAAATTCAAAACACTTAGCCCAGATATGAGTCTGACAGGTTCACGTACTACATGCACACACACACACACACAGTGTTGTGTGTTTAATACCTGAGGATTAACAAACTATTTGTTGTTTGTTCAGAGGATTTAAACCACCAGGATCTACTTTTTCTGCATCTATAAAAATGTCTGTGGTCCACACATGGTGTGAAGTTTCAGTAGAAGTCACCTGCCCTGTGTTTACATCACAAACCACTCCACATAGAGGTCTCTTTTGTTTGTTAGTAAATGTCTCCGTTGTCAAACTCCAGGACAGCCATCCTGTTTTTGTCTGATTAGTGATACAAGCTTGTCCTTGTGTCAGGAGGAATTGAAACATCTGTGCTGAGGACACAGTGGCTTGTAAACAAAATGGGACTTCTCTAAGTGCTTTAATAAAATAAGATACGTGATGACTATCTGTCAGCGGCAAGTTGATCCCTGACTGGTAGGAAAATCCCATTGCCTTTTGTCCTCAGTGGAGTAATTACAGGTGTGTCCAAACAAACACGAGCTTAATGAGATTAGCTCCTTGTACGCCAGAACAGACGTGGGACACGAGAGCCCATGGCCCTCTCAGAGATGATGAACTGCCTACAATATTGATCAAAGGTTAATGAGGGTCACACTTAAAACCAAGCCCCCGTTTAACACCCCTAAAACCTGACGCCACAGTTAATTTCTTCTCGTGCAACTGCCAAACCAGAATGATTTGTTTGTTCTCTTGTAGCTTTCTGCACCTCCGGTTTGGATATCCGCACTCTTCTTCTACAATGGCAGCGGTAAGTCAGTCCCATAGTTTCTGGTTGTCCACCTGTGCACACGATTCAACACGCATCATTAACATTTACATTTATTTGCATCATCAGGAAAGACTGTTGTGCTCGGTTTTGAATATGGCTTGGTTTTCATCTTGGTTACCATGATATTGTGGCGATACGTTACTGTTGTGATTCACAAATGCTACTGGTGATAAAAGTTGTTTTTATGTTTATCTTATATGAAACTTTGTGGTATGAAGTTTGATGTTTTCTTGATGTTTCTCATGATACGACCTTTCAGTTTTCAGCATTTCAGCCTGTTTAATTGATGCTAAAAGTAATACTGTAACACATTGATCATGTAAAACATCCTCCTTGTGATTCTGATAGTTGTGGAAACTAATTCTCCTAATAGATGTTTATAAATTTGCAACGAATGGCCCAAACTTAGGTCTCTTCTGACTGATGAATCAATAAATTACTGTGCTGTTGAGCATTACTAACATTATAGATTTTATTTTTTAGAGGTCCCCTCCACACATGTGTTTTAAGACATAAAATACTCTGCTTTGAAATATAATTAGCCAGATAAAATCGATTTAAAAAGTTCAGTAAACTACTCACAAGTCTATGGTAATATAAATATTGTTCATTTCAAAAGTTTGACTGCTGGACAAAAAATGTCTCATGCACTTCACTGAGGAGTCCGTTTTCAATGATAGATGTGTCAAATTTCTACATCAAACTTTTATAAATGCGTGATTGGGTTGTAATGTCACAAAGTCTTGCTCATATGTGAACTGCTTGACCTCAGATTTAAATAGAAACTTAAGTATTTTTCAGCCTGGACCGTATTTTCCGTGACTAATGGTGTACAATAGTTCCTGAAATTGGTCCAGCAGCTGAGCAAGAGCGCTGCAGCCGGCATTCGTGAAACAGTCTGTAACGGGCAATAGTGCATCATAAATATACATCCACTAAAAGTGCTTGTTCTTGACACTGACAGGCTTAAGTTGTTTGTTGTGGTTGTTTGGCAACCTTATGGAAAGGATTTCTACAGAGATAGACCTTTATATGTTTAAGAGTAAGATCACTCCAACACCATTGACAAAAACAGCATTTTTACCCTACAGAGCACAGGAGTTGATGGTCTACAGTTGTCTCGATCTGTTAGTTTGTAGTATTGCATGTCTTTTGTGGTTTAACACTTTAATCCAGATCTATAAATCACCACACAAGTCACACAATAACACAAACCGGGTTTAAAAATATAGAAATGTATCTTCAGAGAAACTTCCCCGTTTAGTAGATACATTTGAAAACAGCCTTCTAGTGTCTCAGTGCATACATCTTTCTGAACAAAGCTCAAACACACAAGTGAAGTAACAATAAGTGAAACAGTAAATAGAAAAATGGTCTTGTTTTTAACTTATGTCCAGATTGGAAACCGTGGCACCATCACTGAGGCGGCTGGTTTTAACCCAGAGGCAGATGTCCAGAAGCTCCGAGAAGCCATGAAGGGAGCTGGTGAGTGATCCAGCCGCTGACATCCAGAGACCATCATTAGCCAAAGATATGTTGGACTGTGTAATTAAAACTAGGCCTCCATAGGAGGGAAAAAAATGTAATTATTATTTTCCTCGCTTCCTCTCCAGGAAAGTTTGAAAACTAAAGTCAGTGTTGCTCAGCGCTTGTGTTGTCATGGCAACCCTTTATTTTCATTGTCACTTCATTATGCTGAGTGCGTCTTTGTACTTTGCCTCACCTGTACACAATGTGCTGTAAAGGTTCGTCTCCACTCCTGATATGAAGGGAAACATAATCTTGATTTTGCTGATGATACAGGAAGTAGTAGTAAACTAACCCTGAAACCATGTAGGCAGGTATGTACCACTCACAGAGGTACATCTAAACGTCCAGGAGTGTGTAACAGTCACATTTTGTTCACATTCAGCACATTCATAGCGTGGAATGTTAATGCTGTTAGCTGGCATAATCATCCTCCCCTGACTCTAGTTTGAGCTCTAGTGCAAACAGATGGTTTCTATGCCGATACCAACAAAACAACTGTGTGTTCGGATTATCTCCAGGGCTGTAGTGCTTTGGATGAACCCTAGCTTATAAATTGAGCTGCAAGAACAATATCCCACCCTTACAATTTTATATATTTTAAATGAGTATTTGTTCCTATTATTTCTTGCAGGCACTAATGAGGCAGCTATCACCGAGGTCATAGCGCGTCGTACTATTGCCCAGAGGCAGCGCATCAAAGAGGCCTACAAACAAACAGTGGGGAAGGTGAGAGTGTTGACTACTCAAAGGTGGCAAACAAAGTGAATAAAAATGTGTTTTTCATCATAAATCGACACACATGAAACACAAGAAACAGATTATGAAAAGAATATGATGGAGACTTTTGGCAGCAGCAGTGGATGTGTCATCTCTTAGCTTCTTATTCCACTGTGTACTCATTTTTTTTCACTTTAGGTGGGGTTTTTGTGTGCTAGTGTGCAAGTTAACCATTAACTGTAAAGCAGAAATGAAAAGCACCTGTAAACGAACACCAGGACAGAGAGAGCCCTGTAGTCTGTAGGGAAGAGAAATGTGCCCCCTCTATAAAAAACAAAACAAAAAAAACATCCAGTGAACCCACAGAGATCTGTTTCCCACTGATGTTTCTTTGTCTAATGATTATTTGGATCCATATATTAACTAAAAAGGAAGTCCAGGATGTTACTTGTGTTGACATAAGGAGATAATAAACATCCCACTGTCCGGTAAAATGTCGATAAAGTTATCTGTAAGTTCCTCCGAGAGAGCTGCAGAAAAAGCAAAGCTTGTGAGTGGAGTCCTCGCGGGCAGAAAGAGTGAGTCATGTTTCACGTGGTGACGCCCACATGCGGTCACACAGGCGAGTTATGTGGAAAAGCTCCTCTGTTCACAAAACAGTGTCCAGAAACCACACCCTCTAGTGGAGACACAAGTGAGGAAGAGTGGAATGTGTGAAGTTATGTCTCATGTCCACGCTGGCAACACAAAACACAAACATAAAGCCAGTATTTACATATTTTAACACTAAAGATGAGAAGCTTTAACTACACGTCCACCTTCTTACCGAAGTGCTGAGAATGACTGGTGGGCTGTTCTTCCTGTTAATCCATCTGTTCCCGTCCTCCTGCAGGACCTGGCTGATGATCTATCCTCAGAGCTGAGTGGGAACTTCAGGAGTGTCGTTCTAGGTCTGCTGATGCTGGCGCCTGTGTATGATGCCTACGAGCTGAGAAGTGCAATAAAGGTCAGAGTTTCTCATTTACTAGTTTTGTCTTTACAGGATAAGTCTAGTGACTGAGAACAAGTCCCACGACAATACCAAAACCACAAAGTGTTCCAAGCCTGATCTGTTTTATTCCTGTGTGCCACTGCTGTCGAAAAACACACCATTATGACACATCATTGCAGTGGGTGACATGTTCCTTCGTTACAATGAACCTGGGCACTGTAGTTATTTTGAGTCAATCCCACGTACACCTTTCTGCTGCAGTAAATACTCATTAGTGTGTATTAATCCACAGCTGCCCCAGCAAATACACAATTTACTCTTGTTTTAGTAATGTTTGCTGGAAAATGTGATGTTTTAGGAAATGATTTAGCCTTTTGTAGCGTATATGTGACATGTCTTCAGTTCATGTAGGGATGAATGGGCTTGAAACTGAGAGGCACAGACGGGGTAGGGAGGCTGGAAAGTATTGAGAGACAGGCTAACTCTTTGTTGATCTTGGTCTTTATTGATTTTTATTAGATTTGTTGACCAGAATAAAATCATAGAATATTGCCAAGCTACCATTTATTTAGTTCATAAACTTATCTTGTGTATTCACTGTCTTGTTTGTAACATATCCGTTCATCACAGGGAGCTGGAACAGAGGAGGCCTGCCTCATTGATATTCTCGCTTCAAGGTCAAACGCTGAAATACGAACCATCAATGCGTTCTACAAGAAAGGTAAGTGTCTCTCGTCTGTGAATATAATTCCTGACATCTGGTCATGGTATATCTCAGTGTCTGTTGGCGCCTATGTGTTGTGTATGATATCTGATATTGTGTATCAGTGACAAAGCTTCTGTTCTTCGTTTGAAGAGGCAAAGACCTTCATTATTAGAAAACAGTGGATGACATAAATTATTCATAAAAGCCATTGCTGCTCTTTCTGTGGTGGTTTATTGTTTGCTTATTTGTTCTTCTGTGGTTGCAATGACGATAGCCTGAAAGTATTTTCAAAGTGTTTTTTAAATAAATTGGTCTTTCCATGCATATAAATAAATTGTTATGCTGCAGTGCTTTGTATCACTTACACGTACATATTTTTGTACCAATTATACGAGCACAGTTGGTCAATTTAGATCACACTGCAATAAATATTAATGAAACAGTTTTAAGTGGTGAATATTTGCTTTCCAAACTTTGTTATATTTTATTAATCTCATAGAAAGTATGTCTCATAACTCATTTTCATTCCTTTGTCTCTGTGATTTTAACTTTGAATCACATGACTGCTTTATGTGAAAGTTTTGGCTCATAGTGCATCCTTTTATACACTTTGAGCTCATTGTTTTGGTTTTAAAAGACATGCTAAACTTGCACCAAACTGGTTGAAGTGATTGTGGAAAATAGTTTAACATACTGTATAAACTGTAGGAAGAGGGAACATGTATGAATGTACAGATATATTTCTCAGAAGTTTGTGAAAACTACAAAAAAAAAAACGGAGAAGTAAAAATTGTGCAGCGGCTAGTCACCACAATGCCTAATTTGTCAAAATCATATGGTATATGGTCCCATGGTAGCCAAAATGTATTCGTAACATGTATTTTCTTTATTCTGTTTCTCGTGGCAGAACATGAAAAATCCTTGGAAGACGATGTGTGCGGAGACACATCTGGAATGTTTCAGAGGGTTTTGGTCTCTTTACTCACGGTGGGCAAACATGAAGCCTTTTCCTCTCCTAGTCTGTATCTAGGTCAATGTTTTAATGGCACTTTATGATAGATTATATCAAATTAAATTATGAATTTTATTTTGTAATGATGAAGAAATGCAGTTCAAATTAAAAGTATTCACTTCCTTTTATCTTGCTGAGGAACTTTCTGTCAGAATTTAAGTATTTTGAAATAATTTTTCTAATGATGACTTGTGAAAAGTCAGAGAACTTTTTTAACCATTGTTTGTTTAGAGAAGAGGAAGCACAACAGCCACTTCTGTATCATTTTTTTTTTTTAACTTTTGTTTAATTTCTTTTTTTTTCTGTCTTTTTCTGACACCTGCTTTCTTTTATGCTGCCGTGTCTTTGCAGGCTGGACGTGATGAAAGCGACAAAGTGGATGAGGCTCAGGCTGTTCTAGATGCCAAGGTAAGAGTTCAGGTTCTTTTATATGAAAGTATGTGTTTCAGTTATGACCCTCTATGTTATCTAATGTTTGTGATTATAGGAAATCTACGAGGCTGGTGAGGCTCGATGGGGCACGGACGAGGTTAAATTCCTCACCGTGCTTTGTGTGAGGAACCGAAACCATCTGATGCGAGGTATTCTCACTGCATATTCATACATTTAATACCCTTGTGTTTGTTAGTGGTCTGGGTCACATGAATATACTTCCTCTTCTTAGCTTCTGCTAGTTATGCAAAAGAAATTGCAAATTTGTCACAACCCTTTGTGGCAGTTTTAGGAGAAAACACTCACTTTCAACTTTATTCATGAAGTGTCATGAGTCTGATAATGTCAAATCAGTGTGTGACACTCAGATGGATGTGTTCTTGAATGGTGCCATTAATCTTATTGTTTTCCTTCAGTGTTTGAGGAGTATCAGAAGATTTCTGGAAGAGACATTGAGGACAGCATTAAGAGGGAGATGTCTGGCTGTCTGGAGGACATCTTTCTGGCCATAGGTTTGTCTCTGCTGCGACATTTTCCTTCAAATTTATTGCTAATTTATAAAGATTCATAAAAATAAAAGGCAATACTATACAGTATAGGTTTATCTGTGGGAGGTTTAGTGCAGAAACACACCGCAGTGACTGCCTGGCACCAAAGATGTCACCAAAATCTTAAAAGATGAGGAACTTTCTGCTGTTGAAGGTCAAAAATAATAGGAATACCTGTTTAAATCAATGCAATCTTTTAAAACCTTGAGCTTATACCACTGAATTTATTGTAAGCATTGCAGCTCATGTGCTTTTGTTTTTGCTTTCCAGTGAAATGTCTAAGGAGCAAGCCAGCGTTCTTTGCTGAGCGATTATACAAATCAATGAAGGTAAATATTTCATGCTTGTAATGAAATAAGAGGAGTAAACTGATGTTATCATACTGTATGTCATAAAAACAAGCCGGGACAAAGTCTAGCCAGCGGTACCAACAGTCACTCTCTCCTGTCAGGGGCTGGGCACTACAGATAGTGTCCTCATCAGAATAATGGTCGCCAGGGCGGAGATTGACATGTTGGACATTAAGGCGCAGTTCCTGAAGATGTATGGCAAGACTCTCTACTCCTTCATCAAGGTGAGACACTGGGGGGCGGGAAATACTGTAGTCAGCAAAAGCTTTTACATCAATACATGCAATACATCAACTGTGATATTGTTATAGTAATAATGAACTGTTAATCTTATTAGCTAAGGTCATATCAATCAAGTAATATTGTCTGTTTTTTCTTGGAATCTGAATAAGAATATCCGCGTTGTTATCAGTTTGGCTTCATGAGACTGATTGCAGTTATTCCTTATACTCGTCCTTTGACGTCTCACTTATCTTTCTCTTCCGTGCAGGGAGACACGTCTGGTGACTACCGCAAAATCCTGCTTGAGCTGTGTGGAGGCGAGTAAAAAGAAACTTCAGAACAAAAACCAGCTGTCTTTATTCTGCAAACCACATTATGAGCTTCTTCTTCTACTTCTTGTATTGCCTTCACATTTCACGAATTGACCGCGGTGCTTTGTTTTACTGTTTGTACTGTAATACCAATTAAACCAAAGACTGTTGACCTTTTACACATGTCTGTGTTTTCGTTATTGATCCCACGTTTAAGGATTAATTAATGGTATTAGTTACAGAGAGTGAGATATGCTTCTCGCATCTTTAAGGACATAAAGGATGAATGTTATTGGCCTCCAGCTCCCGATCTTGTTACAGCGCAACATTTTCATCATTGTCTAGTCAGTGAAATCCATTTGGTTAATTGGTAGCAATTCCTCATTTGTTGAGTCAGCCCTTGACTCAATTACATTAACGGGCTGCTAGCTTAATTTGGCAGGCAGTAAAGTGTGCTCTAATCAAGTTAAGGAGGATGTCCCATAGCTCATACAAACTTAGAGCACCATCTCGGAGCAATAAGCCTGGTAAATGATGTGCGGTGGTCGTACTCAAAGTGACCACCAGGTGGAACCAAAATAATTCTCCATAAAGTTTGTTTTGAAGTTGCTGCAGTGCAGGAGAATCTAATGTTTGTGAGAAGTAAACTATGACTCCTCTCTAATGTTGTTTCTTAGTAACACTGATGTTCTTCCACTGTCCAAAGGGAACACAAGCCTGACTCAACACAATGGACTGTATACAGACCTTAATATGGAAACAGTTCAGGGTTTACAGGCTCTCCACTCACTGTGTGTGACCCCCCCTCCCCATCCAATCTCTTGTGTGCTGGCAGTTGGCAGTGTTGCTTTCACTGGAAACACATGGCGCTTGGTAGATAGATATAGATTATCCTATACATTACTTAAGCATAAAACAGAAGACAAATGTAGTTGTATGTACACATTTCTTAACACCTAGCCTCCCCTTCCTCACACACAACACACATATACCCAGTTTCTTTTGCTGCTGGACCTACATCTTTGGCAACAAACAGGAAGAAGAAACAACATCACTAATCTCTCATTAGACTGACTGTTCACCACTCACCATTTATATCTTTCTCTGGGGGGGCTCCCACCCTCTGTGCTCATCTGGTTTATTCAGTCAATCATATCAGATTGTTCAGAGGTTTTCAAGGCAACTGTGCAGTCAAGCCGGGCCTCAGAAGATTTAGGTAGTGATTTTTAAAACATTGTCTCAGTGGTACGTTTGTTTTACACAAGGTTTTTGTCCCTATATCCTGCAGTGTAGCAACTGTAATTACTGCTGTGCAAATGCTTAAGTGTATGACATTATAAAAGAAGAATCATTCAGCTGAAATGCTTTTAAACCGTGGAAATCCTTTTTACGAGCACCTTCATTTATTTAAATTCATGTCAGGTCTATTTGTTAGACACAAAAAGGATTTGTTTTTTCATAGCGCGCAATAAAGCATGATCTAATGAACAACAGTTAAACAAGAAGAATGTTTCAACAAGACCCCCTGAGAGAGAAACCACTTTCTCGTTCAGCTATTCCTGATGATAATTTGAAGAACAGGTTACAGCCAAGATTATTATTATTATTAAGTGTTTTATTTAATGTGTCTGTTCGCTCAATTTTGATTGAACATAATAAGCTGTTTGCCCAGGTTTGAAATGTGCAGGAAATGCTTGATAAATGTAGGAAAGGCTTCGCAGATGTAATAAAGAAGCGAGACAAAGTGCGTACAGCAATTAAGAGCTACAAAATACTGTAAGTAAGGTCACACTGAGGGACTTTTCACAACTTATGAATATCCCTTAATAACTCAAAGAAACTGAAAGAGCACAATATTACAAAGGTTACCATGGCAACAGAAATAAAACATGATAAAAAACATGTTGTGATACTGACGGTACACTGAACCTTCTGGATGCTGACATATGTAGGTGGTAAGCTGACACATAAGGGATGATTAACATCATTAAAACAAAGAATATGTCAAGATGATAACTATTATTCACTGTCATGTAATGAAATGCGGATATAGCTTCAAGCTCCAGAGTTAAATGAAATGTAAATGTAAATGTAAAGCAGGTTTAACAAAGCAGATGTCTGAAAGTAATATCTCTACAAGTATTGTGTAGATTAAAATGAGATTTTATTTAGACATTCGTGTTTTACAAAAGATTAATCCATCTGACTTTGTTGATCCCTTCACCTTTCTTCTAGCCCCGCTGTTGGACTTACATTTATGATTAAACTATCAAATGTTTAGTGCTAATAGGCTAATTTTAGTTAGCTTACACGCTAAACTAAGATGTGTTAGCATTTCGTTCAAAAAAGGACCATCATACCCTCAAAACAGCCTCACAGAGCTGTTATGCATAACTGTTGAATGGTAGGCCGAGATATTTTGAGAGTTTTTAAAAAAAAAAAAAAATCCTATTATTTTCAAGAAATACTGTTTCGTCTCAAGGAGACTCTCGAAAATATATAATAAAATATATCCACTGTCAAATATAATAAAGTCAAAGAAAGAAACTCAAAGAAAATGACATTTTTTTCCTCCTAGGAATGAGAACTCCTTCAGGAAAAGAAAGCTTTAGTGCCAGCATGATTAATCTTTGTTATTAATCATATACCTCCTGGCTATTTTATTAACTACATCCATATAACCTAATGTACTCCAGGACAATATATCTGATATCTAATATATTGTTCTTTTACAAAACTTCTAATGGGAATTAATAAAAACTTCAAAAATAAACTGTATGTTATATTACTGAGGTTGTAGTTAGTGGAGCTGTTGGACTGGACCAGGGCCGGCCCAAGGCAATCAGTGGCCCTATGCAAGGTTTCGTTTGTGGCCCCAAAAAACGATCAACAAATCGCACACACCGCTAATAACTAAATGAACACACGCACACAATAGAGATATACACATCATTTAACATCAAATCTCTTGCTGTATTTGAGGGTTAGCAAGTAGCTACAAACAGAAACGTAACGTGAAAAGTAAATGATGGAGAACAAACAAATTGTTCAAAGATCATGGAGGATCATTTTGTCCAGAAAACAAAGAAACTAGTTGTTATTAAGGATACAAAGCCAGTTCATCTTCTGACAGTTTGCAGCTAAGCAATAAAAGTTAGGATAAACGCTGTGCTGCTGCCAGAAGAGCCGCTGAATGAAGCCGTTTGCACTAATATACTCCAAACAGGCCGGGTCTCAGACGAGTTTTTCAACCTCAATAATAAACAAAGAGTTAATCGATGACCTCTATGTTATCTCAGGTACAATTTATAGCTGAGCTGATGATACAGGTGTACCTAATAAAGTGGCCACTGAGTGCATATAAGAAGGGACCGAGACAAGACAGTGTGAAAGTGTATTCCTCGAGGTAGATTAGAAGATCGATGCCACTCTCATATGTGTTGTGTGAGTCAATATGATGCTGGAAGCAGAGGCAGTTAGCTTAGCTTAGCATTAAGACTTGAAGCCGTCTGTCTGGCTCTGTCCAAAGTTAACAAAACACGCCAACCAGCACCTCTAAAAGCGAAGTGTTAAAACAACAATTATCAGTTTTACAGGGACTATTTCTTTTTCTGCATGATCACACAGAGAAAACACAAGTGGTAAAATAAGTGACAAGGTCTCCAGGATGAAAACCATCTGTTAAGGTATTGTACACAGGGGAGAGCACATGGGGGAGGGCAGAGGAACAATCTGGGAAACAAAGTGAGACAGAAGACAAGCCTTTGTTCTCATTACAGGTGACAGCAGAGAGCAACACGAGGTTGTGTGGGTCAGGTAAGGCCTGTGGCGGTGTCCCAACAGTCCACAAGGCAAAGGGATAGACGGTGTGGAGAGGGAGCAGACTTTACAGCTGTCACCACAATATCCTGCAAAAAGTCATGAATATAATTTACATGTATTTAAAGAAATCATCATAAAAAAGATTCAGTCCAAAATCCACATTCAGGTAAATGATTACTGTTTTACATTACTGCAGAAGCAAACATTAAAGTGAAAAAGCAGGATTTTATCTCCAACGCATACAGCAGCAGCAACAGTAAAGGTGAATGTGAACAGATGAACCAAGAGGAAGACGTTAGTGATTATGAAAGGCATGCAGAGGAGGATAAGCAGCTAATTAATTAATCAGACTTTAGTTTCTGTAGTGTACATCAGAACACCTGCATAAGATAAAGCCAAAAAGATATAAAACCAAATTAGTTGTAGGAAAAGCACACTATGATCAGATCAGATCAGTGTAACACCGCATGATAGAAGGAATTAAATCATATCCAACTTGGTCAGAGTGGAATTCACTAATTAAAAAGCGGGTAGGACAGACGTGTTTTCTGCATATCAACTAGACCTGTTTATGGCATCGAAACAATGTGAGAATTTATGGATCTCCTTCGTCATGTCAGCGTGTTTGGTGCTTGCCAACAGTGATGAAAATGTCCTGCAGTTGAAACACGTTAATTCTACAGATGTGTGTTCCTGTGCAGTACAACGCGCTGCAAAAGTCTAAAGCAGGATTCACTGCATATATTCACCTCTGTGTTTCACACATACAGAAGTCATTTAAATCATGATTTAGTATCCCGCTCTTAGAAACTAAAATGAAATATTAAATCATAAATCTCAGGGGCTGATGTGAATCTAGCGCTGCGTAGCTCTTTTCTTTGAAGAATTTTATAACTCGAGCATGTACCATCGCAATGAGAGTTTTTACTCTGAAATATTGGATTGGATTTTAGTGCAGTGAGTCGCAAAATACTCAGACTATTAGACTGTTAATGGGATGTAATACCCTATAAATGCTTGATTTGTCATAGTAGGAAAAGCACAGGTTTTATTGCTATCATTAACGAACATTTCAATCTATCCAAAGGGTTCAGTAAACCGTGACAGTGAGCCAGTATGAACAATACAAGGATCCTGAAACTGAAGCAGCTAAATAGAACAGTTCATTTCATTATTTCCACCTGTACATGTTTAGTATAGATCAAAGTTGAGTTTTCTGAACACTTTAAACCTGAAGTATCATACTTTTTTGGTCCTTTGAGGGCAGGTCAGATGATCACAACACACCAAACACTCACCTATTTACACATCCAGTGGAGCAAGGTTAGCATTTATTCATGTTTTGACCACCTGATGAATCTAAGTCCAATATTCACAGATTTGTTTTTGGCCTCTTTTAACTCCTGAGGGAAATATGTGGCTCTTATATGATATGTGTGCTAAATGTTAAATATTCAGCTTCAAAGCTTATTTTTGATCCTGATAGCTGTTCTGCAGCTTTTTAATAATGTCATAAAGTGAGCTCAATTGATTTTTCGACCTTGTTTCAGCCTCATTTTAGGGAGACTATAATCACTTTAAAGTTCTTATAAAAATGGTAATTTAAACATCAAATCCACGACACCGGGTGAAACTCCTTGAACTTTTTGAAACACATATTCCTTCAGTGTTTTAGGGTAATGCTATGAGAGAGTTACCGTTCCTCTTTCTCAGAGTTTATTTCCATTCAAATAAACTCACCTCGTTAAAAGGGTCAATACACTGAGTACAAGTGTAGTATAACAATTGATTACCTGATGGTATTATGTAATCTATAATGTGGTCCATCATATGTGCTGCCTCATTATTCAGTGCCTTCCTTCACCATATTGATTGGACTTTAATCTGTTTACTGTATATGTCCTTGAGTGGGCGTGAGGTGATTTATAACAAGACGTTAATATTTGCAAAGAAAACAACAATGACAGATGGGAATTTAAAGCTTGCGGTGATTAGAGATGCAGGCCGAGCCATTACTGTTTAACTGTCTTTTCTTTGAAATTGTGGCTCTTTCTGTGTAAATGAGCTGCTGTCAGTGGCTCACATCCTGTCCTCGTTTGAGAAAATCATGCATTATCTTCAGCAGCAATCTAGAAACTTCAATTCACATATTCTTGTTCTTATAAGTTTGGTTGCATTATAATCCATCAATATTTAGTGGACATCTGATCATTCATCAGCTGATCATCTGTCAGTCATTTTATAGATGGTCCAAATTGGAGGTTGGCCGATGGGAAACACAGCAAATAACTATAAAATCCCGTTTCCACAGGGGGTGATAAGTTAAAAGGATAGTCAGGTGATTGAAAGAAAGAGAGAGGCACTGTGTGAGTTAGCCTATGGGTCAACCCCCATGAGGCACGTTCAGTCCCTGACTGACTGACTAATGGGCACAGAGCTACGGATAAAACCTTCATCAATATGGAAAAGGCTCTGGAAAAGAAGTCACACAGGAAAGCCAAAGCTATTTTTGTGAAGGTGAATACAGTGAAATCCAAAGCTCAACTATTGCTGCTATGTTGCAGTGTAATAAACTGGAATACAAATGTTGTAGCAGCTATTTTCAGACAGCAAAAGAAAAAGAAAGACTTGATCAAAATCCCATGACAGAGGCTGGCACATGCTGATATTTAGAGACAAAGCCTGACAGTAGTCACATGGAGTCTGTCAGGGTGAAGCTGACACACGTACACATACAATGACTCACAGCCGGCGTTAAATACAAAACACATTTCTTCACTCACCTTGACTGGTGTTTAGAACTACTTTCTATCAAAGAAACACTCCCTTTTCTGTGAATTAATATTATCAACACTAGAGGGGGATTTTGCTAATGAATTTTTTAATTGACTTTTCTCAGTGAACATTGAGGAAGACATCGGAAACATGAATATCTCAAACACTCAACAAAAAACCTGACAGACAATGTGGGCACAGCCTGTTAGTCCACGTGATTGGCAGTTGCTTCAATCTAGACAGGCAAAAAGAAAAACCCCAAAAACAGACAAAACCTTTGTGATGAAAAGTGTCATTATAAAACTAGCAGCCAAACATCAGCAACACGCAGCCAGCTAATATTACTGACCAGAAGCCCAGCTCGGCGTCTGTCTTTCAGCCTTTTATTTCACAAAGCTCTCACCAACAACTAAAAGTCAGTCCCAGATTTACGTTTGTCTGGGCTCCTCTCGCTCAGTTACTTTATCCTTTTCGTTCTTAACTTCCTCCATCAGGATCCCCTTCAGTCTCTTTGCCTCTGTCATTAATAAATAGAGGCTGCTGAGCCTGGTTACATTGCCCGCTTGACCAGCTCCGGTTCTGACATGGTGGGCTCTGCTCCCCGTCTGTATTCCCTCGGGCCCTGGGCTCGAAAACCTCCTCTTCCCGATGGTCCAAAGCACCTAACGCTCCCTGGTGCTCTGACCTTACAGTCTGGACAGACTGGCTAACTAACCAAGCTAACATTAGCTTTGAAATATTTGATTTATTTCTTAAATATATAATCTAGTAAAGATTTAAAAAAGAATGATCACAGTGGAACCAGCAAAGGCCAAGAAGAGTTTTTCATGGAAACAGCTGAAAAGGATGTCTTGACAGCGTAGAGTAGCACTTCTTTTGACAAGTAACTTCAGCTTCATATTTAAAATCTTTGGGTCTCTAAAATACCACCGGAGGCAAATGATGAATTTTTCTTTTTACTTTTGAGATTTAGTGGAGGTGACCTTTTAAAATACTAAAGCATTCCCTCCCCTGTGATAGTTTCTGTCTTCCCAACATCAGTATTCTTGGGTCCATCTCTTCCACGTGTCACCAGCTACGTACTGAGCTTGTTTACAGTCGTGTCTCATGTAGAGGTTAGACCTCGTAGACTCCAGATGGCAGAATTAGTTTTAGCTACATGTAATAAAGAAAGAGCTTGCCAGTCTCGTGAGGCAGATGTAAGTGTGTTTCTACACCTTTGGGGTTGCATCTCGAACAGAGCACCACTATGATCATCAAGGCTTTGAAGTCTCTAAAGGAACTATGTTCAGCGGAGCATTGTAAAAATCTACTGTGCTGTAGCCCCCTGTAGTGTTTGAATGTGCATTCATTAGTCTCAGCTATCAGGCTGCCATCGGGTACATGAAAAGGTGAGATGATGATAAACACAACATATAATGTGATAGCTGATATGGGCTGCAGGGGGGCTATAAACACAAGCCATTTCTACCATTTAAAGGACCACTGTGTCGAATTAAGCGGCATCTAGTGTGTGTTGTAGTTGCTGTTCGTTCCACGGAGTAACATAAGCATTTATTTGTAGTCACGTTTCTCACCACCTGGTGAACTGATCTGATCTCCTGTCTGCTGTTGGTGATAGACGTTTTTAAATTTTTTTATTGAAAAAACAACAATACTATGAGAGCCATGACAGCAAGAAAACTGTCAAGTTGGAGCCAGAAAACCAACAACAGGCTGAAATATTGATACACTTTGTGCTGCTAAAGGGGAACTGTCGGGTCAGGCTGTATTTCTCTGTAAATTCATTACTACAAGTGACACCTTTCACTTACAAGTGGTCACTCGCTTGATGTAAAACTAGAGATTATAGCCACTTGAATAAAAAGATTTGGGTTTAGATGCCCTGCAATTGGAAAACTTATTATTTTAATGGCTCACTGGCCTATAAAATATGAATCTAAACCATGCAGTAGTAGTAAATCATATATTTTGTGAATGCCGGCTCACACAGTTGGAACAACTTCTGCTAAGAGACCATTAAAACTCAAGTTAAACCACGATAATGTGAAGGATTTGAGGATTTACACTTCCAAGACATCTAATTACTGGCCTGCTGAAATGAGTCAGTCCATTGTACTCATTTCAAGATGATAAGATGTAAATGCTGAAGTTTATATAATTAGTATTTCTCATTTGTGGAAAACCGTTTGAGAAATACTTGCTTGAAATGAGTTTTTCACAATGCATTTGAATTTTGATAGTGGAGTGGTCTCCTTGACTACTGATCACATAATGTTTTCTCTCAGCCTAAATACTATGTACTTCCTCTTAGGCAGCTAACTCCACCTGGTTTATGTATGTCATTATCTCTGCAGCCACAGGCGCGCTTGTCTGGATGAAAGCATACTGGCAGATAAACATATTTGTTTCCTGCAACCCCGTCCGCTAAATCTGTGATAATTTTGTGTCTGTGGATAGATTTCTTCATGCCCTTGAGGAATAAATTGATTCCTTTTCTCTTCTGAATGTCTCACTGATTTACACGCTTGGTACATACAGAACATACATGCATAAAACATGCCATCATTATGTATGTAATGTATATGAAATGAGGATCAGAAAGAACAGACACAGTGTTTTCTCATTTGTGAGCCCATGCGTGGATGGATTTTGTCGTCTTGTTCACATTCTATCTTCACACTGTTAAAAGGGTTTTTATCCTCCTTTCCTCCTTTTGAAATTTTGGGCAAGTTTCCAGCTGGTGCTCACCGCTGTGGAACAGGAACGACTAACTTGTGTTGTGCAGGGTTCTTGCCAATTAATAGAAAGTAGAGGGAAGAAAAGCAGACTCATAATGCCGCCTGACTTCCATCATTCACTTTCCATCTACAATGAAAAGGTCATTTTGTTGTCAAGAAATTAAACACTGCAGCATTACTCTGCCATTTGGAACCTCTAAATCACAGTGCACTTTAAAAACCTTTTATCCAGCGGTAGTGTTTGTACAACGGAATCACTATCACCATTCACGTGTCGAGGTGGGAGTTTATGGCATGATGTTCCAAATGGAGACATTTTCAAAAAGCAGGGATTTTTTTTGAAACCATTAAGCTCCACACGCTCTCCACGCCGCTTGCACATTTTGTTTTGTTTGGAACAAGTTTTTACAGAGACCGTCAAGACCATCAAGTTGTTATATGGGATGCAACATTTTAAATGCTACTGAGAATTTGTCATAAATAGCATGTTTTGTTCACGAAGAATTCTTCAAAGGGCAAGTGAGTGATTAAATGTGATTACAAAATTGTTTTTAGATAGTTGGCAGGTCATTTTCTGTCAACGAAAAGCTTGTTTCATGTCCACTTTCATCAACTCTGTCCATAATCAATAATGAATGTACAATTTCAGAACAAACAGCACTTTAATACAGTGTTGAATCAGAAGGCTGCTGCCAATACATCTGTGCAACAAACAAACAAGCAAATAAATGATCAAACGCTGCCAAACAGAGTCCTGCACAGATCGATAATCACAGTTACTGTCACTATCCTGAGGTCTATCCATCCTAACGAATCAGTTCAAGATCAAACGTCATCGTCAAGTCCAGCAGAGACATGAATCTTTTTGGGGTCTCTGCCATTTTATTGGCTTCCTGTCATTTCCACAGACATCTCCCTCTCTCCTCCCTCCCTCCCCCTCTTTCTCCCTCTCTTTCTAAAACTGCAGCAGTTTCAGCTCACTCACTGTGGAGACGCGCACAAGGACCCTCTGCTCTTCATACTCATTCAACTCATCTTTACACTGAGAAACAACAACACAGGTTAGTCACTGGGTGATTTTCATCTGCATTTGTTTGTATGTTTAGTCGTTTCTTTTCTCCGAGATAGAACAAAACAACTAAATAGAATAGAAACATAATTACTGTTTGAATAATAAAGCAGTGAATATATTGTTCTTATGCACTTTTCACATTATCATCCTTCAAATGTCATTGTGTGAAATATTCATGTCATATGTCACACTGTTTATGAATTGCATGAATTTCCATTTGCATGTAATGCAGACAACATTGTTTGGCCTCATATTAGATAACAGGAGGATTTATTTGCATACTCAGGATTTGCATATATATTTCAAAAATGCTCACTTCTTTCTGTTTAAATCAATCTGTATTGAGAGATATATTAACAGGTGCTAACAGCCTTTTATGCCAATGCCCCGTTATGTAAGACGCCCATATATTATAATCCAGAGACCTATAGCTAGACTTCAATAACGTCAGACTATCGTAAGCATAGTGTAGGAGATAAGTGTGAGGAAAAAGCTTCAAATGATTGAGGATGGTACAGAATATGTGAACGTGAATAAATCATCCCCAACGGAGTAAAAACAAACACAAATATGTTGTTGTTTTTTTATTTATTGTTCTGTTATTTATTTATTTTTTCGGTTTGAACTTACACTGTATGTGTAGTTATATTAAACTAAAGTTTCATCTTTAAAGTCAAAGTACTTCTTTGGTTTATTTATTCATGAAGTTCTATATCTGAGCATTTAATTTCTGCAGATGATCTTCTGAAGCAGATTCAAAATTGAATTGTTCCATTGATGAAACAGCAGTGGTTAGTCTGTAAGATGAGTTAATAAGTATGCATTAAATGGTATTATTCTCTATATGTCAGTGTAAGCCCCCTTTTTTAGTCACAGTCATATAAAGTGAGTACATTGTAGAGTTTGCTGTCAGTCAGCAAGCAGAGGATGAAACTGTTCATGAATAGTATGATTAGCTATCGGTGATAAGTCTTTTTTTATTCTAGCAATTTTATAAGGAAAGTCCCTTTATGTATCACATTCAGTCACACTAATTAGCTGTGCGTGTGTCATCTGTAACAGAAATCTGACGAGAGCTATAGAAAACAGTCAAGCAGTCACTGTTGATGCTGGAGCTGAAAGTTTTGCAATATGGCGAGGTGTAAAGGTCCAAAACAATTGAGATGAAATTATGCACAAAAAACGCAGGAAAGCCATATAGAAAACAGGAAACGTGGTCACAAGTAGACTCCCGCCAACGCTGGCTGCATGACTCTTCATGGGACATTTAAAAAGCAACACAAGTTTTGGCTGTAAAGAACCATCAAGATGAATCATCACAAAAATCAAGAAAATTCAAAATCATGGACTTTGCTACAGTTTGTCACCACAGAAGTTTCATTTTGGTTTAATACAGTAATTCAAGTTCAAGTCAACACTTACTTTACTGTCAACACTGCCATATGTACAGGACATACAGAGAATTGAAATTTCGTTTCCCTCATATCCCTGGTGCAAAGCAAACAATGAACATGAAATATAAACAATATATACAAGTGTAAAGAGATATTAAAAAAGTATGGCAAATATAAAAAGATGATCTGATTCATATGACATATGTGCCATAAAATAATAGAACATTTTGACTGAATCAGGTGTCCTCATATCACATGTATGTAGCCGATAACAGTAAAAATGTGGATACATCTTCACTTCAACACTACATTTACGTACCATATAACCAATAGATGTATATGCACATATACCATCACTTGGTAAAGGGTGTTATTTATTCTTTATTGTTCTACAAAAGGAAACTCCAGGTGTTGCATGAGCACACTGGCTTCAGGGGTAAAAATCACTCTTTGAAGTGTTTTTTCACTGGGGATTTAATATTTTAAAACTCTCCTGCCAAAGGGAGTATACTGTTACAGTTTTACCTTCCTTTAATTCTCTCTGTAACTCGTAATAATAATTAGCATTTAAAATGTATAAAGATCCAGCACCTCAGTCATGATGAATGAATATTCTGCTGATGCTGAAAAAGTGCTAGAAACTCTCAGCTGGGGTGTAATTAGACTAACTAGTGCTGTACGTCCTGTATGATATTTTCTACCTGTGCAAGGATGCACAATGTTGTGCTGCTCATCTTAGCTATTCACATTCAAATGTCTCATGATTATAAAACCTTTAATAATATGCTCTTTGCCTCTTACCAGGGAGAATATGTTGGCGTCAGTAAAAGCATTCAGTAATGGCTTTCCATTTTGAAAATGTCATGACTTGTTTTCATCTGAATGCTGTTTAAATTCTGCATTCATCCTTGGATTGAATACACTAATTTGATAGACAGTTGACCTTTGGTAAAAAGGCGTTAATGTTCTGTCATAACAGCTGCAGACCTGTGTTACTGTGTTTTTGGACAGTGCAGGTACCGACAGATTGGGTTCGCTGCCATGGAGGGTAATCAAAGTGGCTTGGCTGGAAGCACACAGCCGTCTGTGTCAGGAGAGCAGACAGATGGACACATTTATGAGGTTGCGGTACAGAACAACTCCACCAACCGCAGCTCCCAGTTTGCAGATGTGGCTCTGCTGCAGACGTTCAAGCCTCTCATCATCCCCTGTTACGTGCTTGTCGTGGCGGTTGGCGTCTTTGGGAATTACCTACTCCTCTATGTAATCTGCCGAACCCGCAAGATGCACAATGTCACCAACTTCTTCATCGGAAACCTGGCCTTCTCTGACATGCTCATGTGTGTGACCTGCGTCCCCTTTACTCTCGCCTATGCCTTCAATCCACGTGGTTGGGTATTTGGCCGCTCTATGTGCTATCTGGTGTTCCTAATCCAACCAGTCACAGTCTATGTTTCAGTCTTTACACTCACTGCTATTGCTGTGGACAGGTGGGTGGATCTCTCTGTACTGCAAAAATTATGCCACTCACATCTCAAATGACATTTTGAATTCTTTTTAAAGGTTTTTGTCCTTCATTTTCAATTCTCTTGCGTGCCGTCATTCAGTCCAAGAATCTCTTATAAAAAAACTGATTTAGACTTCAATCAAGCTCAACTTCTGATTACATGAAGTGGATTTCCTCTTTATATAATTAATTTCCCATTTTACAAACCTTTGTGCAGTGTATAGTGGAGTGTAATTAACAAGCCAGAAATTAGAAAAATAAGAAATTCTGTCACCACCTGTCATTTTTTAAATGTCATTTAGAAATGATGGAGATGAGCAGATTGAATAATGAATGCTTACTCTTTTTTGATAAACACTTTAAGCTAAATTAATTCCTGACAAAAAACATGACTCATCATGATTCAGTGCAATATGCACAATGTGACATTGCTGGGGCTTAATATTCATCAATAATCAGGTTTTTGGTAGCTCATGTAACAGACTAACTTTAATTAACAGTCATAAATTAATTAGCAATAATCATAGCTACATGAGTCAAGCTCTTATTTAATTTTTACAATTTTGTCAAGCTTGTAAATTGTAAGTTGGACCTGCAGCAGAGTGTATCTAATGGGACCAGATGAAAATACTGTACATACCTCAGGTATGTGCTGCAAAGACACATTCCCCCGTGACCACAGATCCACAGGCTGTCTGCAGCTCAATGTACCAAAAACTCAAATGACTTCCATCAAATCATCCTTGTGCAGTTTTTCAATCAAACTACTTATTTTGGAGCAGAGAACAGCAACATAAAAAGCTCAATTTGTGAACTCACCTTAGCCTTGCTTCGCTACACCATTGTTGTTTTGTATTTGCGTCTATTCAATCAATAAAAGTTAATGATTTCCCCTTTTTTGTTGTTAAATTGCCTTCTCCGTCTTTCCAACTGTTTTTGTTTGTCTTGATAAAAAGCACACTGCACTCCATAAAACGTGAATTCAGGTCATGGTTATGCAGTTTTGTTTTTGAAAAGGAAAATAAAATTTTGCATAGTAAAGTGTAAAACTAATAAGCTAATTTAATATTTATGCATCAAGTAATTAAAAATGCTAAAGTGACTTGACTTTTATTAAAAATGTGCTGCAGGACTTTGTAATAAATCATGCATTAATTAATACAGTGGAGCACCTTGTAATAAAGTGCAACTCTTTCTTTCTTGTAGATATTATGCCACAGTTCATCCCCTGAAGAAGCGCACCTCTGTGGCTACCTGTGCCTCCGTCCTCACTGGCATCTGGCTGCTGTCCTGTGGACTGGTAGCTCCAGCTGTCACTCACACCTACCATGTAGAGTTCAAAGATGAAGGCTTCACCATCTGTGAGGAATTCTGGTTGGGTCAGGAGAAGGAAAGACGTGCTTATGCGTACAGCACCCTGTTGGTCACCTATGTCCTGCCATTGTCAGCTGTCTTTGTGTCTTACCTCTGTATCACTGTCAAACTGAGGAAATGTGTTGCACCAGGCCACAGGACACAAGTCCAGGCAGGTGCTCAACAAGCTCGTAAGAGGAAGATCTTCCGTCTGGTTGCACTCTTGGTGTCTGCCTTTGCAGTGTGTTGGCTTCCTATTCATGTATTCAATGTACTGCGAGACATAGACATTCACCTCATTAACAAGCGTTATTTTTTACTCATCCAGCTGCTGTGTCACCTGTGTGCAATGAGCTCATCTTGTTGTAACCCCTTCCTCTATGCATGGCTACATGACCGCTTCCGTGCCGAGTTAAGGAAGATGTTCAAGTGCCGTCATCGCATTGGAGTGCCTGCCAATCACTGCGCTGCCAGTGTGGTCTTGTAATTACGCGGTGAAGGGAATCCTTTGTTGTTATTTCTTTGTACGTTGCTGATTCATCTTGAGTACAGATTGAAACTTTGGTGTGTCACCAAATTAATGGAGTTCATCCTGTAGCCATTATCATGGTGAGCCAGCCATAAGTTAGGCTTTGTACAAAGATGATGGATTTTGAGACATGAGCATAGATGTGTTCAGTCAATTTCATGGCAATCTCATTGCAGTTAGGGATATGCTGAATATGAAACTTTGGTCCTGATGGTAGCAATTAAAGGATGGTCAATTGGTTGATGCAATGAGGAGTAATCATCCCTGTAGACCATGAACATCTACAAACTGTTTGATATGTCAGTGTAAAAATGTGATAATTTGATCAGAGTGTGTAGCTAGGGGAAAACTCCAGAGAGGGTACGTTTATTTTGAAGAAAGACTGTGCCCAGTAAATTTCAAGGCAATTTGCTGTTTGTCATCAGTATATATGTAAGAAGACTCCCATAGTATTGGTGGCGGGAAACTTTCATGAGTTAAATGAAAAGTCACTGAAATAACAGTCGGGTAGCACACATTATGTCTTTGGAATATCCTCTAAAAAACACAAATATCTATAACAAACCCCAAAGAAATCAGGACAGTGGTTGTGTCGGATGGACAAACTTAATGACTGACCAACACTGCTACTGGAGCAAAGACAACCAGGCAGGCTAAATGTAAACTGAACTTTTTGTAACTGATTCACAGTTGGTAAAATACGCCAGTAAAAACTGAAACAGGTATGAGAGAGACTGTGAAGATGTAAATGCTTGTGTATCTGAATTATAAATGTAATATATTGTACATGTTGCACATCTGCCCTGTATTAAATAATATAATCTTTGTAATAAGAAAATAATGACCTTTTGACATAAAAGAGACAAGATCCTTCCTTTAATAAATGAATGAAGATTAAAAATCTAAAATAACCTAGAAAGAGATAGAGTTGTGTGTGACAAACAAAGTGCAGATATATTGGAAATGAAGAGAAAATGAGGCCATCAGTTCAAATTGTGTTTGAAAATGGTCACTGCACATGTGGTTGTTTCCACTGGTGCACTGATGTCAGTGCTAATCCTCATATGTTACGCCTTCTTGGAGCTCTGTGGAATAAATTAAATTCATGTACCCGCTCCCCTGGGCTTTAATTTTCTTAAAGCCCGTAGTTGATGAATATGCACCATAACATATAATTTATCATATATATATTATTATATCTTATAATAATTTCTGATAGCACTGTATATTGGCTGTACAAAATGAAAGTCTTGTAATGTTGTGGGTGGTTATGTGGAGCTTCCATTTCAGCTTTATTGTACTTGTACAATTGTTTATTGTACTTAAGTACTGAGACAACGAAATGCGTTTTAGCATCTAAACACAACTGCAAAAGCATTAAAAAGTATTGTGCATATGTATACGGATATATAAATAACAGTTCAGATATAAATATGAATATATTAGCAAGATATATGCCGTATGAACAGTATGGACAGAGTGAGATGAATACACTATGATGTATACAGCTTGTGCATCAGCAGCAACAGTCACAAGTGCAGGTATAAATGTAATTATAGGTGTAATTAAACAGTGTGGTTTAATTAAGCTAACATATGTACAGTATTAACCGTAATTATACAGTGATTAAATTGGTCAACATTATATATATAAAGAATAAGCTAGATATAAATACATAAAAATACAGTATACGCAGTAGCATATGAATACAAAGAGGGACAGTATCAATATGTATTAGGCTGTAGGGGCATAAATAGTCCAGATAAGTGTACAGTAGTCTGCTGGTCGAGAGGAAGGTCAGAGGTGGAGATGTGGGAAGAAAAATAGTTCAGCCCATGGAGGTAGGAGAAGGGTGTAGGCCCTCATCCACACCTCCCCTACCTCAGTTCAGTTCAGTCTCACCTAGGGGGATGAGGATCACCTCGGTGCAGAATTTAGCAGGATGACGGCTGATGGGGAAAAAAAGAAATGAGAAAGAGGCCAATCACTGTTGTGTAGTCTGCGAACTTGATGATGGTGTTGGAACCATGTACAGGTGTGCAGTCGTGGGTGCAGAGGAGAAGGCTTAACACACAACCCTGTGGGACGCAGTGTTCAGGGTGAAGGTTCAGGAGGTGTGGTTGTCTAATCTAGCAGACTGGGGTCTGTTGGTTAGAAGGTCCAGTATCCAGTTGCAGAGGGAGGTGCTGATGTCGAGGTTGCTGAGTTTGGTGATTAGACTTGGAGGGGATAATGGTGTTGAATGCTGAAGTGAAGTGGATGAACAGCATTCTCACAGAGGTGTTACTGTTGTCCAGGCGGGAGAGGGCAGAGTGTAGCGACATGGAGATGAATTAGATAGAGAGGGTCCAGTGTGGGTGGTGGGCTGGTTATGAGATGAGCCAGGAGCAGCCTCTCGAAGCACTTCATGATGATGGGGGTGAATGTAACAGAAAGGCATTGAGGCTCACTGCAGTTGAGTGCTTAGGCATAGATGTGGTATGCTTGATTCATGATTGACATGAGTCAAGTTTAGTACAGTCCTGAAATAATCAGAATATCCACACCCCGTCATCAATGTGTTGTCAAGAACTGGTAACAACTTGGCTGGTTGTTTTCAGTCTTCATTCCAGATCCATTATTTGCTTTGCATTATAGCTTTCATGCCAGCTGTTCTGTATTCTTTGTATGCATATTTATCGCTTTCCTGCAGCCGGACAGTACAGATTAATTTTCCCACTGTTGCTAAAATAATAAACCTCACCTCCTTTAACAGTGGTATAAATGTAAAACATACTGTATGTGTTTTCTTGTTTGAAGGGACTCACTGATAGAATGGTTTCAGGTGCACACTGTACACGGTGTACTCTGTCCCAGCTGTTTGTAAATTATGTATATGATTTGTAGTGTGACATGCAAAAACGGTATCATTTGATCTGTAGACTGTACTAACAATACACTGTGGAAAAATGTGAATAAAATACCGTGATCAAATGGCCTCTCTACTTCTTCTTCTCTACAGTCTTAGTGACTGACAGGACGCGGAATGAAATGATATCCAACTTGGTCAGAGTGCAGTTGCACTGTGGATTTCACTAATTAAAAAAGCAGCAACAGAAGTGCTTCTGCACCGCAGAATTTATGGTGCTCCTTCGCGTTATATTCACCCTGTGAAATAATAATTTAGAACAACAGTGTTTCTGTTCTTCACATGTTCATTTCTCATCTAAAGGTCAGCTTCATGCCGCAAAACCTTGTGTGAGACTTTACATTTTACTTTCAGTCTTAATGCTAGATTTGCTGCATATCTCATATGTATTATACCCTGTGGTAGGTACAGTAACATTAAATCATGACCTATTATCCCAGGTAACATTCAAAACAGCCAGAAACAAAATGAAATATTAAACTTCATAAATCCAAGGAGCTGATGTTAATCTAGCGTTGCATATTTGCTCTTTTCTATAAAGGATTTTACAATTATGTCATGTGCCGTGGCAATGAAATGAAGTTTTTTACTAAGTTTTGAATTCTGAAAAGAATTTTAATAGTGTAATTAGTTACACAATACTCACACGGTCACGCTGACATTTTTAGTGAATTTATAAATGACAAAGGAACTTTTATTAAAACTTTTTCAGGTGTCTACTTGTTGGCAGGGAGACATTTAATCAGCACAATGAAGGCTTAGCATAATAGACTGAGACAGACATTTTTGATTTGTCATGGAAGGGAAAGCAAAGGTATTACTGATAACATTACAAATTGATCAGTTCTACTCAAGTGTCTCAGTAAACCATGCCAGTGTGACAGTGAGCCAGCATGAACAATACCAGGAATCTGAAACTAAAGCAGCTAAATGGAATTCAACGATCGTTTGTTTTATTATTTACACCTGTGATTTGCTTAATGTCTTCCATAAAAAGATCTATTATAAAAGTGTGCACAATCACGTTTATTCATTTCTACATTTAATTAATTTCAAGGCATAAAATAACAGATTTAAATCATGTTGACGCCACACTGACTTGTAATCAGTTGAATGGTGTCTGTAATTTTCACTCTGTGCTTTGTGTATGTAACTTTGTTCCCCGGGTATGATCACCTGCCATCAGTACATGATACTTTAAGCGCACACCACCAAATATTTCACATATTTTGCTGAAACTGGTTCATATTTTATGAAAATGTTTTCTGTTTTCCCTCTGATGTCCTCGAGCTGCTGTGCATCAACTCTCTGTGATCTACAGAGTTTTGTGATACACATATTGCACATGTCCAGTAACTTTTAAGTTTTATTTGTAAAAGGCAAAATTACATAATGTACACAATCTCTTTAAATTAAAAGTGAACATGTAAAAAAAAAAAAAAAGTATTAAAGGCAATAGTTCTTGTGGGCTGATAAATGATCATGTATATCTCTAGGTGTACTTCTACTTAAATCTGCCAGTAGTTTTCATATTAAACTTTCTCACATATGCCCATCTGCGTCCAATAACTTAAGATTTTTTTATCCTTTCAAACAAAAGCTTTATTTGCAAGTAGACAAAACATAAGCAGCAAAATGAAAACTAAGTCGTCGAGAAACAAAAATACCAGTATCATTAGAACAGGACTGCAATTAATCTTACATATCCAGTAACCTAAGAAGTAAACACTGGTCTCTATAAATATCTTGTCATGACTTCTTACTCTCAGACGAGGACAGTGTCTTCTGTGCCAGAGCAAATTCTCGAGCTTCCCGAGGAGTACGGATGTATGAGTCAATTTCACTGTCAGATATTTCCTCATCACCGGTCACATCCTTGAGTTCAGTTCGCTCCACTCTCCTTATCTTAGCATGAATCACACACGGGGGAGCAAACAGCAGTCTCTTCCCCCAGTTTGGTGCAGGATCTTGGTTCTCCTGAGTATTACTGTGCAGCTCAGGTACTGTGCAGGGATTGTCTTCATCTCCTAGTACATTGGCCCTTTCGGTATTCTGTTCACATTGTTGCACCGAAGATGTACTTTGAGTGTCCTCTGTAAGCTCAGGGATTTTCACAGGGGCAGTCTCCTCAGTTACAGAGTCATCAGAGCTGTCCTGTTCCTCCTCCAGCAGAGCCTTTTGGGTTCTCATAGCCCTCCTTAGCAGGGCGTACCTGTGCTTTAGTATATCTTCCATCATCTGAACAACATTACTTGGATTCACTGCTTCTGTGACCCAGGGGATCTCCTTACCCAGTTTACACAGCACCTCCTTCATCTCGATTATTCTAGTCAAAGCAGGCTTTTGCTTATTCACTTTGGCAATCTGACAGAATTTATCTAGGGTAAATTTCAGGCGTTGCTTGTTGGGTTTCAGGGACTGCCAGGCCAGATAGATCGCCGCCATCATGATGGGGATGTGCTTCCGGCCAGACACAATCCAGGCATCTGCTGCCAGCTCCACCAAGGCCACGGCACGCTTGGTCAGGGCCCTGTAGTCCTCAGCCAGTTCTTCAGGAACATGTTGAGAGCTAATTTTATACCTGAAAGAAAAACATTCTCCGTAACCATGGACGTCTTGTGTCTGACTTAAAGCACTGTTGGTTTTCTTTTCTGCCTGGTAGCTGCCTGGTAACAAAAGCACTTATTTTATATTTAACTAACCAAATAAGAATAATCCCCATCCACTTGTGAACATAGATAACTTATAATAAAAGCTGAAAATTCCTGCCTGAAGGAATTTTTGGCAATTTATAGTATAGGCTGTAACATGAGTGTTAGCGTCACATTGAGGGAAAATTAATCTTTGAGAAGTTTTTTGAGAATAATGTCTGTCTTTTGTGTCAACTGAAGCATCTTCTATCAGAAAAATAAAGCAGTTAGAGGACGTTTGAGTCAGTAACAAGATGTTTTAACGTAGCAGCTGGAGTCCAGCAGGGAGATGGTTTTCTCCAGCAGGCACCTGAGACCAGAGTTCAACCATCATCAGAAAATGATGAGCGCTCAGTGGGTTTTCTATAAATGATGTGAAAGGCAGTCAGAATCTACGTTGTTACTCTGCACCCTGCTGATATGGTAGCATCCCACTCACGACCATCTGACAGACACATAAACCTGTTTGGGACTCTGGATGTCTGGATGAGCGAAGGCACTGCTCTTCATTGGAGGTTCAGAACTCAAAATCAACTGCGGGTTCATTGTGTGGTTTTCACTCCACTTCACAATAAAATGCTGCACACAGCAGCTTCCCTCAGCTTTTCAATGGGAAGCATCCAGGAGTAGAGATAAATGCTACAGTAGTTTATGGACTGTCTGTAAAAGCTAAACAGGCACATGTGATTCAGTCAAATTTAAGCAAAGCAAGTCAAAGTGAGCTATTCTATTGTGGCCTCCTAATATTCCACCATATTTTAAGTCAGTCCTCTATAAATCGAGCCTCATCTGTTTAACACAGGACTTAACATTCAAACTTTTCTTAACTTACTCCTGACTGTGCGCTTCGATTATATCAGTGATGCTGAGGACGGGAACACCGATGTTAAGAACGCTGATCATCTCTTTAAAAACGGCTCCCACCGCCGCTGGGTCAGCATCCAGCAGGCAGCTGATGGTTGTCAAGGTGATGGGCCAATCATGCAGTCTGCAGCTTATGAGTACAGAGCAAGCAGCGAGAAGTTCTTTCTTTTCAAGGCTCACGTTGAGGAAACTTCCATGCTGGTAAGCCCAGGTGTAATAAGTCTGTGAGAGGTCCTCGATCTCTCTAGTGACCCTGAGAATTCGACAAATGGCTGTCACACGCTGCAGACCTGTAAAGACATAAAGATGAATAAGAACGTGAGAACAGCAGGATCAGCTATAGAGGGGACAGCCCTTCCCCCTCTAGTGGACCATCACAAGACCTTAAATACATACGGTAGTTAACAGCAAGAGACAAAGAATTTTTTTGATCCCATTGGTATTGTGCCATGAATTACACGTTTGTCAATTTAAATCAAGTTTTATAACGAGGTTCAGGAACAAGAACCACGTCTTGAACTCATCTTATTTCTGCATCTCAAGTACTTATGCACCTCATCCGTTCACTCCCTTTTCTTTTTTCCCCTCCTCTTCTTTTCTCCACCTCTCTTCCTTCTCTCTCTTTCATTCAAACACAGGAAACATGGCGGCCCTAATACATAGTGAGTAGAGTCTCAACCACCTCCCGGTTTCCTCCTGTCTCCCTGCTGCCAGCCGACACCTGACAATTTCCAAATGTATCAATCAACAATCCCGATTTCTCCTCTCTGCCCTTATCCCTCCATTCCTCGACCGTCATCAGCTTCCCTCCATCCCTCATCCCTCCTACAGCACGCCATCTTAGTTCACCTTTATTCATAATATGCAATAAACCTGTCTAAATCTAAATCCGTATTGGTTTGGTCCTCGTTAGTGAAAAGCTCATTTTGATGTTCTGACACAGGAAAAATCAGGACACTATGTGGATGGAAGGACTCATCTTTTTCTGCAGAAATGGAAAAACCCATTAGATTTTATGGGAGTTAATCTTATGACTTAAGTTGATAACAATTGTGGCCAAATGTTTGAATTTCAAACAATGGCATGATTTGGCTCCATGTATATGTGTACAATTGTGGCATCATTTTGCCTCCTCTGTGTATAATTATGTCTCCTCTATTATGCAAGTGCTGTTTTTTTTCTTGTGGACCACTTCTCTGATGTTATGGATCTATGTTTGTATCCAGGCAGAATGAACTGTTTAAGTATAAAACCGTGAGAACACAATATTAGAAAGACTACACACCCAAAAGTCACGTAACTGACATCATAATGTGTTCAACACTTCTCGAAACCCAGAAGAGCCGCTCCTGCATGCTAGCTCTTACAGAACCAACTAACCCTCACAGCCCTCACCGTGTCCAGACTTGTAGTGATTTTCACCTCACCACCTTTTCTCTCACTCTAGAAGAAGGAGTTGAAACGTGTTCTACTACAAACATCATATGTCTAATTCATAGCACAATTCAAACTGGATAAAAAAGAAAATACATATTTGTCTCTTGCCACTGACTCCTGTACATATTCTTTTTTAAATTTAAGTCCCATGAGGGACTTCACCTCTCTATATTACAGCGGTTATCTAACAACCAAAAGCTCCATCGTAGAGAAGAACTCACCTTTTCTCAGGTTCGCACAAGGTTTTTTGGCTGCAGATGTGGTGCGACGGTAGCTGACATCTGTAAAAAAAAAAAAAAAAAATGTAAAAAGCACACAGAGTCAAGGCAAAGACAAAAACTAATTTTAGCTACAAGATTCACCGTCACACTCTCAATCTCACATTTCTTTTCCCCACTGGGCAAAGCAGACAATGTCATCACAGCCCCAGAACCCTTAGGGGTCTTGTTTAATGTTCAAATAATAAAAAAAGGACCTTCATTTTTACCCTTTGTCAAAACGTACATGGTGCAAATTCATAAATAAATCTGTCTTTAACCAAATTACCACTAACAGGGAGCCCATGCGTATATTTTGCCTCAGAGGCCTCTGGTCATCGTCACTTACCTCTACGGGCATTTAGCCAGACAGACAGTTTCAGATTTATTTGCAGAGATGTGTCTCTAAAATGTGTGTCTTCACCTCGATAAAATGAAGGTGAATAAGATTGCTTTTGGTGCTTACACTACGGAAAAATGACATTTAACGAAATAAATAGCATCTTTTTCACAGTTGGTGCATGATGAACCCACAAGAACACAGTGACCGCACCGCCGACAAAACAACATAAAAAATACTCTAGACTGATGTTTTAAGAGATGTCTGATGAAGAGTGAGAGTTCTTCTGGAAAGGCAATTAAGTGTAGGGGCAAATTTTAATAAAATCCTTGAGTTTGTCCTGGTGGAGGGTAGGTCGATACGGCAAATGTGTAGTGAAGATAGTTCTGCTGCTTTCCAGTAAAATGTCTTTGCTGTTTTAAGGCTATCAGCAAGGTTTTTGGTGGAGACTTCAAAGTGCAATAAGTTGTATTTGTATTAATAAAGATCACCTTATAAAACCTTATGAAATAAAATATTCTGAGTTAAATTGGATTAAGCCCTCCCTAGAGCTAATATCACCTTATTGTAGCTTTTCTGTGATACAGCAGTACAGACAACAAACGTAATTTTTGGCCACCAGAGAGCACTGACAAGTTGATTTTTCAACTGTGATATGTTCTGCATGGTAATTATTGTGGTCATTTGAGGTCTGTATGAAGATTATTATGTGGTAATGTGGAAAAAAAGTAATTATATTTTGGCATTGTGCCTTTTTTTAACAGCCAACTATATATATATATATATATATATATATATATATATATATATATATATATATATATCTCTAACAATAATATCTCAAAAAGTTAATAAAAAATGATAAGTGTCCTCAAGTCAAGTGAAAGAGTATTTTCAGTAATCCCAGTAATCTCCAGGTCTTGTAAACCGGACTCTGCTCTTCATACCTGAACCTCCGCCTGGTTCATGGGTCAGCGAGCCCTCGGCCACCACAGAGCCGCAGTCCACGCACACCAGCTGGGTCTGCGCGTACAGGTCGTCCTGCTCGATGTTTGAAGACCCGCAGCCCGGGCAGCTCAAACCCGCACGAGGCATCTTACAAATAAACTGCCGCCGCGCGCGGACAGCGGAAGATAACTAACGGTAAAGATTAAAAAAAAAAAACAGGTGATAATTAATGTTAATTAATCTGAAATTATGTAATGTAACCAAGAAACGCTGCAGCTCCGTGTCAGCTGTGAGAATATTGTGAACAGCTGATCAACGACCAATAAACGTTTCTATGGCCGGGCTGACGTGTGTGAGTAAAATGTGTCCGGGCAGACACAAAATGTTATGAATGTTGATGGTTCCGCTTGGTCTTGTCATAAACGTACTTACACTCCAGACTACAAACAAAAAAATATAAAATACCGGTGCCAGAAAATGTATCATAAAAATGTATTTTCAAAATTTAGCCAATCCTAAATTGCACAAAATTCCGATTTTTTTTTTTTTTTTTTTACACAAAGCAAAGTGTGTTTTCAGTTAAGAAAACAAATAAATCTTCTTCCTCTTCATCTTGTTTTTCCATGAATCATGGAGAAAGTATTTTCTTACAGATTACATTTGATTTGTTTCAGCCCTGTCAAATATTTAACCAAATACTCAAAAGTAATTGAAATACATATTTCAAATACAACTGACAGAAATAAATTGTCAATTAGTAAAAACAAGAGGTTCTCCATTAAGAATGATTTTTGTAGACATTAGAAACAGTTAAAATTTAAAAAATTAGGAAATCACAAGATGTGCTTTTACCAGAACAAGAAAGAAATTTATTATCATTTTTATTTTTTTGACCCCAGCATAGTGCAGTAATTCAGTGTACATAATGTTAAACTAGGTAAAGTGCCATTTTGAGATTAGAACAATCATGTAAACTTCGACATTTAGTACAAAGGTTTCTATCTACATGACTAGTGCATAGTTTTGACAGTAATATATATCCAGAGGACAGGAAGCTAACAGTCTATAGAAAAACACATTCATTTTCTTTTCCATAAAATACAGTAATTAAGTTTGAAATGTTGGCAACATTCAACATTTATCAGACGAATTTCTGGAAAGAATTTTATGATTAACATGAAAATAGTCATAACAAATACAAATTTGGTTGTTCTGATGTCACATACAGTAGCAAAGCATCATATATAGATATAATCCCCCAAGTGAAAGGTTGAAAGTGCAACAGACTCTGCAAGATTTTAAAAAATATATATTTCGATCTTCATCATTATTTATTTGCTAGTAATGCTAAATCTAAACTTTACACTGTTCAAACCTTGTAAACATAAGCTTTAACACTACATAGCTTATTTCAGAGAGTTCATGGACATGAGAATACTTGGTTTCTCTTCCATGACACGCACGAGCAGGTTGTCAATATACTGCTCCAGCTGTGATATCTTTTTGTCTCTGTCGGTCATCTGATTTTCCTGTTTAAGCACAAGAGAGATGAGCTCCTCCCGAGTCAGCTGGGAGTACGGCCCCTTCAGCTCAGTGTTATTTACCTGCGAGAGTACATAAAATATGGAGATTAGTATGTTAAACACAAATGACATATGTCACAAAGGAAGTATGTACATATAAACACAGAAGCTAGACAGATAGAAAATCCTTGAGCCGCCAAAAAAAAGAAAGAAAAGAGATACCTTTCGATCCTCCTGAACTTCACCAAGGATCTCTGTGGATTTGTTATCAGTTTCCCCTCGAACGACTGAGGCAGACTGCTGTCCCAAAGGATTAAGGGGCTTCACAGGTTGAAGCCTTGAATGACAAAGAAAGAAGGAAAGTGGGGAGGAAAAAAAAGATTTAAAAAAGGTACTGGCAATGAAATGTAATATTTGTCTGTACACTGTTCTGTGAGATGTAGTGTGAGGAACTTTTTCATGCTGCATTTGGGGATTACAAAGTGTCGAGCTTAGATTGTTATGGGGACACTGACTTCAGAGCAGCTGTATGTTTGTGTTTAGGAAAACAGACACCGCGGTAACAGAGGTCAGAGAACAGGGCTGTGTCACTCCCTTGACACAACAGATAGGTACATAACAGGAGCCTCAACAGAGTCAGATAACAATGTCGGACTACAAAGGCAAGGACTGCTTGTTTGTGGACTAATGACCAACTGCCTAATACCTTATACTGTAGATGCATTGAGTATGACATTTATAGACATAGATCAGTTGTGGCAGTGTCCTGAGGGTGTATAGACGAGCCAGAGAGGACAGCATCTTCAGAACTGAGGCAAGCGCATTAATAATTTCTCCATTCTCCTTTCAATAAACCTTTCAGAATAAGACATCTTGGACTCCGGTGCACTCTCTCTCTCTCTCTCTCCAATAACTGAACTGACCATTGATGAATAAAATTCTCCACAACAGTTCGCAGGCACTACTCAAAGAGAATATAGTAGTTTGCATTAATGCTGTATTCACCCACGGTAAACTTACCACACTTTATAAAACTTAATAAAACAAGCAAAAGTGAATAAGTATAAATGATGAAAGATCAATGAGGATGAGTCGTAGAAGAAATGTACAGCATGATGAATCTTTTTATATTAAAAAAAACAAAACATGACAGCATGATATTGGGAGCTCGAGGAGGTACCAGATCATATTCATCTGTCTCACCTGCGTGAAGTTACAGGAGGCCCATCCTTCTTCCCACCTGCCTTCTCCACTGAACTCTGTGCCGTCGCAGCCCGGGTCTTCTGGGCATGCTCGGGGTCACATGGTTGGGTTACACTGTTATCAGGTACGGTCACACTTGTATCAACTTTAACATGTCCTCCTTCAGTTTTTTGGTTGATTAAAGTGCTCGACGTGGAGGCTTTATTTGCAGGAAGTGGGGGTGCAGGGGCCATCTTTGAGGATTTGATTTTCGCTGAGAGGTGGCATCTTTGTCAGCATCCCGTGGCACGGCTGGAGGCCACTGCACTGAGCCTGTATTTGTTTTTGAATCATCTTTGGCTGTAAGCTCATTTTCGTCTTCATCATCTTCAAATGGATTCAAGCCATAAACAACCGGCTCCTGTTTTGTCTTTGAGCCACGTTCATTGGAAATCTTGCCACCAGAAGACAAGGCCGTTTTAGGTTTAGATGATGGTCCTTCTTCCACAGAACGAGGTTTAGACAGTGCGGGACGTTTACTGTTCTTGGCTACACTTGTTGTTCCTTTGGTTGTGCTACTTTGTGTTAAGCTCTTGGGGTTCTTTCCATCTGTGGGAGACCTACTCAGTGGAGCAATCATTTGCACTGAGCGCTGTGGGTGAACACTGACAGTTTTGACATCTTTGTCTTTGCTCTGCTTGTTAATTTGTGCCAGATGTCTTGTATTTCCGTCCTGCTCCCTCTGACTCTGTCTCTCAGCTTGAGTTTTTCCTGGTGGCTGAGGAGCCAGTCGCTTCTCCCGTTGAGTGCTAATAAGATCCTTTTCATCAGCTGAAGCCTTGCTTTCCAACAATGGGACAGCAGACTGATTCCTGCAAATGAGGCACAGAACTACATGACATTTAAGCCGACTCAAGCATTTAATTAAAAAGGAGACTCCAAAGGGAATACATAATACAATAATGGTGCAAGAAAATATATTCATATATAAGAAGAGCTTCCCCAGCCTTGAATGATCTAAAAAGAAGGTAATTTAAGGTAAGATGTATGGATGTAATAAAGGAGAAAAGCTTTTAATATTCCAAACAAATCTCATCCTCAAACCTCTGTGAAATTACCATCCACCTTCACTGTCACTCAGAGTAATTACCCATTGTCATTTTTACTCCCTGTTTATACGACACCTGATGTAATGACGTAAGACTGTGCAATGAGCCTTCGATCTCAGACAAGCGCAGCGCTATGCAATTTTCATGATGGTGTCACCTTAAGGTGGTGTGTTGCGTCTGTGTGTCATGACTGACTGGAAAACAAGCTAAACTACACTCAGATAACGCTTACTGCACATGTAAATGACTGACTTCATATCATTTTCATCAGACATTCAAATTTAGCTTTGTTTGTCATTCTGTTCCTGATGACTAATAACTTAAGGCAGGTTAACTAAGGTCCTGCTAGTTGATACACTGTGTGTATTTCATACAGGCGCAGTTGATTCATGAGAGTTTGAAATAGGAATGTGGTTGGTATCAGCTAGAACAGAAAATATTAAAATCTCTGTGGATTTCATTGTTGATCCAGACTCAAATATCTCAAAAACTATTTGATGAATTGCCATGGAATCTTATACAGACATTCAAGGCACCAAGAGAATGAATCCTACACACTCCTAGATTATGTATCTTAATGGCTTAGAGGGCATCTTCTTGACTTTTCCTCTAACTTCACCATGAGTTTGACATTTGTGGTTTTGAGTGAAACTATTAGATGGATTACTGTGATATTTTAATGTCTACATCAGGGATCTTCAGGTCAAAAAGTAAAGTTTGTTCAATACTTTTGACCCAAAACCTGAAGATCTAATGATACTCCCATTGTGTTTAGTGCCACTTACTGTAGCTAATTTTGATGCTGATGTTAAGATTTATTTAAAAGCACCGCTGTACTTATTGGCCTTGTCAAGTCTTTGTGGCTGTAGACTGTCTTTTTTTGTTTTTTTGTTCATGATTTCCAAGAACAATTTTTGAAATTTGACTCAGATTTGACATCAGATAGCACACCTTTACATTTTCACTTCAATTCATCTAAGATAAGCTTGGGCCAAGAGAAGCCCACAGCATTTCTAGATGTTATTGATATCTGGCTTTCTCTTTTCATTTCTATATGCAGGGACAAACTGTTTACAGTGTTTTCAGCCTTGTCCCTTACGTGCAGAGATTTCTCTGGATTCTCAGAAACTTTTGATGATATCTTGTACTGTAGATGGTTTATGGACTGCGTGTTGAGAAACGTTCTTAAAACTGTTGGACTATTGGTTGATGCAGTGTCTCACGAAGTGGTAAACATAACCAACCCCATTGTTGCTTGTGAACATCTGAGCCTTTCGAGGATTCCCCTTCTGTACCCAATAATGATACTTTCACCTGTTACAAATTACTCCAAACAGGTCTTCCTTGAGCATTCGACAACTTTCCTACTCTTTTGCTGCCCCTATTCCAACTTTATTTAACATTTTTGGAATGGGGAGTGCACATAAAAAAAACTGGGAACAATCTAAGGGATGAGGGCAGATAACTAAAATGGTTTGGGGATTGAATCATGGTGTACTGGTAAAGACGTGTGAGACTTTCATCCAGTAGTACAACACATGTAGGTTACTTCTATTGTTTCTTATATAATTTGGGAATTAAACAAACTGTATCTGTAACAGTGTTTGTGATTCGTGTAGTGTAAGATGACGTGAACAAACCTTTGTTGGACAGTTGACACGTTTGCTGCAGGTGAGTTTGGAATCTCAACAAAAGGATTACTTGAAAAGTTTTCATCAAATGGATTAGTAGATGTGACCTCTGCCTGGCTCTCCACTGTAGATTTGGTTTGTGTTTGATTTTCTCTCTTCTTCTGGTCTTCTGCATCTCTTTTTACTTCCTCCAGCTTCCTGGCCTCCTCTTCTTTCCTAATCCTCTCCTCTTCCTCCTTTTTCATTTTCTCCTCTTCCTCAATAATCCTCTTTTCTTCTTCTTCTTCTCGTCTCCTTTTTTCTTCCTCCTTTTTCATTTTCTCCTCTTCCTCAATAATCCTCTTTTCTTCTTCTTCTCGTCTCCTTTTCTCTTCCTCCATCCTAATCCTTTCCTGCTCTTCCTTTCTGATTCTCTCCTCTTCCTCAAGTCGTCTCCTCTCCTGTTCCTCTTGTCTCATTTTTTCTTCAACCAATCTCTCATATTCTTCCTTCTCCTTCCTAGCCCTCTCTTCTTCCTCCTTTCTCCTCTCCTCCTCTTTCCTAATCATTTCCTCCCTTTGCCTTTCTTCTTCCTCAATTCGCCTCCTTTCTTGTTCTTCTAGTTTCATCTTTTCCTCAGCTAATCTTTTAAGTTCTTCCTCTTCTCTCTTAACCCTCTCCTCTTCCTCTTTTCTCCTCCGTTCTTCCTCCACCCTTATCCTTGCCTCTTCCTCCTTTCTAATTTCCTCTTCTGCCTCAAGCCTTTTTCTTTCTTCCTCCTCTAGTTTCCTTTTTTCTTCCAACAATGTCTCATATTCTTCCTTTTCCCTCCTAGCATTCTCCTCCTCTTTCTTAATCCTTTCCTCTTCCTCCCTTTGCCTCCTTTCTTGTTCCTCTAGCCTCCTCATTTCCTCATGCTCTTCTTGTCTTCTCACCATCTCCTCTTCCTCTTGCCTCCTCCTCTCTTCCTCCCTCCTAATCCTCTCCTCTTCCTCCTTTCTAGTGTTCTCTTCTTCAATCCTTCTTTCTTCCTCTAGTCTCCTCTTTTCCTCTTCTAATTTATGCTCTTCCTCTTGTCTCCTAGCCCTCTCCTCTTCATCTTGTCTCCTCCTCTGTTCCTGAGCCCTTTCCTCCGCCATCCTAATCTTTTCCTCTTCCTCTTTTTGCCTTTTTTCTTCTTCCTCAATTCTTCTCCTTTCTTGTTCTTGTAGTCTCCTCTTTTCCTCTTCTAATCTTTCACGCTCTTCTTCTTCTCTCTTTGCTCTCTCCTCTTCCTCTCGTCTCCTCCTCTCTTCCTCCTCCCTCTGAATCCTCTCCTCTTCCTCCTTTCTAATTTTCTCTTCTTCAGTCCTTCTTCTTTCTTCTTCCTCCAGCCTCCTCTTTTCCTCTGCTAATTTACTCTCTTCTTCTTGTCTCCTCCTCTCTTCTTGAGCCCTTTCCTCTTCCTCCCTTTGCCTTCTTTGTTCTTCCTCTAGTCTTCTCTTCTCCTCAGCCAATCTCACAGCCTCTTCTTCTTCTTGTCTCCTAACCATCTCCTCTTCTTTTCTCCTGTTCTCCTCCTCCATCCTAATCCTCTCTTCTTCCTCTCTAAGTTCACTCACATCCTCTTTTATGCTTTCCGCTTCAGCCGTTTCCTCCTCTTCCTCTGTCCAGGGTGAATACTGCCTCACTGACCTTAGTGAATCAACAGATGGAGGAGAGCTTTCAGGAACATCTTCCATGGATCCATGACCTGAACTGGCCAGACTGAAGTTTGAGCCGATGCGAGAGGTCCGGTGCTGTGGTTCTTCGCAGTATATATGACTTCCATTGATGCACAAGTTACTCTGCTCTGCAGCAACATGTTTTTGGTGAACAGAGGAGGAATCTTTGCTGTCCGAGCTGCCAGAGCGCTTGTGTATCATGAATTTGAACTTCTTTTTACCTGGAGAGACATGAAGAAGATTATTTAATGACACAAAGAATGAGAGAAAATAAATGAAATAACTGAGTAAATTTTTAAAAATTGTAGCCAACCTTCAGAAGAATCCACATTTAGACCAGATGACTGGCTGCCGCTCAGTGTGGAGTTCTTCGCAGGCAAAACAGACATGGACTGAGACATGTTCCTTTGCAGATTAGACTTGGTAGAAAACAAAGACTTTATCTTCTTCTTCTTTTTTTTCTCTTCCTTGCCTGCAGTTTCCTCAACATCATCATTTCCCTCCTCCTCGCTGTCTGTCAGAACCTGAGTGAAGGGTTGCACTATAGTAGACGCAGTATCCGATTCCTTTTTCTTGCCACGAACTTTGTCCTTGAACTTGCCCAGGCGGGATCTGGATTTGCCGGCACCAGAAAGGTCAAACATGCTGGCGGTCATGTTGTTTCTCATGAACTGGATGTCCACGAACACCTCTCCTCTGTCTTTATCTGCCTTGCCAGTCTTGTCCAGCAACTTAAACCATCTGTAAAAGAAAGGCGTCTTATTAGAATTTATATATTTTGAAGGCGTGTGCACAGATACATAATGTAACACTTTCTATATAAAATTCTGGGGGCGTCCTGGTAGCTCAACAGGTAGAGTGTGTGCCCCATGCACAAAAGCTCAGCCCTTGCCGCAGAGGCCCAGGATTTGAATCTGACCTGTGAAGTCATTCCCGCTCTCTCTCACCCCATTCTCCTGTCGTTCTTCAGCTGCCACTTTCCAATAATCCCCAGAAAATATCTTAAAAAGTATAAAGTATTATTAAGTATACAAGATTCTTGTTTCTGTGTTGAAACTCTGACTTTAAAAACATTGTTAGACCTGCAATAACTGATTTTTTGGCCACTTGAGGTCAGCAGAAACAAGTTGTAACCAAAAAAATATTCTTTTAAGTTAAGTTTTACAAATCTAGCAGTTATGGAGCAACATTATCATTTATTTGGAGTCTTTTACCATGTTGTGAATGTAAGTCCAATACTGTTTTTGATCTCTACCAACTCGTGAAGGAAATATCTGACTCTCTACCTGCTAAATTGTGTCTGACTGCTGTTTGGCACCGAGTGGGTGGTGTATAGTGAGGTTTTAAGAGTTTTTTCTAACTATATGTCAACACTAACGCTACACTTGTTGAAATCGTCACCATTTACGCAACTGCTTAATATTTACCAGAGTGAGCCTGTTTTCCCATTTATATATTAAGTTACAGATGATTCTTGCATTGTATTCACCCATTTCTGGTCAGAAAGTGTTGCTGACTTTATTTGTATTTCTTCTTTTGTGTGTAATTATGTTCATATACCTCCTTGAGGGGTCATTGTGAAATAATGAAAAGTAGTTAGTGGTTATACAGTGTAATAGTGGCCAATATAATAAACTCAAAGATAACTTAGAGATTCAGTATCTAAGTCTGACCTGCATTTTTTTGTTGTTTTTTAAGAATATTTTACTGATCATTTATCTTTCATCTATCATTTCAAACAAAACTGTTCAAATCTGTAAAAACGAAACACCATCTTTTATCATCATGACGCGTTTACACTGAAAGCAAGGAACAATAATATTGAGTCAATGATAAGCCTGTGTTCATTCAGTCTTCTGTGTATTTACACTCACTTCACTTCCATGTAAGATATAATGCTCCACACTCTATCTACAACAACAAGGTGTCACCCACAGAGTGTTATATTAATGATGCATTGTTCCACTATTATCTATGATTCACAATAATATCATCTACTGAACAGTTTAAAAAGGTATCATAGGCACGGTGAGAGTGAGATTCATGTACAGTATGTTGATGTTTAGTCCTCTTTAGTTTCTTTGTGGAAACTATGATCCATCCTAATGGAGAGTGACTCAGCTGCAACTTGAATGTTTTTGGAAAGTCTGTGAGGATAAGAGCAACCAGCAAACCGACCATGAGGGAAAGTTTTTTAAAAATAATAATACTGTTCTGCCTGAGGCTGCCTCTAAATGGGGAATTTATGAATGCTTGTACTGTGTATAATTTCGTCTCAGTATTTGTCAGCCAACATGAAGATTTCCTCACATAATTAAATCCTAATAAAAGTTCCACATCAGATCTAGATGTATAGCAAGGTTTTATACATAACAGGCTCTCTAATAGCTCGTGACCCACTATGCTTTGGAGACGTGTCATGCTAGACGCTGCTTGACTCAATCCCAGACATCTAACCCTGCAGACAGACAGTCAACAGGCCGGTCGACTCCCTGAAGGTGAGAGTTTTTATCTAGTAACAAGCTTAGTCTCTGCTCCTTACAATCAAGCTGCTATTAACCTCATGAACATCCTTTCATTATACTGTAGTGCCAGAGGGAAAGAATCAATGACAGACTTCCCTGCAGGGTCACATGTTAACACCAAGATGACAATCACAGAAACCAACATAAACACTGGTAACAACCTCAAACCAGAAACTTCAAAAACAAAAGCCTAAACAGACTCAGTAAGACTTGTCCATTGAGACAAGTTAAATTTGTACCTGTGTCACAGTCCTTTACTAACAGAACAGTCTCAGAACAAGCAGAAGAATTTAACAGAACAACGAAAAAAAAAGAGCAGTCAGCATAAAAAGTGCCTATCAGGCAGAAATCTGAGGTCAGCTCACCACTGAACAAACAACTCCAACTGAAATCTGAATTCCTGGGGAAATGAGGAAATGAGGAAGGGGCCATGTGTGCATGAGTGTGTGTTTGTGGGTGGTTGTGTGGAAAGAACACATTTCTGTGTTATGGCTGCATCAGAAATTGTTCTTACAAGAAAGTCAACTTAAAAATTAACATATTTGTCTCAGAAATAAGGAAAATGTGGAAGTGTTTTACATTTTACAGAGGCTACTGATGTGTATTATAGACCCAACTGAATACAGTGCCTTCCTCTCTGTGGTACTTAATCAGATATGTTGTTGAGATTCACCCTCCTCCTCCTCCCTCAGGAATGCTTCAGATGCATGGCACAAACAAATTAAGATGATAAAGGTCGTTTCCTGGAATTTGTAAAATGGATGAGACTGCTGTCACAGCTCCCCTGCCTCCTACCGCTGATGAATAATGGGATGTGATTTGCAAATTTCAGGCCTTGGCATTGATAATATTTCACTGTGCAACTACTTCACGACTTGAATGCCCTTCAACAAAACACTGCTAGACAGATCGTATATTTATTTGTCATGTAAATGAAAGGAGACCTTAATACAAACATCTGCAACTCTATGGCAACTTGACAAACCCTCTAACCCTTTGAAACGTCACAGACCTGAGAGGAACTGCAGTCTGGTGTTAACTCTGAGTTCATGACTGTATGACTTTCACACATAAGCAGTCCATTAGTAATATAATAATAAAGTATAATATTAAATTAACTAAAAAAAGGTTATCACTCCACAGGTGTGTTACTTAACATTGGGTAAATCTGTAATTAAAACGAACAACAAATATAAAGTAAAAAGAATATAAAGTAAATATTTCTTATGATATAACAGTATACAGACACACACAGATAACACAGTATAGTATATAAGTATGTTGTATAAGTAGTATAGTATGATACAGTATCAGTGTTTAAGTATAATATAACATAGTATGGTATTAGTGTAATTACAGTGAAGTACTGTATGCTTGACTGTGCTATATTGTAGTATAGCATAGTATTAATAGTATAGTACATGGTACAAGTATTGTATATACTATAGTATAGCACATTATGTATAGAATGAGTATAGCACAGTATACTGGTGTCTGTGTTATTAAAGTGTCGTATCTTGTACATACAGTAAGCACACTAAACTATACTAATGCTGGACTATACTATAGCATACAGTACAATACACTATAACACTGTATAGTACACTATACTGAGTTGTACAGTATAATCATAACTCAAACCTTTGAACAGCTTCCACACCTCTGATGGTGACACAATGTCACTAACAACTACGTCACGCATGAATGAGTAAAAAAAAAGAGCAGAAGTAAGCTAGTTCAGTTTAAACAGAAGGGAAGTTGCAAAACTGTTTGGGCGTTAGCGGGTTGAAATTGGTAAGCAGTGTGCAGGAGGAGGAATTAAAAATGCCTTTCACTTTAACGCCTGGATGATGAGGATGATGTCTTTAAAACCAGTAATCTCACATCCCTGTGAAGAGTAGAGAGTGTTCTGCTCTGCTGCACTGACAAAACACCAAGAGGATAATGCATGACTCAACATTTTGTAAATTTATTCTACTTTCTGCACACACACACATCCTTCCTTATGAAGCCTGAACTACTGATAAGACAATGCCCTGCGTGGTTGAAGCATTTCTTATCGCAGAACACAGCTGTGTGAGCGGGAGAATAGCTGAGTGAGTAAAACAACTCAACTGTGATAATGTCCAAGGACCAAAACTGTCCAAGGCTTAGTGTATCAGTCCACATCTATTTGTTATAGAAGCCAAAATGAAAGCCTACCTTGTAATGGGTGCCTCCAACCTGTGCATGAACCTTTTGATATTTTTAAAGTACATGTTACATCAAGGAAAGACACAAAACTCTTGGGGGACCTTGAGGGCCAAATGGTTACAGCACATGGCCACATTTCACCAACCCATTTCCTTTCCAGTTCCTATTCAATAAAAAGGTCAAAAATGCCCCACCAAAATACAACACTGCAGGTTTTTGAATATCCTTACTCTGCCCTCTCAACTGGGGTTGTATTTTTCTGTATTCAGGGTTCACATTGTGGGCGGTCTTGAGCCTGACCAGCAAATTTTGGAGGTCCACTGATGTGGATGTTGTGATGCTCTTGTAGTTTTTAGTGTTACAGTAGGAAAGAGATATTCTGACATGTCACAGTAAAATAACAAAAACTTTAGTAAGGGCTGACCTTGTCCATTTAGCAGCTGGTACTGTTCATGCTGGTTTCATGTCCCACTATTATATTTTACTCATGGGCTTTTCTCATTTTAAATAGTAAATATGGAACTTTCTCAATGGTCTTTCCTTTGAAATTAAAAGCAAATAATGATCTGTGACCAACACTGTACACTCATGAAGTGACCAAATACTTATCAAGCACATTAAAAGTCTTAAAAGTGATACTATTTAATGATCCAGTAACCTCATTTCTACCTGTGCTGTCTAAAACGTTACAAACAGTAGTGCCTTCACGTGTTCAAAATAGAGCAAAACTTGGTTGAATAATCGCGTCGCTGAATCCAGTAAACACCTCTCCCCTTCAACAGTAGAGCCGTTGTGCTGGCAGCTCATGGAACATGTTTGTCTTTTGGAGGGGGGGGTCAGTATAGGCACTGTGGTCTTGCTCAGGAAAAACTGACCTTGCTAGAGACTGTCACTGTTGCCATCACTGTTTGTTTTTCGTTGATAAAAAACAGTCAGGAATGTGAGGCTAAAGGTGGATTTAAACCTCAGAGGCAAGGTGCATTCAGTAAAGGCTACAGAAAACAGGCCGAACATTTACTCAGCACTAGAGACAAGCATGTTAGCTGATGAGAAAATAATTTTTCATGTTAAGAAATCCTATCAAATATCACATATGCATGTATCAACATGCAGATTTTCTGCAGCAGTTCTCAGGGTGCTGTGATTCTAAATGCCAAAAAAGAGCAGATGTGATCAGAGTTACACACACACACACACCCACACACACACACCCACACACACACACACACACACACCAAAACCCGTTAAACAGTATATGATTAATCATGGAGCTCACAGCCAGGTGAAGTTCAGTTCAGCATACTGAGAAAGTTGGAAACTCCCAGCGAGAGCGGTATGAAAGTCATTTGTGACCAAATGTATTTTAAGCACAGCTCATTCGATGCTCTCACATCTCATTTTCAACCGGGTTGACAGCTTCTTCTGTGTTAGAAAAGGTTTCAAATATGAATGGACAGCAAACGTATATTGTTTTATGATGAAGAAAAAGGGACAGTAATGAACCGCAACACCAAATCCAGACTTGGTATGGATTGCATTGACCCAAGACATCAGACAAAGCAGACAGACCCAAACAACTACACAACCACACACACACACACACACACCTTTCAAAAGGTGGGAGAAGGAAGTGTGTGCGTGTGTTTATGTATTCAGACAAACAAGCAAAGGTATGCAGTTGTTTTTGTATAATACTGGTCACACGGCAGGGGACTGAAAATACTCAGGAACAGCTTAGCACAACAAAACATTCTCCCTTCTCACTGAACAGCAGACATGGCTGATGGGTGTTGCATTAAAATCAAAGTGCTAAATCTGTTCTTTGAACACGTGAAGAGCATATTTTCTGCTTAAAAGAGCAGGTATAATCGTCATTACTGACACCATAGCAAGGCCTGTGAAACCTGATCACTGCCTTTGTGTTAGCACAAACTCAGCAGAGAGGGACAGCAAAGGCAGTCGTCACCTTAGTTAATTACTTCACCTAATTTGCTCAGTGTGTGTGCAGCTTAACAAGAATTTAAAAGCTTGTCGTTTTATCTTAGAGAGTGGTATAGTGGCATAGGGAGGGGAAGCTTGTGTCCTCTTTGTGGAATCAGTCAATGAAAGAGTGAATCCTGTGACTCGCGTCTTTCGCCTCGGGAAGTAATGCTGATTGGCATCCTTGAAGGCCGCTGCCAGGGGAACAAATCCCTTAAGCTGCACTGGAGCGTGTGGGCAACATTCACAAGGTCTGTGTAGTGATGCATGGCTGTGTGTGTGTGTGTGTGTGTGTGTGTGTGTGTGTGTGTGTGTGTGTGTGTGTGTGTGTGTGTACCCTCAAATACCTCACCTTAGTGGGGGAAAAAAGTGCAAGCATCACACAGGGAAACCCTACTGACTTCCAAAGAGCTTTTACAAATGCCCGATTTAAGGAAAGCATATACATAATGCAACATTAGCCCATGTTTTACACAGGTGGCGAATAATTTATTACAATTAAAAAGTGTGTAATTATTAAGGATTTAAAAAGATTATGAAGTTTTGTCCTGCAAAGACAAGCAAGCTGCAGTATAAACCAGCAAACAGTTGTTCCCCTGTGGCGTAGATGGAAATCAAAGTTCTTTATAATAATTTCCTCATTTACATGCAACTAAAAGTGAAGCGTGCCATCTGCCCAAGAATTAGACACAGCGTGTAACACATATTGTTGTATGCTTCAGTAGATTTGAATCACTGAACCACTCCACAAAGAGACAAGCTCAGTGATGTCTCCTTTAAGTTCATATTTGTTTGGTGAATGCTTAAAGACTAGTCGATTCATTAATTAGTTGATTGACCCAGGACTGTTTTGACAAATCATTTAAAGCAGACAATATCTTTTGGGGTTTGGACTTGGTTTAAGACATTTCTGGACTTTAACAGTGACGATTTGCTCACACATTTAATCGATTAATCGAGAAAACTATCTGTTTTGACATTGTTTTATTCAAGAAACGACCCTCTAAAGTCCCTGCTGTGCGCACTTACTCGCTCTTGTTGCGGGTTTTGTCCTCACTGAGCTGCAGCAGGTTGATTGCAGCCTGTCCCAGCAGTTTGTCTGGACCCATCAGGGCCCGGTGCAGGACGTGGACATGGAGAGTGGACCGGTCCGTGCTACCTCCACTTACACCTCCACCTGCGCCCTGCGGCAGGTCGAAAGTGGCCTCCTCTTTCCACACCGGTGCCACGCTCTTCTCCGCCACGGAGGTCTGATACTTCTCCTTGCCCACTTGCATGACCGCGTACGCATCGTTGGTGCCGCTTTTCCCCTTTATCCTGAGGCCTCTGGCTTGGAGCACCGTTACCTGGACGCTTGTGGGACACCACAACTGATCCGACAGAGACATGCTGACACCACTTGTTGATGGATTAACACCGCGCACAAAACAAATCCAAAACACAAAACGTGGAGGTGTCTACCATGGGTTCACCGTGAGACTGTGCTGGTCTGGAGAGAAGAAAAGTTTTTTCCCGTGAGCTCCGATGAACTTGAGGAAACAGCTGATTGGGGCGTGGTTACACCGACAGGGGGCCTCGGTTAAGACAAGACACTCCCTCCGGATTACATGGCCTGTCTACCAAACTTGACACTCATCTTGTCAAGCCCATTCACGCCACAACAATCACTCATTGGAGCCAATAGGCCACACCTGATCCTCGTTCAAACCTGCCAAAGTGCATCAGTGTCAAATCATCTGCATACACACGAGGACTGATTAAGAAGTTTTTAATCATCAAGTCCTTTGATTGTCTTTTTATTAAATACATATTTAAGATTTTACTGTGCCCTGTTCTCTAGTCACAGTCCTCCCCTCCCTTAACTATGTTTCTGATCTAGATGTGATAGTTGTCTTGGAGAGAGGACAGGAAACCTGACAGGCCTGTGACAGCTGATAGGGTTGGAGTTTCAGGTGTAGCTCCACTTTGAATCTTAATCAGGCTGCGGTGTCAAGATCAGGTAGATTGAATTCTCTATCTGAAATGTGTTTTTGTGTGTTTGTTTTAGCCTCCTCGTGGACTGAATACCTCATCAGACTCCTTCAGACTGCATTCTTAGCAATACAAGTTGGGATGAATCTTCAATGAACCTCCAATGAACCTGACTGGAATAAGGTTATTATGGAAAATGTATGTATTTTAGACAGCTATGTACCTGTCCAAATCAGTCTGTTTGTTTATAGCTGAGTAAAATCTTCTCATGCCACAATGAGGATGGTTTATGACTGAACACTGACTCCTGCTGTTTAAGAAAGGGAATTCAATTAAATGAACATAAGCTCCTTTGCATCACTCTAAATCTCAAATGGTTTTAATGAAGGACTTTCCTAACATCCTGAGAAAACCAAAACCCACGGTATCACACACAGCCTGAAAATGTTTGATCTCACTTTCTCCTCTTTGTGGTGCCAAACGAAGATTAAAGGTGAAGCTAGAAAGTTGAGCCAATTAGCACAGTGACGCACAAAGTGTTGGCATTGCATGGTCAGTGTTGTTTGACTGTGATTAACCACTGTAGCACTAGGCACTTTCTTAATGGCTGTGGACCTGTTAAAAGATATTCAGAAAAATTCAACTTTTACACAAAAAAGTCATTGTTATTAGAAGATAATGTTTTAATCAGACACACAACAAACAGTTGCATATGGTATTAAAAAGGAGGCAGAAAAAATAAAGGTCACAACAGGACTTTGATCATAAAAGACAAGCTGACCTCTTAGCAGCGTTTGACCTTTCTGTACTCTAAGTGCAACTATTCTGCTAACTTCAAATCATACAAATAATGTAAATAAATATAGATTTTACACTGTAAAAACATAAAAATACTTTCATTCTGATTCTGGTAAAAACGACACAGTTACAGGAATAATCAATATAAACTTCTACTTCTGATAATTCACAGTCATCATTATGTAAGATGCTGAAAAAGAAGTAAGAGTCAAACATTCGCTGTGTCCTCATTGTCCTTCTGTTAAATCTTGTTGGCTTTTATCCTCCTCTGGATTTTCATCCTCTAAATGTTTGTTGTCACTTCGGTCCCCCTGGTCCTGCTCACCAACAAGAACCTTACTGTAAAGTTTCTGCTGCTCTTCTTTGAAAACATCTTTCACTTTGGCTCGTTTCAGCCCTCCATCCCTGATGGAGAAGAAGCATCACAGACAGACACAGACACAGTGTCATTACTTTTTTCACCAACAACTGAAGGGAATAAGAAAGATTGGCCACATGAATTACCTTCGGGATGCAGCTCTGCACAGTTTTCTGTCAAAGCTAAAATACCAATGACAATGTCTCTTGTGAATCAGCATCTGTCTCTTTCTAACACAGTTTTAACCAGTTTTACTGATGTATATCACGACTCTAGGTGTGTTTCCATCCAACTGTTTTAATCCACATTTTCATTTTGTGATCGAAAGAACGTGAGTAGAAAAAAAATGCAAAAATGTTTTTACAGATTTTTAAGCTGAGGTGCAAAAACAAAACGTGACAATGTGCAATAGAAACAACGAAAATAGTGGCAGACAAAAACATCAAATTTGTGGGTTTATGAATTTATTTTTGTTTATTTTGCTCAGCAGTTATTTCAGATGCATAAAGTCAGATGCATAAATAGTCTTTTTCTGGCCTTATTTCTGAAAATTCTCTTAAAATGTGCTCTGCATTTGGATGAAACCTAATGACTAATGGCTAATGACTCACCAGATGAGATCGACTAATCCTCCTTGTGCAGCTATGGCTGCTTTCACTCTGTTGGCAAACTGCACTGCATCCTCCCCTTCCTATACAAGGACAATAAATAACAACAGGCTAAGAAAAGGTGGGAAAAAAACAACCAGATGATCTGAAAGTTCAATCGCTAAATTTTGATAATACACAAAATATTTCTCTGTAAGGTTGTGCCAAAGAGCTTCACCTCTCTGTTCATAGGTGGCAGGTACCAAACACTGCAGACGATGGCCCAGCTGCTCATCATCCTCAGCAGATAATTCACAATGCCAAACTTACTGCTGTTCCAGAAAGCATCCCCAAACCGAGGATCATACTGCAAGATGGAGATGAGGTCATATCGAGCATAGGTCAGAACAAAATGAGCAGAGAGGACGAAAAGGAGCAGCTCCTACTTTTATAGCAACTGGATAGACGGTGCAGCCGATTTCAAAGCTGCCCTTTTTGAACATCATCACTGATGTGTTGTTGATGCAAGTACCTGCAGAAGACACAGTGAGAAGTTCTTTTCAACACTAAACAACAAACTTTACAGGCTCCCAATGTGAGTTTAAAAGAATTACATCATCATATACACACCCTCAGGGAAGATCAGGATGGGCTGTTTGGTTTTGTCAGCAACATGATCGCCAAGTCTGAAACGACAAAGCAGAAGTGATCAGAATCTTTCCATTAGTCTTACATTGAGAGTTTAAGCCCATTGACTTTAAATCCACTCCGAACTGTTGCTATTATAGACATACACACGGTCTACATCAAGTTCACTGAAGTGCTTTTAAATGACATGAAATGTGTGCCTTTAAACGCCAGGCTGACAGATTATGTCTGTGCAAGACTACTGCACCTTATGTTTAAGTCGTTATGTGCCAAATGTGCATAGGCTACAATCAAATGTTTTAACCTCACCACCTGTCCACATATACAGACATAAACAGGCATGAACAAAATGTTAACACGTTGCTCAGCAGCAGTACTGACAGTAATGTAACTGGAATAACAATGAGAAGATGCACTGTTACTTACCTCTTGGCCACTAGGTGTCTGTCTTTGACTTCTGATCTTTCAAACCAGATGTGAGGAGAAGATTTGACCATGGCTCGCTGGATCATTCCCATCAACCCTCCATGCACCTGGCCGACCTGAGAGACGAGTTGAACTCAAGGTCAGCTCAAAAACATCTAAAGCTGAGCTATTTTTTATTTATTTATTTTTTTTATAACCTTTCATTTTTATGAAGACTGAACATGCACTCTCACTCCCACAAACACATAGAGACACAAACTTTTATACCATCGAGTAGCAGCCGTCATTGGCCAAGATGATGACATCAATGGGCGTTGTGTGATTGGCCACACAGATACCGCCATTCTTTGGTTTGTTCTCGCTGAAATTAAACACAGACACACAACTCGGTGACAAACAAACATCCAGTCTAACACACCAAACGCTTACCATCACATTCTCTGAAATAGAGACATTTACAAATAGCTGTTAAGAGCTCTGATAATTAGAATGTGTTCAGTGAGTTAAAGTGTCTGTGAGGGAAGCTGATAATGTTGCTGAATATTAAACATGTTGTACCTGTTGTGATAGGTGATGATTGCTGTGAGAGCTCTGACAAAGATGCGGTAACACATTAGATGAACCTTCTCACTCAGGAGGAACCTTAGCCTGAAGACATGCAGCATAATGTTACAGCAATTACTGCAATACCCTGACGACGCACGTCAAGGTCAATCACACAAACAAGGTACAGAACAACCACTTCTTTTTTTTAAAAGAGCAGAACCATCGGAAAATGTTATTTTAATGTGTACATCCAGTCACTGCTGTAGCTTTCTGCTCTTGTTATTGGGACCTAACTTTACATGCGTGCTTCCTATGAGGGGAAACTTACTCTGTATTTGGTAAAAGGCCCACTAAAGTGGTCAGAACTAGCAGCAGACTGATAGCAGTGACTGCCAGAGTAACTCTGCAGAGAAAAGAACATACATTTGACAAGACTGAATCAGTTCTTCACCCATTCATAGATTTTGTACTATGAGATGAATCTTTCTGCTTTTACCGCATGCTGTGTGCTGTTCTGACCTGAGAGGCAGCAGGACGCCGTAGCGGATGAGCACTCCGAGGCCCCACAGCACAGTGAGTCTCACACTTATATGACGGAAGTTGTAGTTGCTTCGAGTCAGCAGGTTCCAGCTCTCCAGTTCCTGGGCTGTAAAACGCTTTGTCACCTCGTCATCCATGATGCTCTCCACACCTCTCCGGCAGAAGTAGAAGATGTCAGACATCTCAAACTCCGGCTCTGAGCGCAGACAGCTGGCTAAACCGCGGAGCTCCTGGATCTCCTGCTGCAAAGACGACGGTGGTTCTTTGGCTATGATTCCTACAGTGAGAACGAAAAGAAGACATTTGAGTTAATGGTAAAAATAAAATAGACACAGTGAGCATCCGTGATGAAAATTTTATTTGTTACCACTGCTATATGGCTTATAGAGGTGCTCCTTCTTTTCCTTTGCTCCCATCTCCATTCGTGAGGTTGCCCACTAATAAAACAAAAAAACATTAAGACAACTATGATGAAGTATGATTGTTACAGCTACGTAAGAGTAAGAGTAGGAACTAAAGAAATTGATACCCTACTCTTGCTGACTAGCAGCTATAAAGGTGAATAAGCAGCAGTGTAACCCTCCAAATTTCATTCATTGTTAGAGATTCAAAGAGAATATGGGCAGTACAGATGATCAGAGTGATGAACTTAGGCAACACAGTCCCTGAAGACTAGTCCAGTTTCAGTTTCAAGTTCTCTACCCTTTGTCTGACTTACTCGAGCATAAATAGGTCACACTTTTGATGGATCAGGCCTCTGTGCCACCTCAGCCTGGAGAGGGGACATTTAAAGAACCACTGCCTGGTGTGTACTCCAAATAAAACACAAATGTGTATTCCAGGGAGGGGCTGTAGCCCATGGAAGACAAACTATTCACAAACAATCGAATAGCTAAGATGATTGACTCTACCAAAAGCTTGCCAATCTTGCAAGATATTAAAGCTGATTTGGATAGGTGCCTTTGAATTAATTCAAATTAACGGGGTGTCATTTAAAATTTATTTGATGTTGGAAAACACACAGCCTTACACCACACGGCTAATCCCTGAAGAGCTAAATTAAGATGTGGACAGTACAGACTAAATAGCATGCTGTCTTGTGACAGGTAGAATTTGACCACACATGAAGGCAGTGGAAGCATGCTGCATATAGTCCACTGGGTAAGCATGGACCTGAGCTCTCTGGGTTGAAACTAACATTTAGCTGGTTTGCTTTACGCCTGGACATAGCAAAGAGAGATTTGGCTGGAGGACCATCCACATATATATGCGTACACACAGGAACCTGGACACTGCAGGTTTACAATGGATCAGGAGAGTCTGCAGCTCCTCCTACCCTCCAGGCAAAATCCAGCAGAATGGCAGTCAGAGCCCCAAGAACCAACTCAAAGGGTGGTACAACTGTCTTACAACAGTTGTCAACTGTCCTACAACTTTTAGAAAATTGGGAAAGCATTTTGCAATCTTGTCAAACAACAGGTATGCCTCTGTTTGTATAGCTTTAACTGTTATCATGAGTGTAGAAGGGGAGCTCGAGAGCTGTGGTACACTTCTCTTTGTTCCAGCAGTGTAAACTCCCTGCAGTATTAACACCACCTCAGATGTTAGTCCCATGGCTAAAAGCTCACTCCTCCCAGGGGTCTGCCCTAAAATCTAACTCCCCTCGAGGAAAGGGAAATGCTCTGTGCTTCTAACAGTCCCTCTGAGCTTGGAAAACCCAGCTGTCCCATCTGACAGGGAATTGCATGAAACAATTTTGTGTCTCTAATGCTCCAAATATATATATATATATTACTGCAACAGCAGTTTAGAGGTAAAATATAAAGAAACCTTCTCAGTTGACAAACAACATATTAATACAACACAATACAAAACAGACACCAAACTCACCTCAAAGATCTTGAGAAGTGTCCTCATGTAGAGTCTCCTGATACCAAGAGAGACTCCGAGTACAGCTGGCACGATTATGAAGACAAATAGAGCAGACAACCACACAGTGATGGCGATGCTAAGACACCTGCACAGCAGGTTGTCAGCAGGAAATACAAACCAAGTCATGCCTCTCAACAGCAGAAGAGAGAGCAACGACACCGCACACCACAGCGAACACACTGTCTTCTGGTCTGGTTGAAGTCTTTGTGTTTGAAGCCGGTGCTGAAATTTGCATCAGGTGTAACTCATCGTCTGCGTCTGACGGAGACAACACAAAGTATCAAGATCAGTAAATATCTCACATGTTCAGTTTCAAGTGACTTTTTCTATATTGTGATTGGCCCTTTTTAGCAACATCATACTTTGCTAAGTATATAAGGTTTTTAAGAATGTATCAAGAGCACTGTGTCGCTCTCAACCTATCCAGAGCACAGAGGTCTGTTTGTGCACAGTCGCCATGAGATATCTCGAGTCTGGTGACTCTAGTTTCAAGTGGAAGCGTCCAGTTTCCACTCAAAACCAGAGTATTCCAGAGGACGGAGAGTGTCTCCTGTGTGATCTGGATGAAGATTCAAATCAAATACACTTTTTGTTCTATTGTCCATTATATCACGACATTAGATTATATAGGCTTTTTCATAAAATGTGGGCAAAAGGTCCTGATTTGTAAAGCTGTAAAGTTTCTGTTTACAGATGAAGTGTATCACCTTTGCTCAATTTGTGTTAAATGCCGTAAGAAGGTGCTTTATGTTTCACATGTTTAAAGGAACAGTCTGTGCCTCGTTTGTTCGTCATGTCTCGTAGCTGTAATGTCTAAAGAGCTGGGTTGTGTTTACATTTCTGTTCTGCATTGTTTGGCATGTACAGTGCTTTACAAAGCAACGGACCCAAAAGAAGGTGACACAGGTTAAAATCAAGAAAAGTAAAAATGTAAAAACACGACAGATTCAACGCCACAAAAACAGGCAATACAACGAAAAGAAAAATTAAATTCCGGCTATTCATTGATGGCCTAGAAAAATAGAAGAAAAAAGGAGAAAGCTGACATTAAAAATGAAGGTCGGGTTAAGAGTAAAAGGATAAAAAGATGATAAAAGAAATAATAAAAAAAGACAAAAGAATTAAAGAAAAATTAAATTAAGGAAAAAAAAATATTTTAAAAGTATTATTTTGTAAATAAAGTATATTATTGTATTATTATTATTAACTTAGTGGTCTACTGTTGTTGGGGAACTTCTGTTACTTAGGGACTTTATTGAAAGAAAAATGACTTTCTTTATGAATTTATTGACTTATTTGAACATCTTGAATGCGTATGTTGCTCACACGTGTATCAGCTGTTGCTTTATTGTTGGAAAAACTGCAATAACTGTACTTCATGGTGTCAGAAACAGGTGGTGAATTCATAGAGGGACATTACTTCAGTTTACCTGTTGGCTGGTTAGCATCTTGTGTAGCTGTGTAGTTATCACTAAAAGTTCAAAATGTTAATGTTTGCTACAGTTAGGTAGTACAGAGTAAGAGGCACCAAGCACATAATTAAGAATTAAAGCTAATTAATTGGTCATTATGTAGCTTTAGTTTCTAATTTAGGAAGAATGCTTTGTCATTTAACGTCATAGCTAATTAAAATTTGAATTAACAGCAAATAATTGTAACTTTAATGGGGTCACATTCAAGTTAGACGTCTATCTTCTTCAAATTAACCTCTACCGATGTAAAGTTATTGATTATTGGGAAGTTTATGCGGCTATAAACGCTTCGTAACATGCTAGCTTCAATGGGAGCAGCTAGGTTAATAAGGTTGACGTTCATCACGAATCATGTGTTAGCTATAGCCGGTAGCGGCTCGGCTCTTACCGTCCGCCCGATTTAACGCGACTGCTGTGCCGGGGGAGAGTTGGGATGGCAGGCGGTCAGATAGCTCTCCATCTGGGGATGTCTTTACACTGTGCTGCCGGCTCTACAGGCTGTTAGCAACATGCTACAAGTGCGGTTGTATAGAGTCGTCATGGCAACAGGTCGGTGGCCAATGAGGGCTGCTGTCACTGCACTGTGGGCTGGACATGCACAGTAAATCTGATTACAGTGAGGTGGTGTGAGGTAAATCTGTGGTCTGATACCGACTCACACTGAAGTCAAGGCTTTCACACTGAAAGAAATGACACAAGGAAATTTAATTTGATCAAGCTTTTTATTGCTAAAAGTGTGCCATGTGACTGTAAAATGTATGAATTTAATAGCTTTGCAATTCATTTGTACACTATTAAACTTTACTGTAAGTTAGGTTTAATAGAAAACATTGCATTAATTGAATTTTAATTTTACTAGATCTGTAAGTTTTCAGTAATGTATTAGTTTATATTATATAAATTAATTTGTTATGATCTATTGTTGTAAAAATTGAATCAAAAACACTCACCAATATACGTAACTCAACCTATAAAGAAAGTGAATAAAAATATAGATATAGACAGTATGTAGAGAAACTCAATTTAAAACTAAAAACTCCCACAATGACTGGAGGCTGTCACACAAAATATTCACTTCATCACTTCTTAAAGTGAGAACATGAGGACTAAGACTAAGACTTTATAGTTTCTGTAGTCAGTTTATTTACATGAACCCGCACTTAGACAACTGGACTGTCTTGAATGTCAATCAGTTTAACAAGTTTCAAAACCTCTATACCCTCTATACACTTTATCAACAAACAAATTTGAGAATAAATAGAGTAAAGGTCTGTGTGTACTGTTTCTGTTAAAAGCCAAGTTGGCTCTTTCTCAGCAAAAGTCAGTAGAGAAAGACGTTTATGTTTATAGAACAACACAAGACTTGCCAGTTTGCTACTTACACAGCTCTTTGTAAATGTCAGAACTGTATTTGTCCCCATCTTTATTTGTTGTTAAGAGCCTCATTCCACAGTTCAGTAAAATATTCATTTCAATAAACCATACTGAAATGTTTGGGTTTTGAGACTGAACATCTCAGACAGTCAGAAGCAATCTCCATAAGCAGAGACTTAGTTGTCTCATATGTCTACAAGCCATGTATTCTAAAAGAGGTTGCCTTGCTTAGGATTTGATGTTACTGCATTAATTGTCCATTTCCAGACTTCATTTAAAACAATAGCCTGTTTTCAGTTTTAGCATATGCTGTTACTGATGCCATTAGCTAACTGGTTGCTAACCTTTTCCCAAATACTGAACTTTATTTGTGTGGTGGTGTAACAACAGAGCAGTGTTTAAGCCACATGATTCTATTTTTGTAGTTTTAATCAATTTTTTTTATATTTTGTTTTATTTTATTTGTGCAATAAAGTGGCAACAACAACACAGTAGGACATAGGACAGAAACAAATACGAATACAATGACACATGACAGAGACGAACAGGATATGATGAAAAACTGAGTGGATAAAATATGAGGTCAAGCAGATGGGTGGGTATGTATTAAATAAAAGACCAGAGACTGAAGGTTCTAGATAGAGAGAGGGGAAGAGCTAACAATATTTGAATTGTACATTAAGTAAATAACTGGTTGCTAAATCTTATTTCTTTCTAAATGTGTTAAAGGACTAGTTCAGGTTTTTTGAAGTGGGAGTGTAAGAGGTACTAATGCATAATTAGCACGTCACCTAGAGAAGGCAGCAGTCAGCACACTCCCAGCTTTGAGAAGCAGACAGAAATCCCTGCACGGATGCAAAGCAAAGCACTGCTGTGGACAGGGTCAGGAGGAAAACATGCTTTACAGCTCGTCATCAGTTAAAGTGTATAGCGCTATAGTGAGCATATTCTCACTGCTTTGCCTAGCTGTCAGCTCTATGGCATAATACGCCATCCATGTGCAGCAGCACAGCTGGTCTTAGGCGTAGAAATACATAAGTACTTCAGTTGAGACAATGTAGTGCCAAGGGAAAGAGCTGACAACACTTCAAAAAAACCTGAACTATCCCTTTAAACACAGAAGCAGCTTAAGTTTTTGGAGTTCCTGGAAGTTAAGCATGTTTGATGGAGATGGGCTGATTAATGGGAAATATATTATATAGAATATTGTAATTAATTATTTTTCCTGTTAGTAAAGAATTGCAGTTCTTTTCAATGAGTAATCAGTAATTCATTAATCTAACTCTAAGCTTAAAAACTAGTCTTCACCCCAAAAATTTACTTAGTTTACATTTTGGGGACCAAGTGTTTGTCCCCAGATGGGAGCAGAGCCCCTATCAGGTGACTTGAGTACTCAAAGGACACACATCTACAAACAACATGATACAGACCAGTTTCCTGTGCTCAAGTTCCAATAAAAACCTTTATTTTTATATATTCTGCTACAAATTTCAGTAGTTTCTTGCATGCATAGTTTCACACAGTTAAGACAAGTAAAATCACAAAGTAAGATTTCCCTTTAGGAGAATAATCTTTACTTTATAGCATGCATATATCCCCGTGTCCATTTATAAACAGTCAACCAATAATTTAGCTGCCCCGGGAACCAACTGGCATTTGAAGCAGCATATCTGAAAATATAATCCAGTGGATTATAATTTCTAAAACATACTGCATACACTTACTACACTGAATAAGACTCAAATAATATTTTTTGTAAACTTTCTTTGGCTTTTTGCGTAAAGAAGCTAATGCTGCTTCTTTACAAATATTTATGATGAAAGTAAGAGGGTATTAGAGATTATGCTATGGGGCAGTTTATGGATGAGGTTGATTGTTCAATTCATTTTGAGGTATTAATGTTCAAAGTGAAAATGTTACACCAAAGTGAAAATCACTTCAGCGCTGTTCTGTCGACTCACAAAATCCCAATAAACAAGAACATTTATCAAAGCTTTGATTTTTTTTTTAACATCATCTACCAATGTGAGTTAAGGTTTAGATGATCAGTTAAACTGCACATGTATTCATGCAGAATAATATTCAGAATTAGTAGAACATATGTGTCATTAAAAAGGCCTATCACAGTAGTCGAGATTAGCAACTCACTGTACCTAGACAGGATTTCCCTCGAGAATTTTTGCAGTTGGAGGAGTCTTATGCACACTGAAAATTACATATATATCACAGTAAGATAGGCATAATGTATTTAAAATCAGAAGAACTTGCATCAATGCTACATTACACATAATTACAAAACAAATATCAGTTTGCTTTAACCAGGGTTCTGACAATAGTCTTAATGGACATAATAAATCTACATCAGAGGGTGGAGAGAAACAACAGTATGCACAAAACACAAACACACAGCTTTGACAGGATCACATGAAATGTTTCCATATTGCCATATTGTATTTGTGCTTGTCATGTCATACTCATGTCACATCAGTATTAGAAAAAGAAATGTGCTGTATTGGTTTCGGTTTTGCTGGCATACTGCTGTAGCTGAAAATATTTTTTTATTACTTGCTACAGTTACGAACATAATATAGTCTTTGAGCAAAGTACCTCCCATTCCCCTTCACCCATTGAGTCAACAGCCACATCAGCATTAGAATGTGTTATTACTGTTGTTTTCACTAAAGGAAAATATGCTTTTTAAAATATACTTTGTAAAAGTCAGAAATGCAGCTGTTGGTTTTATTTATGCTCTAAGAAAACAGCAGCAGCATATAATCAACAGTGTTGCTCCCGGCTGTAGTCGTCAGCCTTTGTGCTTCAGCATGGCAGTTTCAGGGCAGGGTTGATATGTTTCTGTTTTCTCGTTCACTGACAGTTCAGAAGTTCATAATCCATCAGTAGTTCTGTGCTGGTCTTTCTCCTCATCCTCACGTAGCAACAGAGAATCCATGTTGTGTTTTAACATGTCGACTCTCTGTCGGGAACTCATCGAGACATCATCCGGACAAATTCTGTGCAATGAAGAAAAGGACAGCTTGTTTTACAAAGCTTTAATTAATAAGAAATATTCAACAATATTCCTTAATATTCCAAATTATATTTGAGGGTTTGTATCTCTGGTGTGTGGGTGGAGATGTAGGATTGAGCACCTGCTATCCCCACTTTTTTCAAATTTCACTAATAAGAGCCTCGTTAACTTGATAAAACACAAACTGTGCGATCAAATGTTGCTTTGATGTTGTTACTGATTGTAAGAATAGTTGCGTTAATGTGAACAGCAGCACTTTCTGATATTTTCATCCCTCACACCATGTATGCATCTTATTCTCTGGGTAATCTATGAGGTGCCATAATCCCTTGGTATGGAGATAATCTGACAGACACACCTGCTGCCTTCATCCCCTCACCTCACTATCAGCATGCTATTTGGATATCAGCAGTACACATGTTGGGATTTTGCTTATACTCTGAAATGTGTGTGTGTGTATGTTTAATATAGAGTCAGAATGATGGAAATAGATACACACCAACACAGAAGGATGTTGTGTGAGCATGTTTCCAGGCTCTGCAAGCAGAGAAATGTGTTGTGTGGTATGAATTGCAAAGTACGCCATTACATACCTTCGAAGTCTACGTGCCCGTCTCCGTTGAGGTCAATGTCTCGTAGGATGTCCTCCAGGTCTCTGTGTCCAACCTGAAAAAGTCAGATTGTGGGAGAGGTGTGAATGTCCGTGGCAAGATACACACAGATTCAGACAGACACCGTGATTGATGGAGAACTACAAAGAGGAGGACAGACTCTCCCAGCAGCTCTGTACCTGTTGTCCTAAAAGTTTTTTCATGGCTTCTCTCAGCTCTGCTGTGCTGATCTGGCCGTCACCATTAGTGTCAAACTGAGAAAAAGAAACAAATGAATAAAACATAGAAACTCACCATTGCAACCATCACTTATCTGCGAATATAGCTGCAGAACATCCTCAATATTATTGTCACTTGTATCTGCTTATTGTATTGCATTTGCAGTGGCATGGATACCGTTCCTGTAATCCTCTCTGAAGATATTCTTTCTATAAAGTAACATTCTCAGAACTCTTCACATATTTTATCAATTTTACACCCTGGTGTTTAAAACTCTGCCAGCTTTGTGAGCTTGTTTCCATGTATTTCCTCACCTCCTTGAATGCATCCCTCAGCTCTTTCACTCCAATCATGTCTGCAGTTTCAGCCAGAAGTTTGGGCCCCATGAGTTCAACAAAGTCCTCAAAGTCCACATGTCCTCCCACTATTGAACAGATTGAAAAGAGGAAGGATGTTGAAGCCTAAGCAGACTGTTAAACTATTGAAATCACGAGCGTTTGATTCTGACAGTTTTACTTACGATTCATGTTGATCTGCTGGCTCAGTTCTATCAGCTCCATCTCCGTTGGCATGTAGCCCATCGTTCTCATGCAGTTCCCCAAATCTTTACAGCCGATAAACCCATCTTTATCTTTGTCGAACTCCCTGAATGCCTCACGCAGCTCTGAGAGCAAACAAAACAGGGTAATGAATGTGAGAGAGATGTGAAAATTACATTTTTTTACATTCTTTATTTTTCTAAAGTATAACATACCATCCATTTCTTCTGGCCTCAACTCTCGGTCCTGTGAAGGATCACAACACAAGGTTAAGAGCCAAACACTGCTGATATTTTTAAAATCATGCCAATATGCAGCATTGCTCACACAATATGATGCTGTAGAAAAAAAATTAATAGGCAAATGCAGGTATGTGACACAGAGTGCCAAGAGTCTGCAGGTTTCCCTCCATCAAAAGAGGAAGAGCTCATCAGTGAGATCACCTGCTGAAGGAAACATGCAGACTCCTGGCACTGTGTGGAAAAATAACACAGTAGGTATTAGGATAAAAGTAAACTAGCAAAAACAAGATAAAATATAAGATCTTGTGGCATTTCTGTAGAGAGGAAGCTGAACCATTTACGTATTTGTAGCGAATTCATTTTTGTTTAGGAAAGTTGTTTGCATTTCTGAGTGTGGAGATGCAGAGACGATGCAACAGTTTCCTTATTTGCCAGTCCACTGAATTAAAATGACCCAATCTCAACCCCTGCATCCGTTAGGAGCAGCCAGATGAGAGCTCGTCATCAGAACAGTCAGTAAAACAGCGGTCGTCTACACTCGGGGTTTCAACACTGATGTTTTCTTTAATAACAAGACTTGGGTTGTCACTGCTGGAAATAACGGAGAGGAATAATCATCATGTGAGGAGCATTTCTTCTATCACCATAACCGTGCTTTAATAATCCTCCAACCTGCTACAAATGTCCACCATGTTTATGATACAACCTCATGCATAAACACACACACACACCTTTCCATTCAGCATTCTTGCTGTCAACAAGACTTCATACTAAAAAAAAAAACCCACCATCCTCTCAGCTCTCCACGCTCATTTACATGCTGTGAGTGCTGACGTTCATCACACATTGCTGTTATTGTGCGTACACTGCATTGTGTGCTAATCTCTTGGCATGCATGCACATATATTATGTCTGGACTTACGTACAGCCTGCCGGCTCTCAGCGAAGCCCTTGCGTAGAAAGATGCATGCAGGCCCCAGTACGTTGTGCATGTTGGCTCCGTTCTGGGCCAGGGCCACTAGCGGCTCAAGATAGGCCCCCCCAGAACCCCCCTCCTCACAGGACTGCACTGCTTTGTAGTTCTTCTTCTGGTCCTGGAGCAGCAGGCAGCAGGGCAGGGGGGCCAGATATGGGAGCAGGGGCAAAGACAGGGGTAGAGACCGTGACTCAGATTGTGGCAGCATAGAGTCAACAAGGAGGTGGGATGGATGTGGGTGTGGGTGGAGGGGGGATCAGAGGTGACAGACATATGTCTGTCAATCATAGAGAAATGTGGTGTCAGGTCAGTCATGATGGAGGAAAGCACCTCAGTCAGAGGGAAGAGGTTGTAATTTATTATGACAAGAGCAACTGATGCCATCCGTGAATCTGCCCTGTAAGCCCAAATCCTGCACACCAAAACACCACCAAGCCCTCATATCGTGTGTTACATGTCACGGCATAGAAAAAATGCTGTCTGACAGCCTCACATAACTGCCCTTTATCCATTTTTTTACAGTCTTCAGCTGCACATTTTCTTGCCTTAAAGAAAATTTGATTACAAAATTTGCTCTTAGATTTGAGCAAGTTATGAAATTATTTCCATAAAATTTAAACATTTGCTTTGATCTAGGAAAACAGCAACATTGCTACAAAAAAGTCTGATGGCGCAAGCAGTCAGATGACTGTGCAAGTTTTAAAGAACTTCCCCAGGTTAGCTAAACCTATTTGGAGGAGAACAGCGAAATCATTACCTAAACTATTTGTTGTAAACACTGATCACAGTTCACTCTAATCACTCTAATTTTTTCCAGTTCAAATATAACTTAACTACCATATTTGTGCAGTGAAGGGTTAATATCTGATTTTCAGTGTTATCTTTTTGATTACCTGACTCATTTCTAACTTGTCTGATCATCTGACTGCTCATGTTTCAGACTTTGTTGTTGCAATGCTGTTGTGCTCTCAAATTTCAACACTGACTTTGGTGAGTGCAATATGATCATGAACGATAGCAATAATAGCCAAAACTATAAAAAATAAGACCCAAGTTGTAATAAACTGGAATAGTACACTATTAACTGCCATGTTTTAGTAGTAGCAGTAGTAATAGTGTACACAGAGTACACAGACTCATTCTGGGATAGTTACTTGAATTTCTGTGGCGAGTGATGAGTTATTTTGTGCAGATTGCAAAATAATCGTGTCGTCCAGAAGAGGAGGCTGACGTTCAGCCAGCCATTTAATTATAATTACCAATTAGCCAATCAACCAGGGGGTCCTCACAGCAGTGATCCCAATTACAAAGAGAGCTACAGGTTAATTAAAAGCGCTTGCCTGCCAGTGAATAAAGTCAAATAAGGTCCAACCATGGCTCTGACTGAATATTTGAATTAGAGAGAGGAGCAGCCTAATAATGAGGCTAAATGCGGAGGACAAGAGATGGAAAATGACTCTTCACGCTCTACGACAGTGAGAAATGGGTATATATTCCTAATTTAAGCCCTGTATTTTTTAAAGTGTCCTGTCCAGCCAAGGATAAATAATCTGTGTTATAAAAAACGACTGTAATTTTAAATTTAGCTCAGTAGTATTTGCACGTTGTCACTTAACTGATGTTGCTTTAGTTCAGAGAGCAATGATCATTATGAAAACAACATTAGCCAGGCAAGGCAACAACATAATTATGCATTTTGAATATTAAGCAAGTGTTCCTTATTCCTTACTCCATCTCATCATGAAACTATGTCATGGCTTTACCATCCTAGGAAAAAATCAGCTCAGAGAACACTACTGAATGATGCATCAGAGGGGATTTAGAATTGAGTATACCAATGCTGACAGAAAAATAAGTAGCACTACACCACTGCTCCTCTGCACAGTTTAGTCAAGTGGAGAGTTTAAAGCAGTAACATTTCTTATTGCTTATAACACATGATAATGTTGGTCTAGTCTTCAATTACTGCAGTGTAACATCCAACTCAGTCGAGGAAAAGCCAGCTAAAAGTGAGTTGACTTGCTGTCACAGCAAATTACCAAGGGACCATTTTTGCTGCTGCTTCAAATCAAGAGCTAGTTTCTGTCTTCAGATGCTTTTTTACAGTAAAAAATAATACATCTACATCCATACATAATAAAAAATGAATATGCATACATGCAAATATACACAGTATTATGCTTTGCAATTGACCTTCACACTCCATCTGTTACCATGCCAGTCCTGATGCCAGTTCATGCATTCCTACAGTCTCCACCACAGGAATGGATGCCCACTGGGTAATCTGACCAAGTGATGCATGGAGCAGGGCTGTCTGTGGGTATATCGTGCCAGAAAAGTACTATGAAGCCACGTGCTAGCAGTTATATAACCAAAAAAGAAAAAGAAAAAGAATCCTGAAACAGTGTCAGAGAAAAGCTGAAGTCAACCAAGAACTTCTCCAGCACTCCAACCATTTTGTACAGATGGGCATCAACAGTTGCTTGTCATATTGTGCTTCCTCAAGGATGTGCAGCTGCTGATATGAAGGAGAATCTATTTGTGGGAATGTCTGCCTGCTACATTAAGTGTCTATTCAAGCATACATTCATACAAAGAGGGCAGCAGATGCAAGAGATGTGTTGTATGAACGAAGGTTGCCTTCTTGAGCCTTTACAAACATGGCTCTGAATGTTCTCCCTTTGTTGTCCCTTAATTGTGCGTTCATGTTGTTGTCTAAAAGCCTCAACGCCAGTGGCATGTAGGTCAAACAGCACACCTGTTTGCACATTACTACTGACTGGTCACATCCCACAGGTGCAGGTTCAACAGGTTAGCGTGTTTTGCTGGCATAACTGACTCTAAAGTTGGTGGTGTGATCCAAATTTGCTGACTTTATGTCAGTCAGCAACAGCCAACTCCTCTGACCGCCATCTAAAAAGCTAGGGAATGCAACCAGGCGCTAATGAGCACAGAGGGAAGTTACCTAAATAGATATAAGATGCAAATGTCATATTAGCGCGGTGCAATTCATAAAGTACTTGCATAACGAGTTTTAGAGGAAGTCACAAAAGTCCTAATCAATAATCAAGTTCCTGTTGGTGAACATGAACTGAAACTACAGCAGTACTCTCTCATGTGCTTAGAGTTCAGCAACACAAAACACATTTCAAGACAGCCTGTAAGTGAACACCCAGTCAACCAGCACACAGGGTTCAGTCAGTCAAATAGCCTTCGGTCAGGTTGGGGACACACCATGAGACAAAACATGCACCAACAGTCAGGGGAGACCACAGCAGAGTGAAAAACCTCACCTTACCTTCTTGGTGAAAATTTTAAGCGACTTTACAGAGTTGCCCATTGCAAAAAAAAAAAAAAAAAATCCTTCTTGTTTTATGTTTTTTCTCTAACTGTGTCTGTGTTGGTGTGGCAGTTTGTAGGTGTACGTGTATGCATGTGTGTTTGCATATGTTTCCGGGCATGCATGGGAATAGGAGTGATCAGAAAGGGAAAGAAGGTTCAGTGGGTCACTGACTAATATAAGAGAACATTTGGGAAAAGGAAAAAGGAGAGGAGCAGAGATATCATAGGAAGCAGAGGAGATAGGAGGAAGAGGACGAAGGGGTGTACAGGGTGGACCTAGAGGCAAGGACGCTGGGAGGTATGAGGGGAGGGACACTGAGACAAAGAAGGAAATATGTAAACAAGAACAAAGGACAGATCGGAACAACACAAAGATAATCAAGGGAGAGGAAGCATGCATGTGATCAGAGCGAGATGCAAGCGCCAGGAGTAGAAAAAGCAAGATTGCTTATTCATTCCATCCTCTCTCCTACAGTGTCTCTCCTCCCTCCCTCCTCTATACCCTCTCTCTCTCTCCGTCTCTCTCTCCCCGTGTCCGTCTGTCTGTCTCTTGCTCTTTTCCCCTCACTCTCCCTCTCATGCCACAGTTTTTAAACCGTCTATGTGAATGTGACAGAAGAAGCTCGTTCGGACATGCATATTACCTTCCCCTGAGCGAGGCGCTGGAGACACTAATCCAGCACACACACACACACACACACACACACACACACTCACACACACACTTGATTAAACACACATGGATGTGGGGCTGTGGAGCTAAAAATATAACACACGCACTCTCTTTTCACCCCCTACCCTCCCACATCTCTCCCCACTCTTACCCCAGCATCCAACTCCCCCCCAACCCCTCTCTCTCTCTCTCTCTCTCTCTCTCTCTCTCTCTCTCTCTCTCTTTCACACACACAGACATAGAAAGAGAGAAACACACACACACGCACATGTAGATGCACCACAAAGTCATGTTAGGCTTGAAGGGGATGGACACAGATCAAAGGCAAAATGTGCAAAAAAAAAAAAAAAAAAACCGAGGATGCAAATCAACACATGCAAATGCAAACACACACACAATTACTCTTTATCAGCCTCTTTCATCAACAGACACACACACACACACACGTCTATTGTAAAGTACTGAAATATTGAACATCTTAAACACTAACAATGCACATGTATAATAAAAATGTATAATTAAGAGGAAATTTCCATCTTATGCTACTTTCTGAGAGAAATATTGTACTTTATCTTACAGCTATATTTACTATGTATTTCGATTTTACACACAAACATATGATGAGCATATAAAATATGATTTATTGTTATATTTTAGTGTACCAAATGGTAAATAACAGTTTTTGTTTACAATTAGCTACCAGAGCCAATATTAAAATGCTGCATCCATGTTAATACATTAGTAATAATAATCCAATAATATCATAGATAATGTAAATGATAATATGAAACTCTAAAAGAAGACATTCTGCATAATGAGTTCTTAAACAGTAAGTTAAAGACCCCCATCCAGACATAAAACTGTCTATTACCTTGTTAAAATTTCTTAAAATTACATCTGGCTCATGAAAAAAAAAGCCAGAAATATATAAATCTTATATAAATCTAAATCTGTTGGACAAAGGATGTCTCCTCCTTCACTTAAAAGTCCCCCGGAGGCTTCAAGTTTCCACTTTAAACTTGTCTAAGTTGCATATTGAACCATGGGTGGCTTCCAAACTCTGCTTGCACATACATGTTTTACAGTTAATGATGAGCGCAGGGAAACTTTTACCCTTGGGCAGATAAATTTTAAAAAAGCCTACTAGTGTCGAAACATCATTCTGCAGAGTGAAGATCAAACATCCAAGAGAGGTAACAATAAGCAAAACTTTCGACAGCGCACAGTATGAACTCTCACTTCAGCTTTTCACCAGCAGTATTCTCTCCTGAGGTGACTTTAGTAGCAGCCATTGCAACAGTAATGAACATTATTTCCCTCTCCTGTTCGACCTTGTCTATTCCCTGCTATTTTAATAAACATATTCACGCCAAAGTCGTTTCACATCTCGCTCCCATTCAATATCTCTGCGGCTCCTCTGTATTGTTCTGCGGATGATTCATCCAGCCTCTCACCGGAGGCTCATTGTGAACTTCAGAACACATCAGACGTCAGACACAGGAGCCGTCAGCTCTCATAAAGTCAGACCATAGTGTGCACGGGCATGAGATCCCCCTCTTCTCTTGCTCTCTCTCTGGCCTTCTCCCTGACCCTTTCTCACTCACACAATTCACTTTACACATTTACATAACTGCTTACACACTACATATCAGGAGATTCATCTGAATATGTGAGGATTATTCTGGTCACACAAAGATTCATAATATATAAAGTGATGTTTTTGCATTAATGCAAAGAAATATATATGCACTAGACAGGAAGCTCATTCCAGGTGGGAATATATAATAATTTGCTTTTTAAATGAAGATTTTGAGGTCAAACATAATCCTGTTTCATCCACAGCCGTCAAGTGTGTTAAATGAGCTGAGAGATGTAGGTGGGGGAAGGAAGGGATTGATGTAATAACAAGCTCTTGTGCATCATCAGCGTTGTCTTTATCAAAATGAGAACGTTCTTTTGCTTTTATAGGAGGGAACATTTTGTATCTTTTTTTTAATATTTTGCAAAGTGGAATAATCACCTCATGAACAAACGTGGTCATTTTCTTTAAAGTTGCTGAGTTTGCCTCACGGTGTATTCAAAGGGGTAAATACAGAGACAATGAGATTTTTTTGTGCGCACATTTCTGTCGTCACTGGAGGATGTCTAGGCATTGAAACAGCACACTTGCGTCATCTTCTTGTGCTTTGGCTGAGATGTCACAGTTTTATTAACTCAGTCCAACAATAATAGCTAAATCGTTCGTTGGGATTATTCTGGTATTTCTGTTTTATTACAGATACATGTGCAAACAGTTAGTGCAGTGCGTCAGCGGGGGGGGATATTGACAGGTCTCATTTCAGTCAATTAAACCACTGTTGTTGTTCTTCCTCTGACTCATCTATCCCATCCTCTTTCTTATTCCTCTGTCTCGCAGTGTCTCTCACTGATTTTTCCTTTCAGCCTCAGGTCTCCATGAATATTTAGCATCATCGCGCACACGCGTGTACTATTGTGCACACGCAGGCTCTTACATTTCACCGCCTAATCCTCATCTCGAAAAAAGGATTTAACCAAAGAGTGAATTTTCTACCTCCTTCTTCACCAGCACAGATACAAAAATATCTATCTGTGTCTAAAAATAGCCTGTTATACTCTAGACATACTGGAGGCATATGCTGTGGTGAATACGATGATGCTGCTGCTGCTCCCTTCCCCTCTCAGATTTTTCTCCTTATTTTACTCACTCTCTTTTCATTCACTCTCAGACGTCATCAAGGTCAGTGTGACCCCGGCAGAAGAGAAGAGGGAGAAGAGGATGGGAGATTTTGTAAGAGCAAAAAAAAAAAAAAAGCGAATTGCAGGCAGGAAACAGAAAAAAAATAATTAAAAAAAAATAGGCGAGGAAGTGATAGCTAATCTATGTTTTAAGACCTTTCCTGACATTGTCTTCAGAGCTGTCAGGTGGGAGCAAGGGAAGTGAGAGTTGATGAGTGTTTGTCTTATATAACAATCATCAGGTCTGCCAGCAGACTCACTCTCTTCCTATTTTATTCTTTGTCCTCTTCCCAATTTATCCAATTGCCTCGCTTCCTTTACTTTCTTTCCCTGCCCTTTCACTTTTCCTGTCTCACTGATGTGACACACACGCGACTGTTAATCTCTTCCTTTATGTCACACACATACACACTTTGAGTTCAGACCTATTAGTGCAAATGGTACTTGCTCCCTCTGCTGGTTATCACACATATTCTTTCATCTAAATTTAAAAGTAAAAAAATGTAATTTCCTCAACAGCAGTGGATAACAGGAGGATTTCAATAACAGTTCAGTGCCAAATCACCAGATTTCCAGCGAGGGTTTGTAGCACAAGGTCACTGAAGGTCACATAAACTGAGGGATGTGGCGATTGTTCTCTTAAAATAGAAACAAAATTTCTGCTGGGACAAAAAAAAAAACTGTTTGTGCTTTGTCCTTGATCAAGGTGTCTGGTGTAACCTGGATTGTTTAAAACCCTGAATGTGCAGAAATCATGGGTGTTTTGTTAACTACAGCGCACGCCTGCTTCAGATACATTCATTTTCACAAAATCCTTTATGTAATAAATGATTGTATCACAACCTTTCTGTATCAGTGAAACACGTTCAAACAGCTAACCACATTTCACATTTGTTCCTATTCTGAACCCCCCCACACACACACTAGCCTTTTTTGGTACTCATGATTCATCTTATGAATATGAAAGCTTGAAGAAAACATGTCAGCACATAGTGGAAAACAGCTCTTTTAATAACAAAGTTTTGAATATTTGCTTCGTCAGGTAACATGTTTGCCAAGGGATTGGAATATTTTTACCAAGACTAAAAAAAAAAAAACCACTCTGCCCTCCTACAGTCTCTCATAATCAGGTCTTGATGAGCTATTTTTAGCTTCTTCCACTCAGAGCGAATGAGTCCTGTTGGGATTGAATGTAGATCTTGATGTTACATAAGAATTTATAGAATTTGTAGTGTGTAAAAGCTCAAACTGCATTCTGAGCCGCGCTGACCGCCACATCTATTCAGGGAGCATTTAAAAGGCATGATATTATGACTGCGTGGTCTCTAAAATGAAACAGCTTCGGTAGCATGCTGAGAAGGTGCAAAAACATGCATGCACACACACTCTTCATTTTATCCACTCTTGCATCGTTCTCACACAAACATCAGTCGCCCTTTCTTGCCCTCTTTTGTGCACATCTGAGCGGCGTCTGATGTGACTTAACTTCACAGTGACAACATCACAGAAAACAGGCTCAACTTTTGAGAAGCTAAACTTACATGTAAGCTGAGTAATCCTGTTTCTACTGTATACATCCCTCTTACCAAAATATGCTCAAAACTGCGGCACCATTTGTTAGCATAACTATTGAAATATACAACAACACAACACTTTACTCACTGGAAAACATTAGAATTTATCAATTTTATATAGATTTAATGGAAATGCCTGGTAGCTGATATTTCCACACACGTCAGCAGCAGCTCTGGAGACTGTATATAGCACACCGCTGCATGGATTTTGCCTCACTGGAACCCGTAAGACTGATTGAAGCTCTGGCCTGGATTGAGAGGAGTTATTTCTGGAACACATTAGCGTTCAGGGAGGTAATTGTCTCCTCTTGAGCTTTTTATCACAGAGAGAAGGATTTCAATGAAACCAAATATAAAAGACGTGAGGGAAGAAAAATCTCCTGCTCTGTGGATACACAGAGTCAGAGGAGAGGTGTGATACCTCACAGGAAACTGATGTATTTAGTAGGTGAACAGGTGATGCAGGGAAGAAGAGATATACCTGTGATTTGCTACATCAGCACAGTATCAGTTTGGGCTTTTGAGGTGAATATTTAGATTGTGTCACCTCAATGTGCATCAGTATATAAATGGTTGACTTATCTGCTTGTGTGTGTGAGTGTGTGTGTGTGTGTGTAAGTGACAAGCTCTCATCATTGTAAAGTTTTCCACACAGCGGGAAAGTTGATCCCCCTGCTGTTGCTCAGGTGACAGTCACAATGAAAGCGACTGTATTCATATTGGGATGCATGACAGACCACTCTCTCTCTCTCTCTCTCTCTCTGTCTCCCCCACTGTCATGAAACTGACGGATACCAGATAGATACAAGAGCCAGATTTGGACTGAATACATGCATCCATTTTTAATCGACTCAACCGGGGTCACACACATCACACTGCTTCAATAGGTTCCAGCTTCACCTGCACATCACCTGTGAACCTCCACCTGCTGTCGACTAATCAACTCTGCAGCTGCGATACGCTTTTAATAAGCGTTCACGCTACAGTGAATTTGGCAACAAAAGATATTAAATTTTCACCTCGTTCAAAATATAAACATAATGTAGAGTAAGACGAACACACCTGGCTCCTTTTATGGATTAGTGTGACAATATGGAGGATATTGGACTGGATTATTTTATTTTGTCTTGTATTGATGGCCGTCTTATTTTTAGTTACTTTTTCCCCACCTATGGCTCCAATTGCACCTCCAGCTGTCTGTGGAGGCGGATGTCTCTTCCAATTGGCTCTCCTAAAATTTTCCACCTGTGTTAAGGTCTTTTTTTTTTTTTTTAAAGCCCACTGAGACCGTGTGTATGAAATAAATGAGACTTCACTACAAAATATTGATAACTGTACTTGTATTATTTTTGTTTGGACTGAATGAGCTTCTATTTGATATAAAACAGGTCTTAATTTATTTCCTTAGGCAAGAAAACACCTTAAATGAAGTTACACTCATAACTGACATTTGTGCCACTGCACACCAAAAACCTCTGAGCCTTGATTCATGATGCTGCTGCTGCTGATTTACAGTTTAAGATTTTGCCCTTTGCGTGTTGTGACACGATAAAATATTGCATGAGTGAGCGTTGAGCCAGGATACTGTTTAAATCGACTTTCATGGGAGAATAGCTCAAACAAACACCCTCTGCACCCTCATCTATGCTTTGAATCTACTCTTTTAAAAGTTTAAAGTCCTCTTCATGCCCACATACCTGCCCAAAGACTGATTTCACAATGGGATGAAGACTGGAGTCATATTCAGACCCGGTTGCGCTCAGTCTTTTGGATATGCGTTTGGCTGCGGGTTGGACAGGTGCGCTGGTCGCAGGTGGGTCAGAGCTGAGACTGGAGGATGACCCGGTGATGACTCTCTCCTTGTGCTCGAAGAAGAAAGCCGCGTCGTCCTGCTCTTTTGGATAAGATGGAGTTGGAGAGGTCCTCTTGTCCTGCCGGGAGCCGCCCTGGTGATGCGCTGCAGGAGGCATCTCACCTCGAGAGGAGTCGTGGTGATGATGTTTGGACCTGGTGGACTTGCTGCGCTCTTTCTGATGCCGGCTCGTCCTGTGCCTCACATCCTCCTGTGCGTAACTATCATCCATGAGGCTTGCCTGCCGGTGAGAGTGGCTTTTCTGCACCCGGTGATCACTTAAATTTCGAGAGTCGGCGTGTCTTGGTTGGCAGAGAGGTCTACGCGCACTCGTCTCGCAGTCCTCCGTCCAGCCCGCATCATCGCTGCCTCCAGCTCCGGTGGGGTGATGATGATGGTGATGATGAGTGCGGTAGCTACGGTGCTCTCTTGGAGCGTTGTTCGAGTGCCCGGACCTGCGGTTGAGCCCCGATGATCTGAGGAGAGAGGTGGTGGACTCGCTTTTGGGGAGAGAAGTACTCATCGTCCGCTTCCTCTCGCTTGACAGGCGAAGTGATGGAGAGCTGCTGGAGGCTGGAGGTCGAGTTAAAAGCAAAAGAAGGCAGTCCTCCGCCACGTGCAGGTATTCAGCATCAGCCAGTCGGACCCCAGCTCTCTAATTCACGTCCACACACTCCACCATCACTGTCACAGTCCGCGCTGATGAAGCAGCAGCAGCCACCTGACTGAGCATTTGCAGTAGAAGTGAAGTGGAGGCTGATCTGGCAGCCAGGCGGTCAGTCTGACGCCTCACAGGGGGCTCCGCTAAGTTTGGATGACAGCAGTGTGTGTAATATTTGCTGCTGCCTTCAAAAAGACTTTGGCCTCTATATAATTATTGTATTTTTTTAAAGCTATATATTTCTCTCTATATATATTACATGTAATAAATAGACCTCAAGAGTAGGAGTAACAAAAAACATTATGGAAATAATCCATGTCACCCGCCACCAGACTCCATTGACAAAAACAGGAACTTTACTTTGCAGTTCATCAACAATCTACCAGAACATGTCATCTCTTATAACCAAAGTCATAAAGTCCATCTTCCCAAAGACCTCCCAAGAGTTCAGTTTTTAATTGTTAGGAGTGCTGAATTATGGAACATTTCTCCCCTTCACCTTCATTCAAAAAGACTTTGGCTTCTATTTTTATTACATTTATAAAACTATAAACACTGTTGTCCATGAAGTTGGAATAAAATACTTTTATCTCTTCTCATGAAATGATTGTGACAATGTGATTTATTCTTGATAAAAGTGTATCTTCTCAAACCTTTATTGATCACTCTATATTGATCAATTTCTTCCAAACATCACAGTGAAAATTAAACCACACTTAACCTGATGTGTATAAATAGGAATAAAAAGAGGAATGTGTCTGAAAACAAAATTATTCCAACTTTATGGGCAGCAGTGTGTATATTGCAGGTAGTAAACAGGTCATTTCACTCTGCACATTAGTTTCTGTTGTTGTTTTTATTAGATCTGAAACTTGTGCAAATATTCACGCTCACTTAGCTTTCCAACCCCTCCCTGCATGAGTCAAAAACATTTTCATGGTTGCATAATGTGGGTATGACTCTGGTGCCAAGGCGTGAATAAAATGGAACATTTGACTGTGGGTTACTCAAAATAATAACAGCAAAGCTCAATAAGAAAGAACAACACTGAAAACAAAGAGTGTGAGATCTTTCGGTCTCATCCCATCTGCACACCCAGGGTCATAATTCTCACAGCAGATGTCCAGGGACGCAGGGCAAAAAAAATATGTAATGATGTTAATATACGGAGCCAATTAGACACTCAAACGCTCATGAACTGCGTTTCACAGTGCGAAGCTGAGAAATGAGCAGATTTTGCCCTCGTCTCTCTGGGGATTTTTTGTTCTCTGACATCTGTGTCTCTGCCTCTTGTGCTCCAGGGAGAGGCAAGTATCTTCACTCCATCGCTCACATCCTCCCCCACTTCAACATCGGCCTGCTTTAACTCGTCTGCTACCTTTTTTATACTCTGTGCATCTCATCAAGTGCAGGCAATTGTCTCTAATGTTCAGTCCTTATCAGGTATAAGCCTGTCAGTATCAAATCAACATTCTCTCCTTTTTTTTATGATCCCAATGTTTGGATCTTCATGTCAGTCCTATAAAATGTGTGAATCATGCCTATTAAAAAAACGTTTATATGTTGCTCTTCATATGCTCTTCCCTCTCTATTTTGCTCTCCCCTTCTGTAGACTTTGGGCTGCAGCAGGGGACATAAAAGCCTCAAGGTGCAATATGGCCCATTTAATGTCCACAGATACAGAGAAAGTAGAAAAACAACAGGAAAATGAGTTGAGCAGGAATAAACAAAACAGACATGCATTTTAAAAAAGACCAACAACATGGAAATAATGGAAATAAGTTAAAAAGATGTCACTGGAATAGTGCTTTTTTGTTCTCTTTTGGGGACCATGTCACTTCCTATTTTTGCATTTATCCCCCCAGTCTCTACCACTCAACACACAGCAGGGTCAGATGGCCAAACAAACTTTTTATGGCGAATCCTGTGACACACACAGCTGCTGCTCTGCACTCATAAACAGCACAAATACTGGAAAAATATGTCACATAATATTTTGATATATGGTTACACTGTAAAAAAAAAAAGTTTTTATACTAAAACTGGCAGCTGTGGTAATAAATACGGTATAACTTTTTCTAATATTATGGTAAAAGATATTAGTACTGTTGATTTTCCATTTAAGGTTGGCGCTTTATTCTATATTTTATCCACATTTTTTCCATGAAAAGAAACACAAGAAAACACCATAAAATAAAGGTTTTGCTATGACATATTACAGTGTTTCACTGTAGAATTAACAGTCTGTCATTTAAAATACAATTTTATTGTGTATAAATTCCATTAAAATGCTGAATAAATAAAGCTTTTGTCATGAAATATGACTGTTTATAGGGCCCAACTGAGCTTAGTACTGTAGTGTGAAGATAAATCATACCGTCAAAGTTTTATGTGGTAATTTAATAAAAATTTAATTAAAAAAAGTATGACATGTTCTTTGAAAAATATCAAAATTGAATTATGTGGTAACTTTTGTTGCATTCTCATCATTTTCATATTTAATGCCAGTAAATCACATTTAAAGTACGAAGCTGACCTACACATCCCGTACTTTACTTTCTGCTGTGACATGGGACAGTTTTGTTTCCTTCTCTCTGACTCTTACTGTACCTCTGATCACATCTTGCATCCCTATTAACCTCGTCCCGTGGCACAGTTTGGTATTACTGAAAGATTAATCAGCGGGTTAAATAATTAAACATGCAGTAGCAGCTTGGGGCCTACAAAGTAAAGAAAGAGCTCAATCATCTGAATCATCAAAACATTGTGCCCGCTCATCTGATGACCACTTGTAATATTAACAATAAAATAAGACAATCAGGAACCAGCATGAAATCAACAAATTTGCTGTCATCGATAGACTGATAAGAGAATAAACTAAATGCTCCAGTGAACACAGCAAAGCTCATTTAATAATCAAATATTCATTCATGAATGTGACCTTAACTGTCGGTACAGTTTGTACCTGAAACTTGAAGAAGTCTTGCAGATGGATGCATCTATGTAGCTCCCTCATGTGATCGACGCTTGAACTATCCAAAGTAACACATCATCACATTTTCTTTGTTTATAATGGAAACATCATCATGGTTTCGGACCTTCTTACAGAATCTTTCCAGTGAAAGTTTCTCAACATGAGTGGACAATAACTATTCAAATCAAATACTAATAAAATAAATAATCACTTTTGATTTAATAAAACTGGTAAGATACAATACAATTTGTCAAAATATGCTTTTCTGTGTTTAGGTGTTTATGATGATGTTGTGTCATTTCTCAGTTCACAGGTCTGGATCTGTCATGAAGTGAAATTTAACACTTCTTTTTATAGTTCAGCAGCTGACACTGACTCGGAGTCAGACTTTCAAACTGTGCTAGGATATATTCACAATACTGCTGAAGTAAAAGTTCATTAAATATTTTCGACTCAAAAGCAGTGTGCATTGTCTTGGGCTCTAAACTTATCAGTAATTATCAATAACAAATTGTTTTTTACATAAACTTTATGAACGCTGAAGTGAGAACCAACAGCAGAAACAATTATAGGATGTGATGTTTTCTTGAGTGTTTACTTGATTATGTGCAGTGGGTCAGAGGTTAATGACCAGCAGTGAAGTCTATTCCCACCATGCGATGCCTCATGTATGCGTTACTCCTCTGGTATCCTGTTCTCTAATGTTTCCCTTTTCCTCTTTGTAATTTCCCTGGAAGAGAAGACCTGGAGTTGTGTTGTGTCTTGTCACATTATTAAGTGTATAGTACAGTAATGGCATTTTGTAATCTTTGATTTTAAAGAGGTTTTGTTTGTTTAAATACAAATACAAATTTAAATACAATACAAATATGGCAGCAGAATAAGTAAACTGTCATTATTAATACTTAATTAATTCTTGGTCCTCTGTAAATTTTCCACCGAGAACCAGTGGTCCAATGTGCATGACAACGAAGTGAATCAGACAAAGTCCAGTGTGCCAACAATTGTTAAGATTTCAATAATATTTACCAAACTACCGTAGAAGTTCATTTTACGAGAATAGTCCACTCATGCTTCCTTGATTCAAATGAAGAACACCCCTGAGAGAACCGAGGATCCATCCGCAGGATGGACGGTTTGCAACACATGGTCCACAGCCATGGTTCATATTTACATTCATCATTCACAACATAAAACTGCCATTTATATTTAAGGAAAGTGGCCTCAAAAGTGTGAGTAGCAAAAAACTTTTTGCCACCAACAGGCTCAGATTGTTATTCCAAGTTAGTAAAATCCTTTTTTGTTAGGATGTGCTAGGTTTGTCTATTACCCTGTGCCATCAACCTCCTGAAGTCTTGTTTCTAGGTCTGCATTGTGGGTTCAGTGTCCTGCCAAGCGCAAGCCTAACATTTTTGTTTAACCAGAAACTGCTGTTCACTTGGCACCAGACTCAAACCAAAAACATAAATTTACTGGACAGAAACAAAATAAAGCTCACTGAAACCATCTTTGTTCATCTTTCCACTGTTCCAACAATCAAAAACTCTGGTTCAGTCTAAAACAGATCCTAAATTCACCGACATAGATGAGATATCAAATAGCAGTTTCAGTCGTTCCCCTCAGAGCCAACAGTTCTACATGGAGGGACTTATACATGGCCATATTAACAACACACAGTGTTGCTATGTTAAGTATTATGTTCTAAATATTGTATAGTACAACCTTTGAGAAGTTTATTCCATTGTTTTCTGAGATGTGATGCCAGTCATCTCCGCAGCAGGTTTGCTCCCGTGATGACTGGCCTGTCAACATAATTATATACGTAATATTTGCTGCTGCCAAACTTAATCGAAATAAACACAGGCAGTGTGGGGTGTCATTAAATTTGGTTTCTTTTACATTAGAGTGAGGAGAATAGTTGACAGTAACTGTTAACTGCATCTCGCAGCAAGAAAAAGCTAGCTGAGATCATTTTGCAACACAACAGGTGTGTTGCAGTTTAATCGCTAGCGAGTTTGATAGCTCGCTCATTAGGCACAAAAAAACAAAAACAAAGCGTCAATTTTCTTGAAGTGGTTCTTTGAATGGGTGGTATAAGCACATGGTGATGTGTTTGTGTGCTTATTTCCAATCAGACACAGCTGTATGAGGGAGATGTTAATTCCTTTGAGCTTAAACTGCTTAATTTCCACCCACTCCAATAATGGTTTCATCTCTGTAAATGGAGGGTTGGCGCAGTTCAATCAGTGTTACTGTTACCAGGCACAGCAGGTGTGTTTCACTTTGAATGTGCTGGATAAAAGGAGTGAAAGAAACACTGCCGGTGAATTTTTACACATGAAAAACAAATACACTGAATGCAGCTGAACATGCAACATGAACTCATACATAAAATCTGCAATTTAAATGGCTGGATTTCATTAAAAAGATATTTTCGATCAATCTTCCAACCTCAGCCCATCTCAGCTCCACCCTCACTCTAAAATCGATCTTTGTCGATTTTTGGATTAGCCAGGAAGCAGCAGAAACCTGTGGGTGACATCACCACCATAGAAACGGCATAGTAATATTTATTGTGTGGTATGAGTATGATGTACATGTTCTAAATGTCTAATTGGCCAATCAGATTGCTTGGTCGTAACTACTTGTTGTATAATTCCTTGGTAAAAAGTAACAAATGGTGGAATAATATCAGTAATTTGCCATAATATTTAATATTTATTAGCTTGTATATTTGTATCTCATGCTGTTTTTAACATTAGTTGCAACTGTACGGCAACAAATCATAGCTGTATAGATACACTGCACTGACTGGGTAGGGGTGCATATTTTATATTTTTAGGATGATGCATGAAATCTCTGTGTAATCCAAATGATCTTATATGTACTCTTCCATTGTTCCCCAGCTGTTACATTTCATTCTGTCTTTCCGCTCTCCAGGGGCTGACTCAGCCCAATGAAAATGACTATTTATGCCTCAGACAAACTAATATTTTGGTCACTGATCTGATCAGCCTCCAAGTGCATTATGTTGGATAGATAGAATAGATAATCCAAACTCAAAGCCAAAACAGCTCTGAAGGGATTGTGAATCATCCTTCTGAAGAATGTATAAGATATAAACATTGACAAAAAAGAAAGAAAGCATCAAATCATGCCCCTGTGTTATATAAGTTTAAGTTCCTACTGACCCGCAAAAAAATCTGCATTCTGTAAAGAATCTGTAAAGATACACACAGGTGGCGTTTCAATACATTACTCCAGAATGCAGATTTTTTTGAAAAAACTGAGAAATAATCTTAAAGTATTTTTAGAAATTAACTCAGAGACAGCAGCCTCACCCATATACTTTGGGAAACAACTAAATGATTTAGAAGGGGAGAGGCCTTGTCATTGGCCGCCCATTTGAAGGCAACCAGGCGCAGGATTACACAATTCGAAGATGAGATACGAACTTTGGAATCTGATCTAAAACACAGTTTTTCAGCTCTCTTGGCCCTGAAATTTGAACTGAATAATTTGCTCAAGGCTAAAGCTGAGTTTATAATTCATCGTACGAGACTCACATATTATGATCAGAGTGCATTACAGCAACCAAAACACTCTGGAGGCTTGGCAGTACCTGACTTTAAATTATACTACTGGTTATTTCAAATAAAGCGACTGACAATTTGGTGCAATGAGAATGTTGTCACACCCTGGTGTCAGATAGAGAAAGAGATAGTAAAACTACATAGGATGACAGACATACTATTTTGTGGGTTGAAACCTAGATCTGTGTGTAGAAAGTTTGGGCCAATCATAGGCAACTCCTTGAAAATTTGGTTTGCTGTCCTGAAACATACGGGACGTAACGTAAAACTCTGTGACCTTAGGTCACAAAATGTTTGGTATAACTACAATTTATTACAGCATTCTGGTCCCTATTTCAATGACAGTTGGGCTTCTGGAGGAATTCACACTCTCCAAGATCTGTATGACAGAAATGGTTTGATTTCACTCCAAGGGCTTAAACAACGTTATTCTCTCCCTGGGTTTCCTTGGTTCTTGTATTTCCAGTTGAGATCTGCAATCTGTGCCCATGGAGTTCCATGGGATTCACCTTTACCCTCTCATCCGTTGGACACTTGGATTTCCTCTACTGGATTACTGCTCTCTAAAAGTGTTAAACCTTTGGGAGTGATCAGTTCTTGGAACCGTGAACTTGAGGGTCAGGGTTATGATCTGGACTGGGACAATATTTGGACCAACATACCCATCTCATCAAAGAATCCAGCACATCAACTTATTCATTATAAGTTTGTGCACAAATTTTATGCCACGCCATACAGGCGCTTTACAATGAAACTGACAGATGATCCCAACTGTACAAAATGTGATCAGAACATTGTTGGCACATACCTTCATGTTTTTTGGGAATGTCCCTCTGTGTCTGGCCTCTGGTCCAAGGTGCATAGTTGCCTTGAAAATATTTTAGGATTTCCCATTCCTACTTCTATTCAATGATGACTCCGTTCTTAGTGGCAATACCAGATTGGCACAGAGGAAAGTTATATTTTCCGCTAAGAAGACTATAATACATTCATGGTTTTTCCCAGACATCCCATCGGCAAAAGAATGGCTAAATCATTTTAGAGACATTGCTCTTTTAGAAAGGTCATTGGCTGTCATACATAAAGTGCAAGCATCTACTGTGCAGGCCTGGGACTTGTATATAAGGTGTTACTGTGAACTATGTTGTCTGACTGCAAGACTCTCTGTCATCTAATGTAATGAGTTCTGAAAATGTCCGTACTTTTTTTTGCTTACTTTATCTTTGTAGGTCAGCTCATCTCCTGTCCTCTACTTCTCCTCTTTCTATTTACTTATGTGTACAAAAAAGTCTTTAATGGCAAGGCAGTGGCACTATGTTTGTAATATAGTGTTCAAATTGTTTAATAAAAAGTTTGTCACAAAAAAAGAAAGAAAACGCCTGTGACTGAAATTCACTAAAGGTACTTTGCACACATACTGTAGCATGGTGGATTTGAGTGAATAGGGGCTGGCATGGGTGGGTGGGGGGTTTGGTTTGACGCAGGGAGGGCAGAATAATAACTGTGCACTATTTATAGGATCACAGCGACCTACAGTATGGTATCCTTGCAAAATATGTTCCTGCGCCATCCCTGAGTGCTTTTCAACTGATATAAATGATGACACATTGACTTGCATAATTTAGAGATTAAAATGGCTTCATAACTGAAAATAAACGTAAATGATTCCACTTCTTTCACTAATTTAAACCTTTATATGATGAAAAGAATTTGTCTGTGACTGTGAAACTAAGCTAATGCAACATTAATTAACATAAATATGCATATGTTTTCTGGCTATGTTTGCTATTCACAGGTCATTTAAAAAGGTCATTAGCTACTCTTTAATATTCCTGCTGTGTACAAATTTAGCTATAACAGATGCAATGGTATACATGTCTCACAGAGACAAGAGATGAGCTTTTTGTATAAATTTGTAATCTCATATTAGATATTTAATATTATTAGATTTCCTTAGAAATTCCAGCTATCAATGCAGAGTAAAATGTGTCAAATTTAGGTGAGCATTCATATGAACACCCAGTATTCATGTTCTCTAGTCCAAGCAAAGAGTAGATACAGCAACAGTGTGGCCCAACTGGCTCGATAGGCAACTTCATCTTAAAGTAATTGCCCTCTCAGTTTTCCAGCCATCACTGTGTAACTAGTTCTAAAGCAGCATTGTGTAGAAGTAGCTGTTTTTGTGATTTAGCGCCCACAGTTTGACAGTGCAGCTAATTAGTTCAGCTAATATTACTTACTAGTTTAACAACAAGAAGCCCAGCTTGGCATCTGTCTTTCAGCCTTTTATTTCACAAAGCTCTGGATCTGGCACAACACCAGCCTGAAAACCTCTCCCGGTGGTTCAAAACACCTGTGGTACACAACTGGACAGATAATGGATGATATTAAAATGAAGTTGTGTATAATAGTGAGTGTATGGGGTCGTCAGGTTGGCATAACTTGTGTTTTGATGAGCTTGACCCACAATGCAGCAAAGGGCTGCAGGCTGGAATCAAGCCACTCAGGCAAGGACTCAGCCCTAGTTTATGGATGTGTGCACTCTTTACCTGCACTTACACACTCAACACAAACCTTTGGAAGGTTATATAATATAACCCTGCCTAAATATCACCAGCTAACAGCATGCTATTCAAGTACAACAAGCTAGCCAGTATGCTCCAGCTGTATCATATTAGCAAGCAACAAAAGCATGCACTCCCATTGTATGTACCACATCACGTTAGAATAACAACATGTCGCGCTAACTATGCATACTGAGCCACCAAATGAACCAAACAAGCTGAAACTTAAACTAGCTAGCATGCTAACAGCATACTGCCTGTGCCATCAATTAGAAACAGCAGCCAACCTGCATGCTAAGCTACCTGGCATGCTAACAGCATGCCATGCCAACCAGCATACAACACACTGCTGTCTACAGCATCATGAGTTAACATTTCTGCACTTACTTGTCCTTGCCCCGGTCACACACCTTTCTTTGAACCCACAGCCTTTCACTGGAAATGTTTGCAGTGTCAGCCATGTTTTTCACTGCCTGCTGTTGGCTCCACCTTCCTGTATCCAGTTCAGTGAACGGGGTCAAAACTGATCTGCCAACAAAACCCTTACAGTCATCTTTCACTAGGCAGACCTTAGGTTTCCAGCCTCTGTGCCAGCTCTTCATATCTATCTCATAAGCTATTTTCTCCCATGGTACCGTCAGCTCCAAAAAAAAAAAAAAAAAAAAATATATATATATATATATATATATATATATATATGTTTGACAAAGCTTATTTAATAAGGGAACTTGAACTGTATTTCCACATTGACTCTCATTGTTATGCCTTTAGCTGCTCTACACCATGCCTAATCAAAATGCCTGACTTCTTCACTCCCTCACAGACAAACAAAATCCTATCTTGGCATTCACTGAGTTTACTTACAAGTGCTTACTCTCAGTGGCTGCTGATAGACCCTTCAGCATGTCCCCACTTGTATTGCTCTCGAGACAGGCTTGTTTTACACCCTGACTGAATGTGCTGAAGTAAAGCTTTACCTGAACAAAAAGGACATATTGGGTTCACACCAGACTTTGGTGAAATGGAGGCACATCCTAAATTGTTCTTAGCATGAATCTTATCCCGCCTGCTCCTATTCTCCACACTTTCCTCCAACCAATTTCTTTTTTTCATACACTTTCCCAACTCATCACCTGACTCTGCTTTTGCTCTTGCACATCTTGCATCCTCCTCTTGCTTCATAATCCAATTCTAGCCCTCTGGTTCTCGGTGCCACAGCAACCGTGGCAGTAGATCACACTGCAGGCACCTCTGTTGCCTGGAAGGCCTTGTGTCTTTATTATCTTAATGCAACACATTACCGCCTGCATCAGCCCCGTGCCTCTGCTCCTCATCACTGAGAGCTGCATCATACCACCTACCTTAACTTATAACTGGCTTCTTGAACGCTTGTCTATATGAAACCTCTTACTTGAAAGCACTACTTCTTGAATTTTCTGGCTTAGTCTGCATCCTCGCCCTCTTTAACCAACTATCTATGTTGCCAAACTATGTCCACAACCTATAGATTAGTGATGATGCTTCATTGGTGATCACATGAGCAGAGAGGTTTACAAATGAAAATGTACACACCATCTCCCCCTTGTGTTGAAGCTTTAAGTGGCCAGTTAAAGCAGTACATTTGAAACATACGATACTGTATATACTGTAGAAACACTGTATGTGTCTGACCACAGTGTAATCTGCACTAAATCAAGTAAAAGGAAGAATTTTAAAATCACAAATTGTCGTAATTAGTGTCAGTTAATTAAAACAATTTGCTGTAAACTAAGATTTAATTCAAGATCATGTTGGAGGCTACTATAAATAGCAACGGCAGGAACAAAGCTGGTCACTCTCCTGGTACTGGAAATGATGGTTTCCTTGAGACCCAGAATTCTGGACAGTCACTGCTGATGCTACCTTTGTCAGAGAACATTGAGAACCTCAGTCAGTGACCTCCACACTGGAAAAGACCACCAAGGGAAGTTGGACTAAGCTGCATGATGAAGGCATTAAAATCACTGAAGTGTAACAGCCCTTTGGCTCTGTCACAGCCTGCAGGTTTGTGTCTCATCCTGCCTGGATTGCTGCTTGTGTTTTTTTGTCTTCCCTCAGGGCCAGGTAGGTGGAGATTATATTAGTTTAAGATCAACTGTACCTGTTCCTTTCTCCTCTCTCTCCTTACACACATCCACTCAGCAACACTATTCATCCTCTAATTAAGCATTTAGTTAATGTATTTTGTTGCATTCACCTTCCTTTGTCATCATAGTCAGGTCGTAACAGTAGCTACAGCCATTCAGGAGCTTAAAAAGGAGCAGAAAGATCAACAACAGTGGGTTTGAGTTAGGCCCAAAGAAAACATCATTTATGAAATGATCTGACAGCTAAAGTGTTTCTTCAATCTGACACATTTGTACATTACACAGAGAGACTTCAAGGACAAGCACTAACACACTGAGGTAAACTGTTGATATAGCAAGTCCTATACCAGAACATTCAAACATATCACATTGTATTGTACATTCCCTTGACAAGCTAACCACATGTGATCATATGCAATTAGCTGATGATTATCAGACAATGTCTACCCGAAATACCAACCCATTGTTTTACGAGTTTGGAATGAGAACGGGTTGACGGGTTGGAAATACCCGACTTCCTGGTTATCTAACACAGCTCCAACGATGAAGCACCTGTTGTCACCTAAGGCAGGTTGAATGAGATGTCAGGCAACAAGCACAAGACGACAAGACAAATTCGAGAGCGCCCACAAAACTCTCTGGCCGGGTGGAATGGAGGAAGTTACATTCAACCACGAAGCAGACAGAGAGCCGCTATCAATACAACAATAAAACAAAACAAAACATTAAGATTGTGGACATTCCAGAGAAAGAGGATAGAGGAAAGCTCAGCGCTCCTCTTCCCCAGCTGCTTGGTAAGACAAACTTTGCAGATACAGTAGATAAACTGAGATTATACATTGAGAACTGAAAGATTCTGCTGCGTTCTTCAAAAAAAAATAGACTCAATTGTTTTACCACTTTCCGTCTCTATGTGTCCTGCGATGAGCTGGCCACTTGTTCAGGGTGTAGCCTGCCTTGTGCCCAAAGTCAGCTGGGATAGGTTCCAGACCCTTTACATGCAGGATTTATCGAGGTTTTATAGATCTTAAATCCTTAAAAAATATAAAGAAAAGATTCTGCTGTCCAGTTAAAAATTCTATCTTAGATTATTTTATTTTACAAGATTATTTGGGGAGGACATTTTATCCCCCAGAAGAGCGTCTTGACTTCAACTTAAGTCCAGATTGATTAATTTTAATTATTTAGTGATGTGAGAAAGTGAAGATGAAAGTTGTTTCGAGTTGGAAACAGTCAGAGCCATGATGGGAAATGATTCTGGCTGGATTTTCAGTTTCATTTTGAAGCTTTTGTATGATAACAAAACATTGTATTGTGCAACATCATTGGAAAATACCATTTCCTGGAAGTATCTGAGATCCATATTGTAAATAATAATAATTTTGTGATCAAACTGTAATGGGATATAATGTCATCTACTTGTCATAATCATGAAGCGATAGTGAAGGGTTGTTACTACATACATTCTTGTTTCAATCATCTCTTGGGGAGCAGGAAGCTTGGAGAAGACAGGAAAAGACCTAACATACTGGTCAAGGGGGTCAACCCTGCCCTGCACTGCCCCTAGAATGCACAGAGGAAGTGGGGGAGAGGAGGATGTTAGCAAAGCTCATCCATCATGAACAACTCCTCTCAACTCCTGCATGAGACTGTGGAGGCCTTGAACAGCTCCTTCAGCAACAGACTGCTTCTCCCACCATGTGAGAAGGAGCGCTATCACAGGTCCTTCATTCCAACAGCCGTCAGACTCTTTAACACTAGCATGACTTCATTCTTTATTCTTCACAAAAAGAGTAACTAACGATTAAGCAATTACTCTTAATAGTTTTTTGTGCTACTGAAAGTTAATTATCATGATCGATTCTCAGGTATTTATGAAGTTTAACAATCACCTGATGATTGAATAACATCTCCCAATGAGTTCTCGAGTGAATCATCATGACTCCTTCATTCAGAGTACTTCTTAACGAGGTGGTTCGTTACTTTTTCCTTAGCAGACTCACAATAGACATTTTCACATATGAAACAGTAAACACACGTTAAACCTTAATTAGTATTTCAATTCAAAATGGCTGCTGTGAAAAATGTCTAATGAACGAGAGAAAAGTTTTGTGTAGAATGGTTCACATTACTGTGTTTTAAATACAGATACAGATTATAGGCACAGTCTGGTGTGGTCCTTGGGAGACTTCAGTGTCTGGTCTCCGTCCTGTCTCCTCTGGGTCACTGACACAAAGGTCACATCCATTGTAAGGGTACAGCCGGGAGCAGGCTGTGTTTCCTGGTACTGTGGATCGGAATAGTGGGAAATGGAAGAGAAACTCAAGACGAGAAAAAACTTTTAAATGTTGCACAAGATTGAAACTTATAATGAGTGAAATCTCCATTTACTGGATATGAGTAACACTTAATTGCATACTCGTGTATTTACTCATACTGATGAAGTCATAATAAATCTTTAATGTATGCATTAAATTATGCTTAGTGAGTTGTACTCACATCAGAAGTTAAATGTCCTATGAAAAGTGGCAATGCCGGTGACATCACCATCATCATCAGTTATTTCCAAGGTGGGCAGATTAGCAGTGCAGTCATTATGACTCGTCTATTGGCTCCGCATTTTGCACAACAGGAGCAGTGCTCATTAATCGTGTGTGCGCACTGAGCGGCAGCAGCAACAGTTCCTTCAGCGCAAAGTTTCCTCCACAGAAAGTTTCCTCCATAGAAAATTGCGTCCACAGACAGTGTAATGGCTAAATATAAGCTTAAACCCTGGCTGGTGTGCTGCTTTATTTTGGCTGGTTTAATTTGTGCTGTCGGTGTCGTCTGTGTGTGCATCGCCTTACTTATGGACAGAGGATGTCCCAGCGGCAGCTTCAAGCATGCGGCTGTCTCTGCAGACTCGCAACTTTGTTCTGATATCGGCAGGTAAGTCGATTTTTATGAGACTTTCTCCAAAAAATCATGTTTAATGATGAAAAATCAGTGCAGAACTTGACCTGATTTTTTTCTTGACAGGTAAAACCTTCAAATAAATTAGGATGTTAATTAATGTCTTATTAGACATACACATTTCTATCACGTGTTTCTTTAGTCACAGTGTTCATGCCTCTGTAGACTTATCAGACTACACGTCCCTGCTCCTGTGTCTCAGATAATAGTTAAGCAGTTTAAGAGATTTGACAGGATCTGTTTGAACAATAGAGATAATACCTGCAGAAAGACACAGGCACTGATTCTTCTCACCTCTTGTTTGTTTATTTCCAGACTATCTTGTTGGATGTGTATGTCACTGATGTTAATGTTTCTGAATAGCCTTGGCTCTTTTTCTTATGAACTCTTTGATGGCAGTTACTTGTTCAATGTCACAATGTGAACTCAATCAATCTATCATGATACATTTAAAGATACACAAAAGGTGCAGTTTTTTTGGACTGGAATGTTCATGTAGCTCATCCGGCTTTTGTGTTCAGAGTAGTTTTTTCGTCCTGTGCCAAGATTTGACAGAGTGTCATTTCCCAGTTCACATCAGAGACAATGAATGAGCTCGATCTGATGAGAGGAAGACCCTTTGATTTCTTTGACCACTGAACCAATCCCGTAGATTCTTCATGTAGGAGCAATTTAAGGAAAGTCTTTGAATTTCATCCACTTAATTATTTATCTATTAGTCAGTAAAGAACAAGAAACACTACAATAATGATTAACCTACATGAAAATACCGATTAACCACAATTACAACTCCTCCTACGAACAAAAGCTTCCTGATAGAATCAACACAACTGCTGTTGTTGGACCAAACTGTTGCATCTGCATTTATCTGCATTTATCTTAATCTGCTGTTGGCAAACCTAAAATCATCCGCATAACACTTTCCTCAACGCTCATAGGTATGGAGAAAATAAATAAGTAATAGTAGTAACTAATAAGAAACTAAATATACACAAAATAAACAACCTATACCAGATTTTTGTTCCTCTGTACACCAAACCCCTTTTAAAATATCATCAGTTTAAAAGATAAAGGACATAAAGACATAAACTATTATCAACAACTGTATTCTCCCTCATTTTACTGATTATATTTTAGCCCATTAAACCCTTCAAATTACAAATAAGCCGACCTGACCAAAACATTCCCAACACTACCCACTTTTGTTGCTGAGTGAACATTTTTGACACCATGCCACCCTTTCAGTGAAAAGACTCATTCAGAACGAACCAGATCCAAGTGTTCATGGTCTGATGTATAATTGGGTTGGATACACCTAATTATAACAAATATTTTTTTAAAAGAAAGAAAAGAAAATTCTATTTTCTAAGGAAGGTAATTTACCTCAGGTCTTTTAAAATACAAAAGTACTACTATGGCCAGAAACTTCTTGGCACGTTACTTAAGCATTAGCACATGGTTTAAACTTGCCTCTTGGCAGCACTCTTTGAACACTGATGTGAGTGATCTGTACAATGAACCCTCGAGGTCCATATATATGCAACAAGTAAAAAATGTTTGCACATGTGTGTCTGTGGTCGGGCAGATATGCGATAAGCAGTGAGTGTTACTGAGAGTTTGCTCAAGAAATCTAGTTTAAATGATTATTCTTTCAGGAATATGCTCCAGCAGGGGGGGTCAGCAGTAGATGGCGCCATTGCAGCTCTTCTGTGCACCTCAGTGGTGAATCCTCAGAGCATGGGGATTGGAGGAGGGTCTATATTCACTATAAGAAATAAAGCAGGTGGGTCTTCTTGTTCATTTGTATGACTTAAATTCTGTTTCTTCCCACATAATAATGATGATTGATTAAATAATTTTTCATCTCTTTCCACGCAGGCAATGTTAAAGTCTACAACTTCAGAGAGACTGTCCCACAGTCTTTCAAATCTAACCTGTTAAATGACTGTCCTACCACATTCAGACTGAGCACAGGTAGGCAGAGTTGTCCATCCACGTAAAGTAGCTTTTAATACAGATTTCAGTCATGTTTACTTATGTCTTTATTGCAATACCAGCCCAGTAACTGAGCAAAATGTTGGCTCATTTTTAACATAATATATTGCAGATGTCCTTTCACAGTCTATTAGACATTATTTTGCATTGCATAAGCACTATATGAATATTTACTCAAGGTTTATGACACACCAAGGACACTAAGGACATTTTAAGTATTTATAAAAGTGACTTAAATTTGATTGATATCACCAGCTATCAAATCAAAGGAAGCTCTCAGTAGACATCGTGTCTCATCGCTGAGTTGAGATGTTGTTTTCTAGCATTAAATTGCATTTGTTTGTCTGAACAAAATAATATCCCAAAACTGAATGTCTATTCCACATAAAGTCAGCCCACCTGAAGTTTTCATCATCAATTTCCATCATTTGTTTTATATGTTCACACTGTAGGCACCCAGTGGATCGGCGTTCCCGGAGAGCTGCGAGGCTATGAGGCAGTTCACAAACAATATGGCAAGCTGCCTTGGGCCAAGCTGTTTGAGCCAACTATTAGACTGGCCAGGGAGGGCAACCCTATGCCACCATACCTGGCATATCTCCTGGGCAACCCCTTAGTGAAACCTCATGTGGAAAAGTCCTCTCTTTGGTACGGTATCTCACTAACTGTGCACTGACTGAGAGCTTTTAAAGGTATCCAATAAGAGTAGCAAAAACTTTGTAACCAAGTTTGTAACCACGCTGATAATGAACTAAAAGGGTTTGTGACCCTCGCTGGAGGCTTTTCTCATCTGTGTGTTGGAAAAACAGGAGCAAAGGGCTCTCCTATACTGTAAATCTCTGGTTTAATGCATTCTATGCTAGTTTTATATAACCCCTGGGTTAACAATTGCCTCTATAACTTTCAGGATTTCCAGGTTGACACGCACAATTTTAACTATTTTTGGATTAGTGAACATTATCGTTATGTTCTCACTGCACAATGACGTTCTTTCAGGTGCTGGGTTTACTGACCCAGAAAGAAAAACGCAGTGCGCGCCTTCTTTCAGAAATGTTTTAGTTTTCTCCAAATGCGGGCTGAAAAGGTGTCAGTCGGGGGTTAAATGTGGTGTGACGAGTCTGAACGAGTGCATCTGTTTCTTTTCAGCTTCCACAAAGTGTGGGCACGGATGCAGAAGCAAATTCCTGCAGAGCATTTGAGAATATTAAGTGTGATCAAGGGCAAAAGTGATGTGTTATGAATTTCATGAAATGGATGACTTTGTTAACAAAATAGCCCGAGAGGTCACAAATGACCTAAATGATAATATGCAGTGCAAGTATCTCTCAGTGTTTTTAATTCCTTTGCTCAAATATGTTCTCACATGTTCTTTTACATGTGTACTTTTTTCCAGTCAAGTTTTCTGCAATAAAAACAAAACCATCCTGGGCAAAGCGGACACCTTGAAGTTTCCTAAACTTGCAGAAACCATGGAAATTATTGCTGAGCAAGGGGCAGATGCTTTCTACACTGGCAAGATAGGACAAGACTTGATCAAAGACATAAAAGAAGCAGGTTGGTGCAATTGCAAGATAAGTCAGCCAAGCTGGGGGTGTATATTTTCGAGCAGACAGAATCAGAAAACAAACTCATGTGTCACGTAAAAAAGAAAAGGTAGATATTAAATATAGGGCAATATACACAGACAAACTTACATCTTTCTCTTAGGTGGGACGTTGGAAATGGAGGATCTGAAGTCCTTCCAGGTGCGGGTGCAGGACGCATGGAAAGTTCCTCTGGGAGATAGTCAGATGTACATCCCTCCACCACCTGCCGGGGGTGCCCTGCTTGCCTTCATTCTCCGACTGATGAAAGGTTTCAAAAACTGCATGATGGCTCTCCAGTGATCTCTTGAATTGACCTCCTGTATCAGTCGGATTAGATTCTAGTCTAGTCTTTATTCAATGCTCTGACTTGCGAAGAAGAAGTAAATGAACAAATGACTGTAGAGTTTTAAGGTCGGTTGTTCTCCTTTTTCCACAGCGTTCCCACTGCCTGCAAGCTCCCTGGATGGTTACCAGAAGATTCAGATGTATCATCATTACATAGAGGCAGCTAAATTTGCTAATGGACAGAAGAAGAGCATTTGTGATCCTCTCTTTAATAACGGGAAGGTTGGCATCTTTTTCATTATTATGAGGACAAAAGATATTGCAAGGAAAACAAGTTCATGCATTCAAAACACACCTTACTGTAGTTAACAGGTGTTACAGCTCACCTGATTATAACCCAATTCTGCATTTACCCCTGAGTGCTATGCAGCGTTTTACTCTCTTTCATCTCATTGTTTTGGTTTGACATCCTGCAACTTCTCTTCAGCCTTGATTCTAGTTTAATCAGGCAGCTGTTTTTGCTAACAAATTTGCGGTCTAAGTTTTTTACTGTAGGTTGAGTGGTTAAAGGAAAAGTTTAACATTTTAGGAAATATTGATACCACTCTCATGTCTCATGTCTGTACGGTATGACTGATTTGCTAATTTCACTGACCACAGAAACCACTAGCCTGGCACTGTCCGAATAGCAAAATCTGCCTACCAGCACGTCTAAAGCTCATAAAATGTAATCTTTCTAATTCATACAATCCATATTTTAATGTGTAAAAAGTGGAAAAATTATGGTTTTATATCAGACAATTAGATTAGAGAGAAAGAAAGAAAAATAATCTGAGGTACAGTCTAGTTACATCTCACCACAGCAGCGGATGTTATTGTTTTGTTTCTCCAGTCTCATCACGATATTCCTCTTTCAGGGTGCAGAACATTTGATTGATCCATCCTTCATTAATCGCATCAGGGAGATGATTTCTTCAAACGGCACCCATGACAACATCTACAACAATATTAATCCCTCCACTGATCGCTTTGGGACGACACATGTGTCTGTCCTGGATGAAGATGGACTGGCTGTCTCTGCCACCAGCACCATAAACCAATTGTGAGCAGGAAGCATTTTCAAGCAGAAGAGTTCTGTATCTACTTCATGTTAGATCAGAGCTACTGTGATATGATATTTTATCCACTCAGTCGACTGTGCTTTGTTTTGTAGATTTGGAGGAGCCATTTACTCTCCACGAACAGGCATCATCCTCAACAATGAGCTGTCTGACTTCTGTGGGAGAGCAGACAGAGTGAGGGCAGGTAAAGTCACTGCCTTTCAGTCTAAGGAAACTTAGTTAAAGACATTACTTATTGGAGTCATTTAGTGTCTTTTCAGTCTGATATGGAGTGTAATTGTTGTCATAGGTGAACAGCCTCCTTCCTCAATGACTCCAGTAATATTGGAGTCAAAGTCTGGGGGGCTCCTCGTGATTGGTGGATCAGGAGGAAGCTTGATCACGTCAGCAGTGGCCTTGGTAACTTAATTAAACTCTGTTCGTATCTTTGTTTGTCTGCTTATTTGTTTGCTTACATGATTCTCTTTTATTCTTGCAGTCTATAATGAATCGACTGTGGCTGGGCATGAATCTGAGAGACGCCATCGCAGAGCCTATAGTGTTTGTCGATTCAAGGAACAACCTGAATTTTGAGTCTAAATTTAACGAGGTGAGATATTCATCCTCACTGTCCATTACTGACGTTCAGATCCACTAGACTGTGACCGTCTATCTAATGAATAACATTTCTATTTATGTTAATGGGTTCTGATGGAGATTACCAAGATGTAATCCTACAAAGTCAGATTTAATTTACCTGTAATTAGTTTTGAAATCTGAAGTACGCAGAAATGGTATTCATTTCTGTGTGTGTGTGTTTATGTGCCCTCAGACTGTGATAGATGGCCTCAAAGCTCTTGGACACAAAGTTGGGAACTGGTCATATTTCGTCAACGTAGTCAATGCTGTGGAAAAGGAGAATCGATGCATAGTGGCGGTGTCGGACAGAAGGAAGCTAGGGATGTCAGCTGGATACTGACCACAAAGACCACGAAGAAGCGCCAACTTCGCAGTAAAATTTGCCCTAATGACTGACAGAACCTTTAGCCTTAAGAACAATGAATGTGCCCAAAACATGACAACAAAATGTGGGCCACTTGCTGCTTGAGCGCTATGTGATGAGCAACACAATCAGGAAGCTACTAAGCTTAAAGGACAAGGAGGAGTACTGTATGGAAACATAATCCAGTAACATGATCAGACTGGCATAAATATAGAGATTAAGTATAAGAGAATACAAACTTCCAAACATTAAGTTAGATCAGGTAATCTAAACCACTTCATTTGGAGGTAAACTGAAAGGTTTTTTTGCATTATTTTGACTTCTATTTTCTAATTTCTGTTGTTTCAACCACTGACAGTATAAAGAATGGATGTTGTAGCCGTGACTTCACCCACAGGTTCAAGTGTGGTGGCTCTGGCCGCAGCCATATTGGCAGTCCTGCCTTTGCCGCCTCCTGGCTAATCTAAAAATCAGCAAAGATGTGGATCACTGGTGGACCTGAGGTGGGCTGAACGACACCTGGGTGCTCAGAGAAGCTGTCTGTTACAGCACCTACAGCACCACTGGTCAATCAGAGCAGCCACACTGTTAATTATCATAACTTTAAGTTAACCTTAATATAATTTAAACGGGTGAGTTATGTAAAACTTTTAGTTATGTTTAATATGTGGACAAAACTACAAAAAAAGACCCAAGTTGTAAAAAAGACTGACTTATCAATGGGACCACTCCATTTATATGCATTTTCAGCTAGCCAGGCGTCACACATGCACTATTGATGTCATATGACTCAAATGAAATGGTCGTGCTACAAGCACACCATCAGGCTACTCTTACTGCTGAGATCTGATTTTATGATGATACACAAGTGTGCCGTTTTTTGCAGCATGAGCCAAAAAAATAATAATCTACTGCAGTAACAATATTTTGGTCTTTTGGTTTATATTTGCCTCCAAGTGCTGTGTCATGCTCTTTAGTAATGAATGTTAACAGAACTGTAGTCTGTAAATGAGCTATGTTAAAGTCACACCCTGACTAACGTGACCTTAAAGATTTTAGTATATGTGAAACAACTTTATTCAGGTCATTGAGCATATTGTGATTTTTGTTTAAAGATTAAAGAAATGCTGTGAAACTTCATAAAAAATAAACCATAACAAGTAGATTCACAATGAACAAAATCATCTAAAAAAAACAAAACATAAGTGTATTTTCACACCACCGACATATATTTTTTGTATTTTCTGTTTTGATATGCATTTTTTTTTATAACTATTAACTGTGAATATTGTTGTCACAATAAAACATATTAAAGTCTAAACAAAGACGAGTATTCTTGAACTTTGCTTGAGCTGATGCTGTTTTTCAAGCCAAATAATTAAACATGCTTTTCACTGTAAACTGCAGTACTTTAAACATATTTGTAGTTAGTCTAGTATGATCAGCAATAATCTGCTTCATATGTTCCTGTTTGCTTTGTTTCAGAGCAGCACTTTAGCACTGAGACAAAGGAAGCAGTAATGAGATACATTTCAGTAGAGCGACTTATGAATAAGTAATGATTTCTTAAGTGGATTCTGCTCCCGTTTTCCTTTGAGGCACTAGATGTGAGTTATGAGAACATGCAAATGTGTTTTATCTGTGTGAAGCACCACAAGTCTTTGTCGTATGACAAATGAGTTAATCTGGATAAGTTCACAGCTTTAGTGTCGTGATATTAACTGACATTTAAAGTAATAATCATTTTACAGTATGCAGAAAACATCTCTCTGCTCATTGTCTTTCACTGAAAGTCGAAGTGATGACGCTCTGACTTCCTCTGGTAGTCACAAAGTCCCTTGATGAATCAAGTGATCTCAACAGTAGTTATTTGATGTTATTATACAGTCATTCTGTTTGTGTGCGTCATCATTTCTAACCGTCATAATGCCATGCAAGGCAGAGGGTTGAATTAAAACCACCTAGGCATTGATATACGCAGATGCTTGAGATTTTTTTTTCATGCCTGAAGGGTGTGTAAATTGGCCTGTCTGAGTTGCATAACTTTGAAGTTCATTATAACTATGTGAGAGTTAGATTGTGCCTAATTGGGCCTTAAAGGGAAATTCCAGTGTGACTTGTTCGTTTTTTGCATCTGCCATCTCCTTGAAAGTAATTGTACCCTCACCAGGTGATGCAACTGAATATTTTAATATTTCAATATCACTTTTGAGGTGCATCCTGGTATGCTAGAGTGCTAGGACACATACTATGTAATGTTGGCTTATCTTGTTCAATCTGGATGGGGGACATTTGATGTATTTCATCCGCCACTCTCTCTCTCTCTCTCTCCGCATTTTCTGTCACTTACTGTCAGCTACTGTCAGTTTCACCAAACAAAAGTTAATCATTACTATAAATGAAGTCAGCAAACGTATTGCGCAAATCTAGAGTCCAGCTGGAGACACAGTATTGACCTTTTCTAGCAGACGAATATACATTTAGATTTGATGGAAGAGGCTCTGCTCTGAGAGAAGTAATCCCCGCTGAATAACAAAATACATATTAAATCTATACCCAAAAATATAGCACAACAACATCATTTGTATGAGCGTATAAGCAGAGTAATAGCGACAAGTATCAGGTTAATTGCCACTCTGTGCACCTAATTATGATTGGATGTTACAAGTCAGTGATTATGAATGTTTCATTACAATGTGCTCCATCAGGAATACAACAAATTAAAAGCCAAAAGTAAAGTTTAGTTTAGTAGTTTTCTTTTTCCCATATAAAAATGTTGGTTGGTTGATGATGGTTCTGCAGACCTTAAACTTTTGTACTGACATTGATTGTCTCCAGGAGCTTTGATCTCATTTCAAATACTTCCATCAGTAAATGTCTATGTAGTACACTGTGTACAGTATGCACTTCTTGGCGTAGTGCACTGATTTTGGCAGAGCAGTGTTGTCTCAATTTCAGTACGGCCGTTGTGCACTAAGCATAAATATTGATCAAAACATTTTACCACTTTTTTTCTTTACTGAATTGTAACCAAACATAGTATTAGAGGCAACATATGACTGCCTAAATATAAATATAAAACATATTTCAACCTACATTTGTACACACTGCAGTATTCACCACAGCTCCACCAGCTTCCTCAGCTGCCAGTGGTCCTTCACCTTCTGCTACATAGCCAAAATAGCGGCCACTGAGGCAGAGAAGTGTCATTTCACACTCAACTTTTTGACCATTATGAGTGCACCACCGCTGATATTGTGCAAACACTTAAGTACTTAAAATATCAAGTGTAAGCATGGAAGTACACAACTTGAGACACAGTCTTTGTTAGCACATTAGCATTAGCTTACATACAGTCTCACAGAGCAGATAACATGGCTGTCAACTCAGGTTAACCATTAGCTTAGGTACATCTATCATTCAAACCTCAGTCGAGACAACAGACACAGTAAGTATCATCAAATTATCAAAGTGTGTTTTTAATACAAGTAATTACAGTCCATTTAAACTCCAACAATATACTGTAGTTCAGTAAAAACATTAATGTTCAAACTGTGATTTATTTTTAAATAAATATGTGATGTACAATAATAAAACAAGTGTTGAAAATGTTACACCACTTTTTTTAAAACACTGTTTCTATCACATATGAATTATCACCTGTAGTGAAAAGGCAGTATAATTTTACACATTTCTGTAATTATGTAACACATTTACATCCCAGCTGAGAAAATAAGAGCCCTGAATCCCAGTGGTGACAGTGAGCAGCAGCAGCTGTAATGTAATGTTGTTATGGGGTCATTATAGGCCATTGCACTCTGGGTTGTGGGAAATTACTGTATTAAGTACGACTGCTTGTCCCTGAGGTGTTATAGTTCTTTATTTTAACAGCAGCTCTTTCCTGCTTGTTTGCTGTCACCTCATATCAACATTCCTGGTGAAATATGTTGTCATGTTTAGTTTTAAATGACTGAAAGTTCATATTTATAAGTCTCTCTCTCTTAGCTTTGTGTCTTTTTCTGTGGATATTTCCTTAATTAATAGTTTGATGCACTGCAGATGGCACAGGAAATATTCAGGAAACAATGATTTACAAAAATGCCTCATAAATAGGTAGGAATTGTACATACTTATGACATACAGTGTAAATAAAACAGTATTTCTTCAGTGAAAGAAATGATTTCAACGTTTAAATGTACCTTTGTGGTGGTTCAATTTCAAATTTCAAAAACTTGACTGATGGTAAATTTAATCCTTCAAAATACTCAACGTCTTGTAAATATCTTAATCACAGACCATGACAGTGTGACATTGGACATGAGAGTCAATATTCAGATTTAGTTTCAGGTTTTCAAGGATTTCCATGACAAACAATAAGTCAATGTTCTGCTATCTTACAGTCAAGTTACTCTAACTTAATGAGAGAACAATTGGTGACCAACATGGTTCCTGGTTCTTTATTAAGTCTCTAATCTCTCAACTCGTGTCAAGGTCCACACAGCTACAGCCTCTTTGCATAATCAGAGGTGCGTTTATGAGCTCAGTACCCTGCAGCGTACGCCCACTTGCGAGGATCTGACTGAGCATTGAGTCCGTCATCATGACGAACCACTGCCTGCACCACAGCTCCTGACGATTTGAGGAACTCTGTCGTGTGGTTCTTTGATGCCAACCCATCCAGTATGTTCTGTAAACAGGAACATATGTGGATGAATCATCCAAAAAACAGCATATTGCATAACTAACAGCTCCAAACAAGAATTCAAACCCAGCTGAAATAAAGTGAAGATCACTTTTATTGCTTTTACGACAGCAAATGATTTTATGACCCAGTGAAATGAACAAATCGGAGAGGAGGTATGTGCATAGACTCCCTATGCAGAGGGTCTCTACCACATGTAGTGTGCAAACATGTGGTTTTCTGTTCATTACCCTCAATAGTATATTTAAAATATATTACATTATGATGTGCAAGTGAAACCTGCAGAGAGAGAAACTGTTTTCATCAGCTGGTTTTCTGCTTTTATTTTGTGATCAGAGGCAACCACATATAAGATGATATGCTCTATTTTTAGGCAGACCACAAATTAGACTATTACCATACCAGCACAGAAATATTTTTCACCATCATGCATTATACACATCCCTGAAGGTAAATATAATGAACAGTGTCCCCGGTGCTGGATATGACTGAGGGCGTAGTGTTAGCTGGACCTTTGGTTTGAAGGATTGCCTCCCTACACACCACACCACCCTGCTATTAGTCACATACATCAGTACTGTTTGCTGTTTGCGACACTCACTCTGTCAAAGTCAGGCTCTGCTACAGTCGTGTTGGGACTCAGCTGGTTGTGGAGCCTTGGATCCGACACGGCTTTTTCCAGATCGTAGTTGAAGAACAGTACATTCAGAATCACCTGCAACAACGTGAACAGCCAAAAAGTAACTAGTTACTTTACTTAACGATAGTATATTTTATTAATGATACTTTAATACGGCTTGTGTCTTACCTGAGCGATAGAAGTAGTGATTTTTGTTCCTCCTGAGCCTCCGACCACCATCTTAACTTTGTTGTCTTTGTCAAAGAGGATGGTTGGACACATTGAAGACATCGGCCTTTTTCCTATTCACAAAATGTAATGGTAGTTACGTTAACAAAGTCAAATGAAATGAAAGAAGTGTACGTCCTATTGGAAGTTTTCATGTTTCATTATTCACAACATTGAATCAAAGTAGATTTAACATGAAACATGAAGTATTGTATCTTTGTCTTGGTGTCATTGAAGTATAGACAAGCCTCTGTTCAGCATCATGGTGGCTGCAACGAGCATACTGTTTAATTTATTAATTTTCTTGGTGAAGTTTTGGTCACATATTAAGTATTACGAAGACATTTTGTCTGTGATACATTCACAAGGCTTTCATGGAATTTATGTTTTTAGTGTTTTTAATTAAAGAATTGAGACTTCATCAGTCATCATCATCATATCGGCTGCAATATTTAACAGAGCCACCACACTCTAAGCTTCAAAATGGCTCTTCAGAAACCTACAGGTGACGTCGCGGATACGCTGTCCATTCTTTATACTGTCAGTGGTTTAGATAAGTTTGAATGCTCACCAGCATACAATATTGTTAACAACTACACAACATTTAAATGTACGATGTATTTATGTAACATCCTTTCTATTGTACTGTTTCACACAGTTTGTTCAATTATTGGAAGGAATCCAGTCAAGAGTGAAACACTACTCCAGCCTCAGGTCTTTATTGGACTCTATTACCTCTCTGCCTAGTCTGATAGTGGAACATTAGATGACGACAGAAGAGTATTTTATATTGATGATTCATCCCTTTGTAGAGATCTGTTTTTATTTTCATGTTAAAGGGTCGACTATCTACTTTGATTCGCTTTTGTTTAACAATAAAAGATGAAACCTTCCAAAGAGGGTGTACATATTTTTAGTATGAAGGCACAAAAATCCAAAGCATGCAGCATAGTGTCAAGAATGACAGACTGACTTCTGCGTAACCTTCAATCAGCCTCCTGTTGAACAGCCAATCTACAGTCCATTACATTTTGACTGGTTTTGAGCACCCTTATGTGTTTTTCAGTGTCTGCGTGTGCTGGTCTCAATATAACCTGGCCTGATGAAGTTGTTTGGTGAAGGAGGCACTCCAAAGCCGTTTGTGATGAGCGGGGAGCTGAAGTCGTCCATCTCATTGTTGAGAAGTATCCCTGTCGACGCTGACATGACTTTGGAGCCCAAACTGCAGGAAAACAAAATAATCTATTAAGATATCAGGAGAGTTACAAACACAAGACTGATATAACATAGCATTGAGTATTTGTCTCGGTCAATTAGGAGGCCGTACAATTGGTTAATGGTGCTGGTGGCGGCCACAGCGCTTCCATCTTCTGCTACGACTGAGACGTGTGAGGTCCCGTGGTTTTCAGGCAGGTAAAACTCTGGCTCGTAGTAGTTCATGTGATGCGTGGTGTCATCTGTGATCTTTTCACGGAGGCCATCGGCAAAGGAAGTTGAAGTCATATTCTGGATGAGCTTTGGAAGAGAAAGTGGGACAGTAAAACAATGAAGATGAGCCAAGCTTTAAAAGCCCACATTGCATAACAGACTTTAAATCATGTTGAGGCTACATTGACTTCTAATCAGGTAAATGGTGCCTGTGTCATTCCCACTCTGTGACCTGTACATCTCTTCTTGCTCTTGGCTCAACAGCCTCTATGGACATAATGTCCGAGGCGAAGAGACCGAAATGTACGTTGACAAAAGAAGCTAAGAAGAGAACGGTTGGTGACCGAGCAAGAAGCCGCCAGACAGAAATAAATCTGAGACTTAGTGAAATAAAAGTCTGAAAAACAGACGCCAAGCTGGGCTTCTTGTTGTTGGACTATAATATTAGCTGGCTGCTATGTCTTGTGTTGTTGCACTTGCAATCGCGCTTTTGTTTGGCTAAAACAAAAAGCAAAGTTGTCGACTCACTAGGTTTTGATCATAAGTAATGCAATCATAACAAATGCACAACTGTCCATATTTACCACAGTGGTATCCTCTAAAACTTGGTGTGCTACATAATGTCACCTTAATTATGTCTGTGTGTGTTTCTGAAGTTAGCCCCCCAGCTAACCCATCTAATATGTAACATCCTTTCTATTGTACTGCAAGTGGGTTGCACAGGGTCCAGCATATGTCCTGAGATCACTGTAGAGACTTTGAAATCTCACTGACTTCTCTTCTTGAGGTGCAGAACAGCTGCATGTTTGTTTTTCGGAAAGCAGGCGCCATTACAATTACTGATCATTACTATGGTAACCGAGGTCAGAAGATAGGGCTGTCTCACTCCCTAGACACAACAGATAACAATGACCTTAAGGGTAAACATATTTCCTTGTTTGTAGACTAATGACCGACTGGCAAATACCTTATTCTGTAGATGCACTGAGTATGACCACTTACATATAGGTGGTGGTGCTATTCTGAAGGCATACAGGCGACCCAATCAATAAATCCTTCGTTTTGATCTCTCTATTCACATTACCAAGTAATGTTCACTGACAATGTTTTTTCTCTGTTTTCCCAACACTGTCCGCCCATGCCTTTCCATTTCCAGTCCTATCAGCTGAGGCATAATTGAGCTTTTTTTATGGCATTCACACACTGACAGCGCTTGGTTAAGGTTAGGGAAAGATTTTGGTTTACTATTAAAAAAGTTAACAATGACCTGAAGCCTTTCTTCTTATTAATATTTAACTGAAACTGCGATCTTTCCTTAACCTTAAAGAGTAAATCCCTTTACCCACTGAAGACGTTATTGCTGACGTCCATCGGTTTAACTTATCACCTTGCTGCAGTGATGTGCTCCAGGACACTATGACATCACAGCTGGGTGCGATTACAGGTACAACAGAGCACATTTCCAGCCACATACGTCAGATAAGTTGGATGTCGTCAAAGGTGAAACGGATTTGACGCTTTTAACCAGAGGCAGCAGTGAAACAGAGCTTCTTAGCCTGGTGTTAAGTTACTCTTTAATCCTTGTTTGCACTTGTGAAAACATTTATTTATAGCTATCATGTGTAAAATCTGAGAATGTCTGTAGTCAGTAGTATAGCACGCTGCACACACTAAAAGGAATACAAAGTATTAGGGTTAAAAGTTGATTTTTACAGCTACTTCCTTACATCTGCTGTCTCTGGTTACTAAACTAAAACAAATGTTTTAACCATTTTAGCACAGAGCATGAGCTTACATCTGTGATGTTGAGAAACGCCTGATCTCCAAGCAAGGTCCTCTTTGCATAAGCAAAACGAAACGCCTCCACGATGCGATGGTACGTCAGGATCTTTTTTTCCGTGCCCACCATGCTATCTGGGGTGAAGTTGTACCCTGTAGGAAACATAGCAAACATCAGCAACTCAATTTAAACCACTGCTTCACTCATCTGTCTTAATTCAGATGGCTGTTCAGGTGGGAGACAGCTAAAATGGACTTGACCCAGCCAGTTCTTGTGTTTTTATTTAGTCTGAAAGCTGCTGTGACCAGACCATGGGTATTAACCTGTGCTGACAGCCACAGAGGGAAACAGGAGGAAGGCTGAGGCAACCAGAGAGTTTCGGTGATGGGTTTCAGCTGTCGGACAGAGACAGGAGTCACAGTAAATCAGCAAGATGAAAGTTTTGGGTAGTCGCTGAAATATGTGCATGAAGCTTCCACCACTCGACTGTGTCCAATTAGAGGCAAATTGGCGAGATTAGTGTATGAGGCAGGGGGGCGCAATGAGTGGGTGGCCAGTCAGAGGGAAGGAAAGGTTCAGAGAGATTAATTACTTTAGAAGGAAGTTTCTCATCTAATTCTCAGAGGCAGACAGTGTCACTGTACTGAGAAGTAGCAGAGACAGTGTCTCTGTGCAGACATGGATTTTCTGCAATGGAGTCAACATAGGAGGAAGTTAAATCAGATTACCGTGTACACAGAAATGATATATGACTAAAATGATGATGGAGCAAGGTAGCGCTGATACGATTAGCGACATGTTCATGACCTTTGCTGCTCAGACTCTGAAAACAAAGCACACAGCAATTATCTTTGGATCTTAATTACTTCAATCAAACAAAAGCTCTTCAGAGTCAGAGGAACAGAGTTGTTGCCTCAGTGGTTTTAACTTTCTTCTCTGATATTGCTCGAGATGTTTGCTGCTTTATGACTTTCTGAGGCACCATCTGTTAGTGTTGCTGTATCAATAATTCAAGTCCTCATACCTAAAATGTGTTTGTCATTGTCCTTATGAGGTCTTTCTGATCTGTCTTAGGAGAGAAGTTTGACATTTTGGAAATTATGTGTGCTCTTGCAAACAATCTGTAAGATATTTTAAAAAGCGATAGTGTAAAAAAATTATAATATTTTCCTTTAGATGCAACATGTTAATTTATGAAGTTTGGGTGTTTTTTTTAAATTTAATTTAATTTTATTTTATTTTATCACTTTTAGACAGAACCAGCTTGACTTCCTTACCGAGAATTCTGCTTTTAATAGCAAAGAAAACAATTACAGCTTCCTGGTCGAAGCAAGCACAACCCTTAACATAACAGAACGGAGAGGCGAGGTAGAAAATGTCGTCATCGTGGAAAAAATTCACAGAAAATTACAGTTAAAAACAGACAGATTCGCTGAAAGATAATAACCATTAAAACTGGCAATGTCAGACCTCCAGTTGCCTCATTTTTCTTTTTCCTTTCCTTAGTCATCTTTTTTATTATACTTACTGCAGTACAATTGATACTAAGTGTATGTATCCAATGCTACATGTTGCTCATGTTTCATCCTATTAAGGAGGAGGAAGAAATATTTCATGCTAAGGTGTGTGAACATGATTATATGTTAGAACAAGTATAACTGCAGAAGCATCTCCTATTGTACGTTCCTAGGGTATTTATGTCATTTTATATGTGTTTTTTTAAAAATAAACCATAAATAACAACATATTGGACAAATGAAAAATTTGACCTGACGCTGGGAGAAAAGTCACAGCATAATTTATTCATACAGTTCATCCTATGGGGAGCAAGTCTGGGAGCAATGCCATAGCCGAGGAAAAACTTCTTGGACATGCATCTTTTTTTTTTTACATTCATTACTTATTAAAAAACAATATAAATGAATAGAAATATTGCTGATATTTCCATCATTTCACTGGACTGAATTCAAGGATAGATTGAGGAGTTTTTCATTAGGATTTTGTGAGAGGCTGCTACTTTATAACCCTACTGCGAGATTCACTGTCAGATTCATGTTTTCACTAATTTTCTTGCCAATAAAACCACAGAAAAATGTGGAGGACAAAACCCAGATTCATTTTACCTGATTAAAAATGTATTTAAAAGTTTACCTGGAGCTTCTTAAAGCACTTTCAAATGTAAGTGTCGCTATGAAAGCACATCAGGAGGGATCTTCATGACTATTGTTTTAAAATGGACAAATTGGGAAATTATCTTTTAAATCTCCTTGAAACAATGAAAATCTGCAGTTACTACTTTTGTAAAACACAGATCTATGTTACAAATGTGGATCTGTGTTTGAGAAAGTAGTTCAGGACAGTCTTAGGTAACTTTAAGTCAGCCAAGGTTTTTATTTTAAGAGCAGATTTACTGTACAGTAGATCAACATGCTGCTCACAGCGGAGTCCTTTCTGAGAGAGAGTGACTGGCAAAGTGAAGGCAGCACACATTAAAGCACATTCTCTCCCACTCAGTGTGTTTTTGGACAAAGCATCAAGGCTTACCATTCAAGATGTTTAATATCAGTGAGAGCACAGGGCCGCTAGCGGGGGCATTGGGAACAGCCATGGTGTACTCCCCCACATTCACCCTCAAAGGGTTCTCATCCAAGACAGGCTCATAATCCTTCAGATCCTCCATTGTGATGATACCGCCTAAACACAGATTGACAGAAACTGTGAATGCACACATGGACAGAAAAAGAAATACAAATCCTCCTTAACATGGAAATTAGATGTGCAGAGAGAGAAGCGTGTGAGTATATTTTGTGATATGCCCTGAAGTCTTTTAAGCAGATGATTTTTAGCGATAATGGTAGGCAACGTCAGTGTGCTTCGTGGGTACAGAAAAATGATTTAATCTGCAGGAAAAAAGCAAGAAGTTCTGGCATTTAAAATAAACTAAAAACATGAAAAAGTGGAAACATTGCTATTGCTACTGTTTGTTTGTTACGGCTTGTTCGTCATTTTGCTGTTCACTTCAACACGGTAACTTCAGCTTTCATGATATTCTAATCTGATGACAACTGGGACAAATAAAGGAAAGCAGATGTTCTATAAACAATATTTAATCTATTTAGTCATACAGATTCAAACAAAACAATAAAAACACACTACCTGCTGCCTGAATATCTGTCACAAGGTTCTGAGCCAGTTGCCCGTGGTAGAAAGCATCAGGACCCTCTTCAGCTATTTTCCTGTAAGTTTCTGCAAGCTTGGTGAATTTGATGGTGTCGTTTTCTTTTAAGATGTCACCATCTTTCCCACAAAACACTTCACTGAAATGGAAGGAAACATTATTTAAGATGGTAATGACCATGTTTTAATAAGTCATTCTTTACTCTTTTTAAGTTGCGGCCTTTCACCATAGGGCCTGGTCGTCGATGATGATTTTCCTTTTTCCAGACAGAGCTTTTGCAAGTGCCCTGCCCAGAGGGAAACCATTCTCTGCAAGATCAATGCTCGGCTTGAACAAGTCTTTCCAAGGCAGTTTGCCATGTCGTTTGTGTGCCATCTCGTAACCTCGGATCTCCCCTGGTACAGCAATAGATAACCCTCCTACCAACAAAGGAAAGAAAACAAAGAAACATTTTTTTAAGGCACTGGTACACATACTACTACTTTGTGCAATCACAGGTCAGGAAAATCTACAATCTAATCTCTCTTTTGTCTGTCACTATCACAAGGTCATCCTCAGCTTCCCTCCCCTCATTTCCATGTCTGATAGCACTGGTTAAATATTACCTTTCTGGGATAGATCTGTACTGTTCCCAAACATGTTCTCTGATGCGTTGCGTGGTGCCGTCTCCCTGGCATCAATCGTCTCAGTCTGCCCTGTGCATGAGTCACAAATCGGGAAATTTAGGATCCAGATGATCAGGCAGTTGTGTAATGGGAAAGTCAACAACAGAAGTAAATGTGTACCAGTTGTTGCGTTGTAGATGGTGAAGAAAAGTCCTCCTCCGATGCCCATACTGTGAGCGTTCATAAGTCCAACACACAGTAAAGCAGCTATAGTGGCATCTACTGCAGTCCCTCCTTTCATCAGTATGTCTCTGTGGTAAAATTAAGAGAGGGAATGGATGGATGATTAGTTTTTACACTTAAGATTTTAAGACCCTGTGCTGGAAAAGACATAAATAAATCAAATAAAGCAAGTTGTGTGTTTGTGCATGGGTATGTTCATGTTCATGGGTCTGTTTTCAGCACAGCAGAGTCCTGAAAGATGATTCAGTGTGTAAGCTCTTACCTGCCGACTTCTGAACACGGCCCAGCATCTGCTGCCACAGCTGCCTTCCAGGACACCTGCTCACCCGGATGCGTCTTTCTCCCCACACCAAAGAAGACACCCACAAAAGTGGCGACGGCTGCCAAGATGAGCATCGCCAAAGCCACAATTATCATCTTCTTGCCCATTTTTACAGGAACAATAAATACTTTATTTAATACCTGTAAAGAGAGTAAAAAAATTATTTGTTAAGTTTATGAAAATGCAGCTGCAGTTTAAATCAGAAACAAGCACAACCAACTGTAAACCCAAATCTAATGATTATACAGATCAAATGGATTAGTATTTAAGAAACTGCTCATACCGTGCATGTCACCAACAAAAAGAGAGATTTGAAACAATAATACCTAACATGAAGGTTACAGCCTCAATAGAGACTTACAGGTTGAAATATTAATTACTTTAAATATTGGTACATACCAAATATATCCAGCCAAACAATATTTAGAAAATCCTCTACACTGCAGAGCTGCTATCTGAGAAAACTTTGTATATTTACAAATTAAAACTGAGCATGACAACTCATCAGTGTGTTTCTGATTCCTGAACAGTTTATGACCAGGAAGCTGCGTATGTGTGTTCTGTTCCAGCATGTGCCAACAGGTGAATGATGGGAAGTTAGGGTGGTATGTAAGTAAATAAGTAACTGTGAAGGTCACCAGGCCAAGAGAGGCAAACGTTAGTTGAGGGTTTCAAAGACTCATTGGCTCACAAGCGCTCACTAATTATCTTTCCTACTGCAGGACCTGAATCACTTCTGTCAATTGTAAATACACAGATAGTTTTTTAATAAAACATGATACTAAAATATATCAAAGGGCTTAAAAGCAAACTCCAATTCCATATATTCAGGTGCGTTATGTTAGGAGCAGATAATGTAGCCTCAAACAGAGGATAACAGATAAGCTCACTTCTTTCTATCTCCACAGCAGATTGTTTGTTTTCATTTTCAAACTTGTAGTCTTCAGCCCTGACTGATACCGACCCAAATGACATCTCTTGAAGCAATTTATCAGACTTCAGGTGTCACAAAAAGCTTCGTATATATGCAGTAGCACCCATCAAAACCTGTGAATCTGTGATGTGTAAGGTTAGGGAACATTTAAACAAATGTAGAAATCCATGTAGTTGTAATAAGATTGAATGAATAAATATAACGGTATTCATTATCCTTTTCAGTCTTCTCTCTTCACTACAGACTACAAGGTCAGCCGATCAATTAGCACTCAAGCCCAATCAGGATCTCAGTCACTCGAACACCAAGCTGCCTAACTGCAGTCAAAGTCAAAGGATTTAGCATCCATCAGCACCATATCATATTTCTGATCCACAATGAACAAGTCTAAAAGTAAAGCTGAGGTTAATGGGAATTTAGTAAGTGTTGCACAAAGTGGCCTGTTGGCAACAGGTCAAATTATATATGGAGCCCGTTGGCAGCAAGACCAAGACCCCGACATCACTTTACATTGTTTAATTCCCTGGTTAAAAATAAGTCAGGGGACCACTCGCCAATAAACCTCTAAACTAAAGCCAATAAGATAATAAATAATAATAATAAAAGAAAAAGCCTTAAGTATTTTTGCTTAATAATTAATCTATTATTAAGCCTACTGTCACGCAGATTCTTTGGTCTGCTCGAGGAATGAAACCAGATTATGTAACAGGCAGGTGAAGTGATATAGTTGCACAGCATAAGAGATATTGTTGGACATTATTAGAAATATGAATCCTCGTTTTAGATCTGGATTCAACAACACCTGGATGATTGAACCTTCCCAAAGATATCAAACAATTTTCTGTCTTACCTTGATTCCTCTGTGGGGGTCTCAGCACCAGGCTGCTCACTGTGCACCGTCTGCCACGATCTACAGCAGTTGACAGGTAATATGCTTACTGAGGTTCTCAATGTGTAACCATGACAAAGACATTAAACTTTAACCCACTCCATCATAAACACCTATCATGTGTTACAGAGGGAGGGGAAAAATCCAGACAGAGACAGAAGAAACAGCTTGAGATGACATTCAAGTTACCAAATAATTTGTCACCTGTACTCAATTTTCACATAACTCTCTAAAATACCACATAGCAATTACATGACCCTGAAACAGAGGAAAGTATACTTCACTGGATTATCGGCTCTTTATCTGCTGTGGTGTTCAAACTTATCTGCGACAAAGTAACAATTCACTGGAAGAATAGCTCTTTATCTGCAGTAGTATTTAAACTTATCTGCGACAAAGATTAACTTACAGTAGCGTCAGTTTGCTGGTGGTTCATTTTAAATAGATGACATATGATTCAAGGCAGTCAACACTTTCACAAAATTATAAAGTAGGGACCTGTTGCACAACTCTAAACCTGACGCAATGCAGCTCTACAATATTTTTTTTTTTTTGGCATGACAGCTCTGGAAAACCTTTGATTGTAAAGTTTTAAATAAAGTGCCTCCTCACCGGGAAAATGAAGGCTTTCAGGGCTGCGAGGGAGAAGATCACATCTGCCATGAGGCGAGGAATGAACGCTAAGAACAAACTGCAGTGTGAAGGGGTGCTGAGCTCAATGAGAAAGGGTCAGCTAAATAAGCAGCCAGGCCAATAGGTGGAGGGCAACAGGGACAGCACAGATTCTCAACTTTAACACTTATTTCAGTCATTTGGTCCCTGTATTAGACATTTAGTTACAGCTGTGATAACACCATCACTTTGTGTTTTCACAGGTGTAGCCCATCAGCTGTGCTAAATATCTATAGTTAGATAATAACTCAGAAATGGGCACTCGTCTGGCAGCTACAACCTGACAAAACATAGTTAACCACCATTAAATCAAACAAATTCATAGCTCCATCTTTCATTTCCATTTTACACGACTCAGAGCAAGCCAACGCCGCTTTATACTCAGCCTGGACAACTGCCCACAAACATTAATGACAAAAGTTTTGATATACAGAATAGGTAGTCGATATCTAAAGATATGTTTAAGCACACATCATTTAGTCATTTAAACTGACATCTTGAACTGAACATTTAGCTCTGTGCAGAGGACTCGTCATTATCATATGGTCTGCTATGTTTGTTTGATTTTTGTCCCTTTCCCTTTCTCTTGTAAACACAATTATTTATAAAGACTGCATGTCAGAGCTTGTTACATATGACACATCTGTGCTGTGGTAGCGCTACGGTAACAAACAGGCTTCACTGGTCTGTACCACTGACAGTATAAAGAATGTACAGCTACGTGTGATGTCACCTGTAGGTTTCCAAAGAGTCTTTCTGAAGCTCAAAATCCGCCATGTTGGCAGTCCTACGTCTAATATAAAAATTGGTAAAGACGTGGATCATCGGCAGACCTGAGGTTCATTGTAAATGACGCCTGGTTGCGCAAACAAAGCAGCCGCACTGTTAATACTGCTCTAAAACTTTAAGCCTTAATATAATTTGTATAATTCAGTGTAATGAAGGTCGTCTTCATTACTTACTTTTGGTAGTAATAGTACAATGAGTTAATATATTAAAGAATGAGGCAGGTTGGTAGCAGCAGCAGGGTATATAAGGCTGTCAGTTCCACAACACGCAGCTGCTGGTAGGACCACTTGTGCGCCCGGTCCACAGCCTGTGTTTTAAGTCTGTATGTTTAATGTGTCAGTGTTGGTGAAATAAACATCTGGTTGGTTTGCACACAACCTCTGCCTCAAACCTCCTGCCTTGCATATCAAGCCGCCACATGGCCGTCCTAACAATCTGCTGTGAAGTCTGTACATCAATTCCTACACTGGATGCATGTAAACCAGACTACTGGAAGAGTAAGAGACAAGTTGGGTTACAGATTACACATTACATTTAGAAAGGTTGAAGTCGAAATGAGCATGTCAACCCTGACCCCTCCTGCACCAAAAACATGCACTGCATCTGTCTAGTGATAAAGTCAGGCATACAGTACACAGCTCAAAGAGAGTTTATAGAGAGCGTTAATCTCTTTAAATGTCCTCGTGTTCCTCTTTCTGTTGGACTTGATTTAAACCATCCCTCTGAGTAAGATCAGTCAGGACTGTGCAAAGCTGCTACAGTACAATAAGTCAGCCATCAAAAGCAGCAGGCGGCACATCACATTAGTTCTTGGGCAGGCAGTAATAGCTGAGTTTTATCTGCTATAAAATCCTCTCTCTGACACATAACTCTTGCTTGGCTGTGTTTCTTTTAACCCTCAAATTAAACAACCCCCCATCAGCAGGACAACATTTCGTACTGTTACAAATCACAGTTGGAAATATAGTTTTCAGATCTGACACCGCTGTCTTTGAGGTTTGGATAGATCATGATTTGTAATAAAATAACTACTTAGTCACACAATTTTCTCCTTTGCTCTATCAACAAGAGTCATAATAACGGGGTGTCCTTTAGCTCAGTTGGTAGAGCATCCGCCCCATGTACAAAGGCTCAGTCCAGTTTTCGAATCCGACCTGTGGCTCTTTCCTGCATGTCATTCCCCATCTCTCTCTCTCCCCACATTCCTGTCACTCTTCAAGCTGTCTCTGTCAAATAAAGCTCAAAAAGGCCAAAATCGCAAAAAAAACCCAAAAAAACAGGCAGCTTGCCCTTCAGGCAGTAAAAGGCTTTTTATCACTTGAACATAAACATTATATTGTTTTGGGGAATTCACTGAAGCAAGTAACGTTGTTGAGGACGGTGTCTGCTGCCGAGTGGCCATACGAAAACCTGCCTATAAGGTGCTTGACAGAGGCTGGGGCTCCATACAACCAAGAAAGAAACATAGATTGAAGACCTGTTCAAATCCATTGGTCAAGAAAAAACAAGACACCAGGCAATCCGGGACAGCATCGACCCTTATGTTGGCAGTGAAATCCTGAAATCCAGACAGGGCCGGTGAGAGCCATTAGACTTTAGTACCAGCATGATGGGGATGCACCAGGCACCAGGATCCACTATATTACTCTACTCTCTAACAGTTCACCACTGTTTCCATGGCTTTGCATTTAGTCTGGGAGGTGATACAACTTATTACACTTAATCACACTGTGATATAAGAGGGTTGTTATATTATAGAGGGTTTTCATGACTCATCTCACATCCTCACTGACCAGAGACACAAATTCACTCCATGTGTTTATTGTAATGATCCATTCATGACGTACTGAATGAAAGTGCACATCAAGTTTTAGATACCCAGATCATGGTGGGATATCTGTTTGTAGTATGTCAAAGGCAACAGCTAAGCAACTTTAAGGAATGCAATTCTTTTGGCCCTCCTCTAACCCCTGAGACTTTTCCCCCCGTACCCTCCTGTGATCCCCCTTGATCATCTGGCACCACCCCTTAAAAATATCCTCTGCAAAGGGCAGACCTCAAAGCAGCATTAATAGTGAATTTAGAAGGGGTATGATGAAAGATGCATGCGACAAATATATGAAAAAGCACACAGATGTACATACAGCTTTCCTAATATAGCGCAGTAATAATAATATTGTATTTGTATATTCGCCCAACTCACCCAAGAGGACAGAATAAGAAACAAAAAGGAAAACTCTCCATACAAAACTTTAGGGCTTGAGAATGGTGGTCAGCCTGACTGGGAGCTGTTACCTGACCTAAGTGAAGGGAAGCTCATTTCTGTCATGGTGAGGAATCCGTGGTAGGAAGACCGTATGACCTCTGTTTGTCTGCAGCAATCTCACACTCAACCACCTTTTCCATGATTTGCACCATGGGCACCTTGCATCCCGGGCACCCCTTGTTATAAAAATTAGGATTACACTGCCATTCAGATGTTTTAAATTATACGTTGTGTGTGTTTGTTCCCATTTATTACATGTCCTGAAGGGCACTTCCCTTATTAATGTTTTGCTGAGGCTGGCAGGGTAAGGTAAAGGTAAGGTTAATGTATAGATGGAGGATTTCCAGAACAGAACAAGGGCCAGAGACAGGTCAGAGAGGTGACATTTAGATTGGGGATATACTGACTAATGATTAAGGGAAAAGGAAAAGGTTTAGATGCTATATATGCAAATTATTTGTTAACAATATGCAGAGTTTTAAGACAGCCCACTATCGATTGTATAAGAACCAACTGGTAGTGCTCCATGGGAGCCTTTTCTCTGTAACCCCTTCTGTGTGTTGCACTGTGAAACGCTCCTTCTTGTACAAGAACAATAAATTCAACTTAAACTTTGATACTTTGAATCCAGTTCTCCTTATTTAAGGGTTTTTCTTTAAAATTCCTGTAACACCCTTTTTGAAAGTTCAATCAGGACCTGCTTAAGGAACATCACTGGAGCTCCTACCTCTGTTTCATTTGATTGTCGGGCTTTCCAGAGGGTGTCAGTGAGTTTAGGAACTCAACAGGAAGTGCATTTTTGTGGTCATTCTCTGATGATTGTCCTCACGGAGTTCAGCTGAAAAGTGAGGAAGTTGTTCAAGGCAGTGAATTATCCATATATTAAATTATATTCTATGACTGTAGTTAATAGAAGAGCATGAGTAATTTACCTGTAGTGTCAGGCGGCTCCAATGAGCTGGAAAGTAATATCTTCCTATGTCGTTTTTAAGCATTTACTTGAAATGTATTTAAATGTATGCACTGGAATATGAATGAATGTGAAAGAATATAAGATTATGTATGTAAAATGATAATTGTTGATGTTGTTATTAGACAGTTAGCTATTTTATAAGCATGCCAACGGCAAACAAATATACTTCAGATGTTAGTGTAACTCTTGTTGTTGTTTGTCTTCTTAGTAGAAGTAGTAGTTAGTAGTTAGTAGATGAGTATTTAAAAGTGAAATAACACAGATAACAAACACATTGCCACCTGTTTGGAGGGGATTGGAGGAATAGTGGGACACACTAACAAATACATGAACACACAGACCTCTCTCCAATTATAGAAGTAGGATATCTCTTCCTGGTCCACTAGCTTTCTGCTCTGTGTGCGCACTGGAAAAAAAATCCAGTGGTTGTATACAGTGCTGGCTCTGTAAAAGTGGATCAGACTATACTAACTTGTTATTCCAGTCAGTATTTTTGTGTCTGGTAACGTTGCCCATGAACATCCACCTTACTTTCCAGTTTGTCAAGATGCTGAGGATGTGTTGTTAGCTGTAGTAGCAGGAGAGTTGTGAGTATCACGCTTTTGCACCTCTAACCTCATCCGACAGTGATGTCACAGTGGTGAGACTGCAAAGTTAATTACGGGCAGTCAGGAAATATTTGTCTACTTATTTGTCTACTAGGACATTATCTGCTCTTTAAGTCACATGTCATGTGTTTGAAATTCATATTTTGGTTTCATGATCGTCAAATGCAGACACTAACAGGCTGCTCCAGCCACTGACAGGAAAAGGACTTTCTTTTTTTTTTTAAATAAAATAAAAAAAACTATTAAGGACAAATACATTAAAAAAAAAAATGTTGTTTCACTTGGACTTTAAATGAGTAACTTAACACTAAGCTGAAAAGCAGTGTCCTTAGATAATTAATACAATTATTCTGTTAGGTAAAACATTGTAAGATGACATTTATTTTGTAGATTCTCTTACTTTCTCAGGTTTAGTGAGATAATTGGCATAATTTAATTAATGATAACTATTTGTATTGTGTCGCTTCATTTAAAACAGGAACTATATATTATGATACACTCACCTGTAATGTAAGTTAAGATGGGCGGATTGATATGAGGTAAAACGTTCATTGTCATTGTTCAGTTGTTCTTACAGAAGTTCAATAAAGAACTAATTTGATTTGATTTTTAAAAAAATACATTGTGAAGCCAATATCTTTTGCTTTAGTGAAGCGTGGGACTACATAAAGCTCTAAATATGATCTACCTATCATATGTATATTTGTTAGTTTCTCACTGTGCTGGTGCCATTTGTCTAATTATTTGAATTTCTGAAGGGATCCTGTGAACTTTGTGTTCAATTTTATATATTTTGTGTCATCATGTTGTGTGTGGTACATGTATTATCAGCTTGTATTCAATAAATACATATTTTTAAAAAGAAAATCAATGTTTCTCTCTTAGGTTTCATGTCTAACACCCAACAGTGGTATCACCGTGTACTGACACACCTTGAAGCACACCTCTACAGTGCAGTAAGGCAGAGCAGTTAAACCACATGAGGTAAGCTGCCATTTGCCTTTAATTGTTAAAGCCTCTCTTCGACTCAAACTTACAGGTCATGTTTTTCAGCATCTGATTAAATCTGTCTACCAGCTTATTTGTCTGGCCTTGATCAATACTGTTCCTGATTTAATGGACAGCCAGACTTGAGCTCAGGCAGCCTGCATAGCTGATGAATGTACTTTAGCTCAAGGCTATTTTGCAATTTAAGCAGGGGTAGTTTAGTGTTATTATTCAGCTTCAGTACTGCCCATCCTACAGGTTCTTACCTGTCATCACTGTAGTACAGTCCTGTCCAGTGTCCCCCAAAACCTCAGAACATAATAATAATAATAACTTTATTTATATAGCACCTTTAAACAAAGTGCTTTACAGAGCGGTAGACCGAACAGAAGGCCACACAGGATAAGATCCAGAAAAGTAAAAACATAAAAACGTAACAGATTCAAAGATGATAAAAGGACAATCAATAGAAATAGAAGATTAAGAAATGAAAAGACAAACAATTAAAAGATGAAGATAAAAATAGAGGACATCACAGAAAGTCAAGCCTAAAAATGAGTTTTAAGAAATGATTTAAAAGAGTTGACTGATTCCAGAGCCTTTAAAAGAAATCAGTAAAATCTTAAAATCAATCCTAAAACCAGTTAAAAGCCTAGCTGCTGCTTTCCAGACAAGTTGGAGGCGTGAGAGTTTTTTTTTTTTTTTAAATGAGTGAGTTGCAAGAGTCCAGTTTTAAGAATAAGTGTGCATAAGTTAGCTTGCCAGCATTTCCAACTCTTTAAATATCTTAATCATGCATGTTCCAACCAAGCCAACTTTTAACAAATCATAAACTGGCCTGAAAACCTGAGATCCTCCTTAAATGGGTGCCTTTAAAATGCAATTCAAGGCAATGCAACAACCGTGCAAGTTGCAGTGTCAGAGAGGTGTTAAGGTGCTTATTTTAATTGCCCATTTAGGCAAAATAACTCTATTTATTTATTAATCTATTTAATAAATTGTTTTATATCAGACTTTCAAAATGATGAAATTGTTAACCTACAAATTAAACAATAATAACACTGGATTAAACAGGTCTACTCTCTCTCTGAGTGACTCACATAAACCTGTGCGTTAGGATGTGGGGTTAAAAAAAAAAAAAAATGAAAGCTGGAAGCTACACGACTCTCGGTCTCGGGCTGTGCTGAGAATCACGATCTGATTGGCTGAGGAGCGCACCAGCTCTGAGTAAAGCAAAGGATGCCAGAGTGCTCAGGCAGTGCATGGACGGATGCAAGCGGGGGGACGACGGCGATCCCGGGCACATATTGTTATGATGATGCTTTTATAGTTTAGAGTAGCCTTGAAACTTTAAAACACTCGTTTGAAATCAGAAGTAATTCTGCACATCTCGGCTGCAGATTAAGTGTGATGTTTTGGCTGCATGTTGTAAAATCCCTCTCATTACCATCGACACATCCTCTCAGGAGTGATGGGTTCTAAGTTGACCAGACAGAGAAGTCTCGATTTTGAAAGCAAATTGTCCAAGAGGAGACGCCAGCGGGATGACACCACGGGAGAAAGCGAGAGAAGTGGAGGCAGAGGCGGAGGAGACTTCTTGTTTACCTCCTTGATGCTCAAGTCCGACAAGCTCCCAGGGATGCTGCGGAAAACCAACCACAGCCCGTATGTCAGACGGGTGGCGTGGATCCGGGAGATCCAGAGGCTTCTCCGGGAGCAGAAGATGGAGCAAGCAGCTGAAGTGCTCAAACTGCTGAGAAAGGTAAGAGACTGACATTATTCTGGGTCATGGATGAGTTTAATGTGTTAATTGATGCTGTGAGTGGGTTTTGTTTATGAGCACGTGGGTAAAAAGTTTGTTTTTATTCACGAGTTAAAAGGTATTTTATTTTGTATCTGCAAATCTTATGTAGATTATAATATTTACTGTGAAACTACAAGTTAAGATGCTTAATATGAATAATAAAACAGCAGTTTATCCAGTTGTTTTGCTCTTGGTTATGACAGCTGTTATGCCCAGAGGTCTTAGCCATGCCTCCTGTAACATAATTATAACATTAATTGAGTGATTTATGATGGCTTCCTTAGAGGAAATCACACTTTTCACGGGGCACGTGTATCAGCAGGTGTCAGTATGTTAATCATTTTGTGAAAGTCATTTAATCATCTACTTTTTGCAACTTGTCATAAATGTTTTACAGTTCAGATGTCTGACTGACATAAAGGACATGCCCTTGCGCTCTGTTGCTTTCTTTTATTACTGCTGGGGGGGTAGGCAGCACTTATAATGAAGCTTATGCCTCATTGGGTGAGACGCTGGTCTGAATCAACCACCTGTTTTGTCTGAAAAGGAATGGCTAGGAAGCCAGCTAGTTCATGTTCTGAATATTCAATCAGCTCCCAATAACACAGAACACTGAGTGTATTATGTGTTACCCCTTTGAAATATACCAAAAACTAATCAAGGAAGTCAAATTAATGAATATTGTGACAAACTTTGTGATCTTAAATGAAAGACCTATGACGTATAGCCTATTCTCAGAAAGAAGGTCTTTTTTGTGGTTAATAACTGAATGGCAAGCTGTGTCTGCTCTCCATTTCTGCCATTGTTCACCCTCTCCTGTGTGAAGAAGGTTAGACATATGCATGAGAGAGAAATATACAAATCCACATAAAGCAGTTTATACAAACTCGGTTGACGCTCGACTGCGGGATTGTTGAAAAGCTCTAATCCGCTCCCCGCTGCACAGCATTGTGCAAACACTTCTTTGTCGTTAGCTTCAGAGCTCCAATCTATTGGTATGGTAGGTTTCTTATCTGTTATACTTATCCCATATAAACACCATCCTTGGTTTAATCCTCACTTTCTGATTCATCCAAACTAGAGAGAAGGGAAAAAAAAGTTTTTAAGAGCTCAGCTTGAGCTTTCCAACGCCTTCTGGTAGCTGTGGATTGATCAAAGGAGATCAGTTCAGACAAAAGCACTTCTGATCAAGAGGGGCCCCCTGTCATGAAAACTCCCTGCCCATCTGTACACTGCCATAGAATAAATTATACAGATGTGTGCAGATTAAAGCTGGAAACAACGCTGAGGAGAAGTTACAGTATGGGTGTCTGAACTGAAGGCAGATTTGTAGGTATCTCTTCTGCTCTGCACAGAAACCATTAACCGAGGACATAAAAAAGGTGTGGCATGAATTTAAACGTCATATTTGTGTGAAGCTGGAGGGATATGACTAATGCATAGCTTCCTTTATTGCCCCTGTTTATTAAGGCAGTCAGTCATATCTTATAAGAAAAAGGATTTTGAAGATCAACATGTACATTTGTCAGTCGTGAGCAGGGGCAGCTTTCCCCGTAGCTCGGCATTAAAACTGCTCACGAAGCACGAATTACTCTCTCTATCTCTCACTGAGGTGAAGCCAAATCGCTGCTACTGTTGTATGTCGTTGGGGCTGAAGCCAAGTGTCTAACTAATAATTCTTCAACACTTAAACAAAAATAAAATACTGGCAGTAGATCTCCTGTTGTTGTTCTCCAGCTTTTCCTCTCAGAGACGGACAGATTTGGAGATAATCGCCTTGAGATGATGGATGCTGGAACATGTTTGTCTCACATCGAGGAAGTCATTAAAAAAGAAGAACCAATAACACCAGCCCCTACGCTGTATCTCCATCACAGATCTGCCTTCTGGGCCATTAAGTTAATTAGTTTGGGATCTCCTAGATATTCATTAGTAAACAAAGAATCAGCAAATACTCATATCAATTACACCCTCCAGCATACACACTGATAAACCAATGTGCAGCGATGGAGAAGACGCTAATTAAAGGTGTTTTCTGTAGTGTATGAAAACTAAGGTTAGCTGTCACAACACACAAATTTGTTCATTTTATTCAACTTTAATACTTCAGTATAAACTGATGCAGTGTCTTTCTAAACATCCGGTAATATAATTAGGATCAAAATATGTATGTTTTGTTGTTGCATGTCCTCACCTTCTTTCTATTTCCCCACATTTACTGTCTGTCTCTCTGCATGCTTAGCACAGCATTAAGACTGGAAACAGGGGGAACCAGCTAGCCTGGCTCTGTTTGAAATATTAAAATCCACCAGAATGTCAAGATTTTTTGGACAGATCTAACAAACAAGATACTATGTGTCATTTAGAGGTGCTGGTTCCAGGTCTTTATGCTAAGCTAAGTGTCGAGGGGTTGAGGAGCGTGGAAACAGGGGAAAGACCCAAGTGCAGACATTTGAGGCAAACAGGATTTATTAATTAAGAAGGCTTATAGGCAGGAACAGGTCCAGGTTTAGGTTGCAGAAGTTCGAAAACAAAAAACACAAGGCAAGAGTTTTTGAGGACGAGTGGGAATGGGCTGGTTAAGTATCTGCAGGGCTGATGAGGACATGAGATGCAGGTGAGGAGGTGGGCGAGGTGTCAGATGACTGCAGAGCAGTAAGGAGTGGCTGGGAGTGGGAGTGAGAAAGGGGAAAAGGGATGACTGTGGACAACTCAAGGATGGAGTTAGTGTTGAGTTAGAGGAAGGTATACAACCTGCAAGAAGAGAGCAGGGGATGGAGGCAGGGACAAAGAGATTGAATCTAAATATCCACCCTATGGACTTAGACTGAGTCCTCTTGTACTTCATATGTACTGTGATGTGCTCTCCATCATCATGTCAAGTCTGCGGGGGCGACTGAAAGGTTACAAGCCGCTGATAAACAAGCCTCACATCTGTTTCATTCATTGCTGTGGAAACTTTTGAACAGTCATGCTTCTGTGTCATGATCTGGTTGAACGTCATTTCTGGTCTACATGATTCAAGGTTTTAATGAAGGAAATGTTCTGATTGTTTTTTTTTAAATCAGCAATTAAAAAAACTACCACGTCACATCCATATTACAATGAATCATCTTTAATTAAACCAGTGACGTCTGGGGAAGTCTGCACCTCAGGCTGAGCTCTGGAAGCCTGCAGAAAGTGAGGCCCCTTGTGGACTGCATGAATTGTAGGTTTGGACGGGTTTAGCAGACTTGCAGATTTTCAAATGCACTTACAAACTCTGCGTAACTGCAAGAGCGATGAAGTCCGAACATTTGGATTCATCTACAATCCAGAGGGCTGAGAATGAGAGAGCGTGGCTGAAGGGATGGACGATAGCTTCAAAGTTACTGTACAGACACGAGAGTGTAGAGATCTTCTCATCTAACTCTCAACAGGAAAGCACATAAACATATTTCCCAAAATGTGATGAGCTTCAGGGAGATCATTTGAAAATGTGAGAACATATTCAAGGGTCAAGTTTGTGGCACTTGGTTTGTGTGGCCTGTAGCTACAGCATACTGGAGTTAGATGTCCACTTGTTTGACTCGTTTTATTAGTGAGTTATATTTATTTAGATTGAAAACCTTGTTTAAAGTACACTTTGTACAGAACGTTTCCCTTTTTTTAGGAACAGGTTGCACCAATGAGCCTGTAGCAGATGGAGATGTGTCCTGTTCATGTACATATGAAGAGCGCTCCAGAAGAAGCCTTAAAGGAATCTACATCCTGCCACATAACATACTGTATGACTAAGCTGACATATTGACTGACTGTCCTACTTGCCAATTTATTGTTGCTGTCAGCTGCAGCTTTCCAGTACTTTTTTTAGTTTTGACTTCACACCTTGGATTTTGCGTAAAAGGTCACAACATTTTATTAATCCAGTAATCCTTCAGTCCAAGAAAAACAAAGTGAGTAAACAAAAGAAGCAGAAAAACGGTGGCACTGGGCTTGTCACAGTGTGCAGTATATTTAATTGGATTCTAATGAACTGCATGTGTGGGATGATGTTCTGCAATGCTGAGTTCATCGCTTTATTCAGACTTTTTGTGTGACGACGGAGACGTCAGATTAGATATGCAGCTTTCACGAGGACATTTGCAGTGGGATCCGCAGGCACGTACGCAGCCATCCTGTCAGCGACAAACAGCACAACATTTCATGCTTCTATGATTAGGACTCCATCAGATTAATCCACGGGATCCGATCTCTGTGTGTATTTTTAAAAAATGTGCTTCGTTTTCAGACATGAATCCCTCACAAAGCCGCATATCTGATGCTGCAGCTGCTTAACACTTCATCATCATCATAAAATAATCCTCTAATTCCTTCGTGTTTCCATTTATGGACACACGTGGTACCTTCAGTCTGCACTAAATGAGGTTTATTGAAGGGGGGAGCTGGCCTGCAGGATAGTCCAGCGTCAGGGAATCCCACAGAGCTCCGCTGTAATAAATCAACCCAAAAGCTGGAGGAGGAGAAAATGCTGATGGGAGTTTTCCTCTTTGCTTCCACTGTGCCTCTAAGTGTTAGGTCTGTCAGAGCATATAGAACATGTTTTACACAGCGTCAACCTCCAAACGTCCTGTTTTAAAAGCTTTTCTATTCATATAGAGCTGACAGTATTTACCCGTCAGCTCCACAGCTTCTAGTTATTCAAGTTTACATGACAGAAAACACTCATCAGCGTGAACAAGAGGATGCTGGTCCAGTAAAAATGTGTTCTTTTTCATGCATATGTCGGCGATATAACAGTATGTATGAGCAGAGGAAGACTTGTTGTGGATTAGGAGAGAAATGCATAAAAAGAGGATATTTTCTTTGACTTTCTTTCCTCTTACACCCAACCTTTCATCATTTTCTTTCATCTGCTTAGTTTCATGTCTTCCCTGCTGTTTGTTGTTTGGTTTTTGCTTGTGTGTGCGTGTGTGTGTGTGTGTGATATCTTCCCTGAAAAGGTGTTGGATGTGGCATGCTGGAGAGACTATTTGATGTGTCTTGAAAACATTACGTCTCAAAGGCCAGCCTGCTAATGACGTGTCAGCATTACCTGAAGATGCAGCTTTAACGTATTTACATTACCGCATAGAAAGAAGATGATACAAATAACATCAGTCGCTGGGCATGTGTCCTGGTTTTATTAAACTGTTCTGCTCATAAACACAATATTTTACTTGAATGAAGTAGTACATTTAACTGGAATCAAAAGATAATTCCCTCAGATGGTTTAGTTGTTTTCCAACAGGAAAACCTACAACTGAAACCTGCAAATGAGATAAGAGGAACGAGAACAAGTCTCTTCACTGGAGAGTATAACTGTACTTAAACTTTACGCCCAACACACACACACACACACACACACACACATATATGCACACAGTCACCATCCTCACCTTTAATCAAATGCACTGGGTTTTAACACACAACTACGGTGACAAAATGTTATCAGCTCGCAGCGTGATAAGAGGACAAGATGAAAGGAGATGAGGCTTATAAACATTGACAATCTATTTTCATTAAAGTATCCATGAAATGTCACTTGAATATTAAATTAATTGTAGCTCATACATGGCTGCCCTTAATTAATTTCTGAATTTCTACTACTACCTGTTACAAAGTTAACTTTCCTCTCTCTTTTCCTTTTCTCGCAGGATTTGGGACTCCAGGGAACGTCGCTCAATGACATTTTGTACAAGAACGCCGCTTTCCTCAACCTCGTGGACCCCATTTCTCATGAGCTGCTGCTCAGTCTCGCTCGGGACCTGCAGTGTCCAAAACGGGTATGGCGTCCTAAATATAGCTTGTTATGTTCATGAATTATGAAACGGTGTGTTCAAAACATTTACATTAATTAACAGGACAAAAACTAGAGAGGCAGCATGTCCGCATTTATTAGCCATGCCTAAGTGCGTGCGTCATATTTCTTGTCATGCTGTTGGGACAACAGTGAATTGTCAGTTTTTGTTATAGCAAATACAGAAGCATGTGAATTGTATTGCAGTGTATTGGATCACTGTGCACATCTTGGTGTCTCTAATATGTTCAATATTAGGTAACATATTAGGTTTTATTATGTTGGAATCCTGCACACAGATTGAGCAGGAGAAAGCACATTTTTATCTTGTCCTGGAAAATATCTTTACAGCTACAAGAGTCATTGGGGACTAATTAAAGGAATAGTTTGATTCCTTTAGAAATACATTTTGTTTCTGAGCTGGACGAGAAGATTTATCACCACTACGGTAGATATAGAGCTACTGCCAACAACCAGTTAGCTTGGCTTACCACAAAGACTGGAAACAGGGAGGAAACAGCTAGTCTGTTTCTGTCCAAACATAACAAAATCCACCTCCTAGCACCTTCAAAGCTCACTAATTAGCAAGTTATTTCTTGTTCAATTCATACGAAGGCTGAAATATAAAAACCACAAGTTGTGGTTTTTATATTGGGCGATCAATTTCTTGCATGAACTGCTTTTACTACAACTACGTCTTGCAATTAATAAATTGGATCCAAGAAACTGGATTTGCTTATTTATGTCATCAGTAGCACAACAATGGGATAAACAAGCCTTTAAACTAAAAAAATGATTTCATGATGACCAGAAACTGGAAGGTTAAACGACAGCTAAATCTCAGGCTTAGCTACAAAGGGGGACACCTGCATGCTATGGCGTGGATACAGAGGTCAGGCATGAATGGAAGGGCCTATGGGAGGCGCTGGGTCTGCAGTGGCACCGTGTGGTCTGTCTTCCCCGCTGCTACTGTGCTCTTTGGGCACAGAGGCAGATAGTCTGCAGCTGTGCTCCAGGACCAGGCAGGTGTGTGATATTATCTACCTCAGTTGCATCATATGGAAAAGCGTGGGCAGGTGTCCAGCGGTCATCATGCTGAGGTCAACAGGGCCGAGGCGTTTTGGGCAATGTGGCTTTGACACTAACAATGAGAGCATTTTGACAGGTGGCAAGTGGGATCAAACTGGGGAAGCTGCTGCTCCTGGAGTCCACTGAGCGCTGTGAAGTTTGTTGTGAGACTACAGACACCTCTTGCTGTTTGCAAGGGAAATTATGAAGGGGGATGGGGGTCAGAAAAGGTGAATGGTGCTATAATGGTAATTTTTCTTTTGGCTGAAGGTCAGGTAGGTAGGAAATTAGTCTGGGTGTATTTTTTTCCTCATCCTAGATTTATATCCTATTTCAGCTTTCTTTGCTAACTTTACATAAATCTATCCATCTTTTTTTATCCTCATCAGGGACATATGAGGGGCTGGAGGCGATCCCAGCTGATATTGGGCGGGAGGCGGGGTACCGCCTGGACAAGTCGCCAGTTCATCACAGGGCCGACACATAGAGACAAACAGCCATTCATGCTCTAAATGGGCAATTTAGAGTCACCAGTTAATTTGCATGTCTTTTACTGCGTGAGGAAGCCACACAGACACGTGGAGAACATGCAAACTACACACAGAAAGGCCACAGCCGGCTGTCGTATTCAAGTCAGGAACCTTCTTGTTACAGTGCTAACCACTGCACCACCATGCCGCCCCCACATTAAATAAATAGTTACATTACAAACAACAAACAATGTATATTCATGTTCAAATGACTTAGCCTTCCGGTGGCTGTAGTAATAATGATGAGAGCAAAAAAGGTAGTCAGGTGACGTTATTATAGACATCAAAACGTCACACTTTAACATGGTAGACAGACAAATCATGATGTTTTCCTAAACCTAACCACGTAATATCTGTACTTCACATCATAAAACTGATTTATTTGTCATTCTTATTTGTCATCGCCGCAGACAACATGGGCAAACAACACATTTTGTTAAATTTGACCTGTTGGTTTGACATATTTTAGGGAAGACTGAGTCAAGAGGAGGCTTCAAATGTATAACCCTGAAGAGGTTTGCTTTTTTACAAGGGAAACATTAGGTTCAGCTCTGCTCACCACTCAAGTAATTTTAGTAGAGTCCCTAAAGATATAGTCCGAATACAAAGGGTTAGAACAACACCATAATTATCTTTTTTTCCATCGTTAAGACAACCTACTCAATTATGCTTATGAATTATGTTCAGATTTATGTGATCAATAGAATAAAGGACTGTTTTGTTAAGATATAAATCCTGATTTATCCAGACTGCGTGTCAGCATATCCACTTGTAGCATGGCATACAAATCAGAGATATTAAAATTCAAATTACATTTCAGACTCAGGTATGAGGGTGAAGACACCTACAGAAGCAGCTCAGAGTGGCTGTAAAACACAGAGCCGGCAGCCATTACGGTTATCTAAAGTCTGCAGTTATCTCTTTTAGGAAGAGATGGTTTGCCTTGAGATAAAGTCGCTGTGGTCTAGTTTTTACTTACCGAGTCCAGATGATAATCGCCTGTAAGAAACTCTAATCTTATCGCTGTTTACTTTGGGGAGGAAAGCCCAGGAGGAAGGGAGGGAAAGTGAGGTAACTGGCAGCAATGTTCTCCTGACTGGCTGGCGACCCGTGGTGGGATACTGTGTCAGACGTGATGAGGATGTAGAGGCAATGTGCTGGATTTAAGGCCTGGCAGCTGCTGTCTATGGCCGGTATGTTCCACCACACTGATATTTATTTACATCATATATTCAAGGACATATTGAAGGCTGAATTTGTGAATGTTTTGATGTTTATGGACATCCGTTTCAGACAGTTAATGTTTTGTTTTGATGCACCCAAATTTACAGACCAGAGATTAATGCCTCCATTAATTTATTGACTTTGTTGATTCTTCCAGACCACAGATTCCGATTTTCTAAGACTGCTTTCATATTGCAAATCAGTATGCACTGCTTTAACGTCATGCTCAGTCATCCAAGTGGCTGAAACAGCAGCGCTGAATTTTTTGAAGTATGAGGCATGTTTGTTTGTCACCCAAGAAAAGAAGTGGCAGCGGGAATGGTTAATCGCCTTAAGGTAAATTGCCCCCCATCTTTTTTTTTTTCTCTGTCGCCACATTGCCTCTTTCTTGTTGTCGTGTTGTACTATTAATTAGATTTACCCTGCTCAGCACAACCCATTCCATTTAAAGTCTTTGACGGAGGTGGGAGAGAGAAAAGACATGGCAAAGAGGAGGGGAGGCAGGCAAAATAAATTAATGTTTCGATGTGGAAAATGTTTGAAGCAGCTGTATTCAAAGGAAAAGAAAGAAACACTTTGTGGCTATGTGAAAATCAGTACATCTGTAGTTTGCAGGAAGAAAGAAAGAAAGAAAGGGAGAGCAAGCATCCAACATTTATAAATGACTTTCACCTTGTAGATATCTAACCTTTTGAAACCAGACAAAATATACAGTTTATTGGCTTGTTCTGTTTCCTCAAACGTGTTCAGGCTCAAATGCATTTATTCATGAACACCTACTGTTTGTTTTCGATTTGCCGCATTAACTAGATTTCTATTTGTTCTTCTTTATTTGTCCTTTTTCCGTGTTGCAGGAGACCGACTCGATCAAGTCCACCAACAAGATCTGCCGTCAGCTGATTTACCACCTGACCCCTCACTCCAAGTGGACAAGACAGAGCGTGCCCAGGAGGAAGTCTCAGGCCTGGTGAGTGTGTCCTCTCTGCTGCTGCCTGATACTGTGCCATCAGTCTGAAGATGGACAGTCGCTGCCACAGCAAACACATCCTTACCAGAAAGCTCCTGGAGCCTCTCTAAAATACCAGTCTGACTTCAGGGGAGTTTGGCAGATGTCCTCTACCAGTTTCTGAGCAGATTTTCCTCCAATAGTTTAAGGTTACATTTGTGCTTGTGTGTTAATTAGGGTTGAGGGTTAAAATTATTACCTCCTGGGAATATATCACTATCACATTTTTGCAGGATTCCAGAGAATGAAAACTGATTTTAAAAACATAAAACATCATAATATTTTTAACAATTCATTCCAAATGTACAGAATCTTTGAGATGGAAAATAACACGATACTGAATATTTGATCCTCTGTTTTACAGCGTATCATCATTTTTATTTCTGAGTGGTTATAATGGAGAGTCTGACCATCTTTACAGCGCTGAACTCAGGTTATTACTGCTGCAGTGGCATAGAGAGGTGGAATATCCATTAAACTCAGACATTTCGGGGTGCTATTTCAGTGAAGGAACAAGAGCATTGTTCATGGTTAGAACGATCTTTTGCACTCAATGTTTCACCTGTTCAGCGCCACTCTGCAATCAGCCCTGCAGCTCTGATTAGGGTTGGAGGTCTGCATATCTAATTAAGTCACTCATACTTTAATTTACAGTTTTTTTCACTCAACTTTGTTGATTTAATCTAATACATGTTTTGCTACAAAGCTGAGATGCAATTTTATGTAGCTTAAAAAGTAATTGGAAGGAACAACTGCAGAAAAGTTGATCCAGTTACAGAAGCTTTAATATTGAGGTTTGGAGAGGATATCTTTGCTTCAGTACATACAATATTCTTCAGTATTCGTACACACATTTTCAGGATCAGCAGGTGTTTTTACTCAAATTTACAAATTCAGTAGGTTTATTTCCCACAGATTTGTTCGAGAAGCAGACCCAAATGAAGACATGAAGATGAACAAAAAGGAAAACAAGATTATTCCAATAAACAGAGGTCCAAACAAAGACAAATGCAGAGCAGGAACACAGGAAGAAGCACAGAGACAGAACAGTGGACTGGAGAACTGACACATTTCATTTATATTTACGTTTAGTTGATGCTTTTGTCCAAAGCAACTTACAAAAAAGGGGAAACTATGAAGGTAATGACGCATAACCAGAGAACAGAACACATACAAACTGAAGCTAAGAAGCACAGAGACTAAATACAAAAGTGAAGGCAAGATGATGAGACACAGTTAAAAACTAATCAGGGTGGAACAAATAATCAAAAAACAAAGGCAGGAAGTAAAACCATAGACACGAAGAGAATTACAAAATAAAACATGAAAAACTAAACCATAAACCCAAAACTGTGACATTCTTTTTATTTGTTCTTTTGATAATTTAGTCTTTTATTTTTCTTGTCTTTTTATTTATTTGTTTCTTAACACATCAAGGTTTTTCCTCTAGAACCAAACTGTGGTCCATTGAATCAACAAACTGTGATTCTCACATCAGTCTCTCGACCGTAAACACAGTATCCCACCAACATTGTGATTAAAACCAGCTTGAACACTGCTCGTAACAGATTGCATGAGAGATTTTACTGTTGTATGTTAACCCCCAGGTGTAATGTGTACTCCAACAATGATTTAGAGGCTTGAAACAAGAACCTATGACCCAGATTTGAACTTGGATGAACTGCTACCAAACTGGGAAAGAGCAACAGATAGACTGATTTCAGCAACTGTAGAAGCGACGTGTAAACTAATAAAAAAATGCTCTCCAACTCAAATTATGTAACAGGTACATTTGTGAGGATGTTATGAAAAAAAAAAACCTCTCTAATGATGGTCATGAGGCTCTGACTCCCTGAGCAATTAACCCAGATTGAAAGATTTTTTTGACAGCTTGAGTTAACTCCCCGCCCCAGTCTCTTGGTTGCAATATTTTCGAAATAACATTCAACAGAACAACAAGGCAGACCCTCCCAGTGTGCTCATTAGCAAGCTCTGTCTCTCACACAGCCTTCCACTGCAACCATCCAGACAGCAGCACTTAGTGTGAGACTGAAACCAGACTGTGTGAATATGACGTTCACCAGCAGAAATTAATGTCTCTGGATCAGATGAAGCATGGTTTGCATGGTTTCAAATGCTTTTCTTTTATTGATTAGCTTGATCCTCTCTTCCTTCCTTTCCCTCAGTGTGTCTCCTCCTCCCTCACCTTTCTCCTCTCCCTTTTCCCTTTTTTTTTTGTTGTTTCTTCCCTGTCCCTTGATTTCTTTCCTATTTTAAAATCCCCTTCCTTGCATTGATTCTCTTCCTCTCCTGTTTTCCTGTGGGGATTTTTTTTTCTCTCTCCTCCTTGTGAGAGTCCATTTTGTTCAACAGTTGCCACACAGAACGGTTCTGCAGTTTGAGCTGAGGCTCTGGGGAAACGCTCTGTCAGGCGGAGAGAAAAAAGGGGGAGGCGGAATCACTGCAAGGTTGCCGATTAGAAGTCGTGCATTTCCCTCTTTCTTCCTGCCTCGCTTTGAATCGATCGTGAATTTGATCTCTTCATATTTAGGGGGCTGAAAAAAGCATTAGCTATCATATTGCATTCGTACATTCTTATTTTCTTCAAGTGATCCTGAAAAGTCTATTTGATCAAATCTAGAGATGTGCTGCAGCCTGCTCTCCAGCTGTGGCTCAAATTGAATTGTTGGAAAATGAAAATATATATATATATATATATATATGCAATTGGTTGCAGATCTCACAGACATAACACATAAGTCATGATTCACGCTTTATTACTCCACAGCTGTTTGATTTTATAACACAGTCACTGCAAAGCATGTGTGTCACACTATATATAACATCAAGGCGTTTTTTTTTTGTTGTTTTTTTTTTCCTCTGCTGCTGCACATGCCAGGTTTCTGAGAAGTTCAGTGTTGCAGAGTCCCTGGAGGAATGTTTAATGTTATTGTAATTGGTATTGAATTTCAGATTAATCAAGCTCATATTTTTTTATTACGCTAAAATTGCCCTTCCAGCACATTTTGAAGAGATTGGACTCCGATTGCAGATGCTCTTTCATGGCTTGTCTGTACTGTGAGTCAGTAATTGATCCGAGGCTCTTAAAGCAGCTTTTACAGACATCTTCAATAAATTTAAAGAAAAGAGTGTGGCTCAAGCAGACGGCTGAATTCTTGTATTCAGTGTTAAGCGTTGTAGAGCGAAGACACTCCAAGTACTGAAGGAAATCTGCTTTTTTTTTGCTTTATTTGACTCAGCATAGAAGACACTGTTCAGCAGAGTAACTAAAAGGATTTATTTAAGTGCTAATATTCAGATGTGCACCAACTGATGATGAGAGTGAAAGGAGTCATGGCTGTGACAGTTGTTTGGGCAGGTGTAATCAGTTGTGGGTGAGCTGTATGAGTCCTGATATTTGACCCAGACCTCACACTGTTCAGACTAAAGTGCCTTTTCCTCCCACAGCTCACACTGCGAAGGTTGTCCAAAAGTAATTTCATTGCTTTTTTATTTATCTTCATATAAAGCTTGATAGTTTGATTGAATGCAGGGTTACTGAAGCAGTAACAAACAGCTTATTTCTTTAGCGTGATTCATGATCAACTGCCTGCAAGCATATCTGTATCTGCAAATTGGTGTTTGTAAGAGGAGAGTACATTTAATAAATAAACACTCCCTCCAGATTACAGTCTGAAGCAATCGCTCTGCTCATCTCAGCGTCAAAAACAACATCTGGCACCATTTAAGATTATGAAAATGTTGGAAAAGACAAACAACAACAACAATCTTAAACAAGCTGTTGTACATGGCCTCTCTTTATCATCTTTATTATGAAACCAACGATCAACAAAACTGTTACGAAACAGTTTACGAGAAAGATCGAGTCAAAAAGAGTTCTGTGAAAGTGCCACAGACTGGTCTCCAATCTACAATAGCTGTTCTCTAAGTTTTGTTTAAAACTCCTGCTTGATTTCTCAACATGACAAAGATGCCTCTGCCATCTACTTTTCTTTTCTATCAGCAGTGACAGTGCCACCTTGACCCTTCTTAACACTGCTAAAGGTATTCATACATTTCAAACGTGCCATTGCCAGACATCATCTGAAACATCCACCACCTAGCTGCTAGCAAGCAATCTACTCTTCAACAAAGGACATATAGAAATGTATGGAGAAATTTAGCTTGAAGAAGAAGAAACACCCACCACCGCTTTCCTGACGATTGAATTGTGAAGGGGGCTGCCTCCAACCATTTTTGTCACTTTCCCAAACTTACAGTCTGATGGACAAAGTAAGTCAGAGTTTGAACTCTCTCAAGCTCTTTACATTCTTCACACTAATATTTCTGCCACTTTTCCTGTGCAAAGCTGAGTGTAACACCCTGAAGGTCCAGTCCCCCTCATTGACAGCAGGATGTTTTGTATTTGCTGTAAGCAAAAAGGATGTACAAACAGTTTGACTGACGCACACTGACGCCTCAAGAATCCTGATGTGACATTAAATAAAGTCGCTCAAGGTCAATGTTGCAGCTGCAGCCTAAAAACTTGCAGGACTGCAACGTTCTTCACCAGAGATTCAGCTCTTCTTCAAGTTTAGAGTAACTTCACACAGTCTAATAATCTGGTTTGTTTTTTTTTGGAACTAATGACACCGCATGCAGCATACATCAAATACAACCACAGCTGTGATGTTGGGTGTAGTTTAACAGAAAGGGAAGCAAATTTCTTGCTTTGTATTACTCGTTGTGTTGTTGTTCTTAACTTTTGTGCTCCAGATATCTTATGTTCAGACATTAGCTGTGAGCTATCTAACAATCGATCACGTTTCAGAGCATGCCTGTGTGTTTTCATTGAGCTCAACCTATTTCTGTTACCCCTGGATTCTACCGGGCACGGCTCTATGATGGCACACTGTTTTGTGGAACGATTAACATGCTCAGATTTGATCATTTTTTCTTTGGTTTATGTGCTTCTCCTACGAGTAATTAGGCTGTTATGTGTTTTATTTTGAAAATTCTTTGCATTCTCTCCGCCTTTCCGTGTCTGACTTACAGCCAGCTCGATCAGCTCTGTGCTGCTTGACACGGCTTGTCGCAGCATCCATCAAAAATAAAACAACTGCGTATTCTCCGTAGAGCAGATCACAATCATTGTTTAGCACGGCCACGATCAGCTCCGCCAGCTGCAGCACAGACCGAACCAAGCGCAGCCGTGCCTGGTGAGAGTTAAAGGGGTATTCCCTACGGTTGCTCGCAGTTTTTTTCTTCAATCTCCACACGGTTATGAAGCAGATTTTAAAAAAACATGGAATATGCATGAATTTTTCCCATAAGATGAAACATTTTCACATTCCTCTATCTAAAATACAGGGGTGTGGGGTTACTCTTTAAATCAACTCCTGTCTCAACTATCGAAACACACTCCTCGCTCGGCTCTCGAAATATTCACTTCAGCCCCAAAGGCTCGTCCAAACCTTTGCTGTCTGACTTGTCATCAGCCTCCCAAAAATTTCCTGTGGCTGCTCAGATTTTCAGACTCGTTGATGCTGACAAGAAGTATGAGGCTGTTAAAGTTGCCACAAATCAACACCTACAGGCCATTGCCCATCCTAGACGCCAACCTGTGACCTGCTGTCGTGTCATCAAATTTGTTTTTGTTTTTTTATATAACCCAATGTTGGAATGCTCTTCCCATTTCAACAAGATAATCCCTTTTGCTCGTAGGCTAAAAACCTCATTTCCTCAAGTGGCACCTCAAGTCTTCCTCTCCCTTCTGAATCATACCCCGGGAAGCATTAGCCAGTGAAAAGCCGTCTTGGCTATAACTATATTTGGTTGAGAAGTGAAAGTTTTTTAGACATCTGTGTAATGGTCTGGATGCTTATGACCATTTTTTCAACTGCAATTTCAATGACTACATTTCTGGTTCAGCTTCCTCGAAAGGCTTTTCACCGGCTAATCACCAGAAAAGTGCTCGCCGGGATCCTCTCTCCAGTTTCTCTCTGCTCTGCTCAGACTAATTTGCTCTAATCTTTAAAGAAATCCCCTCTACCTCTCTTCCTCGCTGTTATTTTGAGCCCATCTCCCTTACATGATCCTTCCAGGGCCACAGCAATATTGTTAAAGTACTACTCCTTCCACCTTTGCAGTCTTCATTATTGTATGTGTTAGTGACACCTTAAGTTTATTCTTCCGGCCCATCATTCAAGGACATGTCTACATTGAGGTAATTTAAAATCTATCTGAAAGACTATTTTTATTCGTTCCATCCAGGACAAACTGCCTTATTCAGCCCAGCTTGTTAATTGTGCCAGGTTTTAAAAGAAATGTGATAGACCAGACATTTTCAGCATTTTCTTTAAGTTTTAAAGCATCTGCCGTCAAAAAATCGAACAAGTCGTGCATTTCAAAAACATTTGTAGCAAGAATTTCAGCCCAGCATATTAAAGTGTCAGACATGGGTACATTTTTAATACCAGATGTCATGCTAGTTTTAATTTTGTCACCATTTACCTCACCCATGACGACAGAGTCTGTGAATGGCCTTTTCTTCTTTGCCAAGATCCAGTACACTCAGGGAAGGGAAGCTTCTTTAATGGTTCCCAAACCATATAGTCGAATATTTTTATACTTAAGTGAAATGACCTGGAGGTATCTACGTGGCAGCTGGTCGAATTCTCTGCTAAGGAAAGGTGCTTCATCCCTTCCGGACCATCCTTTACAAAAGGAAAGGAGATAACGCCATCCCACAATTCCTTTTGGCAGCAATATTCATGTTCATAATCAGCATATTAATGAAGGTTTTTCAAGATAAAGTCTATAAATTTAAGCCAGATGTTTGTAATTCAACACGTTTGAAACTGAAGAGTGATATCATAAACTGTACTTCATTTGTCAGCCTAACACATATTTTTATAGTAATTGGGATTCATGTAAATAAATAGATATGAGTGGACAGGATGCGGGGGAGCGTATCCATTCTCAATGTGACAACTTGTAGTCTATATTCCTTCTTTTATTTAAATTCCAGCCTTGGTTATTAAGAAGGTTGTCCATGTTTATATAGCCTTCATGGAAAAACACAGTATGAACACACAGGGCAAAGTGGGCTATCTATGCATTTATTTATTGATTGATTGATTGATTGATTTAAACATTTTATTAACAAGCAGCATGGTTAAACATATACTGTAATGAATACCAGGGAATCAATGCTATACAGGAATACATATACATCTTGTAACCCCTTGTCCTTATCATGGTCACAGGGGACTGGAGCCTGTCAGCTGGGATTGGGCTGACAAACACACCAATTAACCTATTAACTATGGGAGGAAGCCACAGACATGGACTGGAGCCTTCTGAGGTGCAAGCTAACAACTGCATCCTTTTAGAATGAAGGACTGATTTAATGTAGTCTATTGTTCAAAAATTAAAAAGGATCTGAATGGATGGATCCTATGAGGAAAGGATTTACTGCATTTACTGCCAATTAGCAAATGTTTGCAGGCTAAAATGCCAAACATAGTAAACATTATATCTGCTAAACAAAACAGCATTTAGCTCAAAGCACTGCTGTGTTTAAAACTGTAGACACGTGTTCACATCCCAGGTTTTTTGTAGGTTTGTTGAGAGGAGTTTAATGCCAGTGCTTCTAGTTTTGTATTCAGTTTCTCTCTCTCTCTCTTTCTCTCTGAGAGTCAGTACCATCGACCAAAACTTCTGTTTTGTCCTGATTGAGCTGTAGAAAATGTAGAAAATTCTCTGCTGTCCATAACTTGATGTATAAAATGCAGTTATCTATTGGACCTGAGTCATCAAGAGACACAGCAATGTAAAGCAGTGTGTCATCAGCATAGCATATGAACATTTATGACGTGTCTCTTGATTATGTTTCCAAGTATTAGCATGTAAATGTTAAAAAGAGAATGATATATATGCATCTAGCATAAATAGAGTTAAATTCTGCTTGTTGTTAGATCTGTTTACAGTCAACACTGACATGACTCTGACCTGTTTTGAACTATTAACACCTAAAATCACAGGGCTGAGGGTTCTTTTTTTTTACCTCTTTTTTAGTACAGGATCAAAACAACCCCTTGTGCTGGGTTGTTTTTTTACTCAGTAATACATCATACTGGATCAGTTTATACTGTGTAGCATGGCCACAAGGTATTTCCTCCAGCTCAGTATGTTCTTACCTTCAGGTGATGCCCCCATAATAATAATAAACTGTCACCAATAATCTGATTATGCCCGCTCTCTGTTGCACTGCTGCTGCGATGTGTCTGGGAAAATGAGCTAGATAATTCTTCTTTAATGTGTGGCATCTGTACACTGAGTCATGTGTCATCTGCCTTTAACAAGTATATGACCTATTTATGGAGCCAAGTCACCCCACTGAGGTGTGCGCTGCCAGGCTGGACAGTCTCTGACTCAGCAGGCCTAACCTCTGACTAACCTACAAGGTCGACTTCTACGGTGCAGGCAAAAATCTGACAACACGAGGAAAGAATAAGTGAAAAATATAAAAGTATTTTTGAATACACAATTGCAGATGTCTGGATTTGTCTGCTTTCTCTGCTCATATTTCCATTCAGAGATGGAATATCTCACTTGACTGCACGCTGCACTCAGTCTGCTGAATCTGGTTTATATTTGACCTCCACTTTTAATAGAGACTTAAAGATCCAGCCACCATCCTCGTGCATGAATAATTGAGGGCTTCCCGCAGCACAGACTGAGATCCTGGAGGATGAGGGGGAGGAGGAAGAGACACTCAGTATCCATCGCTCCAATCTTCAGGCCACAGGGCCATAATGAAATAATTAGCAAGATTAAATGTGTTGATCGGTAAACATGAGGTTGGAGGTGTTTTTAATCTAACCGAAATTAAAAAAACTTGAGCCAGGCTGCTTTAAATAACAATATTGCAAGGATCGCTTGGCTTTTTTTCCAGGGATTGAACCTCTGTTAACCTCTCATTGATTGGATTTTAACTGTAAATCTGAGATAAGGCGGCTGCTGCTTGAGAATAACAGTAACAAGGATTTCTGTTCCTCTGATGTTGTGTGGGTCTCGTTCCTTTAAGGCTGATCCAGATCACTCCCCACGATCAAGCCCCTCGGTCTGTGTTTGGAGCCCTGCATTTTAATGCCGATTTCATAACTGTGCCTCGACATAGTATGGCAGACACAGGCGTACTCCTCCATGATATACAGTTATGTAATGCAAACTGTTTTCTATGTGTTCTGTCGCTGTATTCTTTTCTAAGCGTCTAGTTTGTCACATCGAATCAAATCATGTGTGAATTTATAGCTCACCAGAGGAGTACATTTTGTATTTTACATGCTGCACAGTTGCATTATGGTACATTCTGTACCAAGAGCTTTTATGATCATTGGCACAGCACAAATATGCTTTTATTGATGGTCGAAGGTCACATATTATTCAAAGTAATCCAACAAATACATGTCGGGCTGTTTTTTTTTTTTTTTATGGAAGCTTTGACTTACAAAAGAAATAAGGACGTCTTCTTTCTTGTATATTCTTTCTGCAGTGTACAGTACATCTTGTGCTCCCTCTTGCTTTGTCCTCCTTCTCACTTTTTAGTATGTTGTGTTTTGCATCGAGAGTAAATGTCACTCCTGTTTGTGCTTTCTATTCATGTTCAAAGAGCCCATGAGAGTTATATGATGGAGTAAGATTTACTGCATTCACCAGCCCAGCTCTGTCTTTTTTTTTTTTTTTTATCCTTTTCTGTGCTAATTAAAGCTCCACCTTCACACCTGTACACAAAAATGGTGCTACATCTTAACGGATTTGACGAACAGTTTGGGGGATTTTGCCCATCTTTTAAATAATTTGTGTCTTCTTCTGACAGAGTCTCATTACTTCTATTTTAAGGGCACATGTGCTGCTCTTACTGTTGCTCTCAGTTCACTCCGTGTTGACATCAACATTACTACTCCCCCCCCAAACTCTGAATTCAAAGTTTCCAAGAACCAAGTGACTGATCTGAGATGTCAAAACACTGCACAGCCTAGAGCTGCTCCATTGACGACGCACAATAGAGTAAGCCTTAATCAGCCCATTCGCTAAATGTTTCACTGAAATTTAATCCAAATCCAAATGAGCTTCGGGGCTATTTTTTCCTCCCCAGAAAATGTGCCATTATCCTCATGAAACTGGAGGACACTGAATGGTGCATGCAGTCACCACTTTCATGTTTCCATAGTACATTTTCTGCAGAAGCGTAGTATTAGTGTGACAGTTGCATTGAGGCAAAATTAACTTTTTTTTCGCTGTAAAAGATTCTCATTAACATGGGCCAAACTGTCCCACGGCATAAGAGTCACATATTTGATGCTAAAACTGACATGACTTTAACAAACTGGTTCAGGAAATGTTCAACACTTAGCCCACAGTCACAGGCCTGAAGGCACATCCATTCAAATAAAAGACAACAAAACAGAAATAAAGGAGCAGTCTGTTACCAGCTGCTCACTTTTCAAGGATGAGTTTGTACATTCGACCCTCGTAGGCTCTCCCACGGCTGAGCTAGACTACCGAGCATGTATTATACAGATGCCTGGAGGCAAAACAGCTTAGATCGATCCGAGGAATAAACAGGTCAAGACCAAAGCGTTGATGAAGCAGACATTGATCTGACCAATCCCCCAGGTCTGTGGAACGGCATCCACATCCAATGTTTCTCAAGTGCTTTTATTTCATTCCCCTGAAATGAGTCAAGTGTCTCTCTGCAGGCTCAGCAGGAAGTATATTTGTAGTACAGAGTTTGTCCTCGCCGCTGAGATACTGCTGGATATATCTCAAATGCAGGTTTTAACGTATGGGCCGTAGATTTTGTAACCAGACCAAGCAACCATGAAAAATACTTGTACAAAATAAGAAAATATCAAATTATTAAGTTGCAAATATTTTCTCACCCAAGATTACAAGATTTTATATGAGATTGATCTTCACATTTAACTCTTGGCAAGAAAGCAAATAAGAGCAAAATGTGGAATTATTCCTTCAACTCGGTTTGAATTGTATGCTAGTTGGCTTATTACTCATACGTAAAGCATAAACATGTGATTTATAAACGTTATAAATGGGAATTTTATGAAGTGTGTCTCATTAAAAACGTGTAACAAATCATCTAACTGCATCCCCAGAGTCAGTGAAGTTTCTTTGATTATACAGCAGTGCTGAAAAAGATCGTGAAGTCTCCTAACGCTCATTGTTACTGCATGTTAAATCCCACCGTAAATGAACACGAGGAGAAAAAAAATACAACCTCAAACACTCCCCCCTGTCTCTTGATGTATTACTGATTCATGAGAGTAAATGAAGGGGAACATGTATTCTATGTGGGCGCACAGACTACAAGTTTCTCATGCCATTCGCTTTTAACTCTCACCCTTGTGGCAGACTATTGAAGGGTTATACAATTCTCCTTGTAAAAATGTCACCGTGTATTAATCTGGAAGAATGCACATGTTGACTCTACACTTTTCAGCCCTTTTTTGAATGCTCACCTCACCGGTCCTCCATCTCTTTCAGGTTAAGTGTAGAAGGAGTGTTTGGTTGCATTCAAGTGGAAATTGATTAGCAGACCGGTGAAGTAGGGAAGCTGCAGACCAACTCTGATGATGAGCACTTAACTTTTATAACATCAGAAGAGACAACTAGACTGAGTGGAGACTAACCTGACAATGAGTCTGGTTAGAAAATGACTGAATACAGAAATCAATGGACCTGCCATGACCTTTAATGGAAAAGCTTTCATCTTGGGATGTATAGCACAAAAGGATAAAGGTGGAACAATATAATAATAATAATAATAATAATAATAATAATAATAATAATAATAATAACGATAGTATAACCTTTGTTCATATAGCATTTTTCAAAACACAATTATTATGAGCTTAACAGACGAAAACAAAAGGGATTAATACAGAAAAAAAAAATGCGGATATTTAAATTAAATTCTTGAGGTAACACATTTCAACAGAAAGTCTGTTCCAGAGTTTGGACACCCTGACAGCAAAAATACAATTTCCTTTAGTTGTAGATTCAAGGGACTGCTAAAGTTTTGTTGCAGGATCTGAGGTTGAGTACAGGCTCAAAAGCTCAATATATAAATATATGTTGGAGCCAGACTGCTTTAAAAGTAATAAATGAAACCTTAACATGAATTTTAGCATTTTATTTGGTAACCGGTGCAAATAAAAATGGGGGTAATGCGATCTCTTTGCGTTGATTCCTGTTCAGAGTCTCACTGCAGCATTTTGTATTGAAGGTGTGAGCAGGCTTTTCTGCAGGCAGGTAAACAGAGAGTTACAATAATCAAAACAAACACAAACTTAATGAAAACAGGCAAAAATGGAGGTTATGTAAAATGTAACATAATAAGCAAACGTAAGATTTGAATTAAAGACAACTCCTGAATTTATGATGCTACTGGGGTTAGATGTTTCTTTATTTTGTTGGAGGATGTCAATCATGCAGTTGAAACTGTTGAAACATAGAGTAGTATGTCATCAGCATAGCAATGAACAGAAGTGTTACGATTACATATTATTCTCGCAAGTGGAACGACAAAACAGAAAGGGATCCAGTACAGAACCCTGAGGTACGCCACAGTTAAGAGGGGCAGTAGATGAGGTGAAATTTCCAAGAGTAACTGTAAACTGTTTTTAAGAAGTAAGAAATTAAACTTGAGAGGATTGTCTGCAAGTCTTTCAATGTCTCTAAGATGAGAAATAAAGATATTAGTATCTACTGTAACAAATGCAGAGCTTAAGTCAAGTAAAACCAGTGCAGACACTTGGTTATCTTAAGTAGAGCAGTCTCAGTGTTATGCTTTGTTCAGGAGCCACATTTTTGGGGGGGGAATAGGTCTATACAATATTCCCTAAATTATATATGCTGTAAATTTCATGTGGTAAACACTGGGGGGAAATAACAGTGCACAGTTCAAGAAATTAGAGGTGTACATTGTAGGCTACTTTTCAAACACATATTCGCTCTGACTGGAAAGAGACTGCTGTAGCAGATGTCTTTTGTGTGCAGTCATTACAGTAATCACTGGGCAGCTGAGGCTGTCTGGGTAAATCTCTGTATCAACACTGGTAGTCTGTGAGATAGTTCAGGCCACTGCAGGTTTGTTAGTATGAACTCTGTCAAATGCAGTTTAAATACAGATTGAATCACTGACTCTTCACTCAAAACATATTCTAAAAAACAAATAATTAAAAGACACATTCTCTTGTTTTGTTCAGACCTTTTCTTTAAGCTCTTTGCCTGCACTCCATTTCAACATCACAAACCCCAGATGTTTTATTGCCTACCTCTAAGGTTTAGACATAAAAAGGCAAGGACCCTTGTTCAGTGTGTAAAAGTTAACAACATCCCTGAGGAAAAACATGCTATGAAAAGCAATTAGAAAGTCTGCTTGAACCCACATTTAAGCAGCCAATAGTTTGACACATGAGAGTCAGCTCTTATTAGATTCCTGCACTGTTGTATCGGTTGCTCCTGAGGATGTCAATAAATGGATTTCCCTCAGTTGTTTGCTTTTAAATGAGTCTCAGTGCAGGGGATGCACTTGTTTCGCATCATGTTTATGCGGCTAGACTGTCCTTTGAAGTTGTTTGTGTCTTAGCTGGTCCAAGAGGATATGCACCACTGCCTACAGTACGAGCATTGTAGCCTCATCATAGGGAGCGAGATGAGGCGTTTTGTTGTTTATGCTGTTATCATTTCATGGTGATGGACTATAGTGTACACTGTGGCTTTAGAAATGGTAGCTGTGCCCCTGGGCCCACAGCCAACAGAGCAGCAGGTGGGTGGAGATGTGCCCACGGAGCCGGGAGGCAGTGGATTTGGAAGGAAGCATGAAGTCGTTCTTTACTCCGTCTCATTAAAAGCACATTAGAGCCCACCCTCTCCCTGCACAACCTACTCAGCTACAGTACCAACCCTGCCTGACTTTGACTCTTCCTACACAATCATAGGCACACAGGTGAAGTAGGAAAACCCTCCCGTAAATAAGTCGAAGAGAACAAAAGTCGATGCTCATAATCAGATTCATTACAGTAAAGTGGTACACTAAACCTCCTGAAGTCACAGGAGTGTTCGAGTGTGCCAAGAAGCTGCAGATGCTGTTAAAACTTTCTTGGCATTTTTTAGAAGCTACAGTCAAAGTCAATGAATAAGATTCTGATAGTTTAATAGTTTTATAAGTTGTCAAGCAGCAAGGCTCAAACATTTACTTAGTTATTCTAATTATGAGGATTTGCTGCTTATGTCATTGTGAATTTTGTATCTGTGTTTTTAAATGTTGGTCGGAAAACACAAGTAATTTGAAGACGTCACCTTTGGCTGATGTAATGAACATTTTAAAAAAATAAAAATATAAAATATAATATAGTAATATAAAATATCTCCAAAAAAATATCTCCAAAGCCAAACCTTTGCCACAAAGGGTTGTGCAGATATTTGAATCCCAATGACTTCAGCGCCACCAGCAGGTCAAAGTTTTCACTTAATCCTGTGATAATGCATTCAGTGGATTGCCATGGAAACTGATCAAGCAATTCATATTCTCCTCAGGATGAGTTATAATAACTTTGGTGATCGCTTAACTTTTCATTTAGCACCATCATGTCAAAATGATAATTTATCCATTACTTTGGTTTATGACTAAATACCTGCAAAACTAATGTCATCACCATCATCCCTCAGCTGTACTTATTATTGCCAATCAGCAAATCTCAGCATGCTAACATGCTAATTAAGACTGTAAACATTATAACTGCTATAAAGCACAGCTGCTTCACAAAGCCACTAGCATGACTGTAGACTCTTAGTCTTGTTTTGTTTGTCTTGTAACAGGTTGCAGTTCAGTGATTTTTTTTTTTCAGTCTCAGACTGTGTAATTTGAACTCTTTCAAAGGGCCTGAAGGCAAAAAAAACAAGACTAGAAAATGTAAAAGAAAAAAAGTAAATATAATTTTGTGCAAGTGAAATAAATCTTTTCTGCTTTTCTATCCTGTTAAGCATCTCAAAACCCCTCAGATGCAACACCTTAGAGCTCCCTGCGGCGGCACAGGTTCCATTCTAGCCCATAGTTTGCTGCATGTCCCTGCAATAAAAGGCCCAAAATTGTTAATGAAAACAATTGTTATTTGCATTATTCATATTGTTTAATAAATAGATGAGGAGAGCACATAGACCCATGAAAAATGATAGACATTTCACCTGTAAAGAATCAGCAGAGGCTCGGGTTGCAGTAAGCCATTACAAAAAGAAAAATGAACATACAGGTGCTTCAGCAGATCAAATTCAGAACAAGAAAGGCAGTGAGATTATATGAGAAAAATTCAACGAAAAGAGGCCAAGGAGCAAGAAAGGGAGACGCAGTGAACAAGAGTGAGGAAATGAAGGAGGGAGAAATGAATTATAGCCTACTCCTGGAATCAATAATCTTGCAAATCACAGCCCCGCTGTGCTACAGATCTTTTTCTTTCCCTTTTTACCGAGCAGAAAGGGTGACAGATGTAAAGAGTACAGCCTGAAGATTTATAAGGCTCCCAGACAGACCAGAGAGCAGAGAGAGAGAGATGTGGGGATAATCCTCGCTATGCCTGAGGAATCAGAGGGACGAGTAAAGGCAAACGGGACTAAGACAAAGCGAGGATAAACTTTAACCCAGTTAAACACAACATTTTTCTCCTATTTACCAGAGTTTTTAAACAAAGTCTCCCACGCTTCCACCTCATTATCATTTGTTTGACAGATGCCTTTCCGCCCTGACTTCTTCCAAGTGTGCATGCCAGTAAAAACAAAAGGAGTTTAAAGCGCTGCAGCAGGCACTGTCTTACTCTCCAGTGCATGACATGCAGCTCGCTTATTGCTCTCCTATGCATATTTAACCACATTCTGGTATAGAGAGAACATTTCGTTTCAGATTGCCCGGTGCTATCAGAGGCAGTGAGGGATACAATGATCCGACCTGACAGGTGTGATAGTTATAGTGGTATTTTCCTTAAGATGAATTCACTTCACACCTGTTGTCTGAAGTCATTTGGAGTGAAATAGATTAGCGCTCGCCTTTATCGCCCTTGTATCTCGCCCATTTTTGTCCCTTTATACCGTGTTTGTCCATCTACCGTCTATGCTTTTATCCCCCTGTCTGTTCTGCATAGACGAATATCAAACTGTGACAAAACCTAAAGGAAAAGTTTGACATTTTGGCAAAGATACAACTGTTTGCATGATACATATAAAGCTAGCACCAGCAGCTAGCAAACAAAACTAACACATTTATAGGCCATTTTTGTGCAGAAATATTTCCTGGCCAGGACCAGTTGCCAGGCAACAAACGGAGACTCCAGGAGGTTATCGGTCCCTCGATTCAATGTGTTATTTAGTAAGCGTTCGAAGTGCTGGTTTGTTACCTTTAGACAGAGCCAGTGTAGCTTTTTTCCCTGCTGCCAGTATTTATGCTAAGCTAAGTCAGCCAGCTGCTGTTTGAAGGTCTTTTGGCCTTTTGTGGCTCCAGAGGGAGCTACACAGTCTAATGAATTGTGAAGTGACGTTACCTGGCAAAGTTAGTTAAGGGCTACTAGTGAAACACTGCCAAATCTCCCACAGAACTGTCGGTGATCGAGTTGCATTGTGGGTAATGTAGGCGCCAGGTTTTGACAATGAAAAAGAATCATTAAAAAATGAAAAAATATATATATCTGGTTCTGCTGCACTGACTTCGATACTTTTTTGTTTTCAAATGTCCATCGTGAGTTAAATCTGTGGAGTTATCTCTATCTCTTCATATAACCACTAAATTCCACATTCCAACATTTCAAAATAAAACACCCTGTAAAAACAGACAAACTGGAAACTATTTAACTATGTTGTCTATTTAGTCATGCTAGAAGCACGTAAACATTTAAATGACCAAATCTAAACAAGTTCACAATGGAGAACAGATGAAGTCATAGTGCCGTGCCTGCTGGTGTTTAGGGTTAAATCTCAGCAAGAAAGTGAATATTTCCCAGAATGCTACACTCTTCCTTTAAGAAAAAAAGGTTCTGTGCGATTGCCTAATTTTGATATTTTCCAAATTGTACTTGTTGAAAGGAGTTACTCCAACTTTTCTACATTCACTGACCAGATTTGTCTGCCTGTTTATAATTGAGATTGTTCTCATGTTTTTCAGATTTGCTGATCAGCTGAAGATGGTTTATCGATGTGTCACTCCAGACACGTGGCCTGATTTTTAACAAATCCAAATTTCAGCCTGAATCCATGTTTTCAAAATATCCCAGCTCAAAACAAGACGACATATCTGTTACTAATTGGCTCGGATAGAAGGGCTAGATCAGCCCTTTTTTGCCTTGTTTACACTGTTTTTTAACCACTGATTTATTTATTTAATTATCATTGTTGATGGTTGTTTTGTACTTAAGGAGCTGGCCTTGAAATGGCTTTATAGGAAAGAAGTGACACCCAAAACTGAAAGCAGCTGGTGCCTTTCAGTGAATGACATTCAGCCCAGGAGACTTTGAATTTGTTACTTGAGGGACTCAGACCGAGACACATTTAAATGCAAATTCACTTCTTTACATTATTGATTGCTACACTCTGTACACTCTACTGGTGGGTGCTGTTTCTTTTTTGCGTACTTTGCAGTTCCCCTATACTTGTGGGACAGTGTAGAACCCCTTTATAGAGGCCTTTAAATCAATATCCTCAGTATCATTAAGTAAAGATCGTTTGTCTTTACACTCTTTTGGAAATCTAACTGCCAGTGCTGAAGAATTAGCACAGCTTTAATACTGTCTGCAACAAATGAAACAAATTGATAGAAGTTTTTGTCTCCTCTTTCAAACAGTCTGAAGACCACCCTGAAGAAGAAGCTGTCTGGTGACGTGGTCAATCTGTCAGGCATCCCGCTATCTGGCAGAGATGTCCATCGTGTGGCTTTCTACCTCCAGAGCAGCAGTGACGCAGTGTCGGCCGTGGACCTGAGCTTCACCGAGCTGCAGGACGAGACCTTACGGCTGCTGCTGCCGTACCTCGGCTGCATGCCAAAACTGACCATACTAGCCGTCAACGGCAATCGTCTGACATTGGCCATCCTGAAAGACCTGACAGACGCAGTGAAGGATCCGAAGAAGTTCCCCAGCCTGGCCTGGGTCGACCTGGGCAACAATGTGGACATCTTCACGGTGCCGCAGCCGCTGCTTGTGGCTCTGCGCCGCCGATTCGGTTTACGTAGCAGCCTCCCCACCATTTATGAGTACAGAGAGGCGCAAACATTCGCTGGCTACAACCCAAACATGGAGACATCGGTGGAGGAGCCCAGTCTGTACGAGGAGGGAGATGGAGAGGAAGATGATAGAGAGGAGGAGGAGGACAGACTGGAGCTCCAAGCCTGGGGCTTTGGAGAAGAAAACATGTCAAAAAATGTGCCAGTGCACTTCTGTGGGAGGTGATCGCCCAGAGCTGCTTTCTTTTAGACTGGCTGCCCCATATATCCATCAGTATCACCTCGCCCTAAGTTTCCTGTGTTAGCAGATGTCATTGTGGCAGATGCTTACAGTGACCCACATGTTTCTGAAAATAACATTGAAATAACTAACTGTGTTTTGTGTCCCTCTGGATGCTCTGACTACTGGAACTCAATGTGATGCAGGCAGCTCTGTGGTTGTACAGACACAAATTTATTTATGGATTGATTCAGCCTTCATTTATCCAGGAGAGGGTGAACTCAACATGTTTGCTGGTGTTGTTTTCTCACACCTTGATACTTACCCATTAATTGCCACTGTACACAGGAGCAGCCGAGGGTTAAGTGCCTTGCACAAGGGCACCTCAACAGTAGAGGTTGAGGAAAGTGGGGGAGCGATACTTATTCACATTCCCTGAGTACATTTACCCCGCTGGTTAAATATCCCACTTAGGAAATTAGTTTTTTGCTATGACATATATGTTTTTAGTCACATAAAATATGCTTCCATTTTCTTCTGATGGCACACAGCATTTATTTGGGAATTACTTTAAAATAAATGGTGAGTTAGGTAAGTAAATGAAGCTTACTGAATCCTTTCTAATTTAAATTCCCAGCACTGATCTACTGATGCTGCAGCTATACAAAGCAGAAAAGCCTCAGCTTGATGCAGACGACACACACACACACACACACACACACACACACACACACACACACACACAGTATTTGAGCTTCTGATGAACTGATTACCGCCTCTATCAGGCCTCGTTAGACCCCTTCAGGCACAGATGGTGAGCAGGGGGATCTATTTTTTTCTCTGCAAATAGGACTAGCCCCAGATAATTTCGACCACTGGTGGTTTATGATTGATTCTATTTAGGAATCAGACCATCAAGAAAGATGCCAACTCTGTTTTTTAAAAAGACGTCCACATGAATTACAAACAGCTCAGCTTGTATCTTTTCTTCTGTGGTGCTGCAGCGTGCACATGAAGCTTTGTTGTTGCATGAATAAACTGCAACACTTTCTTTTCTTTTTAGATGTGTAGTTTTCATCCTTTTTGTATTGTTTTTAAGAAATGGGCATGACTGTTTACTGTAGCGCAACATCAGATCCCACAGACAGAGAGCATGTTTACATGTACATTAATATACAGTTAATTTGAGATTGTTTTTTTTGTGTGTGGGGGGGGGGTATTTCATAAAAATTGCAGCATGTGAACACAACTGTACAAGCCCACATTTTATCCTGCCTACAGATGTTAATGTGGTCTCTTCTTTTACCTTGCTATTATTCAGGAAAATCTGTTTATTTGTGTCTACAGGGATATTAATGAACAGGATGCTTGGTTTGTCTGTGTGTGTGTGTGTGTGTGTGTGTGTGTGTGTGTGTGTGTGTGTGTGTGTGTGTGTGTGTGTCTATGAGAGCATAATTAGAGTGTGTGCCTGCATGCATGAGTGTGTTGTGGACATGCCGAGTAAATTACTACCTTTGATGGTCGAAATGAAATGTTTACTCATTTGCACTTTAAGGACAACTCTGTCCCTGAATGCACAAGCTTTGTTTTTATGGGTTGTTGTTGACATAAAAACAACTCACTGAGGCGCCCACATCCGAAAAATAAATGTTTTATCTCAGCTTCCTGATTTGATAGATAAATCACCAACATTCATACAAATCAGTTGTAAATTTACTTCGTTTTTTCATCTCATTAAACCGTGGTCGGCTTTTAAAGTTAAAGTGATGTTTGCCTGCTGTTGCTTCCGAAATAAACATGATTTGAGTAACGTTTGAGTTTTGTGGATATTTTGCAGTCGGTAAGTTTGAAGGTGATGAATCGTTTTGCACAAAATTTCAAAACACTGTTAGTGTAAGATAATATCAGTGACATACATAAAAGTAAACTGAAGATAGTGATGTGTGTAATAGTTCCTCATATTTTTTACTGCTGCAGATAATAAAACTTTAACAATGATTTGGAATGATTTGGAAAACCCCTTCTGCCATCCTCTTACCACACCCAGCGCTGTTTGTTCCCACAACGGCACTTTTTGGATACCTTTAAGCACCAGCCCTGCACCAGCCCGGACACCCTCAGGATCGCCCACTCACCTAGACAATTCCCCCTTTGTTAACACAATAAACTGTCATGAACTGATTAAGTCTCCTGGTTTGTGTTTGTCTGAAATCGTTCAGCATAACAGAGCAACGCCTTCCATACATACAAGCAGTCATTTGAGACATTGTTAATATAAAAATATTGATAGTCTTTAATTCTGTACAGGATGAAGCTTGTTTTATTTTGCAACTTCTCTACAACACGCTTTTTAAAAAAAAAAATTATTTTTTAGATAAAGAAAGTTGGTTTTGACTTTGTTTGGCTTTACATAAAAAAAGTTGCTTTGTTCTGTGCAGCTGTAAATCACACAGTTTGGTCATAAAACCCTCAAAGTTAATATTTTCTCTCATTCTTCAGGGACACATGAGAGGAAGTCTGATGACTCTGGTGTTTTTCTGCAGCTGGTTTCCATGTCAGCGCTTAATATTGTGTGTAACTAAGAACAGTGCCCTGTACGGACCTGTCAGGGATAGAATAATATCAACATCCTGCTGACTTGTAGCTGCTCTGCTAGCGAGGCATTTTCATGTTCACAAGGGGGAGAGCCTGAGGCCATCTATCTTCGATCCTGATTTGTCCCTCTAAAAAAAATGGGTGAGTGTCAGATAACAGATCCTGTCTTGGTTTGCAGCCGATGCTGAAACACCCTGCAGACACTTAGTAGTTCATGTGTTTCATGTCTGTGCAGCTTATCAGACATAAACGGTGTCTCTTGTTGAGCAGTGGGGAGTAACAAAGTATATTTACTACAGTAATGTAGTATGAACAGCTCTGAGGTACTAACCTTTGGAAACATTACACTTTTATTTTGCAACATTTGGAGAGAAATATACTTTTATATGTAACTGATGATAATTAGTTTCTTTGCATATTCTTTGTATGTACACTCACCATTTTACCTGTGGACATCACATGAACTTTCAGTCTTTCTAGCATTTTAGAAACATCCATAGCTAGAGTTTCAACCCTGAAGTGTCAGGTGTACATTTTTTTTTTCTTTCCACATCAGTTTAAATTTTTTTTGTGATTTATCACCACGTCCATGATAGCCATCATGCATTCTTTCACGGTTTCAGCATCTCCGAATGATCTTTTCTTCTTCTTTGCCAACATACACGACAGCTCTCTCTTGGATGGTGCATGACCAGACTAGAGTAAAACAGCTCCGACTGCAAGATGCAATCACAATCTGCACTTTAACTTCCTCCTCCTGTCTCCTGTGTGATTGTTTGGTGTTTTCTCAATGTGGTGTTGGTGTGTTGACTTTTGGAGATGGCAAAATTAAACGTATTAAAAGTACTTGTCAGTCCAAGCGGGGTTAAAGTGACGGACATCAGCAGTGCGGTACCGTGCACGTACAACCAATGATAGTTGACATAGACAGTATAAAGAATGGACAGCATGTGTGTGATGTCACCCATGGGTTTCCGAAAAGCTGTTTTGAAGCTGTGGTGGCTCTGGCTATCGCCATGTTGACTGTCCGGCAAACCGGCAAAGACATGGTTCATCAGCGTACCTGAGACGGACCGAAAGATGCCTGATTGCTCAAACAAGACATCTTTAATGGCACCCACCTGTCAATCAAAGCAGCCATGCTGTTAATTATATATAACTTTAAGCCTTAATATAATTTGAACAGGTGAGTTAAATAAAAATTCACACTCAATATAGTTGTCATGAATGAGGAAATTAGCTATAGAGACCAAAACTGTTTTTTGTACCAGGCTGTAAACATGTTTATTTCTGCTGTGAAGTTGGACATTTTAACATGGGGACTTATGGAGAGTGACTCGTTCTGTAGCCAGCCTCAAGTGACCACTTGAGGAACTGCAGTTTGTGGCACTTCAGCATTGGCGTCACTTCACAGTCATGGAGGTTGCCGCTTGTGTACAACTCTCAACAAGGAATGAATACAGATAGGAATGAATTATAACTACATAGTTTTAGCTAGACAAGATATTTTAGACTTTAAAGCTCCACCTGAACCTCCACTAAAAACAATAAAATGTTGCTCACATTAGTACGTCTTTAATTAAACACCAAGCTTTGAAACTGGGCTTTCAAAACTCTTACTTATTATTTGATACTGTGATGTTGCTCAAGAGTTGTACTTCCCACACAGACTCCATCATCACAGATTATGATGAACATATTAAAAAAAAAAAAAAAAAAAGATTATGCTCCTCTTTTAGTAACTCCACAGTCCAGCCAAGTTGTTTTTCACTGACCTGCTTGTTTGACATTGCTGGCCACAGGTTATTACACTCTGTGCCTCAGTGATTTGGGAAACAGAGAGAATGATTTCATTTATTTCTTCTCTGTTTCTTACTTCCTGTAGTTGGACCCCAATAAAAACTCTCTCACAACATCTTCCCTTTATGGTCAGGAGTCAGTTAATAACTCATAAGGCTTTAATTCAGTCTGCGCTGGCTTATCATGCTTGGTAGTAACAGTGAAGAAATACTGAGATCCTTTAAGTAAAAGTATCACAATGAAGAACACAAAATACTTCGTTACAAGTAATCATCCTACATTCAAAATCCTAAAGAACATACGTATTATTAACTAAATGTACTTAAAATATCAAAGATGACTCAAAAATATTAGATTATAAATACAGATTCATCGATGTGTAAGCAGCATTTAATTGTTGTAGTTTGTAGAGGTGGAGCTAATTTTGATTAATTTATATACAGTTTGTTAGTTTAATTGTCAAACTGGGGGTCAGGGCCCTCCAAAAGGTCACAAGATAAATCTAAACAAGTAAAGTGATTATTCAATGATGAAGTATTTCTGTAACATTTTTGTGTGTCACAGAAGTGTGAGAGAAAATAATGGCAGACATATGTGGTGGAAAGTACTATATTGTGTTTAAGCACAGCTTTAAAGTACTTGTACTTGAGTATTTCCATTTTATGTTACTTTACACTTCTATTAGAGTACAATTCTCAGAGAAATATTGAACTTTTTACTGTGCTAGATCTATTTGAAAACTTTAGTTGTTTTACAAATTCAGATTAATGATAGAAAATACAATCAACAGATAAATTACAATGTTTTATTATAGGTTAAAATAAAAACTTTATTGATCCTCGGAGGGGATTCAGTTTTAGCTCCACTTGTGATATACACATTAAATAATGCATCATCCATAATGGTGATCCAGCAATAAATTATACATTATTCTGCATATTAAGTCTTTATTTAAGTATATTTTTGAATGCAGGGCTGAATATTTGAATATTTCTACACTCTTGATGCTTTTTTTATTCAGGTAAACTACCTGAGTACTTCTTCCACCATTTATATTATACAGTATATCTATGTTTTATAACAGTGTACAGATTTCCCAGTAATGGCAAACTGTTTAACTTCTTCAGTCAGTACAGGCAGCACTTGTTCTCTTTTTGGAAGCATACATGCACCATCTACTGGCACTTGATGGCAGCACAAGGCAGCTTCCAGTGAGGCTTGTTAGCACAAGAAACAGCTGAATGCCGCATGTTAAACTCCCATTAAATCCTTCACTCATCTGCACTGATTAAAGCTCTCTGCCCTCAGCAGGAGCACTGAGCAACAGCTAGAAAAAATTCACCTTTAATTGCTGGAATTTGAAACACCGATACCGGTACAGCACAAAGCCAACACACACAGCTGAGACTTCCCAAGAAGGTTGTTGTTGGAGTGCGTTGGGTATTTGATGATTGATCACGTGTGTGTGTGGAGAGGGTGGTTGTGAGGTGAATGGGAATGTTCATTCAGTTTTTTCTGTGTTTTTTATAACTCGTGTTTCACAATCCTGGAGACAGATCTTTGCAATCCAATGATCCTTGCATTGTTTATACTTGTCATCTGGTTCACATCCAAAGTTAGTTTGTAAACTGACTACAACCCCCCAAGAAGTGCGGGGGATCCAAAAACATCCCCTACAAGATGCTTTGTCCTGGTCCTGATTTCACTCTCTTCCAGGAAAAAGATTTTCTGGTAAATAACTCTGATTCATTTACATGACATGGAAATCAAATTGCATAAGTAGAAGCAGATTGAGTGAGTTATATATTCAGCTGAGTTGTGCAATTGGATGAACATAAGCCATGGGAACAAAGCACAGATACTAAAGGGAGTGAGTGTGGGAACTTAATGTTGAAGACTTTTTTTCTCTCAATGTTGCAAAAAGAAATTTTGCAATGGCTGATTTATCAGAAAATTATTCTGTAACTATTTTGATAATTAAATGTTTCGGTACCAAAGATTTGCTGCTTCCTGTGGTGTTGAAATCTAATTCACTGCAAAAGGTTTAAATATGTTGCATTTGGATTTACTCTGTTTCTCTTTTCATTTGAGAAAAGTCACTACAGTTTATTACTTATCTTATCTCGCATCTGTGACCCGTTACAAGGGCCAGCCAGGAGTTTGGGTAATAAATTGTATCTAGTGTAAATATTGGTTTAATGAGTTTCTTCAAAAGGTTTCTCTGTCTTTGAGATGATGTTAAGTTTTTTCTTGATGACCTTCAGGTCCGAATCCTCATCATGGGAGGAGACTTCTGAGAAGTGACTAAACAGGACGAAGTCCTAGTCACTCTTTGTCAGACTCTAAATCACTTTGTGTGTGCGAGGATCTCTGACCTTTCAGCTGAAAGACTTGTAACTTGGTATTCTTTGTAATGACGTTCTTACATATTATAGTTGCATACTTATATTGTCTTCATTTTATTCTCACTCTGTTGAATAAATAAAGACAATATTGGAGTGACTTTGTTTATTTATTTGTCTCTCTCTTTATGTCACTGTAATGTAGTGGAAAGTTGCCAAGACTTCTATGTGAATGTGTGATTTCAAGAATAAAGTTACGGTTTATCATTTCTATCCATGTTCAATGAAACAAAATATGACTGGTATTTGACCGGACATTGTATTCCAGCAGTGGAATACAAAGTTCATGTTTGAAGACAAACAAATGAGATTTGTCAAGTGAGAGAGGCAAGGGGCGTCGTCCAACATAAACAGCCACTGGAGCCACTTTGCAAACCACTTCAGTCTTGTGTTTATGTTCAATCAAACAAAAGTCTTTTTTGCTCTGATGCCTTAGCGTCCGTAAAATGTGACTTTGAGTCTCAGATACCGCGGTAAATTTAACATTTTGTGGTTTACGACTGACTCGATCTCTGGAAAGTATTCATGATAATTGGTGAGAAATTGTCTCTGTGTTCACCTCAAATCTGTGTACATTCAAAATTTTGATCACAACTGAACCAATGTAGAAACTTGAAGCTTCCATGTCACAAACACTGAGAGTGGTAAACTTTTGAAATGAACAATTCATTTTGGATTGTCACAGAAGTTAAATGGACTTTTTTGTGGGCAAAAAAACCATATCAGTCATAAAACATGTCTGGATTTATCTTTAAAGTATAATTAAACACTTAAATTCATCAAATTTGCAGCACTATAGGGGGCCTCATGGCTAATGACAGGCTGACCACCATACAGTGTAGCAGGACTACAGTTGGACAGCGAGGGGTTGGTTGGTGATGAAAGCTACATTGTTAAAAAGCCGATAATGAAGAGGAAGAGGAAGGTTTAGTTTTCTGTGAAGCCTGACAGGAAACTGAAACTCTGCATGGCTGAATAAAAACAAACAAAAGTGCAGAAAAGAACAGAACAAGCAAAATGGCCACTGTGTGGTAGGTCAAGACCAGCCAGTAAACAGAACGTGAGGCACCAGAGGGAGACGTTAACAGGATTGTTCCTGACTTATTTTTCCTTCTTACTCACTATGTTGTGTCTCTGCATCACCGCTCTAGCAGTTTTCTTCTCTTCAGACTCACTGATAAGATTGTTTCACCGCTCCGTGTCAACTCGTCATCTGGAAGCAGCAGTCACGCCACATTCAAAGTCACTCGCGTCATTCTGACTTCAGACTCACGCTGATCCGACTTTATTAGATGTTTCAGAGCTCAGCGGTGGGCTGTGTATGTGCATTTGTATGAATACATCGATCTGTACTTGTGGAAGTGTAGCATCCCCGGCTGAATGATGGTCGTACTCTTTAACTGATGGTTCATACTGCTTTATTTTGTGAACCGTATTCAATTATGAACACACCGTAAGAGCTATGAAAAGGACAAAACAAAAATATAGTTGCTTTTCCTTATAGCAATAAACTTATCATAGCCTTACAAGATTTACTCAATGAAATTCTGGTTCTTTTAACTGCTACAATTACAGTAACAATCATGGAAAATCAAATTTTAACCCATTTTAACCTCAAGACAACCTCCAATAGAGTGCTGTATATAAGATGCTATTTATCATGAAATTAGCATTTTTAACCGTTCACTTATATGCAGTTTTAACCTTATCAAAGATTACATAAGACACACAAACACATCTTTCTTGCATTAACAGAGCGACCAATTAATTAAGTGACCCTGTCTGCCTTAATATAGATCGACACGATCGGTCAGCTAATGCTAATCACGCTAGCCAAAACACATCTTGAAAAGTATGGAACTATCAAAAGCACCAAAACTCAAGCTAGACAGTCAATATCACATCTTATCATCATAAATAAAAGCCCGAATTTAACGTCTGCTATAATTAAAGAAATAATAACCTGGCCTTCACCGAAATCTCAGAAAATGAATAAGTAAGCATCAGACAACACATTTATAGAAATATATGCTCACACTAAAGGTCATTTACAGGAAGTACATTTACTTAAGTACTGTACTTAAATACACATTTGAGGTTTTTTTTTTTACTTTACTTGAGTAATTCAATTTTATGCGACTTTATACATCTACTCTACTACACCTCAGAGCCAAATGTTGTCATTTTTATTCAACTACATTTGTCTGACAATTTTAGTTACTCATTACTTTTCAGATTACAACCAGTGAAAACTCAAAATTTGGTGTTTTTTAATTCAAAATTGTCTTATAAACTGAAGCATGAAATGTTCCTTCATGTGTTTTTAAAACTCTCCTACTTCTAAAGCTTGTATTAGCTGAAAACAGGGCTGTGTTTTGCATTAAAATTCAACTCTTTGAATGTTACTGAATTGTATTGCAACTTTATTCAGCTTTTGGATATAAAGTTATGCAGATGTATCATCTTCAACAGGACACTGACGCTATATATGTATTGCTTAAGATTAAACCTGACAGGATATAAAGTAGTACAAAATTAGTGCATCTGCAGCAGTAAAATGCAACGTACGCATTAATGCAGCAGGAATATGAATACAAAAACATCATAAATCACTGACAGGGACCATTTGGTTAGGTTAAGCGCCAGTAGAATAAATGTGAGTCAATGCAGTGTCCTCCAAAGAGCCAACAACAGCATGGGCATGGTTCTCAGAGGTATGACAATGGGCTCACACTTAACTGACATCCTCACAACCAAACTACCGACATATAATAAGATTGTCCTGATAATTTCCATCAAGTATTCAGACTATAAAGTTTATCTGTAAGTTTGCATTATAAGCAACATATGTATAATATTTGCAAAAAGTTTATATAGTGTCCTGTAAGCCTAACACTGAGCTTACATAAATGGAAAGAAAGGGGGTCAAATTAAACGGTCAGTTCACTCAAACCATAAAAAAGTATCCACATTACTACAGATAATCCACTGACAGTTTTCATTGGATCTACTTTCTGCTGAAGAAATAGTCCCTATAAAAACTGTGACAAAGACAGTGAGCTGCGTGGATTATCCAGAGAAACTGGGACACTGTTTCTAAAAAAAAAAAAAAAATCAATTGTTTCCGTTAATTCTTTTTTTAAATGCTGTTTGAACCAAAAACTCAACTTCATTTACCATCATTGTATTTGGGTAAAGGCAGAAATCTCAGAGATAGATATGTTAAATCAGAGTAAATAACACCAGAGTATGAGCACTGTTTGACCCCTCACTAAAGATCAGAGGATGTTGTAATACGGGTCAATTTAAATACATTTTTTTAATGTATTTGTTGGTTATTTTAAGGGACAGTGCACATTAATAAAACATTTCTGTAAATGAGTTATCTAAGAGGCTATTTGTCATCTGTAGTCCCTGGACTCACCCTAAAAACAAAATGTACAATTGAAATTAAGTTATTGAGACCATTTATAAGCATGCAGAACAAAATCCATCTATCCGTTCTCTGTAACCACTTATCCTCATCAGGGTTGCTGAGGCTGGAGTCTATCCCAGCTAGCACTGAGCAAGAGGCAGGATACACCCTTGGACAAGTCACCAGTTCATCACAAGCCTGACACATAGAGACAAACAACCACTGACATTCATATTCACACCTATGGCCAATTTAGAGTCATCAATCCACCTGCATGTCTTTGGACTGTGGGAGGAAGCCAGCGTACCCGGAGAGGGGAGAACATGCAAACTCCACACAGTAAGGCCCCACACAAACATCATTCAGGAAACCCTCATACCACATTGTCAGGTACTATTTAAAACAATCAACAAATCCTACTGCTAATTTATCTGCATGTCCCAAATGTGAGAAACAGTTTGCACACTTCCATCCTCTAACATGATGTTTGAATACTGTGGGAAAATATTCAGGCCGAATCTTGGAGCTCTTAAAGTGTGTCACTGGTGGCCTGTAGGCCTCTGCAGATCTTTTAATGTGGTTGTGTGAAATAAATTCATTGTAGCAGGGTCACAGTTTGATGTATTAGCAGCATGACGCCGTACAGTCACAAACTTAAATGCACTTCTGCTGCAACAGCTGCATAACTTATGAGTCCTGTATGATTTCAGCTGCATTATGCATAATGAACAGCATGAACAAACTTCCCTCCCTGCGGCTCAGTTATGTCTGAATGATAATAAAGTTGTGGCAGCGTTGTTTGCTGCCCCCTGCGGGCTCACAGCAGTACTGGTGATGTAAATGTAAGAAAACCCCTCTCTAATCTCTTTACTGCAGCCGCACAGTCACAGGGATGCGCGCACACACACACACACACACACACACACACACACACACAGGCTAAATATGGCGGGAAATAAGATTGTAGACGCATTTAGTTTTGGTACCAAGCGTATAGAAATAACTCTGCATGTGTTGGAGCTGAGGATAATCTTGGGATTGAAGCAAGAGCGTGAAAAAAAAAGTGATTCTTCAAGTTGGTTTGTCTTTTCAGTTTAAATCAAGAGTGCAGAATATTTTAGTGATGTGAAATAAACCGAAAAAATAACCCAGGTGTGATGCAGTTAAGCTCATCAGACACCTGCCACACTTATTATAAGACAAAATAAGTTCATTGTGGGGCGGTGAAAATAGCATGATGCGTCGCCGTCGGACAGGCTCACACATGCGTCTTTACGCACGGCACTGAACGCCCACTCCGTGCGATGTGTTAAGGCGGATTGGCTGCTAAAGATACCAGCGGCTGTGTAAGCTCTGTGGTTGGCTGCGGCACTCTTTGGCCATTACGTTATGCTTACTCCACACACACAGGCAGCTGTAGAGAGGGAAGACGTAATGGTTTGATTCCCTGTGCACTTGCAATGGTCGTCGTTCTGACATTACTCGGCATATTCCTCAAACGGGAGGTGCAATGAAGGTATGTGATCGAGTTGCAGGTTGGTTTGTGGTTACGATGCAGATTTCTTGTGATTTACGCACGATGCTGCACCGACAGGCAGGGAATACCTCCTTCTTAATGGTAATTAAATGTGTTTGCGTGCACTTAGATGCAATTATATCAACAGGCTTGCGTTTAAATGCGGGATTCACAGCTTGATTTGAACTTGTCGTCACATATTTCCTCGCCGCTGCCCTTCCAGCTCTGTCAGTCTGGGTTTTTTTTTTCCCTGGCGAGGTTGCAAGCTTGGAAATGCTTCTCCTGCATCTCCAGTCGTCCCAATAAACAGTGGGTACAATGTGTAGCCTTTTGATGAGCCTGCTTTGACCCCAGTGTGATAGTTCAGTGGACTAAAGCCGCTGGAGCGACGTCCATTCATCGTCAGGCTCTAATCCGCTCTAATGAGATAGAGACTGCGGTCAGCGAGTGAGTGAGTGCGGGGATGTTTGGGGGACGTCTCGGTGCATACACACACACACACACACATTCACCGCTCAGGTCCAAGCTGTGTCAGGAGTCTCCTTCCGCTCCGTGAAGTGTGTGTTTGTTGTGTATGTGTGTGCTGCAGCACAGGGAAGGATGCTGTCTGGCAGCTCAGGATTGATAATGATGAAGATGATGTCATTGGTGCTCTGGTGGCGGTAGGAGTCACGGGGAAAGGTGAGGAGGTGGAGGCAGGCAGGGCTGCCACTACAACCACCCCCATCATCATCATCATCATCATCATCATCATCATCATCATCATCATCATCATCATCATTGGCACTGTGCACACACATTATGAAGAATGTTTGGGGCAGTTAATGACTTGTTATTGCAGTTACACTGAAGCTTCTTCCTGTTTGAATGCACCAATGAGGACTATAAAAGGTGGATGCCCTCAAACCTCAAAGTAACTGAGTACATTGACTTCCTAGCACCGTTTTGGACTATATTTCACAGTGAAATACTGTGATTTGTGTGCCAGGGCGAAGGGTTTCCCCAAAGCAACAGCTGCAAGCTAAATAGGTGGCTGCACAGCTCTGGCTGCTCAGGTATGTTTTCTATCTAAGTATCATCTCTGGAGGTAAGAGAGGAGAACGATTATTAAGACACATGAAAGTGATCGCCACATCCTGTTTTTTAAATGTACACTGTATGTTTTGGAGTAAAGCCGCCCGTCTGTGTATGTTTTATTTCAGCATTCAGCCTGTTATATAATGTTCAACACTGAGCTGATTACTTCATCTCATCTGGCTGGCTACTCAAAATATTTGCCCTCCATAAAATTAAAATATGCAGCTACCGGTTAATTTTATTGATGTAAAACATACAAGGAGCTCATGAGACATGATGCATTGTGGTGGAATAAACACGGCAACAGTATATGAAGCATTTAGAGCAGCGATTCTCAAACCTTTTACATCGCACCTCAGAATATATTCGGTTCAGTATAAGGCCGACCCTATTCAGCGACAGACAGTTCACGCAGGAGGAAGGTTATTATTGACTGTTGTTGAATCCTGAACCAGTTCAAGTGCCAGAGCTACTTGGGTGGAATTGGTGTACTCCTAATCCACATCTCTCTCTCCCATTTGGAGTCACGATTACAGTGTTTTTGACCCATTAATTTTACCTTCACTCACTATCTCCCCATCACATTTTAGCTCATAACTAATCATGGACGTACGCATGCATGCTACACAGGAGTTACAGGAGGTAGAGTGGGTCGTCCATTAATCTAAGATGATCGGTGATTGGCTCCTCCAGTCTGCATGTCGTAGTGCAAGATACTGAACCCCAAATTGCTCCTGAGAGCTGTCGGTGTGTGAATGTGTATGAATGATTCGCTCCCAAAAACTGATGAGCATACTGAATGTATGAATGTGTGTGAATGGGTGAATGGGATACGTGGTGTAAAAGGGCTTTAAGTGGTCAGAAGACCAGAAAGGTGCTATATAAGTACAGTCCATTCACCATTTACCATCCGTTTACCCACTGCCTGCATGATCTAATCTAATTCTTGTAGTATTGTTGGTGTGAAATGTTTCTAGATTCATTTATTTAATTAAAAATATATATTCAAGGATTCCTTTGCGTTCCATTCAAGGAAAGGGAAGGTACCTGTACTACAGTTTGAGTACTAGTGATTTAGAGTCACTACAATGTTTTGTAGGTCGCGATCACGTGGCTGATTTTCTGCTGCTCAACAGAAAGTAGCTTTGATCACACACAGTATAACAATAACAATAATTCTTCACAGTTGATATGAAAGTATATTTTCTGCAGCAGGTCAAGCATTTGAACGCTGTCTTTCAAATGTTGTGGAGGGCGACATGGTGGTGCAGTGGTTAGCACTGTCTCACAGCAAGAAGGTCTCTGCTTCGAACCCCGGCTTGTGCCTTTCTGTGTGAGGTTGGCATGTTTCACAGTGTTGTTGTGGATTCTCTAAATTGCCCGAGTGTGAATGGCTGTTTGTCTTTGTGTCAGGCTTGTAATGAACTGGCGACCTGTCCATGGTGTACCCTGCCTCTCATCCACCGTCAGCTGGGATAGGCTCCAGCCCTCCGCGACCCTGATAAGGATAAGCGGACAATGTTGTGGAAGAGTATAGAGGTGCTTAACTCTTGTTGGACAGCGTAGTTCATTTTCCTAAGGCACATCATCACTCACGGTGTCCCAGGAATACAAAATGGATGTGATTGAATAATCGGGTTTATACTGAAAAGCAGCTTTTCTGCCCCTGTGGAACAGACGCCGTTAGATGAATTGTGTAAGCACACGTCACAAAACAGGGAAGACTGCTGCACGGTTTGTTACTGATGCTATTTTAATCAGGGATAGACCTGTGACTCTGCATTTTAAAATGCATGTTCGATTTTTTTATACACTTACTCACAATCCCAGCACGTACTGTACATCACGGACTCCCAAATCTCTGATGAAATTATAAGATGTAGCACTGATGTTGCATAGTGGATCATGATTATTCCAAATGAGGTTAAACTCACTTAGGGCCGACTTCTTAAGTAGATGAAGAAGCTATAAAGAGGGTCCAGAGGGTACAGCAGATTTGTGGTGGTGCTTGTAAAATAGTCCAGTCATGTTTTCATATTGCAGGACAAATTCTGCAGCAGTCTATATCTCTTTGTATTGCTGCATTAAAAGTATTCTCCAGGATAAATCCTCCCCGAGTCATCCTCCGTCTTTGGAGTAAACTGTTTAAATCTGTTATTTTGCAGACACAAATCCAAACTTAGCTGGTAGCAGCTTGAGTTTTATTTGAATATATCTTTCCAGACTTGACTGGATTTGACATCTGCAGGCTCCACAGCAGACGTCACAGCATCTCTGAGATTAAAATGCCTGATTTTTAGATGCAATATTACATCTATTCTCATTATATATATTTTTTTAGACAAATAAATTAAAGGCAGCAATGAATTAGTTTTATTTTCTGTGGCAACATTTCTCTGCTGTCTCAACAGTGAGGCACAAATTCACTTCTCACAGCGTGAGTGACATTTCCAGTTTATTCACAGAAAAAAAGGGGAAAGATTCAGCAGAGAGAAAGGGGAAATGAAATGTGAGAGAGAGAGAGAGACAGCGGCTGACGGAAAGATAGTGAATGATGACTATAAGATAGGGCACAGCTGTGTACACTGAAAATCGTCATAATACTCTCTGTATATTATTGATGACTATAGCATGCTTGCACATGCATAGACTAGGGTCGATCTATACCAGAAGATGATCAGAGGTTTTGTTACTGTTCATACAGATGTATCTTATTATATCTAATAGATTATAGTGGTATTATATTATTATTATTATTATTATTATTATTATTATTATTATTATTATTATTATTATTATTATAGAGTTTTACAAATCAATGAGCAGGACTGCTTTATGTATTTACAGTATTTACCATCAGTTCAGGTGGTAAATTAACCAAAAACATGTTTGTTTGTTTCTCAGTTGAGATTCCAGAAAAAATCCAGTTCAGTTTTATTTGTATAGCGCCAAATCATAACAAAAGTAGAGCAGGTCTAGACCAAATTCCTAAAATCATAAACAAGAGACCAACAATTCCCACCATGAGCACTTCCTAATGGTGGCGATGAAAAACTTCCTTTAAGAGGCAGAAACCTCGAGCAGAACTGAGCTCATCTGCCGCGACTGGTTAACTTAAGAGAGGGAGAGGGGGGATGGGCATATGTATATGTATGACAGGTATATGTAGTGAATGTCAAGCAGGATCACAGCAGAAGACTCGACCAGTTGCAGATCTTGTCGTAGCTACGATCCATGAGAACCTGCGAGACGAGAAAGCAGAAAAACTCCAGGGAAGAAGCTAAGTTAGTAACATGCATTAATAGGACATGAATGTGTACAGAGGGAGAGAGGAAGAGCTCAGTGCATCATGGGAAATCCCTAGACAGTCTAGGCCTATAGCAGCATCACTAAGGGATGGTTCAAGACTCCTTTGAGCAGACCCTAACTATAAGCTCTATCTAATATACTGTATATCCATATCATCTACAGCTATCATAGACTAATACTAAAAGTAGTACTCCAGAAATGTAGCACTGAACTTGGTGAACAAGAGAGAGACAGATTGTTAAAGGTCCAGTGTGTAAGATTTGGGGCCTTTATTTTTAGAATAAGGCACACATGGAATATAATATTCATAATTGTGTTTTCATCACCTGAAAATAAGAAAAAAAAAACACTGGGAGCGGGTGCTCTTCCACGGAGACGGCCATGTTGAAACACTGTGTTTCTACAGTAGCCCAGAACAGACAAACTTTGAAGTCCTTTCAAGTGTTGTTTCTCCTTTACACTAGGAAGGCTAAGGGGGGTTTGAGGAGATTGCAATGCAGCGATTACGCCACTAGATGCAACTAAATTCTACACAGTGGACCTTTTTAAAAGAACGATAAAAATCAAAGCAGCAGAGGCCGAGATATTTTAGTTCCTGTTGTAGATACTGTGAACACTGGATACTACATTTCCCATAATGCAACTAAATCATGTTGAGCAAACTGAACTTTGTGTGCAAATAAAAACTTAAAATAACATGAATGGATTGATCACATCAGTGGATTTGATCTGGGTGTGTTTACAGTCGTCCTTACTGTTGTCACTTGGTAAACTTTATGGTAAACTTTACAGCAGCAGATAATTCAGTAGAGGCCCAGAACTGTATGAAAAGTCACTTGATGAAGTGAAGTCTTCTTACTTGGTGTTATTTCAGTTCTAGCTAAACGCTCCAGTCTTCACATGACCCATTTAGACTCCGTCTAGGCTCCCATATGGTTACACTTGTCTGTGTCGATGCAAGTTTTAAGATTTGATCCTAAAAAACTGAGTTTTATGAGGTCAGACCACCATCAGTCCGCATGAGGCACTGAGCATTGCTGGGTTGTTTTCCCCTCCTTTTTGGGTTTTTCTATTTAAATCTGCATCTTAGTTACTTTTTGCAGCTTTCCCCTCTCTGTGTTTGTGCATGCACACTGGTGCTGGATTGTTTGCTGACCCTATTTGGTATTTTTTTGAATATGCAGCAGCAGTGTGAGAAATATCTTAAATATTTGACTGAAAGGTGACTGGAGTTATGAAAATGCATGTCCCTGGAGGTTAAGGTGAAGTGATGAAGCTGTAGAGAAAATCTCAAAGCTAAAGGTAAAAAACAAAAGGACTTCATGTGATGTTTGCTCTTGTCACTTGTTTGTTTGGGACTCCCTGCCTGCAGAGCTTACAGTGTGCTAATTGAAGTGGCAGAGGGAACTCGTGCTTCTGGCTTAAATCCAGATGAGACTGATTTCATGACCAGACTGCAGCGGCTCCTCATCCTGGAGAATGCAGTAAATATTCCTTTTAGCGGTTTCACTACCATTTGTGGCAGTCTGAATCTAACCTGGGAGACTTTTTAGCAGCTGAACATCGGGTCAAGTTTATGCCACAGGCAAATACTTCCAAGTTGTTCTGCATCATGGTTTTATTGTGCACATAAAGCTAGAGGAGTATATCAGGATAAAGATAAAGTGAGTTGCTTGTGGAAGACTTAACACCAGAAATACACAAAGTATTCGTGCAGGAACACGTCATGATGGCAGGAAATTAACTGATTAAACCTTTAAGTCATTTATGAAGCGATAACACCAAACATCCACTGCTTCCAGCTTCTCATATCTGAGCATTTGCTGATTCTTTCTATCAGCTTTTGGACTATTGCTCAGACAAAACAAGCTATTTAAAGATGTTACCTTGGGCTGTGGGCGTGACAGTCAAACAAACCATTCATAAATGTCCAGTTTTAATGATAAGACCTTCTTAAAGAAAAAAAATCCACTCTGACTCTCTCAGTTCAGCAGGGTCAGACCTTCCTCCTCCTCGCCATGACTCCACATATAGTGCCTCGTTCCTCGGATTACATAACGAATCCCTAAGCAGATGGGTGAGGTCGGATCACACGGTGTTTGTGACAAGTCGGAGCAGAGCGCCGCCTTAAGAAGAGATGTGGCGGGACCCTGTGAATTCCATTGTTTTCCACATAGAGCCAACAACCACAGAGGGCTTACATTATGCTCATGTCAGCTATTGATTCTGCAGGCTGGGGGAACAACAGAAGACATATTCTCTCCTCGCTGTCCTCCCCTCCTCCCTCCTCGTCTCATCAGTATGCTCCAAGGAGCCGTGGCTCCCATCACGCCATCTTTGCTCCCTGTCTCTGGCCCGTCTCGTGGTCAGAAAACACATCCGACTGACTGTTGTGTGGACGGACGTTCTCTCTTTAACTTTAACAGGCTGAGTACTCTTAAAGCTAGTTTCCTCAGGACATGCAGAGGCTGCGTAACGTCCACCTCTTCCTCCCTTTTGACTCTCACAAGATATTTGTTGTGTGGCTGAGACTCTTAACACACCCTCTGCTTCTCTGAGGCTCATTTGTTTATCAAGTTGTACAAAATAATGCAGTGACTGTGAAATTTAACCCACAGCTCTCTTTGGAGATTGTCATTAATAGGAGCTTTTAGACTCTACTTCTGTCTAATTATCTCTAACCTCAGACTCTGACAGAGCACGCTCAATAATGTGCTGCCCAGTATCTCTCCCCGTCCTCTCTCTCTTCTCATCCTTGTTTTTTCACAAAGGAGATTATCTCCTTAAGTCGTTTTTTGGTATTATTGAACAACGGACTGTGTGATATGGTTCAAATAAGTATCCTGATATTAATAGGAATAGTTTTTTCAAATGTTTTTTTTAAATACAGACAGAGGACCAATTAAACTTGAATAAAATGCTTCCACACGCCGCACAAGGAGTCACTGAATTTTGGGGAAATGTGTATAAAATTATGAACTGGACATCAAGGATAGCAACAGCACAGCAATAACTTCTCATATTCATAAAGATATTTGTCTGTCACTGATGATGCCAGAGAGATGTTTAAATTAACTTCTGTGTGTGTTTTTCTGTGTGTTCGCTGTAGGCAGGGGCATCGTCCATGTGGGCGTCATGCTGTGGGCTGCTGAACGAGGTGATGGGCACGGGCACGGTGCGGGCGCAGCAGCCGGGGTTCGGAGCAGGGGCGGGGCCCTTCCGCTTTGCCCCCAGCGCTGGGTACTCCACCTACCCACCCACCAGCTCAGGGAGCGCCGGACAGCTGTGCAAGGCCTGCGGACTAGCCTTCTCTGTCTTCAGACGCAAGGTGAACATAAGGTTCATGGAGGAGGGTCTATCAGAAGAGCACACCAGCATGTTTTAGCCTCTTAAATGCAAATCTTATTCACTGTGCAGCACTTCATGTCAGTGCGATATGAAAATCACCTTGCAGAGACTTGCTTGAGTAATCTTTCACAGTCAACATTCACCCAGCTTCTTTTTTTTTTTTTAATGTCTGAATTATGTAATCATTGCGTGCTGTTGTGAGCCGGGACTCCGCGGTGCATTCAAGGAAACTGACATCCATAATTCACTCGCTGAACAAAAACCTCTGAAAAGATATTGATTTGGTTAGCACATCATTTAGCTTGTCTTTCAGGGTTGTATCACTGACAAGGTACGGCTCATTTATTTCATCTTTATTTATTTAGATGATTGGCTGAACATTCATTATGCTATTTTACAGCAACGACCTGTCAACAGTTAACAGAAATAAAATAACAGGAACAGACAGACATTAATAGAACAGAATAACAGCCAGTAAACGAGGCGCAGGCTCAATTAAGGCCACCACGGACACATAGAGGATGATAACGTCTGTATAATGTAATAAATATAAAGATAGCTTCAGCTGTACTAATATAAAAGGAAACTGACATCTGTCTTAAGGTCAGTGATGGAAAGTACATTTACTTTACTCAGAAGTACAATTTTGAGGTATTTTACTTCAGAGTGGGGCGAGTGCTGTGTCATCTTCATCCTCCTCCTCCTCCTCCTCCTCCTGACATCCATCCACTACATTTGGGAGTTACTACCTTTCAGATTAAGATTTCACATAAAAAAAATAAATAATCTGAATTTATTGTCTAGCCTAGAGTAGTGAAATTAGTAGTTAAGATTTTTGTGATTTAGCGCCCCCAGTTTCACACCACTGTCGTAAATATGGACAGCTGTACACGTGTATTTGTTATGATTATATTACTAGCAACTCTGCAACTTTGCTAACAGCCAACCATCAAGCAAGGTCAACAACACAAGACATAGCAGCCAGCTAATATTACTTACTAGTCCAACAGCAAGAAGCCCAGCTCGGCGTCTGTGTTTCAGCCTTTTATGTCCAAGCTCTCGCCAACGACTAAAAGTCAGTCCCAGATTTAGTCTTGTCCAACAGCCTCTTGCTTGGTCACTCTCTCTTATTCTCTTCTTGGCCTCCTCTGTCAACGTCCTATTTGGCTCTATCCCTATGTCCATAGAGGCTGCTAACCCAGTTACATTGTCCGCTTGCCTGGCTCTGGTTCTGGCACAACACCAGCTCTGCTCCCATCAGCATTCACCTGAAACACTTCTGTTACCGGTGCTCCAAAATATGTGTTGTAGAAACACTAAAACTCCCCTGTGGCTCTGAGCTCACACTACGGGCATCACAGCTGACAAACTGAGCTAGCATCAGCTAACAGCAGCTATAGATCACAGCAGTGTACTTTACTGTCCATCAGGAAACTGTAAATCACAGAGAGTTGAGGTGGAGCAGCTGGCGGACATCAGAAAACATTTTCTCCATAAAATATGATCCAGTTTAACCAAAATCAGTGAAATAGTTGGTGGTGTGTGACTTAGTGCCGTAAAGTGTTACGTACTTCGTGGGTGATCGTACCCAGAGCACAAAGTTACATGCAAATGACAGTGTAGCATCAACATGATTTTAAATCTGTCATTTTATGGTAGAAAAGTTACACATTGTTGCTTTAACAATCCAATAATGTCATATATAATAATAGTATATAATTTCTAAGTACTTTTTGTTGATAATACTTCTGTTCCTTTTATTTAGGTGGGATTTTGGATCAAGGACATACCTGTAATGAAATATTTTTTACATTTATTGATACTTCAGTAAAACATCTAAACACTTTTCCTGCTGCTGCTTAAAGGTTGTTAAGTAAACTTGTGGTTAGTTTTGGAAAATTATCGGCAGCCTTATTTAAAGAAAAAAAAAAAGCAAAATCACTGGCATGGACCTTTTAAGAACATGCACCATGTATTCATGCTGGCATTTCCAGGGTCTCTGCACAGCTGAACGTGTCAAAGTGTCAGGCAGTCAGACGCACTGAGACACTGATGAAAATGCTGCAGTTAGCTGCTTCCTCGCTGCTTCAGATCGCTCTATCGTCATCCACACACACTGCACACACACACATTGTGTGTCAGTGTGATATTTTCATAGCGTGAAAAAAAGACGCTGTGGGATTAACAACAAATGATTGAAGAAAAGTATCTGTTGCAGTTGAAATGTGCTTCTGGTGGACCAGAGCACATTTGTGCACAAGTGATAAGAAAATGTTTACAGCCGTTGCCGACCTGTATTCCTGCCCATTTGAAGTGTCAATCTACTCGGCTGCTCAGGAGACGGTGTTCAGGCAGTAAAATGTCAAACAGCACCAGACATAGTTTATTTCTCTTTACTCTTTCCCGGATGAAATGACTGAGCACACAGGATATGAGCGACCGTCTCAGATGTACTTCTTTCTCTTCATCCCAGCTTGGACATAAAGCTGCTAGCTTGTGCTGCTGGTTTCTTTTTGTCACAATTTAAAGAGAGGAAAATCATTTATTTACCATAATTATGGTAAATAAATACGTAGTTGTGTGGGATCCGTTTGAAATCTCCATCACAATATGATTTATTTTTCTGATATTGACTATTTATTTCAGTGAATCAAATAATCTACATAAAACTTTGGAAAATAATGAAAAATGCCAATCATAATCTCCCATGATGCATCTTCAGATTGTTTGTTTTGTTTAACTGGCATTCCTAAAAACCACAAAATATTCAGTTTTCAATGACTTCAATTAGTACAAACAGAATTATTTCCATCAATTGGCCCATTTTCAGAGCTCAAATCTGTGAAATCTTTTCAGTAGATGGTTAATTTATTCATCAAAAGTGATATGAAGGATAATATGCTAACAGAAGTCAGACATCAGGGCCTATTTAGACATGATGAAAAATGGACTTTCTTAAATAAAATGTGTTTTATAATGTAGCTCATCACATCACGTCTGTCTTTGAATCTCTCCTCCCTCCGACAGCACATCTGCTGTGATTGTAAGAAGAGTTTCTGCGCCCTGTGCTCGGTGCTGCAGGAGAACCTGCGCTGCTGCACGACCTGCCACCTTCTGCGCGGCACTGCCTTCCAGAGGCCTCGGCTCATGCAGCTCCGAGTGAAGGACCTTCGCCAGTACCTGCTGCTGCGCAACATCCCCACCGACACATGCAGGGAGAAAGAGGACCTGGTGGACCTGGTGCTCTGTCATCAGGGGACGAGAGAAACCCCGAGACCGGTGATGGAAGAGGACGAGGAGGAAGAAGAAGAAGAAGAAGAAGAGGAGGAGGAGGAAGAAGAAGCGGACACACATGAAGAGGAGGAGGAGGAGGAAGATGAAGGGGGAGATGACACAGACAGTCTGCACTCGCTCCCCCACTCGCACGCCGCCTCGCCTCCCTCCGCCACGCGCTCCACCTCTGAACAGTCGGTCCTCTCCGCCTCTCAGGGAGACGTGCTCAGCCCAAGTGACAGCTCAGGGACCACCAGCCAGGTTTGTGTGCACACATGAAAACACACAGCTGATGTCGGGTGTGTGTCTGCATGCAGAGCTAACACTGTGTACTGTGCAGCCACACATATGCTCTCTAATTTACATACGCCATACTTCTTTCACATCTGTCCTCAATCTATCCAGGATAATTAATTTCAAAGGTGAAATCAGCTTATTTACAAGTGTCAGCGAGTCTGCGTTAAGTCAGGGGAAGTCTTTCAACTTCCAGACAAACAAACGCCCTCTCATGCATATCTTTAGATGTCAGTTATTCATTCAGTGTGTTTCATGCTTGATTCGTCCCTTTGTGCTGTCCTCTGTGTTTGTACGTCCTCGTGGTGCTTTGTTTGTTCCCTGAAAATCTACTATTATCTACTATCTACTATTGTTTTCCCTCCATTGATACTAAAAACGCTCAGATTTGCCGCGCTGGTCCAGTGTTCAGCAGGATGTGCACGTGACAGCTGAAAACAGCTGCGTTGGCTATGTGTGTGTGTGTGTGTGTGTGCGTACGCGCAGAGCTCTCAGACCAGCCAGGGATGCAGCTTAAGCCCGGTTACATACACTGAGTCTGTTACGTAACAGGCACACAGGTTGAGAACCCCCCACAGCGTCACAGCTGCAACCGAACAACAGAAACACTACAGTACATCCCTCCTCTCTCACCCCCCACCAGAGATTATCTCTGTTTTTTTTCCCTCTTTCATTGCACTTAGCTTCATGGAGCCATGGAGGTTATTTATGTTTACAACGTGAGGTGAATATGTGGATATACACTGCAAAACAACTAACAAACAAGCAAGATATTACATAAGAGACAATTGTATCAAATGATTTTATAGTATTAAACCTGATAAATCTGTCAAAATTAGGGCATAAGTCTAGTTTTTATATCTGAAATCTATAAATAGATATAAGATTATTCTGCTTATTTATATACAGTATATATTTCTATATAGTTTTTGTTGGACGTAGTTGTTTGAAGTCTGATGCTATGCTATGCTATGCTATGCTATACTATGCTATGCAATGCTATGCTATGTTATCAGTGTGGCAGCCACCAAGTTCACATTTCCTTTCGTCTCTTGTCAGCTCCAGCTGAAAACTAAAATATAACTAATAAGGTTTATATTGGAGATCTTGGATTTAAATCAGTTAACTTAAAACAGGTTTAATATTTCATTTTTTAATATGCAAATGGTGATTAAAAAGATTACTGGGTAAGGAAAAGTAACTGCTCATCCTTATCAGGGTCACGGGGGGCTGAAGCCGATCCCAGCTGACATTGGGTACACCCTGAACAAGTCGGCAGTAAAAATAACCTCTAATCCTCCTGAAATAAGACGTTATTACTTTACTGAACGGCTATTTTTGCAGTGTGCAGGAAACATGTTAATGCAAACATTCTCCATCACAATATGATTTATTTTTCTGCAGATGAAACATTTTCTACTATCGTGCAGCCTTGACACAAGTCCGCACTCTCTGAGTCCTTTATAGTACTTCCACATGTTTGAAATGGTTGAATGAAACACACAAAGTCAAAGAAACTTCCAGAGAGGTTTAGTACTTTGTCGGAGCTGCTGCTTCTGTTTTTGTCTCTGAGGAGTGAGAGCAGGCATCTACCACCACCATACTGACTGACAGATTATTAACACATCTTCGTTCGGGAGATCTGGAATCGTCTGCTGGAATGTGCTGAAGCAGAGACAGACAGAGGGTTTCACTTTTTACAGTGCAGAAACGGAGGCAGCGTGGTATCACACAGCTTGAGCTTTTTTCAGCCTTTTGCATGCTCTCTTTTGTCAAACAGATAAAAGAATAAAGAGACGATATGTTCTCTTCAAAGCATTAGATAAAACGGAGCTTTACACTCCTGCAAAACACCGTCTGTATCTCCATTTATTCTCTTTTTAATCCTGACCTCCACCTTCAAAAAGAATAATTAACTGCTGTGTTAAGAGCAGTGTTTTAACATCTCTGTTCTTTGATTAGATATCCGAAAAGCTGCAATATAAAGAATTAGAAAACAGAGAGCTGTGAAGTCATTTGATGTCGATACTCATATGGAGGTGGAGAAAATTATAAATTCAGACATCAGACACAGCACATCTTGTGATCAAGTCAAGTCAAGTCAAGGTTATCCCCAATACAAACGCAAGTAACTAACAACCAGAAAATGATACAATAAATACATGCTACAAAACAGTCACATTTCGCTGTTAAAAAGGCAGATGGCAGCAGGAACAAAGGAGTTTTTATTTGTCCTGCATGTTGGTAGGCCAAATCTGCAGTCTGACGGAAGTATTGTAAAACAGGAGTTCGTTGGGTGACCTGTGTCGGGCCAGGACTGACTGCCCCTTTTTAACGTCCTAGTCTCGTGTAAACTGTGTAAGTCGTTCATTCTGCAGTCTGAGACCCATACCAGCTCACAAAGGCGAATGTCAACATTAAAATTGCAGAGCTTCCGGTAAAAGAACATGCGCTGATAAGATTTTTTTGCACACAGCGTCAACTTGTGGCTCAAAGGTCAGCTTGTCATGAATGATGGTGCCAAGGTACTTGTACTGCTGTACGATCGTGTTAAGGAATGTAACAGAAAACAAACTCGGATCAGTTTAGTTTGTTTCTTGTCAGTTCAGCTGCCTCAAATCTGCAGTGAGGAGGCTTGTTGTCCTTTTTAAAGTCTGAAATTCAAGGTCACATCTTTTAAACATAATTTGACTTGTACCCTTGTGCTGTATGCCGCACATGGAGTGATTTGTTGTTTTTCTTACTCAAACAGGAGCATGAGGACACGCCAACAGCGTCTCTCCTGAACCTGGAGCCCACTGAAAATATGATGGAGGTACAAAACTTATTTTTAATGCACATTTACGGGATAAAAAGGTGTTTATACTGGAGGATTGTGGACTGACAAGGCTTTTGGATAATGCAAACAGTGTTAGTGAGCACAGCTCCGTCTCCCCCTGTGGATTGTAGGTCAGTCCGGCGACGCAGAGGCGGATCAGGGCCTCGCTGTCTGATCTGGACAATGAAGAGGCGATAGAGAACCTCTCCGTCCGCCAGCTGAAAGAGATTCTCGCCAGGAACTTTGTCAATTACTCCGGCTGCTGCGAGAAGTGGGAGCTGCTGGAGCGAGTGCATCGACTCTACAGAGAGAATCAGCAGAACAGGAAGTCTAGTAAGCTTCAATCAGCTTTTGATTTGATGCTTTATTGTTTGCATTTGATTTTTAATGTTTGATATTCTGCATTATTAAAAAAAAATTTCCTTTTTCTTTTAGTGGAAAATGTGAGCATAACTGCAGGTAATTATTGCTTTTTGATTATCATATTTCACAGGTTTAAAATATGACATTGCCTCTTAATGTGAACCAGTGTTGTAGTACTCCAGATTGGTCTTGAGACCTTCAAGACCACTTTTTCAACGTCTCAGAATCGACTGCATTTTTACTGTCTTGTCTCGCTCTCAGACAAAGAGGACTTGGGAATTTATTTCAAGACTGGTCAAGACCACAGCTGCGGGGATATCACCAGTGTTTCCATATTATTCACAGTTTCATAATTAACTGAAAATACTTTTACACTTTAAAAAGTTGTTCCACAGTCTGTAGTTATAGAGCAAACACCGGCATGGCACAGAAAACTAAAGACATGACAGGTTGAAGTTTAAAGACCACGAGCCAACAGCTGCAAAGTTCTTCAGTATTTTATCAAGCAGGTCATTTTAAAAAAAAAGAAATGAATATGAACTAGGTAAACCTCTGTGCCTCAAATGGCACCAATACATTTTTGTCACTGTTGAGGGCTGTTCGCTGCCCTCCTTCACACGCACTGCAAGAAAGTGATCATCGGCCAAACCTCCTGTAACAAAATTTGACTTCCTGAACATCAAAGAGTTGTATCTGTAAAACAGCGTCCAAAAGAAAACACAGCAGTCTGTAAATTCTGCAATACGCTTACTGAGAAGGCTGCGAGGTGCATGTCTTACCCAAAGAGATATGGCGAATATTATCCGCATGTTCGCTACCTAAGTACGTCTGGTCTTGGTCTTGACCCCTCAAAGTCTTGGTCTTGTCTTGGTCTTGATACACTCTGGTCCTCTGTCTCGGTTTAGCTGGTCTTGACTACAACACTGATGTGAACACTAACATTAACATATAAAATCGACATGCAAATGCAGTTAGCTCTCTCCTGAAATGTTATTTTAGTTTTAATTTGCTTGCTTCGACATTTTTTCCTAAACTAATCTTTATCACTGCCTATTCTTATCTATACAAGTGGTTGCATATCCTCCACCTCTCTGCAACAGTGGAGTTGGAGGTAAGATGTTTTTATAAAAAGCCACTCTTTCCATCTCTTCATCATGTACATCGCACTGATCATCCAGTAGCAGTAAACAGTAAAGGCATGCTGCAGCATTTTTACCCACTTGACTCTTCATATCATCCTTCATATTATCATATTATGGTCACTCCAGTCATTATCCCCCGCCTGATTCAGTGCCTCCTCATTCTGTCACTCCGGTTTCTTTTACAGTGTGCATCACGTCGTTTTATTCTGAAGGACAGCCTCTCATCCTGTCATTAATGCACTCCCTAAGAGCTTTTACCTCTTGATGAGCCATCACATTACCTTAGTGGCAGCATGTCTCCATCAGGTGTAATTACATTGTCAAGCTTCCTAGAGGCTCTCTTGTTGACATAAAGGGCTTGAGGATCATATTAGCCCACTTAATAGTCAGACGTGTAGCGACGGCAGACAGGCTGCAGACAGATTGGCTTTTTCTCCGTTGTACAAGATGTGAGCAGCAGGAGTCAGATTTATGCCAGCGAGCTATCAGCCAGCAATCAGACATTTAAGGCCTTGAAAGCACTGACATCATCGCTTTTGTGGCTGGTTTATGTGTGTTTTTTGTTTTTAAGTAACAGGTCGGTTATTGTGAACATTTAACGTATCTTTAACATATGTTTTTGCACCTTTTTGGAAGACAAATATTTTTACTCTTTATTGCAGTCATCGTTTGTTTTTAATCTAATCCTAAAAAATAATTAACTGAACAATAAATAATTGAATAATTAAAATGTAATGCTTCAGTAGTAAAGACAAAAAGACGAGTCAATAGTCACTTATTATTATTATTATTATTATTATTATTATTATTATTATTATTATTTACTTTTTATGTAAACATTTTAATCATTTTACTTTTTACTTAACCTGACATATGACTTCATATATTAAATGACAGAAAATTTAATTACAGTAGTAATAAATGACAAAAATTAAAATCAAAGAGTTAATAAGAATTTAAAAGAAAAGGAAAATATATAAAATAAGTAAGTAAATAAATAAAAATAAATAAATAAGTAAAAAATAAAATAAATAAAATAGTAATGATAATAATAACCGGCAGCGGAGCAGATATCCATAGGTGGTGGTTAGCAATATTATCCAAAGAGAATTCAAATAGGCGTTATTTATTTTAGATATTTATTTTAGTTGAAAAATGTTTATTTTAGTTTAGAGTAGGTTTATATCCACCCCTCTGCCACACGTGTCTTCTACTTGTACAATGAAGTTTACAGTTAGTTTAACATTAAATCTTTCTCCATGTTTGAGTTGGATATAAATCTAAAAACATATCTGGAGGGGCGCCGTGGTAGCTCACCTGTTAAGCTCATATACAAAACGCTGAATCGTTACCGCACTGGTAGGTTCAGTTTCAGTCTGTGGCACCCTCCTGTCTCTCTACAGTTGTCCTACCTAATAAAGGCATAAAAGCCCCACAGAAAAAAACATATCTGAAAATATTGATTATTTGTGTTAAGCCTCCAGTCCCACAATTGCACTTACCTTGTCAGTAGGAATCAGATTAGCTTGTTTTCAACA